>JAUDYJ010000002.1:125415891-126126891 GCA_030761175.1 Masticophis lateralis
TATTTTTAAATTCAGGTTTATCTTTCTGCTTTTAATAGGCTGTACACTGCCCTGAGTCCTTTGGAAGAAGGGCGGTATAGAAATATTATTATTATTATTATTATTATTATTATTATTATTATTATTATTATTATTATTATTATTATCTGGTCTATTGCCTTTGGTATCATATTTTTTAGTGCTGCTTGAAAATATATTCTGCAAAGGTTTCAATTATTTAATAATCCTGTTTGTGAATGATTTCAGCATATTTTCCATTTTATATTTTATTATATTTTACTAATTTTATAACAACTTTAGGTTGCCTTATAAAGTAAATACTTTAATTTAGCTTCATTTATCCTGTTCCATAGTTATCCTTGGGTATTCCTATGCGAGATGAAAATTTGCCTATGATTTTTCTGATCACAAAAAAGATCTTTTATTCTAGTTTTATTATTATATTCTTCTAATTTCTGTTATTTTTGATTGAAATACATTTTCTTGTCCTTGCTTGAAATTGTAAGTCTGTGTTCACTCATTGCCCTGTTGCCCCAGGCTTTCATCTTCCTTTTTTCCATGGCTAGCATGATAGCTCGTTCTGGAAGCTAAATGGATCATTTCTGTTTTGAAATGTGTTCACAATGTCTCTCCTTTCTTCCCACTGACCCTCAGGTTCATTTGCTGTGTAAGTTAAGCATAATTAATATATTCCCTACATTGATTTTGTATTTTGAGTTTATGTTCTTGAGATCATATCTTGCTATCAGATTTACTTCAATTTTTTAGTTCAACTTGTACTAGTAATTTACAGTGTGCTTTAATGTCTGCGCCTGGAAATAGCCTAGTTCTATAAAATCTATGTCATTGTAATATTTACCAATTGGTAATGTCTACATACATAACCAATACTCATATAGCATGAAACAAGTGTCGACTATGAAAAATTATACTATAGGTAGTCCTCTCTTATTGATGTTAACTGTGACTGGCAACTTCATTGCTAAGCAACAAGGTTGTAAAGTATGACATCATACGATTGTGTTCACTTAGAATGACCAGTTTTGCAGTTCCGGCTGCAATTGTTAAGCGAACCCTGCATGGTCATTAAGTATAATGTCATGTGATTGTCATTTGTGGCCTCTTGCCGGCTTCACTGACTTTGCTTGTCAGAAGTTGGCAGTGTATGGCAATCACGTGACCATGGATACTGTGACTACCATAATTACAAACCAGTTGCCAAGTGCCCGAATTGTGATCATATCACTCCAGGGACACTGAGATGGCTTCAACTACGAGGAACACTCTTAAGACTCATTCAGTGCCATTATGACCATATGGTCATTGAACAGTCATTAAATGAGGACTAACTGATTTCTACCTCTGGAATTACTATGTTTACCAAACTTTTTTTTTTTTTTAGGTGATTCTAGCTTTTTCCATTGCTCCAACTTTTTCATTCCAGCCACTCATCACAGAGGCATCTGTGGGGTGGCGGTGATAGTATGGTGATGCCAGCAACACCAAAATGGCACTTGCACCTGGATGATCAAAACCCCAAACCTTTTCCATGGGTGTCACATGCAGTCTAGGCATATAGATAAAGGATGAGACTTCAAATGTTCACCACTTCACCATCCCGAATACCCCTGCATTAATAGCCCTGGAGGCCATCTTTTTCTTTGGATCTTCAGGGCTGCCACACCTAGGGCTGTAGGAAACTGGGAGGGGGGATTGCATGGATTGGTGGAGATATCTAGCCATAATAACATTCCTTTCTCTGAGAGTCAAGAACATTCGGCCTGCATCTGGAGTGGCGTGACTGGGAGGCATCTCCAGATGGGACGGTGCATTGATCGGGCCATGTGATGGACATGTGGGTGCAGGGGAAGGGACTTGAACTTTCTTTTGGGTGGGGAAAACCTGGAAGCTTTCAGATTTGGTTTTTCTCAGATGTGCCAATATGACATCTCTAATAAAATGGAACTTCTAGCCTCAGAGTCTTCTTTTGTTGAGGGTGTTACTTGGAACCCTGACAGCTATATCCTTTTTTCTTTTTTTTCTCTTCTCTTCTCTTCTCTTCTCTTCTCTTCTCTTCTCTTCTCTTCTCTTCTCTTCTCTTCTCTTCTCTTCTCTTCTCTTCTCTTCTCTTCTCTTCTCTTCTCTTCCCTTCCCTTCCCTTCCCTTCCCTTCCCTTCCCTTCCCTTCCCTTCCCTTCCCTTCCCTTCCCTTCCCTTCCCTTCCCTTCCCTTCCCTTCCCTTCCCTTCCCTTCCCTTCCCTTCCCTTCCCTTCCCTTCCCTTCCCTTCCCTTCCCTTCCCTTCCCTTCCCTTCCCTTCCTTCCTTCCTTCCTTCCTTCCTTTCTTTCTTTCTTTCTTTCTTTCTTTTTTTGATGTTGCATCTGTCATTCCTTGCAATTGGCCAATTTTTTAATGTCTTTCTCCTTCATGGTTATAATACGTGCATATAATTTTACTGGGTGTTTACTGAGTTTTACATGTTAAATTGTGCCTTGGATCATTTATCATGTAATCATCTTCTGCTTTTCCTCTGTTTATTTAGCATGGCGGGGAGGGGGAGGGCAATTGCAGTTATGTTCTTCTGGGTGCCTAGTTTGTGGTAGCATTAAAAGGGCCATGACAGAAGAATGGTAGATGAATGTATCTTTTCCTTTCCTCTTCCTCTCTTTTTGCCTGTCTTCCTAACTCTCTTGGCAGAGGGAGCAGCACTATCCAAAGAGGGAATGGGAAATATTAAATAACATGATTTTTCCTCTCTTCATCAGTGTTGCAGCTGTCTAATACTCTCTTACAGGCATCCCTTTGAAGGTTTTGAAGTACCTCCATTCATCTTCACAACATAAGAAACAAAGGGGTACGACTAATGAGATATTAATGTACTCTAGAAAGAAAGGATGAACATTCTCCAAACCTCTCCTTTGCTCAATTATTTCCTGTATGTTTTATACTTTCTATAAAATCATACATTTTCAGGGGGGATTTTATTTATTTATTTATTATTTCAATTTATAAACCGCCCTTCTCCTTGCGGACTCAGGGCGGTGAACAGCCAGAATAAAACATGATATACAAAAGTTAAAAACAATTAAAAATATTAAATATTATTCGGCCAAGAATTAAAACAACCCAATTTAAAATCAATTTCAAATTTAAAAACGGAGGATGGGATCAAGCTAGCCCAGCTAGATGGAATAAATGGGTTTTAAGGGCCCGACGAAAGATCCGGAGATCTGGAATCCTGCGTATCTCCGGGGGTAGGTCATTCTAGAGGGCGGGCGCCGCCACAGAGAAGGCTCTCCCCCTGGGGGTCGCCAGCCGACACTGTCTGGCCGACGGCACCCGGAGGAGGCCCTCTCTGTGCGAGCGTACTGGCCGGTGGGAGGCTATTGGCGGCAGAAGGCGGTCCCGCAAGTACCCAGGTCCTAAGCCATGGAGCGCTTTAAAGGTGGTCACCAACACCTTGAAGCGCACCCAGAAGACCACCGGGAGCCAGTGCAGCTTGCGCAGGAGAGGTATCACGTGGGAGCGCCACGTCGCTCCCATAATTCCCCGCGCGGTCACATTCTGGACCAGTTGGAGCCTCCGGGTGCACCTCAAGGGGAGCCCCATGTAGAGAGCGTTGCAGTAGTCCAGGCGGGAAGTCACGAGAGCATGGGTGACTGTGCGTAGGGAGTCCCGATCTAGAAAGGGACGCAACTGGCGTATCAGGCGAACCTGATAAAAAGCCCCCCTGGCCACGGCCGTCATGTGTTCTTCTAAAGACAGCCGTGCGTCCAGGAGGACGCCCAAGTTGCGAGCCCTCTCCGTGGGGGCCAATGTCTCGCCCCCAATAGTCAGCGATGGCTGACTATATCGGGACGCCGGCAGCCACAGCCACTCGGTCTTGGAGGGCTTTAGTCGGAGCCTGTTTCTCCCCATCCAGACCCGCACAGCTTCCAGACACCGGGACATCACTTCAACGGCATCGTTGGGGTGGCCTGGGGTGGAGATGTACAGCTGGGTGTCGTCAGCGTACTGATGGAACTCCACCCCAAAGCCACGGATGATCTCACCCAGCGGCTTTACATAAATGTTGAACAGAAGGGGCAAGAGGACCGACCCCTGCGGCACCCCATAAACAAGGTGCCTCGGAGTCGACCGCTGCCCTCCTGTCAACACAGATTGCGACCGGTCAGAGAGATAGGAGGAGAACCACTGTAGAACGGTGCCCCCCACCCCAACCCCTCCAACCGGCGCAACATGATACCATGGTCGATGGTATCAAAAGCCGCTGAGAGATCTAATAGGACCAGGATAGAGGAACAGCCCCTATCCCGTGCCCTCCAGAGATCATCCACCAACGCGACCAATGCCGTTTCCGTGCTGTGCCCAGGCCGGAAGCCGGACTGGAGCGGATCTAGATAGACAGCTTCATCCAGGAACTGGGGAAGCTGCCATGCAACCACACTCTCAACAACCTTCACAACAAAGCGAAGGTTGGAGACTGGACGGTAATTGGCCAAAACAGCCGGGTCCAGAGAGGGCTTTTTGAGGAGAGGTCTCACCACCGCTTCTTTCAAAGCGGCCGGCAGAACACCCTCATTCAAAGAAGCGTTAACAATCTTCTGGAGCCAGCCTCGTGTAACCTCCCGGGAGGCCAGCACCAACCAGGAGGGACACGGGTCCAATAAACATGTGGTCGCATTCAGCCATCCCAGGATCCTGTCCATGTCCTCGGGAGCCACAGAGTCGAACTCCTCCCAAACCACACCCCCAAGACCTGCCTCGATTATCCCGTCCGGATCTACCCAGTCAAAAGTCTCAAAATTATTCTTCTAATTTTCAGTGGTGTGTTGTGAATGGTGGGGAATCATGAGTCAGAATCTGAATAATGTGACAAAGATGCTGCTTTTTCCTGCTTCCTCTGTTTTTATCTTTTCAGATATTCAGTTTTATGGCATATAATTTGTAACAAGTTAAAGCATAAAGCACATATTTTTGTTTAACGCTTGAACCATTAAAAGTCGGTACTTTATTACAAATATCTATTCTCTGATAAGTTAAGTAACTTGGAAACATGTGATATTCGCATCAGAAGTGATTTCAGTATTGTTTCTTTTATTGCCTAAGGATCTATATACATATAGAGAGAGCATATTTAGAAAATATACTTGAATGGGACTTGTTTCAATGGAATCTTGTTGTGCCATCTGCATTCATTGTTATATGAGGTTCTTTCTGTTGAGCTACTTTAATATTCTCTTGTGGCTACATTTGTACATGGATTTCCCAATAATTGTTTAATGAGTCTTGTGGTAAACTGTCAATCTGGAAAGAGGATGTTGGTATAATTGAGGCAGTAACATATTCCTAGAGGGACATTTGATTGGGAATTCAGTTAGTGGGTTTTAGAAAAATATATGAAAAATTAGGCTAGTTATAATTACTAACCATTATGGCTGCATTATTACCTCCTGTATCAGAAGTAGCATGACGGTCCAGGTGATGCCACCACTTATTTTTAGTTTATTTAGAATACCTAAGGAGTTGTATGAACATCCTGAATATTGTCGCTCTTTCTTGAGCACTTCTGTAATTGGATGTATATGTGAAAGTAGGGATGGATGATTTTTCATAACATTTGCATTTTTAAATTTTTCTTGCTCCCTCCTTTTTCATACATAATTACGCACAACACCGATACTGACATAGACACACACACACACACATGCGCAAACAAACTAACTTTAATATGTAAGAAGGGATTTTTTTACATCTTGTTTCAAGAAGTATCAATTAGGTTGGTTTCAATTAAAATGTGACAAAGAAATCCCATATTGATTCCTAGGTAAATATGTATTTTGACTGTTTGCTTATTGTACTTATACATGTACTTATTTTTTTCTTTCACAGAACTACACTCAATATATCCCGTTATCCATATATGATCTACAGACGTGGATGGGCAGCCCCTCCATTTTTGTGTATGATTGCTCAAACGCTGGCCTTATTGTCAAGTCTTTCAAACAATTTGCCCTGCAGAGGGAGCAGGAACTGGAGGTGAGGGGTTTTTTTTGAAAATTATATAGCCATGGTTACAAACATACAGTCCAAGGTGGATTCTAAAGGTTGCCTCTGATGTGGTGGTGGCTTAAATAAGTAGGTTTTCTATAGTGGCAACCTTGGGAGATTGCCACTTCTCATGAGATTTTAAATATGATTAAATCAATTATATTTATTACAATTATCCTATTCAATATACAATAACAAATAGCATTTACTAAGACAATAATAATATTGCCTTCATGCTATTATATATTTTGCAGATACATTCCAATGGGGAAAACATGGGCATTGTTGCCTGCATAAGTCATAAGTGGCTATGTTTTGGCTTATATGGTGGTCCTCCAAAATATGGAGTAAATATGATTTACTACAGAGGTGACAAACTGGATTTCTTCGAGGGCTAGATCAGCATTGTAGTTCTCTGCAGGCCGCGGGTGGGGAGACGGGATGGACGCCTCCTGTGGCATCCTGCCAGCCAAAATGGGACAAGAGGTGCTGCATGCGGCCTTCCCATTCCCCGTTTTGGTGAGCAGGGTGCTGCAGGCTGAAAATGGGGCACAGGGGCCATACGTGGCCCCCCAATGCCCCATTTTGGCTGCCAGAGGCACCACGGGCCAGTCCTGTACTATTTCCAGGCCAACACCGCAATCCAGATTTAAGCACCCATGATTTGGTAGCTTGTATGAAGAAGGAGACTGAGAATTGCTCATGTTATAGTTTGGTAGAAAATTGCAGAAGAAGATCTAATGTTTTCTGTCTTGTTTAGAATCTGTTTCGTTAAAAAAAAAATAGATGACTGGCAACAAATCATGGAAATACGAAGCTAATTTGGAAAAAAGCCTTGCCATTCCAATTTAGTCTGTTTTGCCATTTAATGGTACAGACACCTAATAAAACTGTTAATTAAATTGTAACATTTAATAGAATCAGTGCATACTCTTGGAGCTTTTCAACTGAAATTAAGACAGTAATGGTAAAGATCTTTATTAGTTACTTAAACTATACTTTAGGACTTCCAAGTGATCTATTCCTGCCAGTTTCTCTTGTAGTCAGTTATCAGTCACTAATCTAAATGCTTTGTAAAATGTACAAAGAAGAAACTTGCTTTTGTTACCCTTAATTCTGCAGAACTGAGAAGTACCTTGGTGTTAATAAAAGAGGACATTATGTGATTTCTTAAATTTATTGCTGCAAATGAGGCTAGTAAACAAAACCCTTTTCCTTCTGCCATGTGAAACTGAATCTGATCTGATACGTTTAATTAACTGCAGAATGAGAAAGTTGTGTTCTTGTCTAAGATGTGTTCTTTTTTTATGTTGTTCAGTGTGTTCTGCCTTTTAAACTTCATTTTAAAAGCAAACAGCTAAGCATATTATATTGGAACACAGTTCTGATTAACAAAGCCATTTTTTAATTTTATTGAAGCAAGCCAACCAATAAAAACTGTTGCATTGCATAGCTGGAATGTAGAAATCATGCAAATAACCCAGTTACGCAGATAGGCACAAATTATTTTCCAGCTCATAGAAATATTCTAGCCTTGTGTGTACACGTATCATAGTGCTATAAAGTAACTTTAACTATAGCTCTGGCAAAATCTTATGCTCTTAATTGTTGCAAAACTGAGTGGCGTAGTTACTAGCAGCATAGTGCAGTTTGACATTCCAGCTGTCACACAAAATGATCTTGCTGCTGGCTGCTCATTTTTTAACCTGTGAAATCAGAATGCAAAAGATGGTATTACTTTCTAGGGTAATGCAGAGCTGTAGGCTAGAATTTCAAAAATGAATATTCCTAAAGTCAGTATTTATTACCACTCCTTTCTAAAGGTTCTCTCTATTTCTTCTAATCGTGATCCTCACTTTTTTGTCTGTCAGGATTGCTTTGTATCCAGTGCTTGTCTCTCCGCTTCTATCCAGCATAAAATCGGGTTTAATTATTTGTTGTGAATTAAAGTTGTAACTGAATGGAAAGGTGGCTCAGTCTGAGGTCTGACTTAGACTCAAAGACTTCAAAGAATTTCCACATCCATAATTCTTTCTGAAGGACATATGGCTGGCTTCTGTACTATCTTACCTAAGCATCTCAATCTAAATCTCTCTTGTGCTGCTTCCCAGCAGTAGCCATTTTAATCTTGGCATCAGGAAGACAAAAGCTGTGATTCCCTGGAAACTAATGCAAAGTCATAGATTTGTTGATGAAAGAGAAAGTTGCAAAACTTGCTGGAGACCTCACAGCAACTCTAAGGCAAAATGGAGAGCTTAACCTGAATTTCATGTTTGCTGCAGTAATCACAAACCGGCTTCTTTTTAAAGATCATAAGTCATCTTAAATCCTTAAAAAATGTTTTAATTATGTCATTCTCTGAATTAATTTTGAAAATATGTTTTGGGTATGTACAGTGAACGTTAAGACTTTTGGGTACATGCTGTGAAGGTTAATCATTTTGAAATAAAAGTAAAGCATGAAAACTGCTGGTATTTGATAGGCATTTCAATGTAGAAAGGCAAACGTTATGGACGAAAAAGATGGCACAGTGTGAGCAGAGCTGGTGAGTATGTAGTTTTAACCGTGTTCCATAAAATTTAGGAAGAATCACGAAGAGATCTAAATTATGCAGCATGGAAATTAGAACACTTGGTTATTTCAGGATACATATATCCAGGGAGTACTGAACCAGGAAGCCTTGTTAACAAAACAATTCCTTGTGTAAATAGGAAGTATTTCCTTTCATCCTTTGTTTCTTTTGTCCCTATATAATGTGTTGGTGGTGGTGATGGTGGTGGTTGGTAGTAGTGGTGGTGGTGGTGAAGAAATGACAACTTCTCTTCTGTTGGGTGTTCAGGTTCACTGCATTGTACCTGTGAAGCAAAGCATGTGATCAGTGTGTCAGTATTAGCTATACTCTCCAGATAGAATATGAATATAGTTCAACAAGAGTCAGTGGCCCACTTTAGTCCTATTAACAGCATGCGTCTGTAATTCTGTCATTAGTTAGAATGTTTTTCCTCCAATCCTTGACTTACCTATCACCCACCCACAAACACACAAATCTCTCAAAAATATTCAGTGACCTAGTTATCCTGATTAACATGCCATAGTCTGTTGCAGGACATTATCTCTCACTTTTACCTGTATGTAAAGATGTTGAGATAGAAATGTAGCGACCTGTATGTGGGTCCGATATTTATGTGTCTTTTCTTCCTGCAGGAAGTCCAGTTTTTGCTCAGAAATCTCCCAGCAATTGACATGATTCAGATGTCTGGCCATAGATCAGATCATAAGACCACTTTCAAAAGGCTATTGTTCATCATTCACGTGGTTATGCAATTGGATTTATCCTCTTCCTTCATCTCGGGCTCCCTGTCTCCATTCATTGGAGCTTGAAACATCTGTCCAGTTTCTACAGGATTTATTCTAAATGTACAATGCAGATAGGAGGAGGATATACGTAAGCGCATTGCATCCAGCAACTCATTATACAAATGGAGGGGAGCCAAGAGCAATCCTAGCAAGACTTTTTCTTGGAGGGAGGGAGAGGGGGGGAGGGAGAGAGAGAAGTAAGTAAGCAAGCAAGCAGTGAATATTTAGGCATTGCCTGGGTTTTGACCAGCAGACATTCCAATATTCTGCCTACTGAAATAGATGGAACATCTAGCTATAATGATACTTCTAAATTTATGGCCCTTGTTACATAGAATTACTATTTTGTCCCATATAACAAAGGCTCTGAAAATGTATGAGCTGGGAAGACCTTTTGGCAACTTTTTATCAAGGTATAATAACTTTCTTACAGAGCTTCATAAGTATTTCTGGGGATTCACTGGCTAAGACATGTGGTTTTCAAATCTGTTATCTTTTTATTTTTCAGAGGAGATGTTATTCAACCTGATAAAAGACATACAGCATTTACTATTTTACAATGTAGTAAGATTAAATCACTAGCATTTTAATGCATTTTACAAATACATAGCATCAACATTAAAATATGTAGGTAAACATACATTAAACATATGTATATATGTTTAATGAACATAGATTTTGATCTTGGAAGTATATTTTAAATAGAGAAATGCATTTTTCCCCCAGTAGGCTTAATGACATGGACAATTGATCAGACACTTGCTTGAATAAATAGCGGATATTAAAAACTTGAATCTGTCAGAGTTAATATCGGGGAATACTTACCTGGGTAAATATAATCTGAATACTAAAAGAATCAAATCACTACTATTTAGAAATATAGGAAAATCTCTCTCTCTCTCTCTCTCTCTCTCTCTCTCTCTCTCTCTCTCTCTCTCTCTCTCTCTCTCTCTCTCTCTCATCTATCTATCTATCTATCTATCTATCTATCTATCTATCTATCTATCTATCTATCTATCTATCTATCTAATGTTATTTTGAATTGTATTTTCTGTTCTTGGTGACTAATAGTTACCAGATTACTAGATTGTTGTCTGTAACAGTTGTAATGTGAAGCATATGATTAGATTTTGCTTCCTCTTCTAATATTCATTAACCAGTGAACTAAGCTGCCATAGAGTTCTGTGCAGTTCAGGATTTGTTGTCTGCTTTCTAGGTCTTTATTAGTAGCAAGTCATTTTCAAGTTTTATTCAACTCTTGATGACCTACAGAAATGCAGCCATACTGTTTTCTTGCCATGGTACAGAAGTAGCTTTGATTGCCTGCAAGGAGAACAAAGAAAGGGAAAGTATTAGATAGATTGCATTTGAAGACAAGGCCTACATTATCACCCACATTTATAATAATGAGAACCAGCTGATTAGCTTTCCAGTCAAAATTTGCAAGGCTATCCTACTCTAATATAAGCTAGTATTGAATATAGTATCTGTGCTGTGGAAAGAAGCTCTTCCTCCTCAGTGCTGGTTGGGAGTGTTTCTTAAGTCTTTAAATCTCACTGGAAATACCTCAATTAGGAAGAAGTCTTCCTCGGCATGAATAATGTCCTTTTGGGACATAAAAGTACAGCAGTGCCAAGTCAGTGTTCTATAAATGTTAACTGCCAATTCAGCTGTATTTGTATTCTATGATGATTTTTTTCTCCCTAAAGACAAAAAGTGAAAGCATCTTTTTGTTACTCCATTACAATTATCACTGAGAAGGAATTTCATGATTTTTTTTCTTGATTTAACAGAATCCCAATTAATATTTCAGAGCTCTGTATAAGGCTCAACAATACCCTGATCATAAATAAAAGTTCATGGCAAGCAGTGGCATGCAAACATTTCAGGTACTTTCAGAAAACATTGTTAACAAAATAGTGAGGCAATGTTTCAAGAAACTTGAAAGCTCAGTGTGTCCTGTTTGTACCCAAATATAAGATGTTTTTCTTGAACTAAAGATGAGATTTAAAACTACCAATATTTCTGAAAATATAACATCTCCATTTACTCACACTAAGTAGCTACTTAAAATGAAGAACATTTTCTTATAATCAAAGGGGTTATAAGGCAGCAGGTATAGTACTTTATAAACAACAAATCAGTTTCACAGCCAAATTTATTTTTCCTCACCTACTTTTAAGTTTTGACAAAATAGAGAAAATGAACTATAAGTCAGTAATTTTGAGAGCAGAGTTAAAGGAATGAGTACTTTCTTTCTTGACCCTGAGGTGGAGGTAGAGATGTCAGGTTGGGGATACAAGTAGTCCTCAACCTTACAACCACAATTGAGCCCAACGTTCTGTTGCTAAGTGAAACATTTGTTAAATAAGTTTGCTCCATTTTACGACCTTTCTTGCCTCAGTTGTTAAGTGAATCACTGTAGTTGTTAAATTAGTCAAACAGTTGTTAAGTGAATCTGGCTTCCCCATTGACTTTGCTTGTCAGAAGGTCACAAAAGGAGATCACGTGATCCTGAGACACCGCAACCATCATAAATATGAGTCAATTGCCAAGCATCTGAATTTTCATCACATGACCATGGAGATGCTACAGCAGTTGTAAGTGTGAAAACTGGTCATAAGTCACTTTTTTCAGTGCCGTTGTAACGTTGAATGGTCAGTAATTGAACTTGTGTAAATCGAGGACTACCTGTATAGCCAAAATACAATCCCCTCTTTTCCTCTTCTAATGGGATAAGACTTTACTTTGGGACCAATTAACTCCAGAGATTTATATAAGGATGCATTTTGTGGCGTCATTAGTGCTCTCTGAGCTTGGTTTTTTGCAAGTATTTTGCTACCAAACTAAATAATATCTTCAGTGCCTGAAAGGAGTGGGATTTGCTTTCAGTTTATGTACAGTAGCTTCCTCTGCTGGTGGGAATATTGTTTTCTCTTTGACAGTTCTTTGATTGGGCTCTTGTTTACTGCTTGTCTGCCTGAGTTGATAGTTCCTTGATTTGTGGCATTGTTTACTGCTTGCTTTATTTTTTGATGTTAATTCTGGTGTTGATTGCTGTTGAGAAAGTGTTCTGGTCTTTTTATTTGCTTTTGGTTTTTATTTGATTATCTCTTTTGAATGGTGTGTAAAGGTTGTGTATCTCTATGGGTCAGTTGATGGCTGATTTGTCTTGAAAGCTGAGCTTGCAGGAATTCCCTACCATTTTGGATTTAGCTTGGTCTTGGATGCTTACCATTTCCCAGTTGAAAGTCTATGGAGATTCTCAGTCATCCAGGTCATGGTTGTCCCAAATATTTAAGAGTTTGCCCATCATTTCTCAAAGCTAAAAATTATATTATGATTCCATTATGATTCCTCTATATTATGATTCCATTATGATTCCTCTATATTAAAGAGAAAGATTATTTTGCTTAAGCATACCTGGAAAAATGCTTGGCAGCATTTGGATTCCAGTCCAAAAGTGGACTGGAATGCGCACTGGGACTTTATGCTGGATGTTCAGAGTTTTGCTTTTTAGCAAGTCATCGGGAAAGTTTATTTTTCATTTGTTTATTTAGCAAAAGCATATATTTTTCTTGTCTTTGGAAAATATGAAGTGATTGCTAAATGTGATTAAGATGGAATGCCTAGTGAATATTTCAGCAATGAATAGGGAATAAGACAAGGATATGTGGTATTCATTTGGCTATTTAATGTATTGATGGATAAATGCATAAGAAATGCTTTTGGTTATACTGAAACTATATTGGTTAGCCTTAGTGTTTTTATGTTACTTTAGTATGCAGACAGTTATTAGCCCTTCAAGGTGGACCCACCTAGGAAACCTGTCATATAACCTAATGCTACTTTTTATAAGGTTATAGAAACAGAATCTTGGAAGTCTGAATATATTTTCCCCCTCTTTCCCTTTACAACAAGGTTGTGTTGTTGACTGAGAATCCAAATGATTTTCAGCCGGTATTAGATAGACTGTGTAATGCAGTGAGAATACAGATCTGAAAATTAATGCATCAAAAACTAAAGTAATTATGTTTAACATGGAAAATGGAGTGAACAATTGGAAAATGCTGAAAAAGTAAAGCAAGCAGATGAATATGTGTACCTTGGTAGAATGTTTATTAATGAGAGGAAAGCGGATGGAAACATTTCAAGACATGCAGTTTGTGGGAGGAAGGCTGTAGATAGTGTATGGTTTGTTGTGAGGACTGAATGTTTGTTGAAATAAGTGAAAATAACTGTGTATAAGAGTATGTTTTTGCCTACTTTGTTATATGGAAGTGAGAATTGGGCATGTCAGAAGAAAAAGGTAAATGGAATGCAGTAAGAATAGTGTTTTAAAAGTGTGGGTGGTAAAATAAGAAGAAATAAGTGAAATATGAGTGGATGTTGAATGAATGTGAATTGAATATAACTGAGTGATTACTACAGAAGAAATATATAAGATCATTTGGTAGCATTGGGAGAACTAAAGTGTAATATGCAAAATACATCTATAAGGTAGGAATGACTTGATGGTGAGGAAGAGGAAGTCTAATCAAGCCCTCGTTGAATGAGCTTGATGTGTCAGGCCTAAGGTAAAGACAACACAGTGAAATCCAATCACCTTCAGTCCTTTATTTGCTCGTGCCTAATTGAATATCATCAGACTAAAGCTGTAGTCTTCTAGCCTAATAGTTATAACCTGGGAAGTTCTAGAGCAGGGATGTCAAACTTGCAGCCTGCTGGCCGGATGCGTCACATGCTGGCCACGCCCACCCTCGGTTTAGCGAAAGGAAAAAAAGTTGTGATACATCACATGATGACAACGTGATGCTGCGAGTTTGACACCCCTGATCTAGAGTGTGACTACCCTGAATCTTTTCCTCTCTTTCCATCCAGTTCAGAACTATGCAATCTCTTGCTTGTGCCCCTCTCTGGAATGTGATACCTCCTCCCTAGAAAGCCACAGTTCTATTGCTGACAATTGCATATTCCGTCACGTGATGTGAGCCCCAGAAAGAGAGAGGTGCAAGTTTTAAAGAACTGCATAAAGAACTTTATGCAGTACATAAAGTAGTGTAAGCATGTGTTGGAAGCAAGAAAGTGAGATATGGATAGAAAGGTATTGAGAAGTATAATAGATGTTGTCAGTAGAAACTAATTTTATCTGTATTTTTTGTTTTCTTTTTCTTACTCTGACCATTTCCTACTTCTTTTCTGCACAATACATAATGTTTTTATACCAAAATGGAATTGATAGGTATAAATATTTATACATTAATATCGACAGTAGTCTCTCAAGCTGTGTCAGCAAAAATTATAATAAATATCTATATTAGATTCCAATCCAGAATCAATTTAACATTTCAAGTGCAGGAGATGAACCAGAAACAAATGAGAAATGAGGGGCTTTTTTACTTTCCCAGGATCCAGGTTAGAATCCCATTATGTCAGTCTCCAGCTCTACAGTTTTCAAAAAAAAAAAAAAAAAACCGGTGAAAAGTCATTTGTATTTGCGTGGTTTAACTTAAAAGTCTTATCTGTCATGTGCAAAGATGTTACATTCCATATTCAAATGATCATGGACTTGAATGTTCATACCTAAGATATCTGCCTTCCCCCCAAAATGAAGAAAACTGTGAGATAGTTCTGCCTCAATTGCCACACCATTACAGGTTCAGAGAAATAGTCGGTGACATTAGGAGAGGAAGAAAGAGGAGAACATGTGCCCTTCTTTGTCAGGACAGAAACAAAAATGGAGCAGTCATACAGGGTCATCATGAAAAGGGTAAAATAGCTCTAATGACACAGTATTTTGTTCCTGTGCTAATATGGATTTATATTGTAATTTTGATTAATAGCTTTGCAACCTTACAGAATCATAAGTTCATGACTGTTCTCCACTGTGTCAGGGAAGATCATCCAGGAATGGGTAATACTCTGCTTCTCTGCTTGGAGACGGAGTAACTTTTTCTTGGCCATGCCTCCTTTGCCTGGGTGCTCCCCAGTTCGACTCAGTCTTCCAGCGAGTTGAAACCAAGAAAAAGAGGCTCACCCATTCCTGGATTTCTTCATTCCACAGGATGGAAAGTTATTAGATTTCCTGGCCGAGCGAGGCTCAGTGATTGCAGGAGAGCGATCGGAGGGATAACTGGTCTGCCGGTGATCTTCCCTGCCGGCTTGTGGATCAGCCGAGGCCCCTGCCAGTCCCACATTTTAGCGGAGGGGGTCACTGCCTGTTTGTGCCAGAAGAGCCTGGCAGGAGTGCTCATGACGAGCCGGGCTGCCTGATTACATGCGGAAAGCGGCTGCCGAATCACGGTGTCATCATAGCCGCAGTAGGAGAGCTCCTCAGGAGCCGGTCTGCCCAGATCTGCAGGAGAAGCGGCATTAGCGCTCGGCTACCTCACAGCCATGTAGAATACCTCCCTTCCAGCTCATCGAGCACGGGAGTGATCATCGCAATTATAGCCGCGGCAGGATTGCTCAGTTGAGCCAGTCTGCCTCAAACGCCATACGTGGAGCGGTGACAGCACTTAGTGCCTTAATGTCAGCAGCAGAGAAGCTCTGGTGAGCCAGTCTGCCCCTACTACAAGGTAAGGTAATTGCGGAGCCTAGTGGCATCACAGCACTGGCAAGAGAGCTCTTTTCGAGACAGACTGCCTTACACCACAGCACAAGATGGCTAAGCGCTGCTGCACATGTAGCTGCGGCGGGGGAGCTCCATATGAGCCAATCCGCCTGGCTTTTGAATATGTTAAGTACTGGAGTTGCCTTGGGACATTTAAGTTACTGCTCAAGTCGGATCAGCCTGCCTAGATTTCAACAGGGTGAACCGGCGAGAAGATTGACACCCTTTTTAACTGCTACGTCGGCTGCGCCTGAATGGGGGCAAACCATTCATTCCCTGACAGGGAAACAGGGCTCCATTCAGTGGTCACAGTCCTCGCGACAGTGCTATGGACACTGGATATTTCCACAGGACAGTCTTCGTCTCGGCTGCTCCCATGCCTACATGCATGAAGAGAGAAATTCCCACAGAGGACTGGAAGGCTGTTGCCTCTTGCTAAGGGCACAAGATCAGCTCCCTGGGCTATTGCACCCTGTGGGTCTGTTCTCCCCCTTCCATACTGGGACCTCCTTGTGCAGGCTAGACATACGATAGGAGGTCTTTTGGGCCATGGCTTTAATTGGTTACCTTAACTGTAGGTTGGCCGACCCCATTGGAATGAGTGTCTGACCTATTCGGCCAACAAGATCCTTAGGGTCACTAACGGCAGTGGTACCATTCTCCTATTTGGGGCTTCCCTGTGGTTTGCAGGTTCGGGCATGAGGCCTATAGGGCTCCCCTGCTGTTGCTGCATGGCCTCCTGGGCATATACAGGCCGTCCTTCGAGACTTGGGGCTTCCAAATTTCCACTGACGCCGGGAGATCCAGCCTCTTGTCGGCTTCTATAACATACAAGGGGTTGAAGGTAGCCTCCCCTTACCTTTGGTGAGGCCATTCAGGTGTTAGCAATAAGCCACCAAGATAATGGTCCGTGACCCGCTTTTTAACCAACCTTGGCAGGTGGCCTAATGAACCTACGGGCTTGCTCACATAGGTCAAGTAGATGGGTCAAGGGGTGCCTCTCCCCTAGCCATGAGACCAGACTCGGGTTTCGCAGCCAATTAGGGCACACCTGCAGCCCAGGCGCTGTATGGGGTCTCCTGCCTTACCATCGTTGGGCAGGGTTGTCGGCCCTTTCACTGTTGAGATTCCTCTCCCAGTAGGACAGGTCTGTCTAGGCTGTATACCACACCAAAGGGAGTTTGTCCCTTTGCTCCTTCCAGACCACAATCCCTTAAGGGTCAGCCATTGGCTGAGATAGGTGATTCTCATGATACCTTATACCATTATTTCAAGGTTTATTGCTATATGGATCATGTCAACAACCTCAACGGGGTTTTCTTCTCCCATTGTCTGGATAAATACAATCAAGATCTGCACATATGATCTATTCCTTTGGTTGAATATGTCATAATTTAAGGTCCATTACATTTGCCGTTAACACTCTTAAGGCATGTTCCATTGCTTAAACTGAATGCAGATCTCTAATTACATTTTCCATTGACAGGAAGATGACACCTCCAAGGCAGCCACTTGGGTCTAGTGGCTAAGGCACAGGGCTAGAGATCTGGTTGTGAAAAGCCGGCTGGTTGAGTTTCGGCCAGTTACTCTCTACCGGGACGTTACTACATCTGTCAAATACAGCAAGTTGCCTGGGGTTCATATCCTTGGAGGGTAGGACTAGATGAGGAGAATTGAATTAGTAGAAACAACTATACTAGTCTTCATTTATAGCATCCTAGTTAGTACCTGGGGAATCTCGTGGCCATCCCTCGATAGACAGAAAGATTGGAAGGCCTCCTGTCACTACTAAGTACAGAGGCTCTGTGTCAGACCGACATATCTTATTTGTCCCACACTACCTACCAGGTGCAGATATTATTAACACATTGCTGGTTTCTGTTCCTGGGCCCTCAGGCAGAACACAGATTTCCTGAACTTGAGGGTGGAAAGACCCTTCGGTTCTCAAGGAATGCTGAGTCTGTTTGGGACTCGTTACCTCTGGCTACCTCTCATTGGAGAGAAGTGTTGGACAGGCTCCAGATACTACAGAGTTCAGGGCAGAGGGTTGGGGCCAGCACTTCTTCCTTGGCCCAAGCCACTTATCTATACTCAGATTCTGGGGGCCCATGCAGATTCTCATTTCAGTGCCCTCTGGCAGGATGCAGTTTCCTTGGACCTGGGGTGGAATGACTCTCCGGTTCTCAGGGTAGGCCTACCTTAATTGGGTACCAGGGACTGGAGGCCGGATACCACTCATTCCTGTCCCTGTTCCAGCATCTGGAGGCTTCTTTCAGGATCCAGCCCTGGTTCGGTCTCCTACGATGACCTGCTCCACAGGTAGGTGACATTCGGTCATCCCCTCCACCTGTCTTGAATACGGGATCCCATTGTTTGGGTTGGCGGCCTGGAGTTCCCGGTGGATCATTGGCTGGAATGTTATTTCCCCAAGCTTGGGCATTAGTCTGCATGCTGGTTCTATTTCATGTCAGCGATTTCTCTACTATGGATTACCTCGGATGGACACCTCCTGCCCTCAGGGGGGCAGGGGGGCTCCCATCTTCAAGGTGAACAGGGGGCTTGAGGTCCCTTCCTGGCATCCACAGAACATGCTTACCTCCAGAACTGAGTGGCAGAGCGGCCTCCAGTGGTACTTCCCTCATGGTGGCCCTCTGCCAGCTTTCCAAGGTTAGTGGCCTCCAGGTCAACAGGATGGCTCGCAGTCCGCACTGGGGGGTGGGGGCAGCATCAGCATGTCCAGCCTGATACAGGGCAGTTCAGACTGAGCATTTCTCCTTCTGTGGTGTGTTCCTGGAACCATCCGCACATGGCACACGGCTCCCTTCCATGGCCGTTCTATTCCCTTCCGCAGAGGGCTCCTTCCACAGCCGTTCTGCCATGGCCTCTCCGGCACTGCCGATGGCCTGGCAGAGCTTGACTGTCAGCTGGTTTCACTGCCTTTCCTACAGAGCCCTCCTCCCTTGGGGGAGACAAGGTTCGTGTTTTGTCTTCCAGGTGTCCTCCAGGGGCACCAGGGTCGGTCTGACACCTTTAGGACCTTGGTGTCCAGGGGTCATTGCCTTGCCTGCCTTCTTCGGATTTGCAGGCGATTCTTGCATCACTCTATGGCCCCATGAGGTGCGATTATGTCTGTGCCATGAGACGCATGTTCTACTGTCAGGTATGTGCATAGAGCAGTTTTGTCGTCCCCATTCCTACTCCATGTTGTCGGGTGGAAGCATGTTCTGCAGCTCGGCCAGTCTTGGCCAGGTGATTTTGCCAGAGGTCTCGTACACAAGGGGGACTTTGGACCAGACTGCTCCCTCCCATATGACTAACCGGCTTTGATAAGTCCCATTCCTGGATGATCTTCCCCGACACAACAGATAAGGGGAGTTGGTGCTACCTGATACACTCCTTCTCAGGGTGCAGGGAAGATCATCCAGCCCCACCTTGCTGGCCGTCTGATCCATGGTCCGTGAGGGGTTTCTGTTTTCACAGATTGTGAGCCTCGTCATCTTTATCATCGCTGCACCTTCGTCGAACAGGGGATCACCCAGGCAAAGAAGGCATGGCCAAGAAAAAGTTACTCGGTCTCCAAGCAGAGAAGCAGAGTATTACCATTCCTGGATGATCTTTCCCACACCCTGAGAAGGAGCGTATCAGGTAGGACCAATGCCCCTTTTGCTCCAGTACAATCTACCTGCTCATTGGGAGAGTTCTCTGTAGCCTTTTTTTCATGACAATCTTCTAAATGCGGTTTGCAGCTGGTGCACAGTTCATGGTCTCATGAGTTAGAGATGGCTCTCTGTCATGCACACAGAGTTAAATAGCATGCCCTTTGCTCTGCTGGAGATAGAAAAGGTTTGGTTTGTTTAAAACAAGGAAAGAACTTGGGAGAATTCCATGGATAGAAACTGGATTCCCAACTCTCAGCAGTCTCTGATTAATTTGTTGGAATCGCAAAGAAATTGGAGAAATCCAGATAATTGAATCAAAGGAATACTTGCTTCAAGAATGTTCTCATACTATAGAAACAGATAAATAGAGAATTATAGAATAACGGAGTTGGAAGGAATTTTGGAAGTCTTCCAGTCCAAACCCCTTCTCAAGTAGGAGACCTAATACCATTCTGGAAAAATGGCCATCCAATCTCTTCTTAAAAACCTCCAGTGATTGAATACCCACAACTGCTGCGGGCAAGCTATTCCACTGGTCAATTGTTCCCATTTACAGGAAATTTTTCCTTATTTCTGTGTTGGATCTCTCTTTGATAAACTTCCATCCATTATTTCTTCTCTTGTCCTTAGTGCTTTAGAGAATAAATTGACACTCTCCTCTCTGTGGCAGCCCTTCAAATACAATTTATCAAATATAATTTATCAAATACAGTTTATGTAGATGTTAATTTGTACTAGGTGTTGTAATTTCTGTGTGTTGTATAATGTGAAGTTTTAGGTTCTATGTCTCTGTACATTAGGGAAATTGAAAAATTTTTATATTTTAATCATACTTCAGGCTGTGTTCATCAATTGTTTATAGTGTCTTATGATTAGTGTATAATTTATGGAAAATTAGGGTATTCTTTTTTTAAAATAAAGTTTGGTTTTGTTTACTTTTGTTTACTTCTGTGAGTTTCATTTATTTCAGCAATATGCTTCAAAGTTCAACGTTGAAAGTGTAGTGGGTAACAACAAGCTGTGGACCTTGTTTTTATAAATATGATATGTAAACTCATTTACTGTGACTATAAAATTTGGGTTCTTCTTGGGATGGGTTCACACATCCCTGACTGTTAAACATATGAAGTTATAAGGATTATGATAATGCTAAATAATTTGTCTTTTTTCCTTTCCTGAAGGTTCTACAAGGGTCCTGCTAAAAATGAGTTTGATATTAAATCTGTTCCTGGAGGTTTACTTAGTTGCTCATGAAAGCAGAAGGGATTTTATGTTTGCCTTTGAAAATTTGATATGATGTTTGTTTCCTGATTTGCTATAGATTATATTTTGTTCAATCCAGCAAGGCTCAAAGTGGCTTTCAGCAGAAAAAAGTACACCGAAATAAAAATCATAACCAATAGAAAAAGCAATAATGCCCCAAAGAAGAGCCACAACATCCATTCCTTAGACTGAGGTTCCTTTTCATCTACAATCTATTCCAAAGCTCGCTGAAAAGGCCATATTTTAATGGTTTCAAATAACAATAAGGCTGGCGCCAACATACTATTGGGAGGAATGCTATTTCAGAGCAGTAGGGAAGTGATGGAGAAGGTTCATCTTCATGATCTCTGAAGATGCATGTTTTTTAAGAGCAGGGACCAAGAAAAATCCTGCTCTTTTCAGTATTATTAAATGAACTGAAGCAACTGATAGTCCAATAGGTATGCTGTATATGTGCAGATAATTGGCAAGACTGTGATTCTAAAGCAGAACATCATATACTTAAAGTATGTAAACATCATATACCTATATTCCAAAGCAGAACATCTCACATTTCACACATTTTCCCACTCTTACTGAGAGCTAAAAGCCTTATGATATAAATCTTAGTTATCTAATTACTGTATATACATTCATTATGTTCAGGGTATGTATGTAAACATAATTCTGGATAACTACCGGTAAATGAATTAGTCACTTGTACAGTATTTTTTTTTTAAAAAAAACAGTTTAGTGTTCCTTTATTTCCCCACATAAATGCATAAATCTAAAACTCCTTAATGTCAAGACAAATTTGGAGTGAGGGTGTGGTGAATAGAATGGGGAAGAGTATTATAGAATATTGCTTGGACTGTAGATAGAAGTACATATCACCTTTAGATATGTTGCTTCTAGCATATCTAGCATTATTTTCTATCTCTCACTGCAATTATTTTTATTTTTGGGTAGTACAGTAGAGTTTCTTGTTTTTAATACTTCTACATGGAGAATTAAATGGTACAGTGGGGATGTTTGTTCTTTTAGCTACGTGACTAACTGCTTTTGATCAGAACTGACAAAATCAAATGTATAGTTTTGATTGGTTTTCCATTTTCTACATTGATTAATCTTTGCCATTACAGTCTAGATGAAGATTACGCTGTATGTCAGTGGTATGCTGCATTTTCCTAATCTGTCAACTATTGAAAAGAAGAAATTGTTTTGGTTTAGGTGTGTTAACACATTGACATGAAAAATGAAGATGCTGTCAGTGCTGAGAAATCATTAAGACTCTAAGCCAAAACAGAACACCAAAGGAAGCTGTTGACAATAACAATACCTGATAAAATCACCACCAGTTAAGTAGGCTATATCATAATTTGACAGACATTTCACAAAAGTGTGTAAATTTTTTTTAAAAAGGAGTTTAATGGATCTCTAAAGTAAATCAGCATGAAATAAAAACGTAACAATCATTAAGCACATTTCAGGCATAAATTGGGTTTCTTTAGTGATAGGGGATCTAAGGCTGCAAATATTATAGAAACATAATATCCAGCAATGCTTAGTCAAGAGAGCAAATGCAGAGTTCCTAAATCTGTGGAAATAATATATGCATGTACTTTCTAAAAGCTTTGGAGATTCCTTCATCAAAGGGTCCTAAGTTAACAGAACTGAGATCTCTTTTGATATAATATGCATAATATAAAGGTTAAGAAGTAGGTTGTAATGATAAAAGGGCAGTTCTCCAATGGAGAGATGTAAGAACTCAGAACATATATTAATATTAGCATTTTAAACTTATTAATTATGGTTAGAAGTTAGATGGATAAGGATGGAGATTGGAGAATTTAGTAGCTAAATAAAAACAATGTTTTCCTAAGTATAAAATGCATATTGAGAAACATGTTTTATAATTACTGATAGGATCTGAGACAACAGTGAATTATGAAGAAAGAATCTCAAAGCTGTTGGTAGCTGGGGTTCAAATGTCCCATTGATATTTTAAATTAATAAGAAATCCAGTAAAAACAAAAGGTAGCAAAAATATAACATTAAAAGCAAGATGATACCCACCAACATCTATGGCTTCAAAGGAACATTAAGGAAAGAATACTGTCAAAGATAATTACTTCCAGTTAGAGAATTAGAATAATTTAATATCCTTTTGATTATATGTAGCATTAGAATATAAGGAAAAATGTAGCCCTGCAACCTTATATTTAAATATATAAAATTAAACTTGTGCTAACAAATGGAAGATGGTTTGGAAATCTGTCAGCACTAGAACATGGACTGTCCAGATTGTTGAGTTGATTCAAATTGTTGATTCTGTACCATCGGAAAATGCTTTCCTTCTATCAAAAACAGCATTGACACAAATAACTACCATAATTCTGAGTGTTTCTTAATAATTCTTTATGTATAGAGCATAGTTTAAGGAATGAAGAAAAATGACTCAGAATTATTTCCCCTTATAGTGAGCAACTAACTTGTATTGATATTAAGGTAAGACTATCTTAAAAAGGGTAGCCATGAATTTTTACTGATCCCTTCCTTATCCCTAATATGTAATTGAGCAAATTTAAAAACTCAAATGTAAATAGTTGTCATATATTATCATTGCCTTTTGGAAGTTTGTATTGATGCCAAAAGAAGAATATAATTGTTTATTGCAATATTTGTGGCATAGAAAGAATCTCTTGTTATAACAAAAGTATGTGATTTTGGTTACTACAAAAGTATTTGTAAAAGCATTGTAAGCCGCCTTGAGTCTCCGGAGAAGGGTGGCATATAAATCAAATTTTATATGCCAGTGTATTTAAATTCTCAGGACACATGAAAATCAGAACTGAAAAAATACCCACTCTTGTTTGAGTCAAGAGTCAGATAATGCTAAAAACAATGTGGCATATTTACATCATCTGCAGGGTGTAAATTAGTTTACAATATGGGACGAGCTTTAATTATGTCCATAGTTTTGTAAGTTTTTCTTGAAAAATAAAATGTTTATGTATATTGAATAAGCTGTTCTTGTTTCAGATTAGTACTGGCCGTAGTCTGCTTTCTGTATCAGTATTCTTAACTTCAACTTGATAAAAATAACTTTGCTGGAAAAATAATTGCACACCTTGAAATGTTATTTACATTTTACGTTTCTGAGGAATAAATATACATAATGTTCTACTGACTACTGACCCTTTTATTTGTCATCTTCCTAATAATGTTTGTCATTCCATTATGCTATTACTTGGCTATCACATTAAAACTGTATATTAATGGAAATCAGTCTACCAAATTATGTTCTTTATTGGTCATTTGGGTTATACTTGCTTCAGTGCATAAGTATTTGTCTGTATTGTTCTCTGTTTTTGCCCAAAGCAAAGAAAGAAATGTGCAACTATGTTACAGTTGATCTGACCAACCTTCCTTATTAGTTTCTAATATTGCACTCCCTTCTCTGCTTGCATCTTCCAAAATCTTATATTGTATAATAGATCTCTTATTAAATAGTGTTTCTGGTTAAAAAAAAAAAAAAAAAACCTGACATAACAAACTGATTACATTGTGGTGTGCAACCTCTCTTAAAATGCTTCCAGCATTGCCAAAATAGCCAGTTTTAAATATGACCCAGTTGTCTCACATTTGAAAGAGGATGTTTCAAATTTGGAATAGTTTGAATACTTTGCACGCGGTTATTAAAATCTTCAGATGCTGTTAGAATAGGGCATTCTTCGGTTGATGCTTAATAAGTGCAATTTAATGTTTCTGTTGTTGTTTTGGCACAGATTTGCATTCATAACTTGGTAGTGAGGGTATCATCAAAAACCATGGAAGCAATTTCCTCCTGGGAGCAGATTCAGTAGATTGACTTGTTTTGGTTTATCTTGCAGAGATAAAATTTAATTGCTTGCAACAGTTGAAGGACCTAATGCAATGGTCAGAAATTTAACTCTTCACAGGCTAGCTGCCATTACTAGTCCTAGTAATTACGCATCCCTTTATTGCATGAAAGTATATCTAAACTTCTGTATGTGCCATGTTATTATTTTTAAATGGATTCTAAAGATCAGAGCCCCCAACCTTTTGGGCACATTCCATGGAGAGAGGTTTTCTTGTGGACCAGAGGAGGTGTGGTTTCATGTGCTGTCTGCGTCCCATGAATGTTTGTGCAGCCTGGTTTCTGGCATGCCGTGGACCGGTGCAAGTCTTGAGGACTCTTGCTATAGATAACTGCATGTAAATATAAAGTATATATTCAAATTTGCAGAAAGGTATTTAACATTGAATCATATAGAATTTTGTCATTTTCAATTGGTGGAAGGATTATTGAAGGATATAATTTGACCATGAGTGCCTAAAGTTTTACATGCAGCTGTAATTTTGTTAAGTAAATAAGTAGTTTATTGAATAATTCTCCAGACCATTTCAAGTATGCTATAGTTGACAACAATATATATATTGGTACCTTGGTACTCATCATTAATTGGTGTCAGGAGGCACAATGAGTACCAAACAAATTTTTTCCATAAGGAATAATGAGTAACAAGGTAGCTGACACTGACAAGTTCTAGCTTGTGCATTGAGTACCAAACAAATGATGAGGGACAAAATGTTTGCATCAAAATGCATAGAGTACTGATTTTGATGAGTTTCAAAACAGTTGAGTAGCAAGGTAACACTGTACATAAGTTTATGACTTAAAATGAGAGTTTGTTATTAAAATCTAAAACTAATAAATTATAGACATAATTTAAATCTAAAATCTAAACAATGTTAATATTAACATATTAACAATATTAACTCCATTAACATTTAAATGGTTAATGGAGTGGGGTAGGACTATACCTTGTCAGAGTTTAGGAAATACAAGTATTACATATTGTAATTTGTCATGACATTTGTCATGAAATCTACTATTTCTTTCCCTCTTAGCCTTGCTGCCTTAATTGCAAAGATAGCAACTCACTGTGTCACAAACTTATTGTTACCTTGTACAACTAAATTCAATTTATTTTCAGCATTCCAGTTCTTCATGTCATCAAGGAATGGACATTAATAATGATTCCTATATTTAACATACAACCAGGATTACATAATGTGACAAATTCTCTATTTCACCTGCCCCTCACACAAAGTCTGTCTTGCACTGGGATAACTAGGAATTTGCCTTGTTGCATCATTATAACTGTGTTTAAGATCCTTCCTTCCTTCCTTCCTTCCTTCCTTCCTTCCTTCCTTCCTTCCTTCCTTCCTTCCTTCCTTCCCTCCCTCCCTCCCTCCCTCCCCTCCTCCCTCCCCTGTAATTTATAATAAATCCTCTAAATATAAATGAATCCTACATTCTGTAGCCAGTTAGCATCTCTTGTCTCTGTAGTCAGGCTTTTGCTTGCAGACAGAATTTCAAAATTAGAAATCCTGACAAAAATGAGTAACTTATTTTAAAGAGAAATACTATTGATCAGACATAGATGCTGAACTGTTGGATATCAATACTGTTGTTTGCTAAACTCTTGCAAATAATATAATTCTTTCCTAATAATGTTCAGGAAATAATTCATGTATAGTGATGATACAATATTGAAAGATTACCTTGAGATTTAAGTCAAAACAGACCAAAGATAGATAATAAAAAATAAAAGAACTCCAGAACTATTCATCCAGAACTATTCTGGATGAATAGTTACATATAATGTTGAACAATTGATTCATAAGTATGAGTGTGTATCAACATTGTTGAGGAATAGGTTTTTCAAATCATTGACTTCTTTTAAATTATATATTTTATTATTCTTATTATTTTTAGGTATTCTTAGCTTATCATTAGGAGATTTAACTGCTGGCTTTTCTATCTTCTGTGAAGGTGGCTGCAATTAACCCCAACCATCCACTTGCTCAGATGCCCTTGCCTCCTTCAATGAAAAATTGTATTCAACTAGCAGCATGTGAAGCTACTGAGTTGCTACCAATGATCCCTGACTTACCAGCTGACCTGTTCACATCCTGCCTTACCACACCAATCAAGATTGCGCTTAGATGGTAAGTGACTCGCTTGCCATCTGGGTTCTATTCTGAGACTTGCCTATGGGTCTGACAAAGATGTTGACTCGGAAGCTTCAGTTGCCCTAACATTTCTCTGTAGATCCAAATTAGAAGAATTTGGTATAATCATCTGATTATACTGGCTGTCTCTAAGTATATTTTCCCCTTCTTGGCTTCTTTTATACTTCTGTTTATTACATTTGTATTGTATCTGTATATTTGGGTTTGCTCAGATTAAAGGACTTAATGTGCTGGAAATTAAAATAGGCTGCCTTTTCACAAATCAGAAGTACCATATGGTGCAGCACAATGTTATATGAGCACACTACATTTTTCAGAGACGCTGTAGTGCCTGTCCTTAAGATATTTTACCTGCGCACGTTCTGTACATTTCAGTGAAAAACTTAATTGGTTGGGATTGAGAGAATTGGGCTGTGGATCCATATGTTACATAAATGTTTTGAATAAGCTAGTCAAGTAATAGGAATAATATACTGAAAAAATTAAATTACAACTACTGTGTGTACTGACAGCAAACCTGACCCCAATTGCAGTCACAACTCGAGAGTACATTTGTTTATATATTTATTGAGGAAAATGATCCAAAGCTACCTATTTGTGTATAAGCAAAAGTATTTGAACCTTTGCTTTCAGTCACAAGTGGGAAGCAATAACTACAACTAAATATTTCCAATAACTGATGATCAATCTTGCATGTTGACTTGGAAGAATTTTAGTCCATTCCTCCTAATAGAGCAACTTCAGCTCAGGAATGTTGGTGGGCTTCCTCTTACGAACTCTCTGCTCAAGCCCTTCCATGACATTTCTATAAAATCAAAGTTAGGATTATGACTTGGCCATTCCAAAAGATAAACTTTCTTCTGTTTTATCTATTTGGTTGTAAGGCTTGTGTATTTTGGATCGTTGTCTTGCTGCATGACCCTCTTTCTCTTGAGCTTCAGTTCATAGACAGTGCCTTAACATTTTCCAATAGAATTTGCTAGTACAATTCAGAATTCATTGGTTCCATCAGTGATGGCAAACTGTCCTGGTCCAGAGGCAGTAAAGTAGGCTGAACCATAATACTTCTACTGCCATTTTTTCACAGATAGCTTAAAGTTCTTATGCTGGAATGCAGTGTCTTTGCCTTTGCCTTTCACCACACCTTTCACCAAACCAGAATATTCTATTTTGGTCTCATCCATTATTCTTCTAATAGCCTTCTGGCTTATCCATGTGGTCTTTTGCAGACTGTATGGGCAACCTCAGTTTCTCAAACCATAAACAGAATGGAAGTGATGATGGATCTTGATAATTGTCAGGAGCCATCAGAAAACCAATAATGCCATTGTCTCAGCTGAATTGTTGGTTTATTGCTTTCTTTTACTTAACCTTTTTCAATCAAGATGTGAGCCTTGGTACCATTTTCACTATAATCTTGGCATTTTTTTGAGTTTAATGCTTAACTTTAGTAATTTTTTCCTATTTTAAAAATTGTATGTACACTCCATACCTGATGTAGAAAAAATTGAGAATAATAAAAATAAGTTTGTGTTTTGTCGTATGTATGATAAAAATGCAATTCCAAGTAAAACCTTTTAAATTATATTAAGTGCAGGGGGAAAAATCCTTTTTTTGCTTGGAAAAAGGTTGGGTCAAATTATGTCTTTCATTAAAAAAAAAAGATAGATACATATGAATTTATTCCTCCCTGCACCATCCCCATGGATGCCCCTAAATGCCTTATTCCTATTGCATTAAGTTTCCTTTTATGTTTTACTTTACATACCCAACTATTAGATTCAAATATCAATGTGGACAGAAGTATGGTCTTATATGCAGTCATTTTTGCTTTTATCGAGTGTTTGCTCTTTACCACAGTTCACACACCATCCACTATCCTCCCAGCATTTGTACAACTTAACATTTCTCCATCCGTTTTCCTATCTTTATTAAACATTCTACCAAAGTACACAAATTCATCTGCTCACCCTAGTCTTTCACTATTATTATCAAATTATTCATTTTCCCTGTTAAATGTAACTACCTTGCATTTTAATAAATCAATTTTCAGAACTGTATTCCTTGATACATTACACAATTTAATATTCACTGCAGATAGTTCAGAGTCTGTCAGTCATAAAATATCTGCAAAGAAAAATATGCATACATTCACATCCCCCATCAACACACTTCAACATAACCCTAAATATCCATTATACCTATTAAATATACACACGGACACCTACATCCCTGTCTTACTTTCTATTCAATGTTGAACCATTTCCCAAGTTTTTGTTCTCATGTATAAGGTTTATTTCTAATATATACCATTCTTACATTCAGCAGCCAACTTTCATTTCTGTATTCAAGTGTATTCAAGTGTTTCTGTATTCCTGCGTGTTAACTTTAAAATTTCTCTAAATCAACAATGTTTTCTACACATTCCTTTCATACATTTCTTAGTGACTTGTGAAGAGAAAATCTGTTTGCATGCCTAAATTCAAGCCACTCTAAAGTTCATGTACATTTAATCAAAATTCTGGCAAGTAGGGATATTTAACAGAGCAGTCCCACTGTTGTTTTGGCATTGATTCTTCTTATTCTTCTCCCTTTGTATCAGGAAACAATGCAGCATTCTACCAACTTCCAAATAGAGATGTGCAAGTGTAGCCTTCACAGTAATCTTAGACAAATCACCTAACATGCTACACATTCATCCTACATCATTGTTCTTCCCCAGCTTCGGATTCTCAGAGAATGTGATACACACCAAGCTTCGCAAACACTGTTTAATTCCAAACAAACCCTTTTCAAGAATGCAGGCTTCCCCTGCAAAGGGTCCTTATCAAAGTTATTAAGAACAAAGTCCGACAAAGGTTGGCAATCAGCCCAGAAAATCAGATATGAGAAGTCACTTGCTCTCCAAGATGCTCTGTAGTAATGAGACGTTGTTTCTAGCAAGAAAGCACTAGTTGTGTGCGACTTAAATAGGCTAAGGGAGTGGCCAATTATCCTCAAGCCCTACTCTCAAGTAGACCACTTCCTCCTGAGTAGCCATTCCTGCCTTTTGGCAGCCCTGCGTGCCCGAGCATTGAGGAGAGGCTCTTCCACTTCCCTCTCTCCACTGGAAGGAGCCTCTGGAGATTCTGAAGGCCCTGGCTGAGTCTCTGCCTCTGGCATCACATCCTCTTTGGCCTCCTCGCTGTCCGATGCGAACACCAGCTGCACCGGCTGCTGGCGTGACACCACACCAGCCTCCTCATCGGGATTAGCCACGATCCGCGCAGGCCGCTGGTGGACCACAACAATCATGTACACCTACAACCTTAACTATTTTTCAACATTTGCATAGCACAAATGACTTCAGTTTCTTCTTGGACCCTAACACACTTGTTTTCATATCTATTATCAAGCAGCAGCTAGCCCGGCAAAATCATGGAAGCAAGAATTACACAGAATGCTCTAAGTTATCTTCTGTGGAACTCTGGGGTAAACACAGAATCTTTCATACTATAAAAAGAAATCCCCACCCTCATTGGCAAGGATATGTCTCTGAATGATTTGAAGTGCTTCTTCCCAAGTTTCTTTCCATCCTAGCCAAGTTGCTGTTTAAGACCTATATTATCAAGTAACTTGTCCCTTTTTTCTCTTAATCCTCTCCTCTTCTCTCCTCAATGTCTAAAACACTCTTTCCAGCATTTCTTCATTTCAGTTTCAACTCAACTAATTGTTATCTTATTTTTAATTCAATTCACTCTGATGAAGACATCTTTCTTAGCTTAGTTCCCAAACTTGTTTTTAGTTCTACCATTCTACCATACATTTTCTCTGCATCATTTAATCTTTATTTTAAAATATGAAACATTTATAATGAACATATCGTCACTTTACTTTCTTCAAGCTGATATAGGTAGTCTTTTTTAATGAATTACCTCATTTAGCTATTATTTAAAGGTACAACCATGTAAAAAAAAAAAAGGTTTGCAACCAATCCTTCACAGTTTCCCACAGTCATGTCATCACCATTCAGGCCCTTTATAAGTGGCTTCTGGAAAGCAGAGTAAATAGAGAAGGCAGAAATAAAATCGTAAGTCACAGTCACATAATTTTTGCTTAGCAAGAACATTTCACTTGTCATTCTGGGAAAAACGGTTGTAAGCCTGTCCCAGCCATGTCATTTTCTGTTTAGCGATTGCTATGCTTAGGGACCAAGTTACTAGTGCCAATTGTGGTTGCTAAACGGGGACTACCTATATGGTTCAATTACTTTTATTGTAATCCTTCATTTTATTTATCTATTCATGTCAACTAGCAGAATATCTTTTTCCCATTCCAGTTTACATCCATTCAGTATGTTGCAAATTGTTTCTTCAAACTCATCTGATACTTCCATGATTTCAGTGAACTGGAGTATAACATGCAATTACTGACAACCTATCAATTCATATTTTTGTATTCAGCTCAACAATTTAGATGACAGCAGTTCATATTTTATGAAATCTATTATCTTTTAACTCCTTCATACATAATTCAACCTCTGCATTCATTTCCCTGCATGCTCCACCTTCATTCGTATCTATTATTTCATTCCCCTTTCCCCTACTTGTGCAGACAGATCACATAACATTTTTCCTTCATTGCCTTTATTAATTCACAATATTTCCCATGTATTTTTAATTTTATTTCCAAAGTTAAAATACAAACTCCAATGAAACAAAAACAAAGCAAAACTGAACAGAGCAAGAAAAAAGTGCATAAAAAGAAGAAGAAAAGTTCACACATAGTTTGTCCCCTCTGTTTGAATATTCTTAAACATATTTCAACAATAGTAGTTTTCCCTTCCCTTCTGAAATAGGTCTACAATTTATGAACTTTTACATCTCTTTTTACTCAATCAATTTGACCTACCATCTATCTACTGTAAAAAAAAAAGTTAACAGGTAAACCTAACAGCAAGACTAAACTTCAAGCTCTCTGTTAAAAATATATTATTGCATTTAATTCACAGAAAGTCCACAACAGCTTCTAATCTACTGTAACCCACTGCAGTCATTATTTCTGATCTGTCAAAGATCAAATATCCTCAATTGATTCCTAATAATAAAACTTTTCTTTAAAGTTATGACTGGGATCTTTCCATACAATTGCATTTCATTCCCTAAAGTCATAGATCTCTATTATAAATATCTCCACAGCATTTGTTGTTCAAAATGTCTTCCTGCAAATTGAAACACAGCATCTCCTAACAGTTGTCTTCTAGTTGAATGTAATAAGTCTATTCCACAATCACCATGAATTTTCTTAAGAAAGTTCAGTTCATCACTGATCCAGTCTGTAATCTCTAAGTTTTTTGAATTCATGCCCCTTTCAGCCTTCTTCAATGAGCCTGCAATTCTTAAACAAAACTTCTTCTAGTCTACGATATCAGCAACAAATTAACTTCCAATCCACCCAATTGCAAGTTTGATTTAATTGCTGTTACCTGTATTTGAGTGTTATTCTTAAATTGATCTATAACTGCTATTGAATCTATTAACCCTTTTATCTGAATTTTCATTCAGAGCTTGTAAATTGAAAAACATTTTTTCCCAAAGGCTTCCAAGAAGGCTTTGACCAACTGTTTGTCAGCAGGAGAAAAAATTGCCCCACCACTCAGTGCACCATTTTCTAGAGGACTGTCCATCATTTACTTCTCTTAGATTCCAAGTCTTAGTCTTCAATATGCCATGGTTGTCACCAGATGGGTTCATAGATATTGAATTCAGCTTTCCATCGTGACTTTGATTAATAAGAGGATTTCTCATATTGGTGTTTTTTTAAAATATATGAAGAGGTTACCAAACTTAGCTATGACTTCACTCTATGTAGCATTCTCTGCTAATAATAATGACATTGCTAATTAGTATTTGCACATTTTGTCCAGTATGCCACAAACATAACCAACACTCAGTTTTACTTAAAGCATGCTCCGTTTTTTTGTGCAAACTAGGATCTATAATTTTTAGAGAGTTACCTACATACTACTAACTGGTGGATATATGCATAGTATATACAGATATAGCTGCAACATTTACGAGACACATTTATTTATGCTAATTTTGCTGTAAAGTATAAACTCAAATGGAAAGAAATTAATTAGGATTGTTCCTAATTCTCCAAAATCTACAGAGAGAAGATTTGAATAAATCTTAATCATTCATTCAAATCTTAACCACCATTGGCCTGCTGGTTTAATAATGCCTTCATTTAAAAAGAGGGATTCCAAGGATAGTATTGGAAAAGTTGTTACTTGCTGACGGTATTTGGAGCAAATTTTAAAAATATGGAAGCTGAATTTGATTTCCTGAGCAAGAAACAGAGTCAACATAAATATTGAGTATTTTGAATAGTTTGTAGTAGAAAATAAAATGGACTTGAGCAATTGCTATCATCTGTCTCAGTTAGAGGGTTAATCAGAACAAAGCAGACAATAGCAATTGCCTATGTTTATTGCAGCCTCAAGGTATTCGGCCACCTAAGGCAAATGACAAGATAGTGTACTTCACAGATTATGGGACCATAAGGTGAAACTTAATTCAGCTCTGGTATTGGACATATTTTTCCTTACCTGAGGGTATAACTTAACTTGAATTTGAAGGGCAGTCAGACTAGAGTGCACAATCCCGTTTTCCAATATATTACCCTTTTACATCATTTGCCTGAGGCCAGCTTTGACTGTATCTCTGGCATTTAATCAACCACTGAGACAGCAAAAGTAAGCTACTGTGGTTTCAGTATTTCACCTGCTGAATACTTCAATTTGAGTTAGAATAAAACATTAGGAGTTGTGTAAATGGTTACTACTGAAAACAATATCTTCCTTATTATTTCCTTGATAAACCCTGTGCCATTACATTGCTGTGTTGTTTATTGGCTGCCTAAAGTCGCAGTGAGTGAAACAAAACAGGGCCAGAAATTCACTCATTGATTTGCAAAGTTGTGTCAATTTTTGAATTATTAAATATTTCCAGGGGAGAAAGAAAAGGAGAAAAGACAAAAGGCTGCTGCTTTTAGCAGCAGCCATGCATCTGTGTAATGTCTGCTACAGACCAAGGTCCCTTGTTGTAGCTGTTAATAGGGGGTCTCATTTTGTAAGATGGGCAAAAGCTGAAGATATAACAGATATGAGACAGAGGGCACAGATAAACCCCCAAGTAGCCTCAACAACTCTCAAAGAGAGTGCTAACGACCAGATGACTGCAAAGAAATATAATCCTTTCATTGCCCCCCCCCCATCCTGTCACTTCCATTGTCCCGTCACAACTGGTGAAGCTTCTTGTATGAGAAGTGAAACGTTTTCTGCTTCTTCCTCTTCAAGAAAAAAACAGTCCAGATGCCTTTTGAAAAAGCACCTTTGAGACAACTATAACCTGGATGACTGAGAATCTCCATAGACATTTTCATAAGAAAGTAATTGTGATTTCAGTCGAAAGCATCCAGTCATTTGAAATGTATATTTGTGTAATGGGTATATGCTGAGATTATTTACACTGAAATCTACCTAAAGGTTTTTAGGATGTTTGTCTTATTAATGAAGTTCTATAAATAAATCACAGGTAAAAGTAAATTATAGCTCCGTCTTCTTTATTGGCTAGTGCAAGAAATGGTGTTTATGGTGTTTTTTTTAAAAAATGTCATTACGCATCAGGACTGAAAATTATGTCTGTAATGTGTTGAGAAATATAACCTATAAATCAGTTGAAATGTAGCTTTCCCTTTGTTTCTGGCATCTATAGTTCTCCTGGGGATTCAAATGAGAATTGTTCATTGCAGTTTTCAGTATCTCATCCACGTAGAAAACCAGCAAATGTGAGGAGCATATTATTGAAAAAGCCCATCGTGAGATATATATTTTCAACCCCACCAAAAGATAGGGTGAGATGAGAAGATTGTCCACTTTGTTCTTCTAAAGCATTTATCCTTCTGGTTCTGGACCGTCCATCAGTTGCTCTCCTTGAAGATTTCATGACATCTGATTTTCTTGTGGGGAAGTATTTCTTGCTCCTTTAGCTGGATAATTAAGTCAGATACGTGACCAATCCTTGAAAAAGGTGGAGGAAAGATCTCTGGGGCCAAATTAATGCTCTCACCAACCTATTCCAGGCAGCCTTTAAAGTTTAGGAGAGGATTGGCATGCTACCTTTGCTATCACTTTTATTTTTATGTTTTGTTTGGACAAATTACATGTTGAAACAGCTTTGTCAACAACCCCACAGATGTTACTAGCCTTCTGGGAGATAGTAGGAAGGATAGAGAGCTGTAGTCCTTCTCCCTTTCATTCCTGTGCTAAGTGCACTTCCGTCCTCCAACAGTGTTTTAATTTTTTTCCTCTGGCTGCCAAGGAGAAATGGTATGTTCCAATTGCTCCATTCATTCACCTGGATGGCATTCCTTGGTAGGTGCTTCTTAAGTACTATGCAAATGCTAAAGTTGCGGGTCTAAAAGAATGGTAGATGTTTAATGATTGTTTTACATTCTGATGGAATGCCGTCAGCCTTTGCAGCCCTGGGATACTTTACGCATTATTCCCAGGTGATTTAATAAGGGAATTTAATTATTCGAATCACTATGATAAATTGAAAAGGAGATAAACTTTGCCAACACTGCCTGACAAGGACATCCTAAAATTGCTGGAGAGTACAAAATTGATGTCATGAAGATAACACTTTTGGCAACTCGGTGCCTTTAGCATCATTCTGTATAGTCTTCTTGAATATTTTATTATTTTTCTTCATCTAGTTTTTTGGAACACTTTAACGGTATTTATATAACTTCAGTTTGCTTTAGCATTATATTAGTGAACAGCGAGTGAGCAATTGAGAGCCAGAGCCAGTGTTATGGCAAATAAATAACGACAATATTTAAATTTAACTACCATATTATTATTTTTGTAGATCTGCATATTGTATTAGCATATTTTTACTACTCAGAGAATTCATTGGAGAATTAGGATGCTATTTTTTCTGATATGCAAAATATTGTTGAACACTCTAGTTATTTGACCTGATTTCTTACACAAATCTGAATATCTTGTTTTGTGTTTGGCCCATATGCAAAATACGTTGCTGTTTTGAAGTTATAGAGAAAAAAGAAATATGCCATCCATCAGGGTCAGGATTTCATGTCTGGTTTAATGTTTAAAGTGAAGAACAGAGTAAATCTGATTCTGTCTGTTCTGTTAAAGCCACAAATATTTGGTTTTATTATTTATTACATCATCTACCTTTCTTTCAAACAGTTCAGAGAAATGCACACAATTTGGTTTGCCCTGTTTTATTCTGTGAGTAGATTAAGTTGCAACATGGTAACTAGCCCAGTAATAATTGTTACTGTCATCATCGTCAGCCATTCAGTGTTGTCCGAACCTCGGCCAGTCTACAGATCAGCATTTCCAGGTCCCTCTGACTTGCACTGCACCTCCTTCAGTTCCTCCATGGTCATCCCAATGTCATCTTTTATAGTGTCCAGCCAAGAGGTACTAGGATAGCCCCTTGTCCCGACTCCCAACATGATTAACTTTTTGAATGAATCAGCTTGAATGACATGGCCAAAGTATGATAGCCTTTGTTTGGAGGTCTTGGCTTTGAGTGATATGTTTGGTGAGACTTGGTCTACTGTAGGACTTCTTTGTGATTTTTTCAGTCCATGGGATGCGTAATAGTCTCCAGCACCACAATTTGAAGGCGTCCATCCTTCTCTTTTCTGCCTTTTTCAGAGTCCATGTTTCACAGCCATAAATAGCAATTGGATAAGATAAAATTGTAGAAAACTTTTAAAACAAAAGTCTATGGAGATTCTCAGTCATCCAGGCCATGGTGGTCCCAAAGGTACCTTTTTTCAAGAGGCAAATGGACTTTCCGATTTTTCTTTTTTTTTCTTTGAAGACATTTAGCTTCTCAACCAAGCAGCTTTTTCAGCTCTTTTAAAACAAAATTTTGCATTTTACTTGGGGCTTTTTTTCTAGACTTTCCCTCCCTAAATCTCAGTGCCCATCTCTAAAATTCCTTCTGAAAACATCAAGGAAATACAGTTTTGCTGTATCTCGGGGATATGCAAGTTTGTTTCATCTCATTGACATCCATAATATTTAAGTCAAGTTTGTTAGCATCAGCAGTCTTGTCAGATGGGCTGGAATAGTGCATATAATCACTAGGCCCTTTTCCAGGTTTGTTTTACTGTTTCCTGTTATACAATTATAACTAAAAAAAGGAGATAATAGAAAAATAGTCTAATAGTAGTTATCAGAACTTGAAGTCAGTTTCAGTCTCAGATGTTTTCCTGGATGTACAGCTAGGTCTTTTGCTGTCAAAACATCTGAGAACTGGACCTGTTTCAATTAACCTCTTTAACTTAGAAAAAAGCTTGTTTATGTTGGCATCCCAGATGAACTGAGTATTTTTAATGAGAATTTAAAAGCTATTAAGCTACTCTGACAGGTTTTCAATACATTGCTACTTGAATGACCATCCTTAAATCCTTTCTTGTCTCGTAAGGAGTGATGTGTTTGAGATTGCTGTTACTCTCTTTGGATTAATTTGAATAATATCTTCAGATATTATTTCCCTTAAGGTAGTGATTTCTTTTACTCTGAATTGGTATTTTTCTTGGTAACTTTCAGTCACACTGCTGTGGCCTTTTCTGGTTTCCAATAAGCTCTGCTGTATAGTTTTACTGGGTAAGAAGATAACTTGTAACATTAATTAATGTATATCCTCTTTTGAAATGTTTGTTACAAGAATCCTCTGGAACATTTTGGGACTAGATTTTAGGCCAAGTCTGAGAAAACGTTATCTTCCAAACTGCATCTTGAAAGTACATTGTCTTACGCTTTTTTATCTTCAACTTAAAATCTTGAAAATGCATCTGATTTTTTTTTTTAATTCTGTCATTTCACTGAATATATTCTGGAACAGTGAGGAATATTCTCTTTTAATGTATTATGTTCTTTTGGAAGTAGTTGTAATCTTAGTATCCATGTTTATGTGTCTGTGAGATAGCTAACAAATGTTCCCTAAGCTAATTCAAACACAGAATCTCTAGTCAGCAGAGTCCCATCCCTCAATTAACCCAACTATCTGTTTTCAAATAATCCTCCCATTTCTGCAATATATGCTCCCATTTCTGTAATATATGGTAAGAGTGAAAAGGGAGGGGGGAACCATATTTTCAAATTCTCCTGGTTTCTAACTCCCCTCTGTAGCAAAGCAGCATTAGGCACTAGAAAATAAAGCACTCTTTTTCTTCCTTTTCCAATGGAGCGCAGACACAAACAGAAGAAAAATAGAAGTAAAGAGTATTGGAAATCTGTGGAAGACTGTGGAATTTCCCCCTTTTCTATTAGGGATGCAGCTAAGATGGAGAAGGATTTGAAATCTTAATACTCACTTTTTTAAAAAAGGGAAGTTTTATGGATTTGAAATTTAAAAATAAGGAATTATAAAGCCACAGTTGCAGTAGCCAGAATATACTGCTATATTTAAAACACAAAGTTCTGCATTTACCGAGGTGGCACAGTGGTTAGAGTGCTGTACTGCAGCTACTTCAGCTGACTGCTAGTTCAGCAAATCAGTAGATCAAATCTTACCGGCTCAAGGTTGACTCAACTTTCTATCCTTCCGAGGTGGGTAAAATGGGGACTCAGATTGTTGGGGGCAATATGCTATTTAGTATACTCTTGATTGTTGTAAGATGCCCAGAGTCCTCAGAGAGTAGAAATATGATTAATTAAAAATAAATAATAATAATAATTTACATAATCTAGTCATTGATCTGCAGCCCCTGAGCCGAGGTGATTGCCTTGTCTACAGTTAAAAAAGCAGTTCTATTAAAAAAAATAGAATAAAACAACCTAGGGACCGAAATGGTCCATGATGACTGAATTAGCAGTTTTGCATGATTAGAATGGGCATGCCTGACAACAGAATTCTGATTACATCATTCAGGAGTAACTTGCTGGGATATAATTTGCAAGTACTTCTGCTTGGCATTTCTTGCCAGCAGGAAGAGCTAAAGTAATTCCCATATAGAAATTGTTTGGCATTACTGGGACTTCTGACTAGGAAGTTAAATCAAGAACAAAGTCTGGCTTCACACAAGAGTTTGTTAACTGAACAATACAGCTGGAATCCCCATTCATATAGAATATTCATTTGTTCCCTAGTGAGCTTCAGATGAATTTAGCTGCTTTCAGTGTTGGAGGGAGTTGAGGAGAAATGATCAAATAGTGTGCAGCTGTACGCTACTCATGGGGGATAACAGATTGAGGCCAAATATCCTAACCTAACACACATGTTATGTTAATAGACACTGAATTGGCAGTGACTAAGCAGGAAAATAATCTTGGGCCTGTGATGGGGTAATGAAATGAATTGAAGTGGAAGTACACTGCTCAAAAAAATAAAGGGAACACAAGCAGAAGACATCTGAGATCTGAATGAATGAAATAGCCTTATTAAATACTTTGTTTACATACAGTGGTTTTGTGTTCCCTTTAGGTGTTTGAGCAGTGTATAAACTACTGTATGTAAAGAACAAAGTATTTAATAAAGCTATTTCATTCATTCAGATCTCGGATGTCTTTTGCTTGTGTTCCCTTTATTTTTTTGAGCAGTATATTATTAGCACAGTTGTTTTGAAAAGAAAAAAAGATCCATACTGGAGATCATTGAAAACAACAACAAACATCAACTAGCATCATACAGGACCTATGACCATAATTGAGCCCAACATTTATGTTGCTGAGACATTTGTTAATTGAGTGCCCCATTGTACGATTTTTCTTGCTACAGTTGTTAAGTGAATCATTGCAGTTGTTAATAACCCAGTCGTTAAGTGAATCTGCCTTTCCCATTGACTTTGTCAGAAGGTCACAGAAGTTGATCACTTGATCTTGGAGCTCTAATCATCATAAATATAATCCAATGGTCAAGCATTCACATCTTGGTCACATTGACCATGAGGATGCTGCAAGGGCCATAAGTGTGAAAAATGGTCATAAGCCACTTTTTTCAGTGACACTAACTTCAAATGGTCACTGAATGAACTGTTGTTAAATCGAGGACTACCTTACAGAAAACTATGGTTCCTAGTCATGCCATGTCCAAGTGGATTTTTTAGAGCTTTTTTGTATGGAAAAGGTACAGAGAAAATAAAACAAATGGTCAAATATGGACATATTTAGCTATATTGTAGTTTCCACGTTAGCCTTGTTTAAAATCCATTCCAGTTCTACAGGAAACTGATTTGCTGCCTATCTCTCTCAGTAGCGTTATAAAAGGGGAATTGGGATTTGGCTCCCTGCCTCCAGACAAGTTGAGTTTCAGAGCTCTGCAGCTCAGCATCAGTTGCAGTTCCCTTCAATGACTGGCTCTGGAAATAAAACATCTAAGGGCATTTTGCATGGCGTAGCAGTATAAAACAAGCTTGGGAAGGGGTTGTTTAAATACGGCTTTCTGCCCCTGTATTATTTAAGGATTGATTCTGAAAAGAGTCAGTTTTGATGAACAGGAGAAAAAGTTATGCCACCATGAGATTTTATATTTTCTAATTTGGGGATGCAAAAAAGACTAGATTGTCTTTTGTCTTCCGGTGGCGCCTTCCTCGTTGGCGGCGGGCTTTTTATGCCCGCTGGTCTCCCGGCGCGTTAGAGCCGCCTCACAGCTGGCAGGCGGCTCGAAAAACCTGTTCCTCGACGGGAGGAACAGACAGAGCTTCTGGGGGTGAGGTAGAACCTCTTTGAGCCCCCCAGGAATTTTCCATGTCCTGGGGAGGGCTCAGAGGGATGGTTCCCTCCATACCCCCAGGGTATGCTCCGCGCCGAGAGGATCCTCCGCTAATTATTTAATTAGCGGAGCCAGACGTGGGAGCAACACCACAATTGAAATCACATTTGGAGCAGGCTGGAAAAGAGAAAAGAAAATTTCAAGCAAGTATGGATTTTTTCTTTAACGGAGTTTTTCTTTCGGAAGAGGAGGGGGGGAAGGGGGAAGGAGAGGAAGAAATTTGAAAGTCTTTAAGATGGCGACAGGCTCTGCCTGAAACGAAAGTGACAGCGGAAATGGAGTGCAGAGCTTAATCTTGAAAGGAATATCCTGTTACAGACAAAGAACCTAAAGGAATAGAGGCTGATTTAAACAGATTTTTTTTACCCCTTTTTGTTTTTTTCTTTTTTCTTTTTTCTATTGAAGCAAGGAAGATTCTTGGGTTTTGTTTTTTAAAAAAAAAAAAAAAGTAAAGATGCCTAAACCTAAAGGAAGGGGGGGCTCCCCTTTGAATCAGATGAATAAAGTTGAAATGTCTCATGTGCAGAGACTTACAGAACAGGAGTTAAAAGAGTTAATTACAAGGTCCTTAGAGAGTGTGGTAGATAAGATAAAAGGTTCACAGAAGGATCTTGAGGAACTGGTTTCTGGGAAATATGACCAATTAAATCAAATCATTGCTCAAGTAGCCTCAGATTTTTCAACAGCGCTGGCTGCAATGGGGAAGAAAATGATTGAGATGAGTAGTAAATTTGAATCTCAAATACAAGAGTTACAAATGAAACTCCTGGAAGCAGAGGCCAATAACCATAATATTCAGAATGATGTTATTATGCTTCAAATTAAGTCTATGGAATCTGCAATTAGATTGAGAGGGATAAAAGAAGATAACAGAGAAAACCTAAGGACAACTTGTGCAAAGGCCTTTGCAGAATTATTAAAGTTACAAGATGAACTAATTCTGGGCTCTATTGTGAAAGTTTACAGAGTTAACTCACGTTTGGCTAAACAAAGGAATTTGCCTAGAGATGTTGTTGTCTACTTCACTGATAAAAGACTGAGAGATGATATTCTACAAAAGTCTTATTCTGATAGACTGCAGGTAGCTGGCACACGAATCAGGGTCTTCAAAGAGTTACCTTCGAAGGTTTTAAAAGACAGGAAAGATTTTGATTTCTTGGTCAAGGAATTGAAGAGAAGTAATATCCTATTTAGATGGGACTTTCCAACTGGTATAATTTTTAGATATCAAGGTGTGAGACATTGTTTGAATACTATTGAAAAAGCAGAATATTTTTATCAAAATATTTTTAAGGGAGCACCGAAACATCTCAAGAATAAAAAGTCAAAAACAGAGTTTGCAAAATGTGAAAAGAAAGAAGAAAATCAAAGTGTGTTAAAAGTAAAAGGAGATTTTGGTGGTTGTCCAGAGGATTCTATTATGGATTTTTTGGATGAGAAAACTGAATGCCCCAGGTTTTTTGGGGGATTACAAGACCTTGAACTGCTGGAGGAAGATTCAAAAAACAAAGTTTTATATCGAGATGACCAGCAGCAGAGGTCCAATACTCTTCAAGACATGGGGGTTGATGCTAATCGACAGGAATTAGAATTTAACGAAGAAATCCGACTGGAAACCACAGGTGATAAATTCAAAGAGCATCGTGAATTGCTTGATACTGAATCTGAAAGCATTGAAAGATTTGGAAAAAATGGATTAAGCACAATAACTGGTTAAAAGTTTATTCGAAATTGGATTAATTTTAAACTCACATATTAAAATGGATTATAAAAACTTTTACTATGAAGTTTATCCTGGATTGGACATGATATCCTGAGTTTTGATAGATTGCTGCAAAACTAGCAGCGATCATTGGTTACCCAATTATATATTTTGGTGGAACATATCGTCTAGAAGAAGACTAAGAACTTGAAAACATTTTATAACCCGAAGGGTTGAATTGCAAAGGGTGGCAGGATTTGAACTAATTTCAAAGGAACATCTGGGAATGCAGCTTTTGTTTGAAAGGCTACAAAAGCCTATTTTTAGGTATAGTATAAGCTAGTTGGAATGATTTTTTCCTAGAGGAGTGAACATCTTCGTGGTTGGATTTTACTTATATAAAGTCACTCGGGGGGTTGTGTGGAGAAATGTTTTACTTTGCTGATGGGGGCAGCGGCAAGATGAAGATTATTGAAGCGGATTTATGAGAGGAAATATATTTGACATCAATCAAGTTGAAGAGAAGATCGAAATTTGGATTATATAGACTGAGAAATGAATTAAATAAAAGATAATCTTTTTTATGATATAACTGTATGATTATAACTACATATGCATATATATTCTTTGTGTTCTATGTTTTTGGGGTTTTTTTTTTCTCTTTAGTTAAGGATGTAGTTAGGATAGAACTATAATGGTGTTTTTAATTATAACTATTTTTTTTATTATAATATTGTTTAAATATATTAATGTTTGTTCTTGTTAGTTTGTTTTTTACTTTTTTGCCCTCTTTCTTCCTTCTCTTTCTTTTCCTCTTTCGAAATTTGTTTAATTTAGAATTTGAATATTTAATAATCTTTTTCTTTTTCCCTTGTTCTAAATTTTGTTTTTTTTAAACTTGTAGCGGAAGTCAGGGGGGGGATAGGGAGGGAAAGGGTTGGGGAGGGACGATGGGAGGGGTAGGGGAGGGGGATTGGGGGGGGAGAAAATGGAAAAAATTTTGTATTGTAAAACTTTTTCAATAAAAAAAAAAGACTAGATTGTTTTGTTTGGGGGCAGAGGGGGAAGTATGATGTAAGAGAATATATCTTAGTCTGTGTTTCCCAGTGGTGACTTGGGAAGGTGGGGGGGACAAATAAAAGCGCAAAATATTGCTGATTGATTGATTGGATTTACAAGGCTCTCCTGGGTGACATACAGCATAATATTCTTAACAGTGGGGGTGGGGGATGGATTTAAGTTGCCATCATACAAACAGGTTTAGATTTATTTCATACAATATCTTGTAGATGTCAAGAAAAAAAAGTCTTCATTGCTACATATGCTTATTAAGCAATTATGGAAATTAACCAATAGACTTTTTAGAAAAGTGAGATACATTTTTTAACAAATTGAAACTCAGTGAAGACCATAGCCATTCTGAAAATTGGGAAAGAGACAAGACACCAAAGTAGGGATAGTGAATGAACAAACCGTCATTCACCCAAGAATTTGTTGCATTTGTCCAAAAAGACTAACTCCCAAAACCTGCTATCTCATCCCAGGTCACCTGTACAATATCTACCAGACAGGGAATCAGCACCTTTACTTTCCAAATAGTAGAATATCCTTGATAGTATGTAGATTGAAATACAGGATGACCCAGAGACCTTTTGTCTACAGAGAATACAAGTATGCCTTGACTTAGGACCAGCGGTGGGTTGCTACCGTTTCGTCCCGGATCAGTGGGGCGAACTGCTGATCCGAACTTCTGCCCACCCACCTGCAGAAGTGTTGCGTGCACGCCCACGCACCCATGAGCGAAACAGTAGTGGTGGGTTTTGAAACCCGCCCCTACATAGGACCTATGGCTTAACAAGCATTTGAAGTTACAGTAGACTTTAAAAGTTACCTATGGTCCATTCTCGAAGTTACAAGTGCCACACCATCCCTGTAGACACATGATTATATTTTGGGCACTTGGCAACTAGCTCACATTTATGACCAGTTGAAGCATCTGGCAGTCACATGATTACATTATGCCGTGGGTTTTGTGTTTTTTTTGCTGTTTTACCAAAACAAACATGCCCATCAGATAAGCTGTATTGGATTAACGACCACATGATTCACTTAATGACCATGGTGACTTAATGACCATAATAAAAATGCGTACCTGTAAAAGGTCATTTTGAAATCCTAGCCTCAAGAAGGAAGGCAGGAGGAAGATTGGTTGGCCCAAGCAAAACCAATTCCTCCCCCCCACACACACACACAGCACCACGCTTTCTGTTTAAAAAACGTTATGATAGGTGATAAAGCAAAACTTTGGGGAAGGTAAGAGAGAATATGCTAGAAAAGAGACATGGTGAGGGATCTAGCCCCTAGAAGTCACCAGGAAGTCAGCAGGAAAAGATGAATTTCTCCAGATTTATGGAGAAATAAATCTGTCTAAATCCATGGTAAATAGAGCTAAACTACTATCTCTGGAGAATAGAGGGTGAAGGAGGGTGCTCTTAACAGAGACCTAGAAGCCTCCAGGAAAATAAAGAATTAAGGCTGAATTATTTTTAAGACCTAATTAAAAGCTAGAAATTTACAGAAAGCAAGGTTCATAATAACAGATTATTTTGCATGATTAGAATCAACAAGCCTGACAACTGACTAGGATATACCATTAGGATTGCACTTTTTTTTCCTGAAGACTGTTTCTGTTTGATTATTTCTAATAATTATCTGCATTAACATTTGTATTTGTTCAATTTTATACGGTCTGAGTTCTTGTAATTTTGTTCCATCTTAGCTTTTTAAGCCCTAGATAACCCATATCATGAATCTGTACCTAGTCACATTTTTTAATGGAAGATTAAAGTGCTGTTTGTTATTTCATTTGCTTGTAATTGTTTGGGGTATTTGATTACTTAGCTTCTGTTCATTTAGAGCATGGATATCAAACTCGTGGCATTATGTTGCCATAACATGACGTTTTGTGATTTTTTTAACTTCGCGGAGCTGGGGTGTGCAGGGCCTGCGCATGATGCATCTGGCCCATGGGCCGCCAATTTGATTAGGGGTTTATTGAAACATGCAATGACCAGCGATTCCTAAACTTTTGCATATAACTGTAAATAAATAAGATAGTCATCTAAACTAATAATTTATGGCATTCTGAGATTTATCCATATGGTGAAGATATTAAGTAATTTTTTAATCAAGAATGAATTATTACAGCTATACAAGATCATGCTTAAAGTCTGTCTAGTCTATAGATACCTTTCTTTTCAGATATAATAGGTACCAACTTGGAACCTTTTCAAGTTATTAAAGATCTATTGAACTAGGTATAGCTATGACATTACAGACTTATATATTATAATACTAAAATATTTATCAATATTAGCATAAGATTTAAAATGAAAGTAACATAAATCCAAATATAATGTATACATTAGTCCTTATAAAATATTACTGTACTTTTCAGAATATAAGATGCACTCCCCCCCCAAAAGAGGGTGCAAATGTTGGTGCGTCTTATACACCAAATACAGCCATTTTTAGCCTCCTGAAGCCCTGCCCCGTGCATCCTGTTTTTGCTAAAAACGGACCCGTTTTTCGCAAAGACAGGACACGCAGAGGCTTTGGGAGATCTGCAGAGTGTTCCTGTGGGCTGGGGAGGGCAAAAGTGCCCCCGTTTTTGCGAAAAACAGGCCCATTTTTTGCAAAAATGGGGCACACAGAGGGTTTGGGAAGCCTGCAGAGTGCTCCTGGGGGCCAGGGAGGGCAAAAACTTTTTTTTTCTTGCTTACTTGTTTGAAATCTTGATGCATCTTATATACCGGTGCATTTTATAATCCAAAAAATAGGGTACATTACAAAACTATTGCCAAGTAAGTCAGTAATATCTACCTTTTTATTGTAACAGCTATAACCATCAGGATAAAAAGATCATATAAATACAAAAATTATAGAGAGGTTATATACATACGTGTATGTATGTATTTTTGTATGTATGTATGTATGTCACAAGCATTTTGCTTATGGTCAAATAGTACTTCAAAGTAGACAACAGGTATAATCTAGAGCAGGGCTGTCAAAACTCACAGCCCACAGGCCAGATGCATCATGCACTGGCCACGGCCACGGCCACGCCCATTTTAGCCAAGGGGAAAAATGTCATGATACATACAGTGATGCCGCCATGACAACACGAGTTTGACAGCCCTGATCTAGAGGATAGATGTCCATCCTTTTGGCTTGCCTTGGCCACATTGAGTGAAGAAGAATTGTCTTAGGCCACATATAAAACATTTACACACACACACACACACACACACACGTGTGTGTGTGTGTCTTTGGTTATTTGGGTCTTCTCCCGCGTAAAATTGGAAGTGTCTTAGCGATGTTTTGACGAAGTCTCATTCGTCATCTTCAGGCTGGTGTTCTCGGCTTCGTACTTCCCAGGAAGCACGTCCTGGGAAGTACGAAGCCGAGAACACCAGCCTGAAGATGACGAATGAGACTTCGTCAAAACATCGCCAAGACACTTCCAATTTTACGTGGGAGAAGACCCGAATAACCAAAGACCTACATACAAATACCCGCGAAAACCTCAGAAAACACACACACACACACACACACACACACACACACACATATATAATATATATATATAATTACGTTAAAAATTTACAATCTTCGTGGGTCTGTATTATTAGCTGTCCAACTCTGTATGTGGCCCAGAAGCTGTAGGTTGGACACTCCTGATCTAAAGGTTCCAATTTAATATACTGCATAAAGGTAATGTTTACTTTCTGCGCTATTTTTTAATTATTTTCCCTGTGTAATCATAGAGTTATAGCTTGTCTGGAGTTGATACTGTTAAGATTGCTGCCATAAGCATTTGTTGTTAGGTATTATAAAAATTTTTGAAATGTATTTGCTGAGTGAGTCATATTTTACATCACTAGATAATTTCATTTTTGTACTGTTTAATAACAAATTGCCAGTATAGATTTTACAGTGCCCTCTATGACCATGTTTCAAATTACTGATGCTTTCTAAAATATTGGTACAATGCTTTGGTTCATGACATTTCTTCCTCTCAGAATATCAAAAGGGAAAATATGTGTGCATTTATGTCTTTGTTTTAAAAAATTATGAATGTAGAAGGAACACAACTTAAGCAATTTATTTTATCTTTCTCTTCGTAAAAGAACATACATAGGATGTGTAATAGAATGGCTAGAATAAAATAGTTTGTCAAGTATGGAATTAGCCTGGAGACAGAAACAGTTATTTAAAGGAGAGGACTTGAATTATTCCTTTACTAAGCTGATTGGACACCTGGGATATTGGAGTACAGGTTTTTTAAAAAGGTAGATTATAATTAAAGTTAGGAATTGTGCCATCAAAGTTGCCATTAAGCTGAATCCAAAACACATGAACCAATAATGAACTGGCTTTGCCTGAGAAAGGATGTTTTCCTTATTAATCAAAAACAGCCTGATATGATTCATTATTCTGTTTCCTTTGCACAATTGACATCACCTTGAAATTTCTGAAGCCTCAGCTTTATTTCCCTCTTGCTCCTATGTTTTTGTGTCAGGCCCTGAGGGGGGAACAAAACAACAGCTTTATAATGGGTGAAAATACTTTATTAGACCTGATCCCAAATGTGCATTTTATTTTCCTTTCCAGAGGAAAGCACTTGACATAGGGCCATTCTCCGTTAGGAATGTGGGAGGCTTGTCCCAGCTAGGCAGCAATTCTTAATCAAAAGGCACCTGGTCATAAAATACAACACCTGAAACTTCTCCAAAGAAGCAAGAGACAGACTCTTCACCCACAGCAAAGGTTCTCTGCATTGCTACATAATGCAAAATGTCATGCAGTATTAGACAACTTTCTTTATCCTTTTGGGTGGAGGGGGGGAAGTCTTTGAGAAGGTGGTGGGTTTCAAAGGGCTCTGGGGGAAGCTGATTATATGGACCAAATACAGTCAAGATTCAGTCTGGGATTTACTATCAAGACAGCAAGGATTGTGCTTGTAAATGACCTCTGGCTGACTCAAAATGGGAGGAGTGTATCTGTCTTGCTTCTATTTGTTCTCGGTACTATTGATCAGATACTATTTGTTCTGGAGTTGGTAGTAGCAGGCATTGTTTTCCTCCTTCCTTCAAATCTGGTTCCATTTGATATTGCAGGGAGGGTATAGGGCTTGACTCTCTTCCTACTGTTGTATAACTTTTACCTGAAAATGCTAGGTGACTTAGGGTCAAGTATCAGTATGCTGATAACATTCAATTTGCATTTCTATTTGGACTGTCGAAGTGATACTGCTAAGGTGCTTTCCTAGTCCTATATAGAGCCTGGATGGATCTTGATGAGGAAAACGTGGCTTAACTCAGTCCTGATTAGACTAAGTGAATATGTTTTAGGGCCACTAAAATGATTTGTCATCTTTAACTAACTAGGATTACACTTTCCCAGTCAAAGTTAGTATACAATCTGGGGATCATCTTAGACTCCTAACTCCTGCTTGAAGGACAAAAATACATCTTTTATGCTAGTTTTTCCCATTCCTACCTAGATCAGAAGGCACTGCTCATAGTCACCCACGCCTTAATCCCTTCCCAACTGGATTATGGCATAATATGGCAACATGCTGTACATGGAGCTGCCCTTGAAATGTGTTTGAAAGTTTTAGCTTGATTAGAATGCAGAGGCATCAGTCATACTGGTAGACCACAACTGCTATGCTTATTAAACTGAGTCATGCCCAATTTTTTTTTCCCTGTGGTCGTTAAATGCATCACTGCAGTCATTAACCAAGTCCAGCTTTTCCCGTTAAGTTTGCTTGATGGAAGCCAGCTGGGAAGAATGTAAATGGCAATCACATGACTTAGATGATGTGTAATCGTTGTAAAAACATGCTGGTTGCCAAACACCCAAATTTTGATCATGTGAGGACTGGTTATTAATAGCTTTTTTCCAGGGTTGTCGTAGTAGTGCACACACTGCAATTGCCCACATATAACATTACTGCTACATGAACTGTACCGGCTGCCAGTAGGCTTCTGGGTGCCAATTCAAAGTGCTGGTTCTTATCTTTAAAGTTCTACATGGCAAGAAGCCTACCCTTAATGGTCTCTGCCAATTCCCACTAGATTTTTTTGCTCCCCTCAGTAAAACAGTTGACAGGACTTTGGAAGTTTGCCTTCATTGTCATGGCACCTGCCTTGATAAAATAGCTTCTCCCTGGATTGCCTGATCCCATTGACCTTCAGGGAAGCAGTGAAGATCTGGCTTTTCCCACAGTCACTGGGGCCAGAATGCTAATGGAGCTGGCATAGTGTGTTTGGCCTACTAATGTGAACTTTATTGGAGTCTCAACATTGTCTTACTTGTTTTAATGTTTTTCAGTAATTGCATTGTTTTTATTTTTCACCGCCCAAATTCCTTTTGTTGGATGAATTTCGATAAACATTTATTAAACAAATAAACAAGCAAATGGTTCTCCTTGCCCTTCATTGTTATAACCAACCCCTGCAGTTCACGACAGAAGCTATTTGGTTATTAGAAGGCTGGATTATCATCATCCAGCACATAACTGGAATTGTTTATGATTATACATTCCTCTTTTACTCCAACTTGAAGTCTGCATAATTTTCAGAATTTGAAGTGCAAACTGTCCATTGATGTTGATTTCTACAATCAAACATCTGTAAAAGATACTTTGCAGATATTCTTTTGACAGAGTGCCTTCTAGATGATTCTTATACTTGTTTTTTATGCGGATATGTTAATGTTTTGTTTTGTTAATTTTCACATTGTTTTCCATTGCTTTTCTTTGACTGTAGCAGAATAGCTAGGAGTTCAGTAACTCCCAATAACTCCCAGTCAATCCAAAATAATATAATCATTGACAATCCCAAAAGCTGTTGGAAGAATAAGATGAAGTAATAAGATCACACTCACCCTGGCTCTTGTAGAAGCTATTCATCACATTGGAGTGAGTTTAGATAATCACTTTTTTCAAAAAATATCTGAAGGTTTTCAGCACTATCATCTTGACTACTTTATTTAAGAAGGGATACAGTGACTATCAGAAAGTTAATAAATTCAGAGTGGACTTCTTATCTCTTTCTGTATATCTAGTATTGTGATCCTTACTACAAAAATTCATTTACCATTCTCCAGATCTGTCCAATCAGTCTCTTTCAGCTTGATCAAATTAGCCATGAAAGGCCGTAATCAAGAAAATGATCTAGTCAAATGCCAAATACCATCCTCAAGTCTCCAGAATGGAAGCTGGTTGATTGAGTATCAAGGCTTTAGAATCAAACATTGCTAATACACTCATTTAGTTTTATTGCATAGTTGCAGTTCTACATTAGAAATTTGATCTTTAGTATTTTAGAGGAATGAATACATGATGATACCTGATGCTTAAATTAAAACATATTAAAATAAAAATTGTATATAAAACACATAAATCACTGTGTCTTTTTCTGGCATCCAACCACATTTTCCCTTATCTATATCCAATCTGTTCTTTCATTCTTAGCGGCATATTTAAAAAAGAAGTCTACCCAGCAAGAAGGCTTGTATGATGCACAAAGTACAAATGATTGTAAGACAACTTTGAATGCTCAGTCTTCAATATTCAACATTTAGTATGGCACCCAGATTGTCATGGTACTCACAAAATATTTCATAGCATTTGAAGTTTGGTTAAGCAAGCCCAAAAAAGTTGACAGTGATATTGTAAATTGCTGAATTGGATGATTAAATAGAGAAAAGGGGGACAATTAGCATAAAATAAAAGCACACTTCCAAATTTTATAGGAACATGGTCCTCTGAAGAAAGTAATAGGCTGATTTCTATGTTCCTTAGTCAAGGACATCACATTTTATGATTATCAAAGCACTTAATGCAGAAATGTTGTAAAATGGACTTTAAGTCGCAGAACTACTTAAAAATTCTAGGTTCACAGAAGGGCTTCCCATTCCCAGTGGAAGCAGCAGACACAGTAACTGAACAAGTCTCTATAGAGTTTCAAAACAGAAAGCTAGGGAGTTAGATCAGGTTTGCTCTGTGTGTGCCCGTGTACAGCATACCTTCTCTTGAATTCTGCGTTTAGTTTGCACATGTATATACATAAATTGAAATGCCGCTTTTTCTGAAAAATTAAAGCACTACCTGGAGGAAGGGCTCCTGAACAGTGAAGAAAAGGCCAGAGAGGAGGAACATCAGAGAAAAAGCATAGGAAGAAAAGAGTGGAAGAATGATAAAGCACACATGGAAACAGACTGGAGAAGGAAGAAGGGTTGCTGTAATTCATAGCTACAGGCCAATGTTTATTACTTTCTTAAACTGGTCACTGTTGATGACTCTTATAGAAGCGAAATACAGGTAGTTTTAGATTTATGACCACAATTGAGCCCAAAATTTCCATGGCTAAGCAAGGCAGTTGTTAAGTGAGTTTTGCTCAATTTTATGACCTTTCTTGCCGCAGTTGTTAAGCAAATCACTGCAGTTGTTAAGTGAATCATGTGGTCATGAAGCAAATCTGACTGTCCCCATTGACTTTGCTTGTTGAAAATCTGCTGAGAAGGTTACAAATGGTGATCACATGACCCCAGAACAATGCAACTCTCATAAACACATGCCAGTTATCAAGCACCTGCATTTTGTTTACATGACACGGGATACTGCAGTGGTCATAAGTGTGAAAACCAATCATAAGTCACTTTTTTCAGTATCATTGTAACTTTGAATGGTTACTAAATGAACGGTTATAAATCAAGGATTAAATTGTTAAGACCGAAAGGGATAGTTATTCAGACTTCTTTTTTTGATTTGTGTACTGTTGCTTTTACCTTCAGCATCTGTTGAAGCTGTTGAAACTTCCACTTGTAGGGGCCACTCTGATCAGCTTTATTTAGCGTTGGTCCCTAATATTGTAATGAATAATTACATGTTTCTGCTCCTGCCCCATTGTATGTTTGTTGCTCTTAAAATAGATAGACTTGACACAGCAATAATAAAACTATTTATAATGAGAGACTTGTTCCTGCCATACACCATTTGGATTACCCATATCCTTAGGTATTTAATTAGTGTGATTTACTTCTCATCTTTTCTTTTCTCTACAGGTTTTGCATGCAGAAGAGTGTGAGATTGGTACCAGGAGTAACGCTGGATTTAATAGAAAAGTAAGCATAATTATTTTAAGACTTGAAAACTATCCTTATTTAACATTCTTTTTGTTAGATTTAAATCTGAGTTATATAAATTTCACCATATCTAGGAAGTACTTAGATATTAGAACATGCATTTATCTCTAAGGTACTTTGATTACAAGATTGAAAGATGCACATAGCCTCAAGAGGTAGCTCAGAAGTTTAATGCCTTCTAGATACTTTCCAATAAAAAAACAGGAATGTAAGGCAAAGAAACCTAGTCATCCTTTGTGCATCAAGACATTTCTGCAACAAAGCAATGTTTTGAAGTTGTATAGTAATTGTGGTCATCTTCGGAATGTAATTTTCATGTATTCCAGGAATTGTATTTATTACTTTCGTCACTCTAATTTTGAAATTTGCTAAAGTTATTTTGTCTTGTGTTCTGAATATGTGCTAAAACAATTTAAAAACTCTGTAATTAGAATTTCATCATTAAATTTTGTAAAAGTTTACTTCCTGACAGAAAATGTGTTTATTGGTACTTGATCAGTAGTAGATTGCTCCCGGTTCTGTCCAGTTCTTGCAAACGGGTAGTAAAAGTAGCGGGGGGCTTCGCCCACCTGCCCGGACATCATAATGGACGATCTGTGCATGCGCAGAAGCTTCTGCGCATGCACGGAAGCGCACGCACACACTCCCGTTGCGAACCAATAGTAAAGGTAAGTAGAACCCACCCCTGTACTTGATCCAAGAATCAAGGCACTATGAGATACAATGGAGATTTATATAATGGCTAGTTGTATGCATACTATGAACAGCCTTAGAGCAAAGGCATGCTACAATAACAAAATGCAATAGAATTGCTGCTCTTTAGCTATTCAGATGTGGAGTGTGGGTACACATTGTACATACTATACATATACATATAGTGTACATATAGATTTTTCTTTAAAGGAAGATAAAATCCAATACAAACTAGAAAAAGAAAGAAATCAAAGAGAAAGCTAAATACAAAAAAGTAGCTTCCAATTTTCTTTAAAGCAGTTGTAAATACAATTATAAATTTACCTCTTCATGGTTAAAAGAAAATCCTCCTCTTTCTACAATCTAACAGGTTTAATGATCAGAATAGAATAGAATAGAATAGAATAGAATAGAATAGAATAGAATAGAATAGAATAGAATAGAATAGAATAGAATAGAATAGAATAGAATAGAATAGAATAGAATGTGTGATTGGACACACAAGGAATTTGTCTTGGTGCATATGCTCTCAGTGTACATAAAAGAAAATATACATTTATCAAGAATCATAAGGTACAACACTTAATGATAGTCATAGGGTACAAATGATACAAGCAACAAAATTACAGTCATACAGTCATAAGTGGAAGGAGATGGGTAGTGGGAACAATGAGAAGATTAATAGTAGTGCAGACTTAGTAAATAGTTTGACAGTGTTGAGGGAATTATTTGTTTAGCTGTTCTGCCCCAGCTCCAGATTTCCAAGGATTGTGACACACACCAAAGGTCCTTATCAAAGTTATAACATATGAAGAATAAACAAAGTCCGGCAAAGGTTGGCAACCAGCCCAGGAGACAAGATACGATAAGACACTCACTCTTCAAAAATACTGTTTAATAATTACACGTTATTTCCAGCAAGAAATTACTAACTGCGTGCAACTTAAATAGGCTAAGGGAGTGGCCAATTATCCTCAAACCTTACTCTCAAGGAGACCTCCTGCTCCTGAATAGCCACTCCTGCCTTTTGGCAGCCTGTGTGCTCGAGCATTAAGGAGAGGCTCCTCACTTCGCTCTCTCCGCTTGAAAGAGTCTCTGGAGGTTCTGAAGGCCCAGGCTGAGTCTCTGCCTCTGGCACCACATCCTCTTCAGCCTCCTCGTTGTCGCGAGCGCTGGCTGTGCAGGCTGCTGGCACAACCCCACACCAACCTCCTCCTCGTCAGGATCAGCCACGATCCATGCAGGCCGCTGGCGGGCCACAACATTAGCAGAGTGATGGCATTTGGGAAAAAAATTGTTCTTGTGTTTTTCTGGTGTGCAGTGCTCTATAGCGTCGTTTTGAGTTGAAACAGTTTATGTCCAGGATGTGAGGGGTCTGTAAATATTTTCACAGCCCTCTTTTTGACTCATGCAGTATACAGGTCCTCAGTGGAAGGCAGGTTGGTAGCAATTGTTTTTTCTGCAGTTCTAATTATCCTCTGAAGTCTGTGTCTGTCTTGTTGGGTTGCAGAGCCAAACCAGACAGTTATAGAAGTGCAGATGACAGATTCAATAATTCCTCTGTAGAACTATATCAGCAGCTCCTTGGGCAGTTTGAGCTTTCTGAGTTGGTGCAGAAAGAACATTCTTTGTTGTGCTTTTTTGATGATGTTAGTTGTCCATTTTAGATCTTGCGATAAGGTAGAACCTAGAAATTTGAAGGTCTCTATTGTTGATACTGTGTTGTCTAGTATTGTGAGAGGTGGAAGTATGGAAGGATTTCTCCTAAAGTCTACCACCATTTCTACGGTTTTGAGTGTGTTCAGTTCCAGATTGTTCTGGTCGCACCACGAGGCTAGTTGTTCAACCTCCCGTCTGTATGCGGATTCATCATTGTCTCGAGTGAGACCGATCACTGTTGTGTCATCTGCAAACTTTAGTAGTTTTAACAGATGGATCGTTAGAGATGCAGTCATTGGTATAGAGAGAGAAGAGAAGTGGGGAGAGCACACAGCCTTGGAGGTTCCCTGTGCTAATTGTACAGGTATCTGATGCAATACTGCTTAGCTTCACCTGCTGCTTCTTGTTTGTTAAGAAGCTTATGATCCACTTGCAAGTGTGTTCAGGTACCTGTAGCTGGTTTAGCTTAGTTAGAAGTGTGTCTGGAATGATAGTATTGAATGCTGAACTAAAGTCTACAAAGGGGACCCTTGCGTAGGTCTTTGGAAATTCAAGATGTTTTAGGATGTAGTGCAGAGCCATATTAACAGCATCAGCCAGAAATCATGAGACACAAAAAGTCCAGGAAGGGTTTTCAATCAGTAATAAATATAATTATTATCTTTCCTCTGATCAAAGAAGTCAATTTAGCAAATTCCATCATCTCTCCCAACCATTCCTATCATCCCCTGTGGCTAGTGCCAAATCTTTCCAACTTTATGCATACAATAAATTCCCTGCAGTCAAATGTGGTCTTTTCTGCCCTCCTTATTGCTGCAGCTTATTTATTTGTTCACATTTTTTAAACTACTGCTTATTAAGAAATACTAAAATGATGTTACAATTATAATTATAGTGAATGCAATAAAATGTAGAAGAAGAAAAAACTAGAACAATAAAAATGCTTAACCACTTAAATAATGAATAAACAGTAATTAGTTCAACAAATAAAATCAGTCTGATGAAGAAATAAGCTTCAGTTTCTAATCTTTTTTTTAAAAAAAAGCATATTAAAGGCCAACCTAACCTTCATTAGAAGTTTACTCCACAAGTATTTATTCCATTCATAATATGTTATCCAGCATCAATGCGTGAATTGTTCTGATATGACTGTCTAGGAAAGATATCAGTATGAAAGGAGGTGTCCAATGGGTCACCCCAGGGATCTATTCCAGTGCTCATCAGCATTTTTGTAAAAGGCTTACATAAGAGGATAGAAAGGATGCTCATCAGATTTGCAGGCCACACAAAGAATAGGCTAAAAAAGATCTTCTAGGTCTTCAAAAAGATCTCAGTGGATTTCAACATTGATCCCTATCCAACAATCGGCTGCTCATTGGTGAGAAATATAGACTCTTTTTGAACTTAGAGAGGAAAAAAACAGAAACACCATAAAAAGACTGGAGGTTTCTGACTCGGCAGTGAGAAGTATCTTAGAGTCCAACAGACCACGGATTAAGCATGAGCCAGCAGCATGAATTTGCTGCAGCAGCCAAAAGAGCCAATGCAATCTTGAGTGTTATCAACAGAAATACAGTACAGGCAGTCTTCAATTTACGAGCATAATTGAGCACAAAGTTCATGCTGCTGGGTGAGAAATTTGTTAAGTGAGTTTTGCTCCATTTTACGACTTTTCTTGCCACATTTCTTAAGTGAATCACTGCAGTTGTTAAATTAGTAATACGGTTGTTAAATGAATCTGGTTTCCCCATTGACTTGGCTTGTCAGAAGGTTGCAAAAGGGGATCACATGACCCTGGGACACTGCAAACCATCATAAATGTGAGTCAGCTGTCAAACATCCGAATGTAAATCACGTGACCATGGGGATGCTGCAATGGTCGTAAGTGTGAAAAATGGTAATTAAATCACTTATTTCAGTGCTGTTGTAACTTCGAACAGTCACTAAGCGAACTGTTGTAAGTTGAGGACTATCTGTATCAGAGTCATGGAACTTCTGGTTCCACTCTATGCAGTACTGGTCAGATCACATATAATATATTGTGTCCAGTTCTGGTTGTCATTTTATGGTACAAGGAGGATGCTTTGAACTGGAAAAATGCAAAGAAGGAAAATTGGTAAAGGCTTGGAGGCTAAATTCTATGAAGAACATTTAAGTTAAAGGAACTTGATTTTTTTAGCCTAAAGAAGAGAGGGTTAAGGAAATATATGACAGCAGTTTCCTAATATTTGAAAGCTGATACAGGAAAGAGGGTATGGATTTATTCTCCATAATACCTGCAGAGGGAAGTGTTAAAGGAGAAACTCTAAACTTGTAAGAAAAAACTTCTTGATTACGAGAAGTATGAAGCAACTGAAGGAGCAGCTTGCCTCCTGGACTTGTAGATACCGTACTCCATCACTGGAGATTTTCAAGAAAGAACTGGACAGTGAATTATCTGGAGTTATATGAAGGTTCCTGCTTTGGGCAGGAGGTTGAACTAGAATGAACTCCAAAATACCTTCCAACCTTCTTAGACCTCTTTCAGTTTGGGGTTCAGACCAGAATTTAATGCTGAAAAGCATTGATAGCACTCATGGATGACTTCTGGCAGGAGCAGGATAGAAGTAGCGCATCCATCCTGTCTTTTCTTGATCTCTCAGCGGCCTTCAATACCATTGATCGTGGTATCCTTCTGGGCCAGCTGTGGAAATTGTAGGTGGGCAACATTGTATTGTGTTGGTTTTCTTCTTTTCTCCTGAGTCAGTTCCAGTCGATGATGATAGAGGGAGAGAGGTCCAGCCTGCGGTCCCTATTTTATGGGATATCTCAGGGTTGGTTCTCTCTCCCCTTTTATTTAACATTTATATAAGGTTGCTGGGTGAGACGATCCCACAGTTTGGGGTGTGATATCATCAATATGCAGATGACACCCAGCTTTATATCTCTAGCCTATGCCCCTTGAGTGATGCTGTGAATACCTTATCCCAGTGTCTGGAGGCAGTTGGGGACTGGATGGGGTGAAAATCTCAGAGTCAAACCTAGCAAGACTGAGTGTTTTTGAATATATGGACCTTCCAGAATCAAGGTTCTTCCATCTTTAGTCCTGGAAGGGGTTGTTGTACCTTAGACAGACCTGATGCGCAGGCTGGGGATCCTCTTAGATGCATGCCTCCTACTCAAAGACCAGGAAACCATATCTAGGAGAGTGTTCGTTCACTTTAGGATAGTGTGTCAGTTGTGCCCATTCGTGGACTGGGAGGCCTTGGTCACTGTCACCCATGTATCTGTAACCTCTTGTTTAGATTACTGCAACACGCTCTACTTCAGGAGCTGCCCCTGAAGAGCATTTGGAAACTTTAACTGGTGCAGAATGTGGCTGCATGGGTAGTAAATGGTACCAAATATAGAGCACACATAACATCACTATTGCCTGAGCTTCATTGGTTACCAGTATGTTTCCAAGTGTGTTCAAACTGGTTATCACCTTTAAAGCCCTATACAGCTTGGGATGGGGTTACCAGAGGGACCACCATTTTCCAAGAGTCTCTACCTGTTCAATTCTATCTAGCAGATTGGGCATGCTACAGATCCCATCAGCCAAATAATGTCAGCAGAGAGAAGATGGGCCTTTTCCGCAGTAGATTCTGCTCTGTGAAATATCCTCTTGTCAAAAATTAGCAATATTGGAAAATACCCTCCTGCAGAGATTAGAATGGCCTCAACCCTGTTGGCCTTTCATAAAGCTTTAAAAACTTGGGGCACTGAATGTGTTAAGCGCCCCATTTCCTGGCTGCATTGCTAACTAGCCAAATAGCTCAACTGCTGTGTATGTTTATTATGGATGTTTTATTGTTTTTATTGATTGTAAAAAAAATTGTACTATTTTAAATTTTATAGATTTTTGGAATTGTAGGCCTCCCAGAGTCATTGATTGATATGGGTAGCTACATATAGAATTTGGATCAATGAATAAATAAACCATATGATCCTGTGATTTTAGCTATTATACCAGCTAGTATAGTAATTGTTGATCTTGATCACTTAAGTTATTTGGGTCTTCAGTGACAAAAATATATCCATGATAACCCCTAGAATACATAAATCCCTTAAAATATGACTCAAAATTATGTTTATCATTCATAAATAATGCCTGAGGGAAATTACTTTCCACTGAGCAAATTAAACATTTTTAATGAAAGCTGGTACAAGAGAGTTAAAATGGATGACAACTTACTTTTTTTAAATCTAGAAATTTAAAAGGACCTACAGTTTGCTTAATGAATATGTACAAGAAAATCTTCGTATATTAAGACCATTCTAAAGCCTCTGCTTAACAGGTTATAAGAAAATTTGCATTCGATGTTCACATTGAGAGTATTAAAATATAAATGGATGTTGATTTGGAAAATTATGTTCCATCATTTACCTCCCACCCAATCTTTGTGGGCAACATAAAACAGACTTTAGGAGTCTGGAAGGTGTTAAATAAAGAGATGGTGCAACGTTTGTGCTTCGTGAAAATTTGTATTGACAAGAGTAATGTTGCTGACACTGCGGCATGTTTGCAGCTGAATATGCACTGACGGAGCATGGCATTGCTGCAGCCCAAATGAAGTGCACCGAAATAGATAGTGGTGGAAGTTGCATCTCTGCAGTATTGCAGACTCAAAAGTTTTTACTATGTCTATTTAAGCAATGACTTAAGTAATGACTTTCTTTAGGCACTGCAGTCATTTTGTCTTAAATACTAAGTGTAAAATACATACCGCGCATTGAGGATCTGCCAAAAACCTATGAAGAGGCAAACTAAACTTGTTTTCCATTTTTCTGGCACATTAGTTCTTTTTAAAACATACAATTTTCTTTTATATTTAGAAACCTTCCATTTGAGTTATGCATTACAGTAAGTGCATTTCCAGCGCAGGGCAAGTTGATAACAATATATTTTCTTCTTAAAATACAGCTCCGCTGGTGCAACTCAAATCTAAGTATTAAAAAGCTAACCTTTCCTTAGCATGAATTTTTGCAGTTCTCAAAGAAGCTTTTGCGTTTAATGAATTTTCAGTTCACCTCCCTGTAATGTTGCTTTGTACCTAAATACAATTTAGTGGGAACAGTTAATCATCTAAATTTGATTTCCAAGATGCCTTTTCTTGAGATGCATTTTATTCAAGTCCAGTTGGAAAAACAGGCCATGGACTTATTTAGATTTCTGGTGTGCCTGTTCATAAGCAATTAGCAACGTTCATCCATCCAGTAAAAATGTATAATAATGAAACCCCAAATATATTATAATTGTAACAAATAGCTGTGCATGTACAGGTATGTATCAGTGGTGGGTTGCCCCCGGTTCTCACAGGTTCTATAGAACTAATAGTAAAACCAGCGGCAGCCCCGCCCACCAACCCCAACGTCATCAAAATGCTTCTATGCATGCACAAAAGAGCATGCGTGCGAGCAAAGCAAGCACGCATGCGCAGCCCTGCTGCAAACCGGTAGTAAAGATAAGTAGAACTTACCCTTGTATGTATTCATAAATAGATAAATAGAACTGCAACATGAAAAGCAACTGCCCCATCCTAAGAATTGTGTGTTGTTTTCTAGCATCTAACACTATCTTGTTAAAGCTCTCATCAGATTAAAAATTCATCACAAATTGAACAAGCAATTTACACATCAGATGAACTTGCTATTATTTATGTGGAACTGGAATGCTTTGGTGAAAAAATGGCATTTATAGTACTGCATCTGGTTTTGTGATTAAAAGCCTATAGAACGTCAGCCATGTGCATTGTCTACTTACTATCAACTTTCTGAATCTTTTGGTGTTCAAGAAGTGGCGCATTAATAATTTCTTTCCATCTAAGTACAATGAACATTCACAAGCCTCCAATTTTCCCTAGTATAGCTATAAGTAAGTAAATAAGTAAGTAACCAAGCAAGGGAGGGAGGGAGGAGAGGAGGGAAGGATGGGGAGGAGGGAGGCAGTCAGGAAGGAACTTTTTTAGCAGTCTCCCAAGAATTGTTTGGCAGTCAACAGGCACTAATATAATATTGTTCCAATCCACATTTATGAGAATATGGTATGAGTATATTACCAAGAAATTTCAAGTTCTGCCTTGCAGAAGTACTGCCTCCTTGAAGTACTCCCTGTTGAACAGTTTGTCCAATTTGTCCTAGAACAAGTTTCAAAATGGAAAGCTGTCATCTTAATGACTTTATAAACTTCAGTATCAGCCAATCTTCTGTAAATTGTGCTTGAAAAAAATGAGGCTTCATCAAGTATTTAATAGGAAAGAAATACTGATAGTTCAGATTGGAGACAAGAAGCTAAAATATGGTCTGACAAACAGTATCTTTGATTTGGTTCTGTTTCTCCCTGCTTGGATGTTGTCCATTATATTTTACCATTTACCATGCTAAACTATTACTACTTGAGATGTAGTAATATTTTGGAAATTAAAATAGAATTTAAATACCATGTTTCCCTGAAAATAAGACCCTGTCTTATATTTTTTTGAACCCCGAAATAAGCACTTGGCCTTATTTTGGGGGAGGTCTTATTTTGGGGTGCATGGAGCAAGTTGGGACTCTTCTTGCCGTCTTATCTAATTTCCAGCTCTGTGTTTAAATATTTTCAGAGAGGGCTTATTTTTGTGGGGAGGCTTATTTTAGCACATGCGCTCAAAAGCCCAATTGGGCTTTTTATCAGGGGATGCCAGTTTAAGTTTACCTGGAATTTTCAAGTTTTATCTTTTTTATTTTTGTTTTACATTGCATTTTGTTCCTATATGGTTTTGATTATATTTTTATTATTTGCCAGTTATCTTATTGGCTACATTAATCAGCCTTTGGTGGAAAGCTGGGATATAAATCTAAAAATTCAATAAATGAATTAAATGAAGCCCGATATAAGACAGAACTCTTCTTTGCACCTCCATGGAGGCAAATGCATTTTTAATGCTCTAGTAAAAATGTTAATGGTATTGGAACAGATACAGTGTTGTAGCATTAGTGGATGACTTTTGTCAGGACCTAGATGAGGGAATTATGCCCATCCTGTTCCTTTTAGATCTCTCAATAGCTTTCAATGTCATCAAGCATAATATTTTCCAAACCATTTACTGAGGTTAGGGATTGAGGACAGTGAATATTGTGTCTACTCCCTCTTAAGCAGGTGTTCCAGTAAAGGAAGATGGGCAGATTAGCCATGTGGCTTTCCTCCAGTTAGACAACTTAGAAAAGGCAGTCCAAGGGTTTGAGGTTTGACATCATCACTGTCTGGATGATACACAGATTTACATCATTATCCCAGCCTAGTCCACTGATGCCATTGAAGTTTGGCCCAGATGCCTGGAGGCTGCTACTGGTTTAAACTGAACCTTACAAGGCGGAGTTATTCACTTTCCATTAGAGTGCTCCAGTAATGTCCCTTTTTTTTAAAATTTTGTCTTATACATCCAACAAACATTAACTCTGTAGCGGTCTATATCACAACACAAGAAGGAAATAAACTTGTCCCATTACATATATAGGGTAACCTGCAAAAGTCTATTACGTATACCAAATAACATATTTATCTAATATCTCTACTTACAGCTCTATTTGAAATCCAATTATACCATTGACTCCAGGATATATAATAGTCTGTGTCCCCTGGTCCTTTCAGCATCATAGTAAGCCAATTTGATTCCGCACAATTCATTATTTTCTGAATTATTACTTGTTCGGGTGGGCTAACATCCATCGTCCAGTATTGGGCCCATGCCAGTCTTGCAGCTGTTGTTATGTGTAGCAACAGGTACCATGCCATTCTATTAATGTTTACGGGTCTTATCCCTAATAAAAATACCTCAGGACACAGTTGTATATGTTGCCCCAACATCTCATTAAGCCATTTCTGAATAATCTTCCAAAATTTCATTGCCTCTCGACAGGTCCAATAATGTCCCTTGATGGAGTGGCCCTGTCCTTGAAGGAGCTGATTCATAATTTAGGGACTCACAGCTCCTCCTGGAACTGCAGCTGGTCGGTGCAATTGGGGAGCCTTTGCCCAACTTCAGGACCTTGCTATATGACTCACAATGTATCATAATCACCACCTGTTTAGATTGGTTCAGAATGCAAAAGCCCATATTATAATCAGCATGCATCAATGAGAGCATATCATACCAGTGCTACAGCCCCTACAGTGTTTACCAGTAGGCTTCCAAATGTAATAATTTAAAGCACTATGATGCTACATGCATTCACCCCTTAGAATTGGCCCTGTCAGTATCTTCCTAGGGGAATCTACAGGTGGTTCTCCAGTTTAGGCATGGGGGTGGGGGGGGGGGGAGAAGGCAGTGGCAAGACTCAGCAGTGGGGTTTTTTTTCAGTGGCAGGATCAATCCTTTGGAACAGCCTCCCCAGTAAACTCCCATCAGACTATCTTCTGGAAGCAGCTCAAAAGGCAGCTCTCCCATTGGGCATTTGGGATACAATTCAGTCATGGCTGGGTTATAATTGTTAATTAGTTTTATTCTGTTTTTTTAACTAATTTGTGGCTCTTTTAATTTTGTATTTTTTCATATATCTATCTATCTATCTATCTATCTATCTATCTATCTATCTATCTATCTATCTATCTATCTATCTATCTATGTAAAAAGTTAAAATCTCGGGTGTTTTCCAGTGTCATTAAAAGTCAGTTAGTTAAATGCTTAAAATCTTAAAATCCTGGCTAAAATCCCAGCTCAAAATCCTCTAAAATCCTAACAAAAGTCCTTGTAAGGTCTTTTAAAACTTTGGCTAAAATCCTAACCAACACTTTAAAAGGCTTTTTGGCAACATTTCGACAAGCTCTCTAACTTGTCATCATCGGGCCCCTACTTTCAGTTTTGAAACTGTGGGTCTGCTGCGAGGTCGGAGTTGTCTCTTTTCTCTATTCACTGCTGCTGATGTGTGCTGGTTAGCCTGCAACTCTGTGTCTTGATTGGAGGGCAGCGGTTTTTTCTCTCCTGTTTTGTTATCATAGCTGCAGACTGACTGCGTGTTAAAGGCAATCAGGCTGCAGCTATGATAACGAAGCAGGAGAAAAAAACGGCATACACATACCCGCGAAAACGTCAGAAGACATACACACACACACACACCATATTTTTCAGAGTATAAGACGCACCTTAGTTTTTGGGATGGAAAAGTTGATTGGTGGGTGGATAAGGCTTCCCGGAATACCCCCAATCAGCTGTTTCCAGAGGTGAATTTTAGCAACAGGTTCATTGGTTGTGAACTCGGTGCCTTGCTTTTTTTTTCTGCCTCTGAAACTTCTGAAACTCCATTTCAGAAAAAAACTTTTTTTTCTGCCTCTGAAAGCCTCTGAAACAGAGGCTTTCAGAGGCTTTTTTTCTGAAGCTTCTTTCAGAGGTTTTTATTCTGAAGAACTATGTACTCTGTTTCTTTGGTACTGATATGTAGATTAACCTCTTCCGATCTGTTGGTTATTGTGTCATTCTCCAGATTTGTTAACATAGTTTGGTTAGAACCTTTACTGATTCTTCTTCTGTTGCTTGCCATATTATTTTAGATAAAAGCCTTTCAGAGGCTTTTTTTCTGAAGCTTCTTTCAGAGGCTTCTTTCAGCCTCTGAAATCTCTGTTTGTGAGGCTGGGCAGGGCTACATTCGGAGTATAAAACGCACCCAGATTTTCATCCTCTTTTTTGGGGGGGGGGGGGGAAGGTGCATCTTATACTCTGAAAAATATGGTGTGTGTGTGTTTTGTTTTGTAAACCACATACTCTTTTGAGACTGTAGTGGTCTTTACATAAAATAAATAAAATATAGATATTTGTGTGGTTCCCACCCTTATGATGCTCTAGAGTTCTTTAAAATATGATTGTTTCCCCAAGCATTTCAATACAGAAGCTACAGAGCCCTTGTGTGTGTGTGTGTGTGTGTGTGTGTGTGTGTGTGTGTGTGTGTGTGTGCGCGCGCAGATATGGGAATGTTCTTGTTTTTGGGGAATAAGAAGGCCTCCAAATCCAATCAAATTATACAATATCTTATGTCTGGAGGATATTCATAATTAGTGGCATATTTAATATGAATATAATATAATGGAAGCTATATATTTATATAAGTCAGTTTGTATCATTTGTATACCCTTCAGCACCAGAGAATATTTGTTCCTGAAAACCACAGTAACTGAAAATATGGCTGCCTTCCCCAACACATCTTTTCATTCAATGAGTAACAGTTTTATCTTTAATCTGAAAATCTTTCAGATTAACTTTTATGCATGACATTCAGTCTGTTGCTTGCCAATTACATTGACAACCTAACTGAAATTTGTTCCACTGGGTAAAATGTACTTACATCAGAAGCGGAAAGAAGGATCAATGGCAGTTGAAAATTACATACGCACAAAAAAAGAAATAAACATCTATTGGATGCACTTCATTCTCTAGTATCAATAAATCCTTGCTAAGAATGTGGCAACTGGATAAACAGAGAGTAATATTACTGCTTCATCTCTCTTTTTCATCTTCCTCCCTTGTAGACATCTGATAAATGTTCTGCAAAGTTTTTAAGTTGTTAGATCACAACTCAAAGTGCATTGTGGACTTCTTACAGTCTTAGCAATGATTCCTTTACATGGAAGCTTTGGGCACCCTACAAAGAGAGAACTTATCACAGTGGCAAGATTGACTACCACTGAATCACAGAGTAGGATTTGAAGATTGGCTTCTGTGTGACCTGCTCAATAGTAGGCTAACTCATAGAATAGAGTTGCTTTTTTGCTCAACGCAAATCTTATCCAGACTGACTAAAGCCAGGAGAATAAATAAGGTTTCTCAGTAATGTCAGTGAGGGGGATATAAAAGAGAGCAATTTTCTTCCGCTTGTCATATTTGAGAGGGAAGCTAGCTGTTAAGAGCAGGTTTGGAAATCTGTTGGCAAAATAAATAGGAAAACAGCACAGCAAGTGTAGCTCCTTTCATTTGACTTGGCAACTGTTTTACATATAACCCTCGACCCTTACCTTAAAAGTTGTGCAGATTTTTCACGTTGCGTTTCAGTTACACTACTACTGAATGCTTCAGAATTCCCTTTTTCCTGCTGTTTGCACCATGTCTCATGCATTTTTCATCATAGTCGTCTGGGTTGAATACCGCCCACTCTATGTCACATTTATCGTTTGTTCCAGCAGTTCCTGTGCATAGTGTGTGTTCCAGCATGAATAATTAAAAATCCAGGGCGATAAAGTGACTGGTAAATTTGAATGTGACTTGAGGGGGGAAAAAATCTGAAATTGAGAAATGCCCATTTTTATAGATGACGGATTGGTATTTGCCTCTTAGACTTCCCTAGTCTTCCCGTAGGATTGTTGAGAACAGAGAGAGAGAGTGTTTTTCCGGTGAGACGGCTCTATCAGGGCAACCTGACCTACCCAAATATGGGATGGAGCATATTGATTCCTCTTTCGCCTTTCAGTCCCAATCCAGGAACCTTCGCAGGCAGTCGCTTTCACAACAAACTATTTTTGTGTTGAATTTATTTGTCGGTAAAATACAACTTCAACAGAATAGAGAGAGGTTTGTCCAGCTCCAGAAAGTTCTTCAAGGGACTGTAACATTTAGCTTGGGTAACAATGCCTTTCAGTGACACTCAGCCTTGTTTCCCCATTGTCTTTCTTAAGACAGATCATTTAGTCATATGCGGAACAAAAAGGTCATCTACCGAGAACCAAACACATTTGACAAATTTCAGCAGTGCCATTTGTTTGAAGACAGATTGATTGGCCATAGAAAATGAATATTTGATTTATTTTATGTGAAATAATGCCTCTGCTCCTCCTCCCTGCAGGTGTGCCTGAATCATGTTATGAATATTTAATCAATTTAGACAGCATCCTCTGGGGAATATTTAGGCATGCTTAGAATATTAACCAAAGAAAAGAAAAAATATCTTTTAGGATGTTTTCTATCTCCAGTAGATGTATCAGAACGTATTATACTTGAAAGTGAGATGCTTTATGTGGTGGATCTATACTCAAGAATGAAAGCTTCCTATATGGGCAGGAGCAATCAGCACATTTTGGATCCCATGCTCCGAATACAGGTAGTCCTATACAGAGTCATTGGATACAAGATGTGCAGCAAATAAATAAATAGTCCTCGAGTTATGACCATAATGAAACCTGCCAATCACAATCATAGCTGGTCATAAAATGATGTGACAAACCCAGTTGTATGATGTTCTTGGAAATGTTCATTAAGCGAATACCATTATTGGTATTGGTACCAATAATGATCATTAAGTGAATCCACATTCGTAAAGTGAAATGTGTGGTCAATAAACAAACCAAGGGTTCCCTATAGGCGCAGTAAGTGTGAAAAATGGTCACAAGTCACTTTTTTCAACGACATAACTTTGAATGGTCACTAAATGAACTGTTGTAAGTCGCGACTACCTGTATCTATGAACCTCAAATGCATTTTAAGCAGAGTAATATCCTGGCAAAAGTATTCTCTTCACGTATGAAAAACGTGATATGCAAGTTATAGTTGTAGAAGACCAGGATCAGTATCTTGTGTTGGTCCACCCCACCTCCATTGTGCTTTTGTGAAGCACAAAAAAACTCCAGTAAATGAGGAAGCATGCAGAATAAATCATTTATAAGAACAATATGTATTTGTTTGTTTCTTTAACATTTATATCTGCCTCTGCTAGTATTCAAAATGGCTTATCAGAAAAATAAAATCAATAAACACCAACATATATAATTTATAAAAGGTAAAGCTACCTTCTCATCAGACATAACTCTTGGTGATCATTTGATTATCCTGGCAAGAGTATGGAAGCAGTTTGCCATTCTTGTCTTCCCATTCTGGCCTATAGCTCTAAACCAGGGGTCCCCAACGGGTAAAATGGACTTACTTTCACTACCGGATCGCAAATGTGAGCGTGCGCGCCTCCACACATGTGCAGAGCCTTCTGCGCATGCACAGAGAGTCAAAATTAGGGTGTGATGACGTCCAGCCGGGTGGGTGGAGCTTCCCACCGCCGGCCCTACTGGATCGCATGAGCCAGATAGATCCGGCTGAATTTCACCACTGATCGCCAACCCCTGGTCTGTGGACCGGCACCGGGCCGTGGCATGCCAGGAACTGGGCTGCATAAACAAGCAAAGCCCCATTCATGTGGTGCAGCTACCACATGAAACCACATACCCTCCAGACTGCGGAAAAACCTGTCTCCACAGAACCAATCCCTGGTGCCCAAAAAGTTGGGAGCCACTGCTTTAGACTCTTCAAAGAATTCTCCTTCATATTCCAGAAGTGGGGCAGATAATGTTCCTTCTTTAATGCGGGTAAGAAACCATATTAGGCATCACTGAGGCCAATATTGTAGAAGGATTTCTTCGACAATCTCATTAGTTGGTATTGGGGTGACAATTCTCTCCTTTTGTTATGTCTGGTTGAATCCATTGTAAAGGTCAGGACTACTGAATATGGATGTCTTAAATATTGGTTGCATTTGAAGTTTTATATGCATAAGTGAATTTCAGAGCCTTTGAATATTTTAGAGTGTTCCGAGCACAGTCATATCCTGAAATGTGTACCTTATATTGGCAACTCTGAAGAGGTGCACAAAAATATTTATACAATGGAAAGGATTTGTGCAGAACTGCAATTTCTATTGTGTGGGTGGGGGGTGGGGATGGGGGGAATCATTCCAAAATGAGCATATTGGCTAAAATGCATACATTAGAAGAAACGTACTTGAATTTGAATAGAAATATGCATGTATACATTTTCTGCTGGATTTTTAATAGCAGGACAAAACATTACAAAATATAGGAGCTCTGGTGGCCCAGCAGACTAAAGCAGTGTTATTAACTGTTATTAACATTCAGCTGCCTGCTATTATTGCAAGTTCAAATCCCACCAGGCTCAAGGTTGACTCAGCCTTCCATCCTTTCTAAGGTAGGTGAAATGAGGACCCAGTTTGTGGGGGCAATAAGCTGACTTTGTATAAAATATACAAAAATATGAAGGCTATTGCTTAGCTCATTGTAAGCCGCCCTGAGTCGCCGGAGAAGGGTGGCATATAAATCAATTTTTTTTAAAAAAAGGTAATTGATGATTGAAACAGTACTAACATTTTTATCCCACTGTATATCTTAAGTTATCTGCATACCAATCTTGCTAATTGTTTGTTAGTTCCAGTCACACCAGTCAATCTTTTTGAATATCTCTTAGGTTGTTGATACAGATATTCAGAATGAAAAATCTGATTTGAATGATAATACAGGTAATCCTCAATTTACAACCACAAGTGAGCCCAAAATTTCTGTTGTTAAGTGAGACACTTGTTAAGTGAGCTTGCCCCATTTTACAACCTTTCTTGCCATAGTTGTTAAGTGAATCACTGCAGTTGATTAGTTAGTAACCCGGTTGTTAAGTGAATCTGGATTCCCCAATGACTTTGCTTGTGAAAAGGTTGTAAAAGGGGATCATGTGACCCCAGCACAAAAGTCATCATGTGAAAAATGGTCATAAGTCACTTTTTTCAGAGCCGTTGTAACTTTGAACAGTCATTAAATGAACTGTTGTAAGTCGAGGACTACTTGTAGTCTGGAGGAGAAAGGTAAAAATGGACATTTTTAAAGGTAAAGGAGACAGTCTTTGTGGGATACTTAAATTCAGAAAATTGATAACTATTATTACAGATTTTATTTCTTCTCATAATCAGGCTGGGCTTGATTTAAATCAAGTTATTTAAATCATGATTTAAATCACTAGTAAAAAGGCTTGATTTAAATCAACTTGATTTAAATCATAATTTTTAAAGAGCAACTGTCATCTCTGTCCCACAGCGGCTCCTCCTCTGACCTGCTGTTGACTCACCGACAGTCCCAATATTGCAGAATATACAACCTCATGCTACATAACTAAGCTCCATTTCATGGTGAATAAACTAAATTATGAATGTATCTTAAATAGAAAACTATCTTTAGATACATTTTTACTCCAAAAGCATTTTATTAAAATAAATTTGATTTTAAAAAATCGATTTAAATAAAAAAATCCAATTTAAAAAAAAATTAAAAATCAATTTTTATCCACCCTGCTCATAATTGATATTTGTTTTATCAAATAAAAATACATTTTGTTACTTATTATGAAAGGGACATTTTCATCTTTCCAGCAAACAGTTGAGTTAAACCCTTTTACAGTTGTGTTAGATTGTTCCTTTAAACCACTTTTACAATTCTGTTGGATGAGAACAGGACAGGAAAAACTACAAAATGAACAGAAAATATCTTAGTGCAAAGGAATCTATATAATATATTCTGGACAGCTTGGTTTGCATTTTTGTGATATAAATAGCAAACATGGATGAAAATAATTCTCAAGGCCACCAAACAGTGCATTGAAGGAAAAGAAAAGAGCTTCATCATTAAATAACTGAATATTGATTGAGCTGTCAGGGTATTTGCCAAATTGGATTTCTGAATTTACTGTATAATTTGGGGACCTGTCCTGAAAAACAATATTTACCAAATGTTTTTTATTAAAGTAAACAAGACTTAATTAATTTTAGAGATATTTCAGATATTTGTATCTTCTGCTGCACTTGAGATATTTGTATCTTCTGCTGCTTCTCCTTTTCAGTGTTGCATGTTGCAATAGAGAGGTTATTAAATAATAAATTAGGCAGTTTGAAAGAAGTTAACTAATTTATATATTGCACTGAGGAAGTTCACCATTCCAAGTGGAGCAATTTGCTTGCTGTCTATTTAATCCAATACAAAAATCAGTGAATTTTCAAAGCTAATATGAAGGCATGTCCAGATTCTTCCTTGAAAAATTAATGGACTTCTATAGATGCTGTGGAGCTATTAAAATACCATATTAAGAAATAAATATTAAAACAGTCTTTATTGCACATATTGCATAATGTTGGTTCAGAAAGTTGTTAGTCACAGGTAACAAATCATCACAAGTGTCACACGAGGATTAATTAATTAGGGGTACCACTGAAGCCTTTCCCCAGACATTGAGGCCGAGGTGTTAATTATTTGGACTGTATGTATGTATGCATGCATGCATTCCATTCATTCATGCATTCATTCATGCATTCATTCATGCATTCATTCAATTTATTATTTCTGGCCATTCCAAAAGACTCTAGGTGGATGGTTACACAGAGTGCATTACAGTGGTCAACTAGTGAGAGGACCAGGATTTGAGTGGCAGCCTGTAGGGCCTCCTGGTTGAGGAAGGAGTGCCACTGGCATATAAGATTTATTCGTGAAAAAATCATCCTAACCACAACTGCCAACTCTTCTTTGAGTAGCAAGTTCAGGAGGAAACCTCCCCCTTGCATTACACATGGGACCCCATCCAAGACCAGATGAGAATGTGTTGACTATGGAAGCCAAACAACTAAAGACACTCAGGATGATCAAGATAGAGCCAAAGTTTATATTTTCCCAACCAGACTTGAATATCCTCCAAATGCTGTGGCCAATACATTGACAGTTTCACCTGTGCTGCTTAGGGTTGAGATGTAAAGCTGGATATCATCAGCTTATTGATGATACCATCCGCCAACCCACGCCACTGGGAGGCGGAACCAACTCGTTGGTTCCGCCCCAGGCGCCTGATGGACTCTGATAGGTTCCTGACGGAGCTTGGGACATTTCCCACTGACCTTTTCCACGATTCGCCAGAGGCCTTGGTGGATGCCTAGGAACGGGCTGCCACCGGGGCGCTGGATCGAATCGCCCCTTTGCAGCCTCTCCGCCGACAGGGATCCCAGTTTGCGCCATGGTTTTCCATTGAGCTGTGGGAGATGAAGCATCGGAAGAGATGCCTAGAGGGCCGTTGGAGATCTTCCCATTCCGAATCCGACCAAACACAGCTAAGAACCCATATTAGGTCTTATCTTGTGGTGATGGAAGTGGCAAAATGGGACTATTTCGCTGCTCTCATTATGTCTGCAGAAAATGGCCCATCAGCCTTGTTTCGAGTGACCCACTCTCTTCTAAATCAGGGAGCAAGGGACGACCCTTTACAAGGCAGCGCTGAGGACTTTGTACAATTTCTGCAATACAAAGACATTTAGATCCAGGCAGGGTGAGACTCTGACTGGGCAGAGTCCGATGTGGAAATGGGAGCTAGTCTTGAAGGTGACATCTGGGTTGAGTTTGACCCTGTTTCCATAGATGAAGTGGACAGGATTGTGGGTAGATTGGGAGCCTCCACATGTTTGCTGGACCCATGCCCTCCTGGTTGGCTGTGGCCACCAGAGAGGGTACTGGGGACTGGATCTGGGCAATTACCAATGCTTCTCTGAGAGATGGGATCTTCCCCGCTGTACTTAAGGAGGCAGTGGTACGTCCCCTCCTCAAGAAGCCAATGCTGGATCCGGCCTCCCTAAGCAATTTTCGTCCCGTCTCCAACCTCTGTTTGATAGCGAAGGTTGTTGAGGCTGTGGTGGCCTACCAACTTCCACAATTCCTGGAGGAAACTGAATACCTAGACCCATACTAATCGGGCTTCAGGCGTGGCCATAGCATGGAAACGGCATTGGTTGCCCTGGTGAATGATCTCTGGCGGGCCCAGGATGGGGGTTGTTCCTCCTTTTTGGTGCTACTTGACCTCTCAGCGGCATTTGATACCATCGACCATGGTATTCTATTGCGAAGGCTCCGGGGGTTGGGAGTGGGGGGCACTGTTTTACAGTGGTTAGCCTCCTACCTCTTGGTCCATATGCAGTTTGTGGGGGGCATCACATGTGGGGTGCCGCAGGGGTCGGTTCTCTCCCCCCTGCTCTTCAATATCTACATAAAGCCGCTGGGTGAGATCATTAGTAGCTTCGGGATGAGGTATCATCAATATGCTGATGATACCCAATTGTATATCTCCACCCCGGAGCAATCCAGGGATGCCCTTTCCGTGATGTCGAAGTGCCTGGAGGCGGTATGGGTCTGGATGGGTAGAAACAGGCTCTGGCTTAACCCCTCCAAGACTGAGTGGCTATGGATCCCGGCATCCCCTGATCTAGCTACTCCGTCACTTATGATGGGAGGGAAGTTGTTGACTCCCTCTGACAAGGCTCGCAATCTTGGCATCCTCCTTGATTCACGGCTGTCCTTGGTAGATCATCTAACAGTCGTGACAAGGGGGGCCTTTGCACAGGTTCACCTAGTGCGCCAGTTGCGGCCTTTTCTAGACAGGGATGCCCTTCGCACAGTCACTCAAGCTCTTATTGTCTCTTGATTGGATTACTGCAATGCCCTCTACATGGGGCTGCCTTTGGGGTGCACCCGGAGGCTCCAGCTGGTCCAAAATGCAGCCGCGTGGGTTGTTACGGGAGCCTTCTGTTACTCCCGGGTAACACCTCTCCTGCGTGAGCTGCACTGGCTGCCGGTGGCCTTCCGGATCCGCTTCAAGGTGCTGGTACTCACCTATAAAGCCCTACATGGCATGGGCCCGAGGTACTTGCAGGACCTCCTCTTACTGACCTCCCACCATCCTGTGCGTTCTCATAGAACTGCCCTCCGGGTGCTGTCGGCTAGACAATGTTGGCTGGCAACCCCCAGGATGAGGGCGTTCTCTATGGCCGCACTGACCCTCTGGAATGGGTTACCCACCAAGCTCCGGACAGCTCCTGATCTTCGCGCATTCCGCACCGACCTGAAGACATGGCTTTTTCATCAAATTCCCTGACCGATTATGGAGTTTTAATTTGGGGATTTTAAAATTTTGGACTGATTTTAATATTTTATTGTTGTCACCATTAATGTTTTTATTATTGTTTTTATTTTGTGAGCCACTCCGAGTCCTACGGGAGAAGGGCGGCATATAAATTTTAATAATAAAATAAAATAATAATAAATAATAATAAATACCAGACTCGGGGCTGATGGTTGACCTCACCCAGCACTGTTGATATTAAACAGGAGGGGGGAAAGCATCAAAGCCAGAGGCACCCGATACACGAAGGGACATAAGTACAGTTTCTCCCCTTCCATCAACACTGATTGGAATAGACCACTAAAGAAGGAAGTGAACCATTGCAATACAGTGCCTCTAGTTCCTAAACTTCACAGTAGTCCAGAAAAATACAGTTAGTCCTCAATTTACAACAGTTCTGTTCAAAGTTACAACAGCACTGAAAAAGAGATTTATGATATTTTTTCACACTTACGATTGTTGCAGCATCCCACAATCATGTGATCGAAATTCAGATGCTTGGCAGCTGACTCATATTTATGACAGTTGCAGTGCCCCGGAGTCATGTAATCTCCTTTTGCGACCTTCTGACAAGCAAAGTGAATGGGGAAGCCAGATTCACTTATCTATTGGATTACTAATTTAACAACTGCAGTAATTCACTTAACAATTGTGGCCAGAAAAGTCGTAAATTTAACAACTCTCTTGCTTAACAACAGAAATTTTGGGCTCAGTTATAATCATGCAAACTTTTATTATTGGTTATCCAGGGCTATGAGTTGTTCATGTCTATTCCAGAGGCTTTTGTAAATGCAAATAAAAGCTTCAGCTGCTGTGAATGTCATATGAATTTAGGAAATAGTTAACAGTGGCAGCCTTCTGGCTGAAAATTAGCAATAAGGATTGGAGGCCTGTATAAGTACCAGTTTGCAGGTTTAAGACATGTACAAGAAGGACATGAGCAAGAGAAATTTAGCTGAATGCAAAGGTAATATGAAAACATGGAAAACTTAGAAACAGTGTCCGAAGTTTCTGCCATTTCCAAAGTTTGCTAATTTCTTTCTGACACTCTAAAATCATTTCTGGTTTGAGACAATTATTGGCTACACTACAGTTCAGAAGAGGTAGTTTCTGCTGTACAGAAACTTTTATCCAGACATCAAAATCACTGTTGGAGCTGATACAGATATATCAGTATAAACTTCCCAAGATTAAAAAATGTTTTGGCTTTTTGAACTTTTAGAGTAGTTTGTTATAGCGCATGGGCTGCATACTATGCAGTACCTATAAAACTCTCGCTCAACTTCTCTTTTGCATTCTGTGAAGTGCTTGTTCCAGATTATGCAATTTAAAAAACCGAGCAGAGAATATTTTAAAGAGCAAATTATAAACAAATTGAGAAAAAAAATTAGCAACCATTTATTTATGTATTTATTTAAGATATATACGGTTGCTTGTTTTGTGAGACACAACTCTGGGCAGCTAACAGTAATAATAAAGCAACAATCAAACAAGAAGAACACATCACCAAATCAAGAACATCTTTATAATTACACAATTATAAAGGTTCTAACCTTGATATCCTTGATAGCCTGGAGGGAAAACCAACTCTTAATAGTTTTCCAGAAAAGTAAGAGAGTAGGATTGGCCAGAAAGTGTTCTGTAAGGTAGGGGCCACTACAGAAAAGCCAAGCTTCCTAAGGTCCCACTAAATGGCAACATTTGAAGATCTGGGCCATACCTAATCTATCTGACCTAGTGGGATAGGCAGATACCTTCAGGGAGAAGTGGTCCTGCACATAACCTGGCCATGTACGTTATAGGACTTTAAAGATAATAATCAGCATGTTGAATTGCACCCAGGAAAAAATGGGAGCCAGTGCAGTTCATGTAATAATGCTATAGCATGGGTGAATCAAAAGGTGTCCAGTATCTACAAGCTGCTGTGTTCTCTATCAGCTATAATTTCTGGATGGTCCTTAAAAGCAGTGCCATGTAAAGCACATTGCAAGATTGTTGTCCAACCAAGGATAACCAAGTAACTGGGAGCAGTAACCTGGATAATTTGTGTTGATGAAGATGTTCAGTTTGAGAAAAGGCAGAGTAGAACTAGGGATAGTAATTTAATAGGCAGGACAACAAACTTGCTAGGAGGGCATAATGTGGTGGAAATAATTTTTCTCTGGATACAACCTCTATAAAAAAGACAGAAACAGATGGACTGCAGGCTTACCGCTCTGCACATTAAAGAAGCTATATAAAGCCAACTGCAACTTGCAATTTTACGGCCAGCTTCTCCATTGACTTTGCTTGTCAAAGCCAGCTGTGAAGTTCAAAAATAGGATCATGTGACCATCAGACACTGCGATGGTCATAAATGTTCACTGATTGTGAAACACCGAAATTGTGATCATGTGACCCTGGGGATGCTGCAACAGTCATAAGTTTGAAGATCAGGCTATTTCGGTGCTTTTGTAATTTTGAATGGTTGCTAAGTAGGATTGTCGTTCACTAAAACATAGCCAGAGCTATGCTGCTGTAAAGCAGAACAACTTTATTAAAAATTATCTGAAACTGTCCCCTGAGAATATCATATTTGAGGAATACTCTTAATTTCATTATATACAGAATGTCTGTTTTAAAAGACACTGGCTTTTAAAGTATTCTGAAGGCAAAATGTACAATATATAGTCACTGAAGGCGGCACATATTTCTTATAATTTTGCTATTCTTACATTTAACAAGGCAGTTTGTCTTCCAATTAAGCTCTGGACTTTTTCAGATAATTACCTTGTCCCTTTTTGTAAAAGATTACATTTCCTCTTATCAAAGCAAACTACTAGCCTGGTGATCAAGCACATGGCTAATGTTTTTTTTCTATTGCTGCTGCAGCTGCCCTGTGGATTTATTTTAATTCTTTTGCCAGAGTGCTAAATCTATATCCTTGTTTCTGAGGTAATTGGACATTTCAACATATGAAGTAAAACAGTGTGTTCGTTTCGGATACTCTGGAAGACAGAAAACTCAAAGAGACAATAAAAGAACATTTGACTATCTTTTTAGGGGCAATGTATCAGCCATCATTTATCCACTGGTCAAATGCCTCTTTTATAATTTCAGGTGCTTATAATAGTCAACTGTTAATGTAATGAAAATTTGCTCTCGTATGTGGCATAAATTATTTATATTCTCAATTAATTAATTTTGGATATTTAAACCAATAGTGAAAATGTGTGTGTGTGTGTGTGTGTTGCACCCCAGATTCTAAGCATTATTGCTGTTTATTTACATATGTAGAAGCAACTCAAGGAACCTTTGCTGGTGTTTGCTCTCAATGAGTAGGGACTTAGGTTAGATCACAATTCTGTCAGTCAGGTTCCTTTTACCCACATACAAATTCACTTTTCAGAAATTATTAGATGAGCAAGCTTGATGCTAAAATTATCTTTGTTTCCATTATAACTATCATGGTGAGCATACCGCTGGAAATCAGTAATTCATTAATGTCTGTCAGTCATTGATATGATGAGTAATGATTCAACAGGAACTCATTTAGAAATGAAGTGGGGAAAACAAAAACCCTAAGAGACTGCACAGCAGGAGAAAATGCAAGTAATTGGAAAAAATATGGAAATCGTGCTGCAGTATGGCAAGATAACCCATTTCTACAGAGATGCTTAATTAAGCCCCATTGGTTTTTTATCCCAGGAAATCTAGAAAACAGCCTACTTGGGTATAGTTCATTGCTTCATCTTTGTAGAATTAAATAACAATGAATATATGGGTTGGTTACTTGTGCAATGTTGGGTAGGTTCTTTATAGTCAGTCCTGCCCACCCCCAAAGAGGTGGAGGGGTTGGGGGGTGGGGTACAGCAAAATTGCATTGCATTTTGACATAATTAGTAAAACTTCCCGAAAAAGAAGGCCAGGTAAACGCAGAATTTAAATTACAAGAGTCTTCTTCCTGTTACTTCGTGTTGTTGGTTGAGTAAATATGGTTAGTTAAAATATAGCGTGAGAGCAACAGCCAGATTTACAAATGGATTGCTCATGTGCCACTATAGACTTCAGCAGGCACGAGAGGTAAAGGCATCTTCTAAACCAGTCTGGTTTTTGCTCCTCCATTCTGTTGTGCCAGCATTCCTCATTTGCATTCCTCATGCTGATTGACTTCACGAATCAGTAGGACTTGCTACTGGTTTCCTGTGAAATCTAATGTATATGGAACAATTGGGGACAATGGCAGCTGTAGTTCAAAAGAACTGGATGGTGTTTGATTGGGAGAGCTAGATTTGGGTGATTCCAGAGAGAACCACTTAATGAGGTAGTTTTATTGAAACAAGCCTCTGTTCAAGAAAATTTGCAAAAAAAATTTCCCAATTTCATTAGCATAACTGCGCAAATAAAATAAAGCAGACAAACTCGACAAACAAGATTGTACATTGGTGCCGAGGGATTTAATTTTCTATAGCTGAAAAAAAAGGGTTCTGGGAGGGTTCAGTTCATAGTCTCCATGGCAACATAATTTTGTCACATGTATTCTTTTGCTCAACCTACATTAGTCCTCAGATCACTTCCTAGTCCAGATGTGGCTCATTGTCCCCTAAGACTTTCAGTGGTATATGGGGACTTAATAAGTTGTTTTACCCCAATCATCTTATGAATCCAAATTGATTCCAGCAGGCATGTGTAGTCCCTTGACATCCAAAGTGGTAAAAGAGGAAATAAAGTAGAAGAAGGCATGTATAGACTTTCCCAGAAATCTGACAAGCAGTTCTCTTAAGCATCTCATCAAATTTGGAATTTGGAGACAGTCTGAGCTCTAAATGTACTTGCCACTCCTACAAAGTTTATTGGTTTATTGAGGAGCTCTAGGAGACAGAGCAACAGAACGTATGTCTAGAATGCCAGTAGAGGAAGATTGGTACTCAGGGTGATTAAAATATGAGCTCATGTTTGAACCTACATGGTGGTGATAACAGTAGTGAAGTATTAGTGATTTCCCACCCTTAATGCATTGTCAGATGGTTGCCCAGAAGGCCCACTCTCTATCTACAATCCACAAGCTACAAGAGAGTTATTTTTCAGTTTTGGCCTTGATTGCATTAATGATTAGTTCAAATAGCTTAGTCTTGAACAGCCAAAATCAAACTTCAGTTTCTGTTTCTTTTTTTTAAAGTTCCATTTGCAAGCCATTACCAGGTTTTGTCTTTATCCATTTTCCCTTGATCTTTCGTAATGCTTTTCTTTGCCAGCATTCTATTCTTCTTTTTATTACATTGTTTCAATATTCATGTTTTGTGTCCTGCACATTTGTCATTTTATTCTCCTATTATTTTTCCCCACAATAATGAATTGTTGTATGAAACTATTTTTCTTTTTTGCCGCAAAAGTTGGTCAAAGACTATAACAAATTGGATTTGATTCAAAAATTTTAAATATTTAATTTGCATCAATTGTTCTTGGCTGCCTTACATAATCAGCCAATGTATGCTTTTCTTCTTCAACAGTTTGCTTGTTTGAAATCATTTTTAAATTACTAACCCTGATAATGTGGCTCTCTCCTACCCATTAGATATTTATATGCCTGGCACGCTTTATTTTTTTATTTTTTATTTTTTTTGCAGTTAAATATCTTATTTACCAGGGTGGACAGTGGGTATCATAAACTGGTGCCAAATTGATATGACTTATATGTAGATAGTAAGCTTGCAACTCCAAAGAATTTATTACCTTAATTACTTGTCCATGCTTACATTCAAATAAAATGGATTAAAAAAATCATGGGAAATCATTTCCCTCAAGCGTTCTAGTTAATTAAAAGAAGAACAGCAATGGTTTACATTAGTTGGGTACCCATTTTTGGAATGATGACTGATTAGCATATTCTTCTGTAAATCTGGGAAAGTCACAAGTAAAATAGCTTCATGACTGCATTTGTACATGATATTAGCAATCAAACCATTTTTAATTGGAACTGTGCTCTTAGTTGTTACAGAAAATGGCGGGCTGTTGTGAAATATAATCATTGGACCGATTTTGATATTTACAGTGGGGCAAAAAAGTATTTAGTCAGCCACCAATTGTGCATGTTCTCCCACTTAAAAAGATGAGAGAGGCCTGTAATTGTCATCATAGGTAGACTTCAACTATGAGAGACAAAATGAGAAAACAAATCCAGACAATCACATTGTCTGATTTGGAAAGAATTTATTTGCAAATTATGGTGGAAAATAAGTATTTGGTCAATATCAAAAGTTCATCTCAATACTTTGTTATATATCCTTTGTTGGCAATGACAGAGGTCAAATGTTTTCTATAAGTCTTCATAAGGTTGGCACACACTGTTGCTGGTATGTTGGCCCATTCCTCCATGCAGATCTCCTCTAGAGCAATGATGTTTTGGGGCTGTCGCTCGGCAACACGGACTTTCAACTCCCGCCAAAGGTTTTCTATGGGGTTGAAATCTGGAGACTGGCTAGGCCACTCCAGGACCTTGAAATGCTTCTTACGAAGCCACTCCTTCGTTGCCTGGGTGGTATGTTTGGGATCATTGTCATGCTGAAAGACCCAGCCACATTTCATCTTCAATGCCCTTGCTGATGGAAGGAGGTTTGCACTCAAAATCTCACGATACATGACCCCATTCATTTTTTCCTGTACACGGATCAGTCGTCCTGATCCCTTTGCAGAGAAACAGCCCCAAAGCATGATGTTGCCACCCCCATGCTTCACAATAGGTATGGATGCAACTCAGCATTCTCTCTCCTCCAAACACGACGAGTTGTATTCTACCAAACAGTTCTACTTTGGTTTCATCTGACCATATGACATTCTCACAATCCTTTTCTGGATCATCCAAATGCTCTCTAGCAAACTTCAGATGGGCCCGGACATGTACTGGCTTAAGCAGGGGGACATGTCTGGCACTGCAGGATCTGAGTCCCTGGCGGCGTAGTGTGTTACTGATGGTAGCCTTTGTTATGGTGGTCCCAGCTCTCTGCATGTCATTCACTAGGTTCCCCCGTGTGGTTCTGAGATTTTTGCTGACGGTTCTTGTGATCATTTTGACCCCACGAGATGTGATTTTGTGTGGAGCCCCAGATCAAGGGCGATTATTAGTGGTCTTGTATGTCTTCCGTTTTTTAATTATTGCTCCCACAGTTGATTTCTTCACACCAAATTGCTTGCCTACTGCAGATTCAGTCTTCCCAGCCTGGTGCAGGTTTACAATTTTGTTTCTGGTGTCCTTCGACAGCTCTTTGGTCTTCACCATAGTGGAGTTTGGAGTGTGACTGTTTGAGGTTGTGGACAGGTGTCTTTTATACTGATAACAAGTTCAACAGGTGCCATTAATACAGGTAATGAGTGGCGGACAGAGGAGTTTCTTAAAGAAGAAGTTACAGATCTGTGAGAGCCAGAAATCTTGCTTGTTTGTAGGTGACCAAATACTTATTTTCCACCATAATTTGCAAATAAATTCTTTCCAAATCAGACAATGTTTTGTTTTCTCATTTTGTCTCTCATAGTTGAGGTCTACCTATGATGACAATTACAGGCCTCTGTCATCTTTTGGTAGCTGACTAAATACTTTTTTGCCCCACTGTAACCAGTACTTTTTAAGTTTTTACCCACGTTAACTCCCTTCTACTTTATGGAATTATTGTTTTGGTCTAGTGCTTAAGGCACCAGGCTAGAAACCAGGAGACTGTGAGTTCTAGTCCTGCCTGAAAGCCAGCTGAATGATTTTGAACCATTTCCTCTCTCTCAGCCCAATCTACCTCACAGGGTTGTTGTTGTAGGGACAATAGGATGAAAAAGGTGTATTGCCATCTTGAGGTATTTATAAAAAAATAATAAAAATAGGCAATAAATAAATATGAATATACTGCTATTTACAGTATCTACAGAAGATTTTATAGAACTACATAAACAGGAATTTGTTATCTGTCATAAGGAACTCAAGGAAGGATGGGATGAGACATGAGAGGCAAAGTAATGAATATCAGGAAGAGTAATTCTGCTTTAACCGTACTCATGATACTGGTAATAATAAAATCACACCAAAGGTTTGGGTTTTTTTTTTTTTTAAAGTAAAGGCGTCTGGGAAAAAAATTTGAAGGAACAGAGCAAGGTGGCATCATGTACAGATAGTCCTTGACTTAACAGTTCATTTGGTGACCGTTCAACGGTACAACAGCACTGAAAAAAGTTACTTATCACTGTTTTTCATACAACTGTTGTAGCAGCCCCGTGGTCATGTGATCAAAATTCAGATGTTTGGCAACTGAATCATATTTATGACAGTTCCATTGTCCCAGGGTCATAAGATCCCCTTTTGTGACCTTCTGACAAACAAAGTCAGATTCACTTAGCAACTGTGTTACTAATTTAACACAACTGCAGTGATTCAGTTGACAACTGTGGTAAGAAAGGTTGTAAAATAGGACAAAATTTATCTAACAGATATCTCGCTTAGCAATAGAAATTTGGGGCTCAATTGTGGGTTGTAAATGAAGGACTGCCTTAAGGGTCGTAAGTCAAGGACAGGGGTGGGCTTCAAAAAGCTTAGCAAAGGGTTCTCTGTCAGGTTGATGGGTGGGCATGGCCATGGTGGGCACGGCCTAGTCGGCCTCCTGCACCATTGCAGTGGGGGGGAGGGAATTGCCCTCCCCAGTCTCCAGAGGCTTTCCTGAAGCTTCCGGGAGGGTGAAAATGGGCTCCCCAGGTCCTCTGGAGGCCAGAAACGAGCCTGTTTCCAGCCTTCCCGAACTTCCGGTAGGCCTGTTTTTCACCCTCCCTGAACCTCCGTATGCACCCTGCACTTACTTGCATCCAAAATGGATTGTGTGGGGACTCCTGGGAGGGGAGGGGAGGGGAGGGGTGAGTGTGGCCAGCCAAGAGGGATTTGGGGGTTCTCTGAACTGCACATAATCTTAGCTATAGATTCTCTCGAACCCTGTGAACCCCCAGCAGTCCACCCCTGGTCAAGGACTACCTCGTGTGTAGAGTTCAGAGTATCAGGAAGCGACAAAAAATAAAATTAAGAGTGGAGAAGACCTTTCTGTTACTGAAACAGTGAAAATATCAGGCGAGTATATATATCAAAAGAAAATACAAGATTAAGTCCTATGGATTTTGAATATAAAGACCGGCACAGTAGTTTTCCAGGATTCCAGACAGGATTTTGCTGAAGGTTGACCTTAGATGGCAGGGATTACAAGTCTGCATTTTGTTACCAAGTAATGCCGAGTTGAGCTTTTATCTCTGAGTGCTCTTGTTCTAGATATGAATAGATATTAGAGCTGACGATGTGGGCGGAAACAGAATCCTAACCTAGAATAAGTGTTCCTCATTGCTGGAGGTCTGTTGCCAAATCTGGGCCTTAAAAGTGTCTTCTTTCTTTCTTTCTCAAATGAGAACAAGTTGCTCATCTTTCTACCAGGCGTGGCTACTCCAAAGCCTTCATAAGGCCTAGCAGTCACATTGTTATTTACCAATATTCCCACTTATTAAAATCCCCGATGGTAGTTATAAGAGAAGTCGCTAAGGGATTGTGCAAATGATTAGGGAATTAGATAAGCATATTTGCTAAAGATCTATTAAATCCTCTGTGCTGGAAATTATACATTTGTTGGATAGGACATCTAGTAGTAGGCAGCTTGTATAATTTATAATTAGGATTCAGATAAAGAGAGAAAATGTCATTTTTGTCAATGTCAGGTGCTTCCACAATGATTAGAGTCAGTCATTAAAAACAGCTAGAGTTTCAGCTATCTGTAGAATAGAATAGAATAGAATAGAATAGAATAGAATAGAATAGAATAGAATAGAATAGAATAGAATTTTTATTGGCCAAGTGTGATTGGACACACAAGGAATTTGTCGGTGCATATGCTCTCAGTGTACATAAAGGAAAAGATATGTCCGTCAAGAATCATAAGGTACAACACTTAATTATAATCACAGGGTACAAATAAGCAATCAAATCATATTAGGAAACAGTCAATATAAATTGTAAGGATACAAGCAACAAAGTTACAATCATACAGTCATAAGTGGGAGGAGATGGGTGATAGGAACAATGAGAAGATTAATAGTAGTGCAAACTTAGTAAATAGTTTGACAGTGTTGAGGGAATTATTTGTTTAGCAGAGTGATGGTGTTCAGGAAAAAACTGTTCTTGCATCTAGTTGTTCTGGTGTGCTGTGCTCTAATACCTGACACAAGCTGTTTAGTGACCCTGCATTTCTCTAATCCGTATGCCACAGCGGTCCATAGGGCAGGCTGCCAGCAATAGTTGATGGAAGAAGCAAATTTTCCTTACAGCTTGAACCATATTATGCGTTTATTTTCCTAGGTCTTATGTATCCAGAATTTTCCAGATAATATCAGAGGCAGTGATAAACTGCCTTTTCCCCAATAATTAGCTGACCATCTGATTGTCATATACTTGACTGGTGTATTTGGTTTTTCTTTTCAGAGTTGCTAGATTATTGGCTCCATTGATGGGTAATTGGCTTGCAAGCATTGTAAATAACTTTTTATACGCATCTTTAGTGTATTTTTGTATATTTGGAAACAAATAGTCACATGAAAGAAAATGAGATGCAGTTTTTCCTTCTTTGAAAGATTGAAATATGTCAAAAATACCTTCTACATGTCAATATTAATTGATGGTCAGGAATAAAATTGGATAACTATATTGTGTTTCAAAGGCAGTGCTAGGTTTTGGACATCAAATATCATAACAGACGGTTGATAGAGCTACATATATTGTTGAGTTTCAGCTATATCTACCACAGTCCCAGCAAAAAACCCAGTATAAACTAGAATCCAAAAGATGAAATATGCTGCACTTTTTTAAAAAAAAAAAATAGCTTTTTTTTAAAACTCGCTGAACTGTTCTTAAATGTCCATGTTGTGTTGCACTGGTGACAGTAAAGGCTCTGGCAAGATTAGCTGAAATGGAATAATGGCATGAAATATTTAGAAGTATTCTAACTGTCACTCTTCAGTGAGAAAAAAATAGTTACCAGTTTATTTAAACTGAAAACTAATATAGCTTCTATGGACAGCCTTAGAAAAAGGCTGAACACTGCCAAGAGATCCCAAAGGATAGGAAAGCTGGAAGTAAGAAGCTCAGAGTTAGAGCAGCTAGTAAAAGGAACTATAAGTAGCATCCTGAGAAATAGGAATTTGTTGTAAGGATAAAAGAGAGACGGTTTAGAGAAAAGGCCAAAGACCGCAGCAAACTAAGTTAAAAGAAAAAATAAAAAGTGGAAAACTGTTCTGTCATACAGAAGCTGTGTATTAGCTATAGCGCTCCTAATGTGTGCTAAACCAGGCATATCAGATTTCAAGAAACTTGTTAAGACCTCAGAGTTTCAAAGTCTTGGAGGAACAGTTGTGAAACAGTTGTGTGCTTGGATACTATAGTTTTAAAGAGTTTGGAATTATTGTGATTTTTTAAAAAAAAATATATTCTTGTGTGTTATTAATTGTATTATGACAGCTGTTAGAGTTGGCCAGATTGAAATGGCATAAAACTCATATCCATGTAAATTTGAAGAGCATGTTTGACTGTTGTTTGATAGGTTTTAATTCTGGGAATAGTTGCATTGATTATAGTACTGTGATAGCATATGTAACTTATAAACAGATGAGTATGGAACTTTTTGGCTATATCACTTTTAAGTTGCAACGCTCTAAGACAGTCTCGCATCTACTTTTTACTACAGAGCCATCGTAGTGTGTATGATTATAATGAGATAGATTTATATTTCCACCTCTGCGTTTGCACTTCTTAAATGGTTTGAATGCATGCTTTCGTGATTCTCATTACAGCTTATCTTACTTGAAATGTTGCCAGCTATGTTGCATTAGCTCCAAACTGACTCCTGAGTATTAATATGGTCATAGAACACTTTTTTTTTTGCAGTAATGTTAGTTTTGCTTCTTCACCATTACCTTCCCACAAAGAAGAATTTAGTTCCAAGAGTGGAATTGTTTGACAGACCCTTTAAAAAATGGGTCACTGCTGGTATTAAAAGCACAACACATCTCCTATTCATTAGAACAAAGAAGATTGTTCCATTTCAATCATTTCATTCCACACAAATCACTCGGGGGGGTCTTTTGATGAATGACTGTTGATTTTTATAAGATTAACTGGAAATGTTATCCCATCTGATAATTAGAAGCTTCTGTGAAACAGTGATTTGTAAGTTGCAACAGCAGATAACCAGATTGTCTCAAAATGTTTTGGACTCTAGATCAGTCCCAACGAATGTGGCCAGTAGCAAGGTTTATAGATAGTAGTTATTTGAAAACTACCAGAATTATACCTGTTATACTAATTGAACTGTGCAATAGACAGGATCAGCAGTTAATTCGTATGAACAGCAAGTAATCTCACAGTTTATAGTGTTCTGGAAATAGTTTTATCAACAACCTTCAAAAATGTACTGTGAGAATATGTAAAAGAAAATGTATTCAGTGGCTTCTTTCTCCCTGAAGAGTTGCTTGTTTTTAGATATTCTTTTTTTAAAAAAACAAGTTTTATTGGTTCCCACCACCACCACCACCACACATTCACCCACATCTTTTTTGAACAGACTATTGGCCATATCTTATCTTATACAATTTATCAAATTCAAATACATTTTACCACAATTTTCTTTTTTCCCTTTTTTTAATCATATCTCAATATTTCTTTGCTTACTTATATAAACAGCATCTTCATTTGCCCTCAAAATTCTAATTTTCCTGTTTATTCATATTTATTCTCTTTTATTTTTTAACCATTCATTCTTTAACTTAGTATATTTATATATGTTCAGGGTTGCCTTTCTTCCATTTCTTCTTTTTTGTTGTACAGCAATCTTTCTTCTCAATCCTGCCATCTCCCTCTCTTCTTTCTTTTTCCCTCCTCTCTTGCTCCCCTCTACCCCTTCCTTTCTCCTTCTCCTCCTTTCTTCCTCCCCATCTAGTCCTCTCTCCTACTCTGATTTCCCCTCTCTTCCTTCCTCCCCTTTCTTCCATCTCTCTACTCTCTACTCCTCTTTCATCTCTCTCTATTGCTGTACTCATTTTCAATTTAATATTTTCCACTATGGTGTCCAGGCAACTCCAATCTTTCTCATTTATTAAAAATATTACTCAAAATTCCACTCCTCTTTTTAATTATTAACAAATATTTCAACTTAGTACATTTTTTCCTTGAAACCTTTGTTAAAATAATCTTCCAACCCTTGCTTTTTCCCCTTTAACAATGTATATTTCTTCAGTTTTACTTCCTACAAGTCTTCCTACAAGTACATCATTTACTAACATTTCATTTTCATTCAATTTTACATTTCAGTTTCAATTCCCATTTTAATTTCAATTAATTATTTTGTTGCTTTTATTTCTCTCCACTTAGTGCTTCCTTCAACATCAAAAACATAGTTCATTTTTTTTCACATTTCATCTACTGATCTATTTTACATTGAACAGTATTTTCACACATAATTTCTACAACTAACATTAACATATTAATATTTTCACCGGCTCTTAATCATTTTCTTTTAAACTCTCCACAGTCCCATTTCTTGATGCTTTTCTCCCTTTCTCCCATTCCCTTACAAGTATGACATTTAAATCATTTTTTAACATTTCAATTTCATTCAATTTTGCATTCAGTTTCAATTTTCCGTCTTAGTTTCAATTAATCCTTACGTTACTATTTGTTTCTCTCCATTTAGCGCTTCCTCCAATATCATTCTTTCTTTCACGTTGCATCTACTGGTATATTTTCCATTCAATAGCATTTTCACATATAATTTCTACAACTAATATCCTTCTCTTTATTAACAACATTTTCACTGACTTTTAACCATTTTCTCTTAGACTCTCCACAGTTCCATTTCTTGATGCTTTCCTCCCTTTCTCCCATTCCCTTACTGTCTTCTTTTTCCTTTTCTTATTTCTCCCCTTCAGCCTCTTTTCTTTAATTTTAACTCTGTTAATTTTCCTTCTCAATCTTTCCCCATTTATTTCTCTTCTTTTCATATTTGAGATATAGTTTCCCTTATCTATTTTTATTCTATTACTGTTAAACTCAGTGTAATCATCTTTATCTTTATTTTCAATTGTTTCCTTTTCAATATTATCTCCTTGTTTCTTTTGCTTCTCATTCATCTTTTCTCTTTCTTTTTTCTTTTTTTCTTTTTTCTAACCCATCCTCTGCTTCCTTATTTTCCTTAAATGCTTCTCTTATTTTTTGAAACATTTCCCTCAGTATCTCATATTCATCCTCCCAATTCTCTATATTTTCAATTTAAAAGGCTAGGATTTTTAAATTTGTTCTTTTCATTTACATATACTTCAGATTTCAAAGTCCATATAATGTCCTTTTTTAAAAAAATGTCCAATTCAAATATTCACTTGAGCCAACACAATTTCAATCTTTATCCTTCATTTCTGTTTAATCTTGCTTCAGCTGCATGAATATGTACCCCCATGTCTCTTTCTCACGCTCTTTCTGCCAGCATATGTCTTTCTCCAATTCACAAATCTTCTAGTAACAACATATCCATTTTGTAATCCACAAAAACGTTTACTTGCTCTTTTCCAAAATAAATCCTTTTATTATTTAAAAAATGCTTTTCTGCCTCCTTTTTCCTTGTCTTTTTTTTTTCCTTTCAAAATCCAATTTTAAGTCTAGATGGAAGATTCCTTTTAGGGCTTTAGGTTTGATTTTAAAGTTCCTCTTTTTTTCCCCCTCCACTTAAGTTCCTGCGTGCCAATTAGCCACCAATTTATTGCTGGGATTTCTTTAAACTATTAAAAGTTTTTTTTCCTTTTTACGTGTGAGTTGGCCAATTACTCACCTGGTAACAATACTCTGTTCAAAACTCTGCTCCTGAACATCTCTTAGTCCGGTTGCCCCAGCTTGTAGTGGACGTAATGGCTGCCTCCCCCACCGCCAAGTCAAAGAGCTGTCTCCGACCGTTCAAGGAACTTGCTGTTCCTCTTTGGTCTTCCGAGGCGCGTCTCTCTCTCCCCTGTCCCTACAAGATGGTTCTGGTCCAAAGACCCCCCCAACAGTGGTTTGTCTGTCTGGGTTTTCATGAAGTTCGGTGGAGCTTTGCTATTTCCCAGCCAGTGTCACCGCAGTGCTTCCGGTTTCCCCTTGTTTTTAGATATTCAAGATATATCTAGTCTGAGTTACTTTGTGTAGAGGCAGCCTTTCTCCACCTTTTTTTTTTTTTTACCCTGGAGGAACCCTTGAAATAATTTTCAGGTCTACATTAAAATTGTATCTACAGCTCACAATAGCATGATCAATAAAATAAATTGCAGCATGTAAAAATTCCTGCCACTGCAAGTGCTATCATTGTGAAAAGTTCAGAAAATGTTTATTTTGTTTCGGCCACAATTTCTCGCAGCCACCCCCCACCCCCCCAGTGACCTCTTGTCAAACCAGGGGTTTTATAGAACCCCAGCTGAGAAAAGATGGCATTGAACGTAAGAGGACTTTCTGTTTCTTAAAAAAATGGTGAGGAGGGATTCACACACTTCACATCTAGATTATTCCTTACATCTAGAACAGGGGAAACTCTGTCCTTAAACCCCAACTGAACTGATGGACCAGAGGCAGATGATATCCTTTGATTCCTGGGTATCTCATGTGCCCAAGGGAACAATGTCCACTAAAACATTTCTTGGCACCCAGCAATCTCCTCATTCTATTTATTTGGTAATAGTTGTTTTGTTAAAATACTCACAGATTAATCTCCAAATCCTGTATGTTGCCCAAAGTTTACAGGGTCCAAAGCACCTGAGGGCAGACAAGAAGCAATGGGTGTAAACTAATCAAGGAGAGAAGCAACCTAGAACTAAGGATAAATTTCCTGACATTAAAGAACAATTAATCAGTGGAACAACTTGCCTCCAGAAGTTGTGAATGCTGCAACACTGGAACTTTTAAGAAGATATTGGGTAACCATTTGTCTGAAGTGGTGTAGGGTTTCCTGCCTAAGCAGGGGGCTGGACTAGGAGACCTCCAAGGTCCCTTCCAACTCTGTTATTCTGTTTTCTGTTTTTTCATGCCTTAAGTCACTGTATTTACTTGATGCTGGTCCTCCCTCTCCTCAAGAAGCTAGCACTGGACCCAGCCATTCTGGAAATTTTTCATCCAGTATCCAATCTTCCCTTTTTAGTGCAATAGCTTCATAGGGTCCTTGATGATACAGATAATCTGAACCCCTTTCAGCTGGGTTTCAGACCTGGGTTTGGGACTTAGACCACACTGACTGTACTTTTTGATGACCTATGGCAAGAACAGGATGGGGGACAGTGCATCCATTCTTGCTCTTCTTGACTTCTCAGCACCCTTTAGTACCATTGACCATGCTGCTTGGATTTTGGCAGGGAGGATTTTCAGCTCCTGAGCAGAGAGATTCTTACGCACAGTTTGTGCTGGGCTTACCCCAGCTGCTTGGGGGAAGGGCACAGCATAGTAAGAAAAGGACTGCCTTATGGAGTGACAGCGGCCTTGGGATGCCCATGGATTTTGACAGGGAGTATTTTCAGCTCCTGGGTGGAGCCTCTCAGGATCTCCCCACTCCCTAAGGTATCCCATGCTCCTTATCTGGAACTGTGTTCGCTTAACAACCTCAATCCCAAGAGGCAAGATTGCAATCATTGAGCGTAGTCCCATGGGTAATCATGGGCCATATCCCTTAATGATCACTTTGCTGAACAATCAAGATTCCGATCTCAGTTGTGGTTGTAAATTGAGAAGTACCTCTATTGTTTTCTCTTGGACAGAATAAGACTAATTACTATTTTTCTCTCTCTCAGTAGAGATAGGGATCTTCCATCCACTTGCAGGTGACATGCACAAGAGATTTGCAGAGAACATACACTTTTTGACATATAGAAGTGACTTGCTTAGAATGCATGTTTTTAAAACATTGGGTTGGAAGTCCTATTAATGAATATATTCCATCTAATCTTGAGCAGAGTAACTGCAGAATACTGCTGGCTTTAACAGCCAAGAAATATGACATGAACCATTTTCAATTTTATATAATTGATGAGAGAGGGTAAATATTTTAATGTTCGTAGACTTGAACTGATTTCTTAGCTCAAATTCTCAGGTCTGAATCTGTGTTGATTCAGTTTTTGCCAAGCCTCATGTGAACAGTAAGGATTAAAGGCGATTAATTTGGAAGCCATCATGCTGGGAATTGAGTAGTGACACTCGTTTTTCAACTATATGAAATAAAGACCCATTGAAATTTGAGAGAAAGAGGGCACACATTGATGGCTTTCTGTGAAGTGAGGTGCAATTTCTAAACCAACCCTGTGATTCTTGTCTGATTTTGAGGCAGCCAAATACATACCACAAAATGAACAGTTTCTTTGCTGACTTCAAATCACAATCTTAATGTTTTCTATTTAAACTGAAATTTTACTTTAGAAGAAAATACTATGTTTCTTTTTCTAATATTCTCATAACTGGAAAATTGGAAGAATGGGTTTATATTGTAATCCTTAAGTGCTATATTCCATATGAAGTTGCTTTTTAGATTAGTGATACAGTCTTTTCTATATTTTGCATTCTAAAATGCAAAAGCCTCATTGTACAATTTATTCAGTATTCCCTTACTTCCCAAGATGCTCATTTTCAAAAAGATTCAACAGTTTATTAGTCAATATAACCAGTGATTTAGCATGTAATTCATCCTTACTATAATATTAGGAGGGGGGAAAACATAAAAGTATTCCCCTGTTTGCTTATTAGCACTTATTCTGAATTATGCAAGGCCTTTATTGTTGTCTAGTATTTTTATATACTTGATGAAACTCAATATTTGAGTCTTTTTATTCCAGTAAAAACCAGTACAACCAAGAAATAATGCTTCCTTTTTATCATTTATTACTTAGAAGAGTAAGAGCTTATATTTTTATTGGATAGGTATTTTTTGCCATTATGAACATTGTTTCAGTACGTTTCTATTTAATGATAAAATTTCATTATTTCTTGTAGAATTCCTGGGAGGCTCAATGACAGGAGAACGCCTCTAGGAGAATTGAATTGGATTTTTACAGCCATCACGGATACAATTGCATGGAATGTCCTACCCAGAGGTAAAGACTATGGCAGATAAGTGCACAGAATTACTGGTAATATATAAAGCTTGATCATAATAGAAGAGGGCAGAGTAGATAACTAATTTCTAATGAAAAGGAGAGAAAGGATGCAGTGAGAACCAAGAAATTTAAAAAAAAGAGGAAAAAAACTTGTTTAGGAAAATAGGACTGAGCCAAATCTTATCCCTTTATAGCAGAGCTATCAAACTTGCAGCCCGCGAGCCAGATGCATCATGCCCTGGCCACGCCGATGCCCGGTTTAGCGAAGGGGAAATAAGTCGCAATACATCATGTGGCACCTCTGTGACAACACAAGTTTGACACCCCTGCTTTACAGGATCAGAAGTTCTGAATTACTATGTTTGGTCTTCATCTTTCATTCCCCCCCCCCCCCCCGAAATGACAGTTCTGTTTTGTTTAAGATATAATCACTCAAGGAGTTTAGGACATTGCTTGGCGTGTGATGGAAAAGCATTTGATAGATATGCTTTGTTGTGACCCCTTAAAACAACCATATTACTTTGAAGATACAACATAATTTTATTTCACATGCATGCCATAGTACAGTAGAGCATTGGCACTTTGCTGAGTAAAAGCAGTACCATACCTTATATACCTTTTGGCCTACTACATTGCAAAAGCAAGATAAAGGCAAAGGCAGACACAGTGTCAATTACAGCATGACGTTGGAAGGCTTTCAATAAACCCATTTGGGATCTGGGCCACCTTCTTATTATTTATTCCTTCTCATCATTTATTCCTTCCTACTAGATCAGCATGTTAGCCATATTACCTTGGAGATATGATCAATGAATATAAACAATTTGATTTACTGGTTCCTGATTGATTCTTCTCCTGTTGCCATTCAGGGTCAATTAAACTTGCTGTAAATGTTTTCTTACAAGGGCACAGTTCACACATGTATTGGTGTGCATGTGTGAGGGATGAATCTCATTGCTTGATAGCACTGCAACTTACATATGTATGACTACCCCGCTTGAATTACCTTACTTCTGTAGTACTTTCCAGAAGTAGAAAATTTGGGGGGAAATGTCTTAATTAAAAACTCAACTTGTTATAAATACACTGATGTATTTAACATAGAGGAGTTTGCAAAATATCTGTCAGACAAAATTGCTTAGATTCAATCCCAGCTGGATGCCAGCCGTGGTGCAGGTCCTGTGGACATGCCAGAGACACTCTTGTCATATTATCTGGAAGAATTCAAACTTGTTGGGCCCGAGGAAGCAAGCACTGTTCTTGAGACTGTGAGACACTGTTTATTAGACCCATGACCTTACAGGTTGGTGAAAGTTTCCAGGGAGGTGACTTGTTGGGTCTCGGTGGTAATAAATTCATTTCTGAGAAAAGGAGTGGTGCCAGTACCTTTAAAAGAGGTATTGATCTTCCCTCTTCTCAAGTGGTCATAGCTGGATCCAACCATTATGGACAATTTTCAACCAATATCCAATCTTCCCCATTTTTAGGGAAAATTGTTGAGAATGTGGTTGTGTAACCACATTCAGTGGGACCTAGATTAGATCTAGACTTCTTTCAAACATGTTTTATGTCTGGGTATGGGACTGAGGTAGCATTGGCTGTGCTTTCTGGTGAGAGTTTGGAGGAAGTAGGGATTTGAATAGAGATGAACAGGCTTCAGCTTAACCCAGGCAAGACTGAGTGACTTTGGGTTTTGAGGCCACCTGGATCCAGGAATTTATCATCTTTGTTTTGGGATGGGGCTGCTCTTCCCCAGGCAAACCAGTTGGGAAATTTGGGGTCCTTTGGAACGCAGAATTCCTGCTCAAAGAGCAAGTGGCAGTTGCAACTAGAAGGCCTTTTACATAGGTTCAGGTTGAACACCACTTATATTCATTCCTAGATCAGGAGACTCTACACTTAATTACTCATGCCCTGATCGCTCCCTGTATGAATTACTGTAATGCACTCCTATGGGGCTGCCGTTGAAGCATATTCAGAGGCTTAAGTTAATGCAAAATGCAGTGACAAAAGAATTACATGTGCATCTAGATCTGCATATGTTACACCGTAAAACACTTTAGAGTCACAAAGGTGATATGGGTGGCTATATAAATTAAACAAATACATAATTTTACAGTAGTTCATGTTGGAATGTTCTAATTCCAGCACCAGCAGCCACATTCTTCGTGGATGCTTTTCCTTTGGTACATCTTTTGTGAGTTTTTTGTTTGTTTTTGCAGATCTTTTCCAAAAGCTCTTCAGACAGGATCTTCTAGTAGCAAGCCTCTTTCGAAACTTTTTGCTGGCAGAAAGAATAATGAGGTCTTATAACTGCACACCTGTCAGCAGCCCCCGTCTACCTCCAACCTATATGCATGCCATGTGGTAAGTTGTTCCTAGAAAACTGTTTAAAGCTACAGGTAAAGTTTCCCCTGTCTAGTTGTGTCCAATTCTAGGGGGCGATGCTCATCTTTGTTTCTTAGCCGAGGGAGCCAGCGTTGTCCGAAGACATTTCTGTGGTCATATGGCCAGCATGACTATATCCCAAGGTGTCCAGATCGCTGTTACCTTCCCACTGAAGTGGTACCTATTTATCTACTTGCATTTGCATGATTTTGAACTGCTAGGTTGGCAGGAAGGAAACTATATCCTGCTCTAAAACAAGTGAGGGCAACCTTCCAACACCCCTGGAAAATAAGTGGGGGCAACCTACCCCCCCCCTGCGATCTACATATGGCTTCCAATCCCTTCTTTGTGATCTCCAATGAGAAATACAATATCTCTAAATAGGCTTAATATATTTTAGTGAAAACCTCCAAAATCCTTCCAGAAACCGAACATCTGAGGGGGAGGGAATCTGAATATCCTGGCTCTATCCATTTTGTTACCTATTTTAATGACAGAATCATTCAAGATGGCTCTAGAATTGAAATGTCAACTGTGTGACTAGTAAACCCAAAACAAGGAAACACCCTCGAAAGATTTGAATTCCCAAAAGTAAAACTTCATTAAATACACTATATTGCAGTGGTGGTAAACCTTTTACTCACTGAGTGCCGAACAGGTACATGCTTTGTGCATGCGTGCTATCCGTGCTAATGCGTGGCTCCTCCCTGTGCACTGCACAAGTGCATAGCTTTCATGTGCACCCCCATGTGCTGTGTGTGAAACCACACCATTTGCGTATGCATGCAGGTTTCGCACAGCTCCCCCCCCCGTGCACTGCATGTGCAATTGCACCATCTGTGCATGTGCACAGATTTCGAGGGGCTCCCCCATGCACTGTGCGCACAGTTGCACCATCTGTGCATGCTCATGGTTTTCACGTGTGCAATGCATGCACACAAATGATGTCTACGCATGTGCATGCTGTGCATAAGTATTCTCACATGCATGCGCAGGAGAGCTCTGAAGACCAGCTGGGTCCCCTGAATTGCGTGCATGTGCACTGGAGGCCCGAACACCAGCTGGGGCGTGCACGCATGCACAGATGCAGATGAGTTGGGCGACATCTCGCGTGCATGGAAAGATGGCTCTGCATACTACCTTGGGTACGTGTGCCATAGGTTCGCCATCACGGCTATAGTGGTAGTGAAGAAACAATACCAACTCTGGCTTTCCCTCACGAATGCAAATGTTTGTCATGTTAAACCATAGCTTCCTCTTCTCCCTTCCCTTTGGTAATCGCATTGTCCAATTATGAGAGATCCTTTTGTTATGGGAACAGTTCATCTCTTTCTCAAGTGCCTGCAGTGGTGACCTTGATGGTTTCTATGTTTTCATGATCTCCACATACATTCTCGGCATTCCATTTCCCCCTTTCCTCCCCCCACCCCCCCAGTTCATTGGCAAGTTGAACAGCATTAGAGTTTGAAAAAAGCTAAGCGATTCAATCTTGTCATGAGATAGTTGTCTGCTCCTCATCTTTCCTTGTACTAGACAAGCAAACAACCCCAAGTGCAGATACCCAGCAGAGTTTTCAGAAACTGTTGTCATTTAAGATTATTGCCACCTGAATCTCCTCTGATTTTTTTCGATTACTAGGTTGGTGATGAATTATAAGCCATATAGCAACTCAAGGCACTTTGATTCATCATAAAATCTGTTCCCCTTTCTATTAAACAGCACATTTAAAGAGAAATTTACCCAGAAATAAGTCCCACTGCATTAATTGACCTTACTCCAAAGTACAGTGGTAGTCAATTATACATATTGCATTTTTTTAAAAAGTGCAGTTGTCCATATCAGTTAAGCAGGCTTGTCTTTAAAGAAAGGGGTAATCAAAACATTACCTTTATTTTGAATGCATGTACAGGATTTTTTTCACTCATCTGCTCTATAGTAGAGACATTTCAGTGTGAAGGATGTAAGATGAATGTTGTTCATCTGCTTTCAGACAAATGCTTTTAGAGACCATTTGAGAAATGGTCCAGAGCACTTAATGTAAATCTCAGTATTGACTGGCTCAGTAATGCATCCGTCTTATCTCTTAAGCAAAAACAATACAGAATTGTCCCAAATATTCATCTCATTCCATGTACTTTTTTTCACATGGGACTGATATTGTATGTATGTACCGCATGTATGTGTAGGGAGGGAGGGAGGGAGAGAGAGAGAAGGGGGGGACAGAGGTGTGCATGTGTGTGCATGTGTGTACACGTGCACAAATTATAAAGTTATTGTACAGGTTCTCTTGGCAAATTACCAATTGGCAAACGTTTAATGAACCCAGCAAGTTTCTGTATGACTTGAGGCCTCTTTGCTGTCTCCCATTAACACAGTATGCCACAACTTAGCAGGATCCACAGAATAGAGTTTATGTGAACCTGTAATATTCTAAAAAGTGACTAAGACTATAGCTAAAAGATTTGGAAGACACTTAGTGTGCTTGAATTTGCAGGAAGCCTTTTGTTAGGATTTCCTGTAATGAAAAGTAGTGGGTGAAATAACAAGAAGCACAGCATGTGAGGGCTACTTTAGCAATGACTCTTTTCCCACTTGCAATTTAAATTGGCACCAATATGCCTCAGCAGTGATTATGTTTTTCATTCAAATGATAGTTCACTTAGGTCCTGGTCCAGAATTTGAATTGTCTATCATCACCATGCATTTGAGTTAGTTTTTCCTGCTTAAACCAACTGAATCCACCAGAGCAACAAGGTATATAAAATTTATGCTATCTGATAACATCAAGTGATCTGTGAGTGACGATACCTGCCCATCAGATAAAACAGGCCCGATATTTTTCTCTGTTCCTTCCTCTGCCTTTATATAACTTAACAGCTATTAGATACTGAGTTGTATAAAAGCTCATTGGTTTTCCCAATTCTCTTTGCTTTCTCATGCACTTCACCCCATTCCCTGTTGCAGGCAAATGCAACATTCATTGCAGTAAACCATAGAGAAGAGATACACAGGAGTGGGTATAAAATTGAGGAACCCAAAAAGAGAGAAATGTTTCCAAATGCCCATAGATTCTTTGTCAATTTTAATGATTTTTCTGAATACAAACTAGTAATTTTTGCCTTCCAGCAGAATCTTCCTAAGAATTAGGAGCCACTAAAGATAAAATGAGGAAGAAGGAGGGGGAGCAAATGGCCCAAATGGATATATGCTAGTGAAATGGTACAAAGAACAAACAGCATTAGAGAAGATGCAGTAGCTGTGCATTTCCTTGTTATATCATCCCGATTTGTATGTTTCACGCTGGCCAGATGAGGCTGTCAAAAGAGAAGACTCCCAAAGGGAGGGGAGACAAGAAAGTGGTATATTGGCACCTTTGCTAGTTAAGAATTAATTCAGTATCAAATACAAGTACAGAGCCAAAATGGAGTTGGAGCAAAACAATTTTTTCACAGCAGTGATTTTTTTTAACCTATACCGAGAAAAGGGAATGGTGCTTTAAACTAGCTGTAAGAAAACTCCCCGTTGGGAAAACAAACAGAAGTTGGTCTGGAGGAAAAAATTCTGGGTACCTCTTATTTAATCATTTTCAAAAATAATAAAAGTAAAAATTCACTGAAAGCATTGTTCTTCTGACAATTAAAAGAAGGCTTAAGGCTCCAGAATCTGCCGGAGTGGATGGCTATAATAAATGTAATGACATTATTTATTATTGTTATACTGCCTGTGTCTGATTTATTTGCCATCTATCAGGACTCCTTTTCTGTAACCATGCCTGCCTTCTCAAATGAGACTTCCCCCAAGATCTAGATGGCCCCCTAGTTGCTGGTGTTTTGAAGGGCCTTGAAGATCTGGCTTTTTGCCCAGGCCTTTGGCAAGGAGATTGAAACCCGTGGATTGTGTGATTTGTTTCTTTTTAGTTCCTGTCCACTTCTTGTCTTCTTTGCCATTCATTATTCGTTTGTTCTTTCTTTATTGCATTTTTCTTGTTTTTAATGTTATTGCTTGTGAGCCACCCACATTTGGAGTTATTTGGACCTGGGCAGAATACAGATTATTATTATTATAAAAGTAATACTAGAATTGTGTAGAAATCAAGAGAATGATTTAGTTAGTAGGCATGTGTTGACTCTTCTCCTTAACAGCAAGAATGTACAGAGTTGCACTGAAATGCCTGAAAAAAATTATTCATGCAAAAAAAAAAAAAATCACTTCATCTGTATGTGCACAATCATGGTCTTTTTCACTTGATCAGAAATTTAGCTAGAGGATTAAATTGGGAAGCCTATTTATTCCCAGAGTAGCAATAGCAATAGCACTTAGACTTATATATACTTAGACTTCACAGTTCTTTACAGCCTTCTCGAAGAGGTTTACAGAGTCAGCATATTGCCCCTGACAATCATTTTACCCACCTCGGAAGGATGGAAGGCTGAGTCAACCTTGAGCCTGGTGGGACTGCAGCTAGCAGTCAGCTGAATTAGCCTGCAGTACAGCGCTCTAACCACTGCGCCACCTCAGCTTGGAGTAGATTCGTATAGTAGAACTGTAAGTGAAAGCAGACCAAAAAATAGGACAGTTCGAACAAATACTTTTTAAAAATATGAAATATGGTAAGGAGAAAGGATTACCGAGGAGCAAAAGACGCCAGGATTGAAAACTAGCTTTAAATCAAGATTTGAAATTAGAATATTAATTCTGATTTGTCTGGAAACACTTGACCATTGTAACAGAAACTCATCTGAATACTCTGCATGGTAGTGATATAGCAAAGAGGACTTTCTTCTCTGCCATTGTTGTGCCTACATATAACAGACTGCTGGTGCTTTCCATACTGTAATAGTTCCTCCATAAGGATGCCAGGGAAAGGCAGCTAGAACAGGCAGTTCAGTTTTCATTGTTCTTTGAAGACAAAGCTGATTAGATACCTGGACTTTAGTTTTATGTCCAGTCACAGGGAAGTAATCTTGGGAATTACTTGTCCTATTCATATGAATTCTTTTCAGCTTGTATATTTTGAGAAGATGAACAGGATATATGAAGAAATCAGATGGGTCACCTGCTTGCTTAACCTTTGCCCCTCCCATCTGATAAAATGAGATAGTTTGGACTGGCCTCACATTTAAGTGAGATGATCAGCGCCTTTTTGCATGTTGAAGGTGTTCTTACCTGTGTTAAGAGTAGGGTTTAGAAAATAGCATCAAATTCTTAAATTCTAACCAAACCAGATTTCCTGCTCACATGGTGATAAGAGTAAAGGGTCTGCTTGTCCATAAAATTGTCCTGCATGGGTACCTTCACTTGTTCCCTTACAGGGAGTCCTTTGTAGCAACCACACTTGATAGTGGCAACTTGGCTGTTAAAGTGAAGGGGTCTCCAACCACAATTGTGCTTAGGATCATACTTCTCCTTTCCTTCTGTTTATAGACCCCACAAATATCATAAATGTGAGGCTTGGTCATAATGTTTTTTTTATCACCTTTGTAATTGGGAACAGTCACTAAATGAGGAAGTCACTAAATGAAAACTATCTATACATCCAAAGTGTATCTGCTAAAGATTATTTTTATGTTACTGAGTAGTAAGGGCAACAAAGACATCATGCGTCATAAGAGCACTTCATTTCGAGTTCTCAGAAAAACTTCATTACTTACCTGTTCTCTTAAGTTAAATGCTTGTTTTTTGTTATAATGCACATGCAAGTTTGTTTAGACATGAACATTTTCATGATAGTAATTTGCTTTCCTTCACGACTTTATCAATGGACATTTCTTTTGGTATCTACCATGTTTTATGACTTTCCTGCTTTGTCATTTTAATGACTTTAAAAGACCCTTAATTTGTAGGTTGATGTATACAAAGAAAAAGAACCTGCCTCTATCACTATCTTTTTGTAATGGAATGCATGGGTGACCTTGAGGAAAGGTGGAAGAGATGCTGCCAAGGAAACAATCAGACAAAAGGGGCAGGAACCAGCAATCACTTAAGTGGCAGAGAAAGAAACTTAAGACAGACCTGCCCTAATGGAGCAAGTAGTTAAAAGTGGAAGGGTTAATGTTGCCTTAAAATAAAGTAAATCTGGCTCATTTAGTCATGTTTCCTGTCTGTTTGCCCTGGAAGGTCAAAAATCTTCTAAAATATCTGTTGATTCCAGGCACATTCTGTAATTCAGTGTCTTGTTTTTAAATGCACTACTAAAAACAAACTCCTCTTGCTGATGTCCAATGCAACTTTGGGGGCATGGGTAAAGGTAGTGTTAAGAGTATCCTGAATGTCTAAAAAAGTTTTGGGAAGCAAGGGGCTGTTTTACCTATGGTCATTATGCGTCATGCTAATGTAGATGTTTTGCCTGTGGTATTTCTGAGAGTACATATTGAGTACCTTTATGAATTTACCTTCTGTAAAGTTCATTTTTGAATATTCAGTGAGAAGATTGGCTCAGATCCATATATATGCCATGTCTAGTTAAGTTATAGTTCTCCAACTGCTGTAAGTCTTCTTAATGTGAGATTCAAATGCAATCCACATTTCATATGGAAATGCAGCATTGCAATCAAGTACTGAACAAAAACCTTTCATTTATTTTGGGCGCTGAGTGGCCAATAGAGTATTACAAAATATGGAATGAGGATTCAGCCTTTAAAAAGTGCCTCCAATGCTCAGTGATTCACTTTGTGTTCTTCTCCTTCTTATGCTTTTTTTCAGATTGTTAAAATATATTTCAGATTATGTAAACTTTACAATAAAGATAAGTGGGCTGGGTATTATTCTAATAATTTTGTGTTATAAAACTGAGCCTCTCACCATGGAAAGCATAGACACTGATCTCCTTCTGCTCCACCAGAGAAACTGTAAGGAACTTTACATTCATTTTAACAAAGCCCACCAGCTAATTTTATCCATTTTTAATCTTTACTAAGGGCATAGAAATAAACTGTCTTGAGTTATGAATGTCAACCCTGAAGCTGATCTGCCCAAAGCCATCTTGGAACTTCAGTGCTGCTATGCCAGGGATAGGGAGATGGGATTAGAGATAGCTGGGGTGGTGTAGTCAAAATAAAATACTTTCTCTTGGAAACAAAGGACTTTCTCACACCTGGCCAGAGGAAGTAGGAGTGATGTCACTAGATCAGAGGACGCTGTGTTGATTGGGCCATGTGACTGATTCTTTGGAGTTGGAGGAAAAACTTGTAATTAGGTGAAAACCAAGGGGCCTCACCTGCCTCAGAGTTTTTCCTTGCGATGGATCTATTACCCTGACAATGAGAAGTTGGGCAGGGGGTCCTAAAACAGTGATATAATTAATTAATTAATTACCTAAAGCTATACTCAGTCATGGTACATGAGATAAAACTTATGTTTCTTTTACTTCTAAGAATCTTTAATATATAGAAATAAAGGAAATTATCTCTAGCATAAATATAACTTCCCCGTATTTATTACAAAGTTGAATGATTCCAGGTAGTCCTCAATTTACAAGACTTCATTTAGTGATTGTTCAAAGTTACAATGGCACTGAAAAAAGGGCCATTTTTCACACTTACAACCGTTACAGCATTGCCATGGTCATGTGATAAAAATGCAGATGCTTGGCCACTGGCTTGTATTTATGACAGTTGCAGTGGCTCAGGATCATGCAATCACTTTGTGCAACCTTCTGACAGCAAAGTCAATGGGGAAACCAGATTCACTTAACAACCTTATTATTAACTTAAAAACTACAGTGATTCACTTAACATCTGTGACAAGAAAGGTCATAACATTGGGGAAAAGCCAACAAATGCCTCGCTTAGCAACAGGAATTTTGGGCTCAATTGTGGTCATAAGTGGAGAACTACCTGTACTAATAAATAAATAAGTAGCTTTATTGTCATTGTACGTGTAATACACAGTATACCCATACAACGAAATTCTCTTAACACCCAAAGACGAGGTCCAACACACATAACAATCCTCAAACACACTCCCACCCACCACAATTCTCCACCCTAAACCACCCAAACATCCACACAACAGACCAGTAATACTGTCCAACAGCTCACTGATGGCGGCCCTTTAGTTCATTCTTGAGTGCAATTATAGCTCAGGTATAAAAATTATTCAGAAAACGTGTGGTCCGAGTTTTAATTGTTCTGTATCTTCTGCCAGAAGGCAACAGTTCAAAAAGATTGTAAGCAGGATGGGAAGAGTCTCTGAGAACGTTTTGCAACTTCCTCAAACAGCGAGATTCGAAGATGTTGTCCAGGGCCGGTAGCTGGAGTCTGATAATATTCTGGGCAGTTTTAATGATTCTCTGTAGAGCTTTTTTGTCCACTACAGAGCTGCTCCCATACCATGCAAGAATGCTGCATGTCAGGACACTCTCAATGGTGCTGCATTGAGAGTGCAGGACAGAAGTAGATGCTGAGATAGATTTATCTTCCTGAGCGTTCTCAGGGTCATTTCATTTATCTCTCCTGTGTAGCTCTGATCCCTTTCACACAGCTAGGAACCATTGTCTTTTTAGCTGTGTTTCAGTAGCTTTTGTGAAAAGAAAAGCATGATTATGCCACTCAGTTGTGAGTGGACCAAATGAATCTGCATATGCTGTGAAATGTTTTAATGTTTTTCTACTTGATTTGAGTTTTATTTTATCTCATGAATAATTACGGAAGTCCCCTTTTGTTCTACCTCAGCTACGGGTCCCAAGAAGTGTAGCACACATACACAGCTCCAAAAGCTCCGTTTAATACAAACAGACCCCTTTCAAAATGCAGGCTTTAACCACAAATGTCCTTATCAGCCTGCTATGAATTACAGAGATTAAACAAAGTCCGACAAGGGTTGGCAATCAGCCCAGAAACAAAGTTGTAACAAAAAACTCACTCTCAAAATGCTCTGCATAGGATCAAATGTTGTTTCCAGCAACATTTGCCAGCTGTGTGCAAACTTAAATAGGCTAAGGGAGTGGCCAATTAGCCCCAAGCCTTACTCTCGGGGAGACTTCCTCCTGAGTAGCCACTCCTGCCTTTTGGCAGCCCTGCGTGCTCAAGCATTGAGAAGAGGCTCCTCCACTTCATTCTCTTCACTTGAAGGAGCCTCTGGAGGTTCTGAAGGCCCTGGCTGAGTCTCTGCCTCTGGCACTACATCCTCTTCAACCTCCTCACTGTCCGACTCGAGCACTGGCTGCACAGGCTGCTGGCGCAACACCACACCAGCCTCCTTGTCGGGATCAGCCACAATCCACACAGGCCAGTGGCAGGCCACAACACCTTTTAGGAGTTTATAAGGGAATCATTTCACCTACTTTGTGTGTGCATTTATATCTGCCTAAATAGGGTAAAATATTTTGTGTGTTTGCCCAAAGCTTTCTTTCTCTGTTTCATACAAATCAGCTAGGATTTGATTTAATGGCTTGTTGGGACCCAATTGATTTCTTCAACACTTGACAATATAGAGTTTCTTGTTCTACAAATTTATTGTGTTGGTTTATTCTGTTCTTTAAGATTATTCGCTACCAGATTCATTCTGTTTGGAAAAATGTCTAATATTGTTTGTTAATGTAGGCCTATGTTGTCATTTATTGAACGAATGCTCTATCATTCAGCCGCAGGAAAAAATTCAAACAAACAGATAGTTATTTGCTAACGTGACAGAGACCAGATTAAATTCTATCTGCCAGATTAAAATGACGATAGAAAAGCTTTGTTTAGATATAATCACTGTAATGCTCCAGCTGTGGAAAACATGCTATAACGTGCTTTCAGAATATATTTTTCCTTCAGTGCCTAAATTTATTTTTTTTGCTCTGCAAAATTTACATGTTGAAACATAGCAATTAAAATCTTTTGAAATTGTATTAATTTAAACTCAGCCCAAATCTCAACCATGCATAATTTATTACTTTGACTTTTTAAAGATGTGGCTCTCTAGCTGAATGATTTGCCTAGAATGATTCAATCAAAGCCTGTTTAAGGTAGTTTTTAGGTCGAACTTTATATGATCTTCATGTCCATGCGTGTTTTTTGTCATTAGAGAAATGGTTTAGTATAGTGGTCACCAACTGGTGGTCTGTGAACCACTGGTGGTCTGTGAGAACATTTTGGTGGTCCGCAGAAAAATTATTTCCGTTTTTTATATTGCACTAAATCGGTGGTCCTCAAACTACGGCCCCCGGGACAGATACGTACAATGAATGGTTGTGTTGCTGCAGAGTCTCCCCCTTCGGGGTTTTTTTGTGTAGATCGGAGGGACCCAGAAATTCCAACATTGGCTCTGCTTCGGCCTCCTGGTATGGGGCTTTGGGCGAAGGCTGGAGGGAAGCGCCGCTGGTGGCAAAGAAGCAGAGGGCCTTTTTTCAGTGGGACTGCATCATAAGCTGAAACTGGCTGACCATCTCAGCCCACTGAGCCCTCAGGCACTGGCACCTGGCCTTGCACTCCCACAGGTCTTCCCTCTGCTTGGAAAGCCTATGCTCAAAATCCTCAGTGAGGTGCTTCTGCTGAGCTCCTTCTTGGTCAGATCCAATTTGAACTGAGCCAGCTGTTTTGCCAACTCTTTCTGATGGTGGCTGCTTTGTTCCAAGAACTGCTTCCTGTAGGGGCCTAAGGAGCCCAGGCAGGGAGGCGAGGAGTGGCTGAGATGGGTGGGGCGAGTACAGACTGGTGAAGTGCCCCTTGATGTGAGTGACATCAATTTGGCCACAACCACCCAGTCACATGACCACCTAGCCAGTAATTAGGCAGATCGTATTAGTGGTCCATGAGATTTAAAATGATGAATTTAGTGGTCCCTGAGGTCCAAAAGGTTGGGGACCCCTGGTTTAGTGGGTACTGGGATGTTTCTGGGATTTGTTCCCTTCCCTTCCCTTTCATACAGCCCTGGGATTTCTTTGCAATTTCCTATTCAAATGCTAACAATGTTTGACCCTGCTTAGCTTTTGAGGATCAGCTATGGTATGCAAAATGCTGTGACCATAGTCCCCTTATTAATTTTATATCTCTGTCCATCCATCCATCCATCCATCCATCCATCCGTCCATCCACACACATATAGGAAGCTCTCAACTTGCAACCATTTATTTAACAACTATTTGAAGTTACAGACTGTGCTGAAAAAGTGATTTACAACTCGTCATCACACGACCATCACAGAATCCCGCAATCATGGGATCCAAATTCGGGCTCTTGGCAACCAGCATGTATTTATGGCACTTGCAGCGTCTTGAGGTTACATGGTTGCCATTTGCGACCTTCCAACAAGCAAAGTCAATGAGAGAAGCTGGATTCACTTATCTGTAGTGATTCACTTAATGACCATGGCAAAAAAGGGCATAAAATTGGATGCAACTCAGGCAATGACCTCATTGCTCAGCAATTGAAGTTTGGTTTCAATTATGGTCATAAATCAAGGACCACCTGTACAAGACAAATTCTTCTTATTGTTGATAGTGAAAAATTGAAGATCTGAAGGAGCCTGTTCAGCCTGAGAGCCTCATGTATGTCAAACAAGCATGATGCTGGAGATAGCCTCCCTACAGAAATGATGTTGTAACTTCTAGAAGTCAACTCAATATAGTAGGCAAAGCAGGATGAATTACAAATAAACTGAGTGCTCAGAGTATGAGGCTCCTAAGGAGGCTCAACTGAAGTAAACAGTTGAGCAAGAATTTAACTCATTGTCAACAGGAGAGACCAGAAGAAACCTATAGCTAAACAACACCCAACATGCACATTGATCACCCCCTAGCACTGCCATCTTCTCTTCCTTCCTGCTATAGGTCAGTGTTCCCTATAGCAATAGAAAGGAATATTTTGGTGCAAGGAACAAGTTAATTTCATTTTCCTTTATAAAATTATTTCCTTCTTGGATTATAAATTAGTACTTATCATCAATCTTGTGAAATCCATAGAAAAATACCATTTAATTAACAAATGGATGCTTCAAGCTCACTGCTGAAACCCTTGTTTACAAATTCCATTTTATTAATTCATGACTGTACCTTTACAATATAAATTGGCAACCTCCACATGCCCACAAAATTCAGTCTTGCCTGAATTGGTTGATTATTAGATTAGTGCAATAGGCCAGTTCAAGAGAAGAAATTTGAAAAAGTCAAACGGAACAGAACAGAGCATTGATTTATAATCCAAGAAAGAGTACACATAGTAATAACTTACCCAATATGCTCTTACAGACTAAAATGTTAACACTTTTAGAAATCTATATCATTAGGCCATTAGTGGTTGCAAAATGTAGCAATTATATATTCACTTTTAAAGGAAAAATTGCATCTTTTATAGTTTTCAGAAGGGCAATTTATAGAAAACACAAGACAACCATTTATATAATTATTCATCAAAACACAAGTGGATGTTTGTAAAACTGCATCAGTTTCTCAAAAGGAAAAAGAAGAATCAATCATAGCTGTCAAAACTTGGTGTGAAAGATGATGACCAACTTGAGCCATTATAATTCTGATTTCATTTTGATACGGTGGAAATGAAAATGTACAATGTTGGAACAATTTAGAGTTCGGCATAATAAAGTGCTTTTTAAGGAACTCTGAAAGTTCAGTGCCTTCCTCCTCTTGTTTATAAAGTCAAGCCTTGCTGCACCTCAGGAGACATAAACTAGAAATAAGTTGGAAGGGGTTGGGATAAATTATTCAAAGGTATATTATATGTTTGCTATGTGTATATTTGGAGTGAAGTGAGATGGAATTTTCAGTAGAGGAAATAAACACTTTATATTCTGAAATAAAAGAGAGCTGCCTTTTCCTCCAGGGAAAAAGGTTTGTTAATGACAAAAGCCACTGAGGCCTTTCCAGGCTTCCATTTTTTTAATGTGAAATCATGAGGGAACTAGGCTGCCTGCATTTTTATTCAATATCTGTATTCCTTCAAAGTTACAGGTTTCTTTTAAGTTGCTAAGTATCACCAGAGAGTCTGTTTTGTTTTGTTTTGTTTTGTTTTGTTTTGCTTAGCTTTGCTTTATTTTAGGGCCAACTAAATTTTTGGTGATAAAAAAGTCCATTCCCAAAGGATACGTGGGCTTTTTAAAATGTTTTTTTCTTTCTTTCCACAATGGTGTAGAATTGGCAGAGTTTTAAACAGTCCAAGAATGAGCAGTCAGCATGGTAACTTTAAGGGTCAGCCTAGAACAGTAACTCAACGAAGCCAACTTAGCAATGAGAAAGTTGCTTTGACTCTCAGTGTTTTTGTTGATAATACAGTATAGTCAGAATAAAGGCAGATATTCTTCCATCTCACTGAAAGGGTGAACATTCACAGTTTCATCCTACAAACAGCTAAAAATAGGCTGTGTTCTTGTTTATTGCAAAAAGAGTGCTTAAAAATGGATTCTACAATAGATTTTTGCATATTGCACGTTTTCCCATGATTACTTATTTCTTTTGCTTGCTTTTTAATTAGTCCAGTTTAATTAGTTTCATTAATTGGTTTAATTTCTTTAATTAAATTTAATTAATTATATATTCTACTGGAAGAGAAGTAAAACTGAGTTTCATTTTATAAATATAAACCTTATTCGACCAACTGAGTAGCAGGAACCTTTTTAAAAGATTAAGTTACATTAAGATATATTTAAATACCTCCCAGTGATTTCCAAACTGCATACTAGAGCAGTTGAGCAATGAGAAATTATTCTTTAAAGGTTTCTGTAAAACAATATCAGCTATAGTTGGTCCTCAGCCTACAACCACAATCTGGACCAGAACTTCCATTACTAAGCAATCTGCTCATTAACTGAGTCATGCCCAATTTTACAACTTTTTTTTTTGCTGTGATCATTAAGCGAGTCACTGCATCTTGAAGTGAATCGTATGGAAACCCCCTTGGTAGATCACAAATGTTGATTGCGTGACCCTGGAATGCTTCAGCCATCCTAAATACTTTTAGGATGCTAAGCACATGAATTTCAATCATGTGACAATGGGCACATTTCAATAATTGTAAGTGTGAGAATCAGTTGTAAATCACTTTTCAGCACTATTGTAACTTTGAACAGTAGTTAAATGAATGGTCATAAGTTGAGGACTACTTGTAAATAAACATAAATAGCCCATTACTTTGGTTTTGATCCTTTCCAGTGTCTTAAAGAGGTTGAGGAATTCTGGGAGTTGAAGTCAACCCATCTTAAAGAGGATTCTTTCCAGTGAATCTACTCTAAGGGCAGGGAATTCTGCCAGGTTTCTGCATCAGAGGCAACCAGACCATTTTATCAGTATTGAACATTCCTTCTTGCTTGTCCAATTAGAATTTATACAGAGACCAATTCTGAAAGTTGGCAAGGGAATTCTTCTGAAGATAACCAAATTGTATTCTTTCCATATTCTAGAAATAAACTCTTGAGGATTTGACTCATAAGTATGGATTAGAAAAGATATATTTGATCATATTTCATAGATCTAATTATTTTCAGTCTAACCAAGTCACAGGTAGTCCTCAACTTATGAGCACAATTAAGTCCAAAATTTCTGTAGCTAAGCAAAACAGTTGCTAAGTGAATTTGCCCCATTTTATGACCTTTCTTGCCATAGTTGTTAATCACTGCTGTTATGAATTTAGTAACATGGTTATTAAATGAATCTGGCTTCCCATTAACTTTGCTTGACAGGTCGCAAAAGGTAATTACATGATTCTGGGACATTGAAACCATCATAAATATGAGTCTGTTGCCAAGCGCCTGAATTTTGAACACATGACCATGGGGATGCTGCAAAGGTCATAAGTGTGAAAAACGGCCATAAGTCACTTTTTCAGTGTTATTCTAATGGTCACTAAACAAATTGTTGTTAAGTCAAGAACTAGCTGTAATGAAAGCAAGGCTGCAGGTAGCTTTTGAGTGATGATAATAATTGGGATCTACATTTCTGTCACTGAGCAGTGAGGTTATAAAGAACATCACATGACTGCATTGTTTAGTGACAGCAATCCTTGCCATCATTAACCAGGGAATCACCCCAATCCAAGCCATTCTGGGCTTCGTTCCTCCCAGAGCAAAGCCTCGGTAAAGTAAGTGACTTTCCAATTCCCCCCATCCACCAATTTCCTTTCCCATTTCTGCCATTTTGGATGCCCTGATTATGCCTTGAGGTGTGGCAAGCAGTCCCAAAACAGCACAGCTCCAGGTCTGCTTGCCATGCTGTAGCTCTGGGGCTTCTGGTGAGCTGCAGCTCTGCAAGAAGCCACTGACTACAACACAAAACCAAAACCACAGATACTTCTAGAAACCACATTCACCCCAGCTGCATGATGTAAAGCCTCAAGGCCCCAGAGGTTTTCACAGCACTGTACAGACCATGTTAGGGAAGCAGAACTGAGCAGTTCATCCACGGCCATGTGGCACAATTTCAGAAGTGGCTGCCATGTTTCCAGTGATGACAACAGTTCAGTGTGGCCTCTGGGAACATGGCAGCTGCTTCCAGAATCACGTGGCATAGTTGTGTGATGAAGCGATCCATTCCAGTGCTGTGGAAGACTTTGTGCTCTTCAAGAGTTAGGCAGGGAGGAAAATGTGCAGCTTGGTGGAGTGGTAATCAGGCCTAGTGGGGTGTGGGGAGAGACCTGCATGAAACCTAGTGGGGTGGGGGAATAGGAGAAGATAGGCAGGTAGGTGGTACAGCATCCCTATGGTCAACCATAAGGGCAAATGATCACAGGGGTGCTTCAGTGTCTATAACCTTTCAACTGGATTATAAGTAGCTTTTGGGGGGATCCGCCATAAGCAACAGTTGCTAAATGAGGACTAACTGTACAGCAAGAAAAGTAAAATGGATTGAGCAGTATCTATGACAAAATCTAGGCTAATTCACAACTCATTCTATTGCTGAAGAAAAGCATACTAAATTCTGATATGGTGAATTGATCATGATTTTCAGAAATAATATTGCAGGAGTATGATTGCATTGATTTTTAATGGTGGGCTTCAAGAAGAGAAAGTGTTTTGCTTTTAATTTGCTGAATTCTCTTTTTTAAATACCACTGAATTTCTGAGGTTTTGAGATATGACCTTGCAGGAAGTGTCCTCTCCTGCCAACCACCCCCTCCCTGATCCCTTTTGGCAGAAACATTTGCCCTCTTTACCTGACACATTTTTGAAGTGTTAAGCCTTTTAGTCACATCTGTCTCCATGGTCTAATGACCTCCACTCATGTCTGGTGCAATTTGCAAGCAGTACAAACCAAGACTTGTAAATGTGTCTCTTCTAGTTACCTTTCTTCCTCCCTAAGCAATATATACACAGATAAACAGCATTTGCTTCAAAGTTCTCCCTGCTATTGCCTCTCTGTAATTATTGGGAGATCAGTCTCTTTTGTGAGTTTCCTTCCTCCTTGTTTTCTTCCCTTAAAATTAACCAGCATTGTTGGCCTTAGACCCAAAGCTTAATGGTGTTACTGTAGTGTGTGTGTGTTCCCTTACAAAATACACAGATAAATGATGTGCGTACCCTTCTTTGAGGTTTAGGTTTGGCAGAGCTGAGAAACAAGGGGAAGTGTGAGTCTGAATTGGATTTTTGACTTTGTTGTTGGCCATCCTCCACAGCCAGTGATCGAAACATTAAAGGGGTCTGTCAGAATTGTTCACAGAATGCCATTTATCCATTCCCCCCTCTGGTGTCCAGGCTGGATTGCCTGCCTAGGGAAATGTTCAGGTTGTGATTAGGTTTCCCAGGGAGAAACCAAACAAAGCCTAGTGATAATTAAGCTTCAGAAAACACATTCATTTCTAGGAATCTCCCCCTCCCCACACACCTTGTTTGAGCCCAGGTTAAGAAAAGGGAGGGGTATGGCTTCCTTTACTATTGCTTTACTTTTTCTCTCTGGGGAAGGAACCCAGGCCAGATGCAGGCTTACCAATCAGTTGGTAAGATATACTGATTGTTTTCATTGCAACTACATAGATCTCTTGCTGGCCCCGCTGGGGGGGGGGGGGGTGTTCTTTGCTTCCAGGAATTACTTTTCTAAATATATCCATGAAGAAGGAACAGTCTCCAAACGTATGAATCGAGTCTCTGCAATAAGGTTCAGGGATTCAACATCCTGTCTCTACGTGGCAAGCTGAATTTAGAACCAGGATATAGATTTAATTGCAATAATTGACTCCGGCTCTTGTCACAATCTGAAATTAATACCTTCTGCAATTGTTCTCTCTTACCATTTTGCCTGCATCCTGGGTGTTTATTGAGCTTGTGGGAGCCATATATTGTTTTTGCTTTGAAGCTGTTTTTATTACCACCTGATTATCTCATAATTATATAGGCAGCCTATTGTGAAGAGGAAGGTCATTACTGAAGGAATCATGGAAAAGAGGGAACAGATGAAACTATACACTGCAAGAAAGATCTGGAGAGTTTTGAGACTCATTTCTTTCTTATTTGTAAATTCTGTTCTGAATCTGATTAACAAGCATAGTTGCAATACAGATAGTCCTCAACTTATATTCATTTTGTGACAACAATGTTGAAAAAAGTGACTTAACGACTGTTTTTCACACTTATGGCCATTGCAGCATAATCATGGTGCCATGATCAAAATTTGGATGCCTAGCAACTGATATATATATATGTGTGTATGTATATATATATATATATATATATATGTATGTATGTATGTATGTATGTATATATATATATATATATATATATATATATATATATATATATATATATATATATATATATATATATGTAGGTCTTTGGTTATTCGGGTCTTCTCCCGCGTAGAACTGGAAGTATCTTGGCGACGTTTCGACGAAGTCTCATTCGTCATCTTCAGGCTGGTGTTCTCGGCTTCGTGCTCCCAGGAGCAAAGAACAAACGAAGCCGAGAACACCAGCCTGAAGATGACGAATGAGACTTCGTCGAAACGTCGCCAAGATACTTCCAGTTCTACGCGGGAGAAGACCCGAATAACCAAAGACCTACATACAAACACCCACGAAAACCTCAGAAAACACACACACACACACACACACACACACACACACACACACACACATATATATAAAACAATTGCACTGACCCTGATCATGTGACCACCATTTATAACCTGTTCAGCCAGCTTGTGACAAGCAAAGTCAATGGGGGAAGCCAGATTCACTTAACAACCACATGATTCCTTTAATAACTGTAGTGATTTGCTTAACAACTGTGCCAAAAAGGTTGTCACTAAACTGAGGCACTACTTACTTAGCAACAGAAATTTTGGGCTCAATTGTGGTCATAAATCAAAGACTACCGGTGGCTAGTCTTAAGGTTTAGAGAAATAGATTAAGCTTTAAGAAAGGAGTTCAGATGAATACAGGTAGTCCTCGACCTACAACAGTTCATTTAGTGACAGTTCAACATTACAACGGCACTGAAAAAAGTGACTTATGACCATTTTTCACACTTATGTCCATTGCCGCATCCCTGGGATCACCTGATTTATATTTGGATGCTTGACAGCTGGTTCATATTTATGACAATTACTGTGTCCCGGGATCATGTGATCCCTTTTTGCAACCTTCTGACAAGCAAAGCCAATGGGGAAGCCAGATTCACTTAACAATCATTTGACTAATTTTAACAACTGCAGTGATTCACTTAACAAATGTGGCAAGAAAAGTCATAAAATGGGGTAAAATTCACTTAACAAATTTCTCACTTAGCAACATAAATTCTGGGCTCAGTTGTGGGCATAAGTCATGGATTACCTGTATCTGAAACCTTGGAATTACTTACTTTAGATATTACATGAGGATGTTGGGCATTGCTTAACAGTTACATTTTTAATGTCACGAAGCACAGAGAAGAAACAAGTATGGCTACTTAATGTTCCCTCTCTCCATTTCTTAAAAACAAAAAGAGTGTGATGATGATATAGTACAGTTTATAATCCTGTTAAAGAAAGATTTTATGGGGAACCATGCATACAACAAGATGGGAATAAGGGAAATATTGTATAGAAGTTGCCTGGGTGCTCAGATAAATTTGTGATTGCTATATTGATTAGCTGTCAGAAATAAAAGATGGTTAGGCAAAAGTACTGAATTAACCTGCTAGCTATTGTCAGGCTCACTGCTGTTTAAAATAATGGACAAGGGCTTGTTTTTTAGTAAATTTAGCTTCCCATTTCAGTTATATCTTTGTGGCTCTGTGTTATACATTTAATTAAAATGAAAGACAAATTCAAAGGTACATACACACATACCGAAATATTTTATTAAGAAAAATGTAACCATAAAGTCTACAAAGCACACATACACTCTATCACCGCCCCTTTTTCTCCAGTGGGAGAATAGTGGCAGGTCTTTGCTTAGTTGTAGTGGTACTGGAATAATGACACAACCACAATATGCAGTCATCTTTAATTATCTTGGATTCTGCCTAGATTCTTCAGTGGTGCTGGCATAGCAGGAACTTTTGTGAATTGTACCCTTTGATCTGTACTCTATGAAACACCATTATAATCAGTTTAACACTGTAAAAGAATAATCTCTCCTAGATTTAATTTTCATTAAAACCTGAATATATTTAACTTCAAATTGATTGGAAACTTGTTACGAAGAACAAAAATAATATTATGGCATTTAATTTCATGACTTCATTGGGGGAAGTTGCTTAGCTTCAGTTGCAAAAAGAGGCTATCTATGAATGCATGTATGTATGTATGTTATGTATGTATGAAATTTATTTGCTGCCTATTACTGCTGTAGATAGCTTACAACATAAAAACAAAGAAATGATAAGTATAAACATAACAGTAGCAAAATAGTGAAACAATAAAACAAACAACGAAATAAGTAATAAAAACACAGTAATATGTGATTTTAAAATGGGTGGAGAGAAGCAGGGTATGCTGTGGGGGGGGGGGAAGGGGGAGGAGATGGGGTTTGCTATCAATCAGCAGCCACCTTCAGTCATTGGGTCCCCAGGAGAGCCCGGTGTTCAGACTCTTGCAATAAAGAACATAGCACTTGTCCACTACTCTTTAAAAAAGCCATAAAGCTAGTCCTCATTTACCGACCACTCATTTTAAGATTAGTTACAAGCATCACAGTGTCCCCATGGGCAGGGGATCATGATTTGAATGCTTGGCAACTGGCACGTGTTAACAACTGTCACGGAGACCCATGGTCACATGATTGCTATTTGCAACCTTCTAGCAAGAAAAATTATTGGGGAAGCCCAAGGAAATAGCATCATGCATCATCTTGCTAAATTTCCTTAACAAAAGCAGATGGAACTGATGTCATTCAGGTATGGTCAGATGATATTCACTTTATGATCACAATGCTTAACAATGAAGTTACTGGTCCCGATTGTGGTCAGTAAATGAAGACTACCTGTATATTTCCCCAGGACTGCATATGATATCATAAATTAATCAATGATTAATTTCAAAAATAATATATTTTAAGTTGCTTTTCTCATTCTTCTTCCCCTTATTCTCTGTATTGAAAGTATGGCAGAAATATCATAGAATATACCAATGAATGCTTTAAAAGCTACTTGAAGGACTTCTGAATAATTTTGCATTTAAATAGTTTTGAACTGAAAGTTCAGGTAGAGGAGAATCATATATTGCTTAGCTGGAAGTTGGTACTACTTCTACATTTCTACATATTTTTATCATAGAAAAATATTCAGTTACACTGTTTCCCCTAAAATAAGACATCCCCTGATAATAAACCCAATTGGGCTTTTGAGCGCATGCACTAAAATAAGCCCTTCCCTGAAAATAAACCCCCCTGAAAATATTTAAATGCATGTGCAGCCGGTCCCTACCATTTACTCTGGTTTCCTCCATGCACCCTAAAATAATAAGACCTCCCTGAAAATAAGGCCAAGTGCTTATTTCGGGGTTCAAAAAAATTTAAGACAGGGTCTTATTTTCAGGGAAACACAGTACTTATATTCTGATACAGAGCAAGTGCTAGACTATTAATTTTGAATCATTGTTTATTAATGTGCCCATCACTTAACCAGCATCTTGGAAATTAAGTGGTAGCCCACCTAGTGGGCCACCATCTATGAAGTCCTGAGGGAAATAATACCTCTGAAGACGATTTAAATGAATTTCATATCATGCTAAGAAAACTATAATAACGGGTCTATGTGTATCAGCAAGAGCTGACCATGATTCAAAGGCAACTTTAAGTTTTTTTTCTTCCTTATTCCATGAAAGAAAATGTGTCATCTTTGATATTCAGAAAATCAGAAATTTTCTGATTTTCTGACTGTCTCCTAACATAAGGAGATAGGTTATGTTTCATAACCTAAACATAAATGTTATAAACCATTCTTTACTTTTTAAAAAATCAACTTTCATCCTCTTTGTTTCCACACACACACTTTTATTTGCTATTTCAGAGCAAGCACGTCCCACATAAATAGACAGAATTAAACTTCTCCAAACTCTTTTCTTTTCATCTGTAGTGGTGAATTTTTCAAAGACAACTTTGAAATGCTTTCCCTAGAGAGAATCATTTGATTCTGATCTTTTATCTTTTCGATGATTTGAGATGGCCTAAGCATTTTTGTGCCATGGAATTTTCAGTGAATTTGTTATCTATAGTGCTGATTTATGTTTTGTTTCACACCTTGGATATAAATAACTGCTTTAAGTTATTAAGTATAGTATATACTAATTGGGAAAAGACTAATTTAAGTGTCCCTCGTTTTACTAGCACAAAGCAAGAATTTAACATGTACCGTAAGTGAGGTGATGGTGTTGCATATAACTTTTCCCAGTCTTGTAATGCCCCTATCTTTTTATCTTTTCCCAGGCAAGCATGGGATCTTGCTGTGGATATATGCCTATCTCAGCTGCCTACCATTATAGAGGAAGGGACTGCATTTAGGGTAAGTTATTAAACTATTAAACTCATGTCTGGGTTACTCAAACTGAGCCACCACAGTCCTCTTTATCTCCTGTGGTCTTGTCTAAATATCAATGTAGTCATCTTTAGAATTAATCTGTTCACTAATAATAATTTAGGAGAATAGGATATATAATAAATAATTACTGTGACATTGTTTAATATGATTTCCATCATAAAAACTAAAGCTGATATAATAGTTCCTTCCCTCCCTCCTTGTATTCTGTATCTGATATTCTATTTTCTCACTATGGAATTCTCCTTGTTAGTAAATTTGTTTGAGATATCCTTATCTCCAGTAAAGGTAAAGGTTCCCCTCATATGTATGTGCTAGTCACTCCTAACTCTAGAGGGCAGTGCTCATCTCCATTTCAAAGCCAAAGAGCAGCACTGTCCAAAGATGTCTCCGTGGTCATGTGGCCGGCATGACTAAATGCCAAAGGCGCACAGAACACTGTTACCTTCCCACCAAATGTATTGGTGGGAAGTAGTATTTTTCTACTTGCATTTTTTACATGCTTTCAAACTGCTAGGTTGGCAGAAACTAGGACAAGTAATGGGAGCTCACCCTGTTATGCGGCAGTAGGGATTCGAACCACTGAACTGCCGTCCTTTTGATCAACAAACTCAGCATCTTAGCCACTGAACCACTGCGTCCCTCTTTATCTCCTGTGGTCTTGTGTAAATATCAATAGTCATCTTTAGAATTAATCTGTTCACTAATGCAGTATCTTCCTCTTCTGGCATGATGTGGTTTTCTCTAAGCATACTACTTGGTATTAGCATTGTCTTATTATACAATAAACCAGATTTCCACTTTCTACTTTTATTTTCCCAGTGAACTTTTGTAAATGTTCTTTTTACCTAAAAAAAAAAAAATAGCATAATTAGTAATGTTTTGGCCTCTTAATTTGAATCCGGTTATCATCTTTTCCAGTCCTGCCATTTTTATTATATATTTCTCTATATGAAGTCTTTGTATTATTTCATTGCTTATTTTGAATCACTTTTCTCCAATCTTACCAATCTTGCCTCTTCTGAAAAATAATCAGAATTGCTGGCACATTCATTAGTCTTAATATATTTCATATTATGGCATTGTCTGGGATTAGGCCGTTCAGCAATAAGTAAAGTAAAGCTAAATCTCTTTTTAATATATCTGTACTCTCCATTGTTCATTTTACATTTGCTATCTGATCAAACCTGCTGCTTTTGAGGAATCTTCCTGTTTTAAAGCATTTCTCTCTTCATCTATTTCTCTATTGTTCCTTGTAAAATTTTAGGAAAAACTTTTCATGAAGAATTGATGCAATAGTTTGATTGTTCTTTTGCATTTTGCTTTTTTTTTTATAGACCCAGTAAGCTAGTCAATCTATTTCTTTTTTTCCCCACATAGAACTATTAGTACTTTAACTGTCTCTTCTGCTGTGGTGTTAAACAGTTCAGGGATTATTTTATCTACAACTGGTGCTTTCATATTTGAAAGCTGATCTATTGCCCCTTGTACCTCACTTGAGATTCAGTTTCTGAATATATTCTCTGTCCACAAATATTTCTGTACAATATTCCTGTTTGTAAAATGTTTCATTCTCTTTTGATCTCAATTGTCTGTATTAGAACACTTCCAATATTACTCAAAGGTAATCCTAATTAGATGTACATTTTTCTGTAATTGTTCTGATTTCCTTAAAACCATTTTAATTTTCTACTCCTAATCTATATATTTGACACCAGTAATTGATGTTCCACAGTCTGTCCTTGGACATATTCTGGTGGACTGGATTGTACTTCTCTGTCTTCTGTTTGTAGCTGATTTCATTTTAATGTCCTTCTAGTGTTGCCCAAAGGGCTTTTTAAAAAAATGATATTGGCAACATATAAAAAATTCTTTTTGCAAAGTTCTATTAATCTATTTCCTGCAGCATTGCATTTAGCCAATCCAAAATGTTTAATGATTTGAGATCCTCTAATTTTCCAATGTTAGCATTTCATTTGTAACATTGCTTTCTTTCTAGATTTCGTACATAGCATCTCTTACAATTTGTCATACAATTCTTTATTCTTTTTTCATTACCCCTGTATTAGAGGCATACATTTGTAAAAGTTTGATATTTGCTGGATACCTACCAACCCCAATATGATGTGCTTTACTGGGTTAGCAATGTTCTTTTTAAATATAATTACCTTTCCATTGTTTTGTGTGATCTCTTGTCCTAAATAATATTGTAAGGTAATAAACTGATTTCACACGTATTCCAGTCCATCTACATTTTCGTGGTTCTAAAATATCAAGTCTTTATTCTTAAAATGTCCTACTTTGTTTCCATTTTGTAAGTTTCAAACTTTTCTTGGTAAATGATTCTAATATTCCATATTCAGATTATATACTGTGTCTCTTTTGATATTGGCACCATTGAAGTAGCCAGATATTAATGGTGCCAGTTTAATCTCTTCATCTGGTACCAAGCTTTTTCTAAGGGTTTCAGCCATAATGATATCATTTTCATCATAATAATAAAGAAGAGGTTTGCCATTGCTTCTTCTGGATTTGATTTTGGAGTTCTGGGTCTACCGTGGTTTGGCTTCATCATAATCCCTAATCCACCTTCTGTCATCTTTCAGTCTTACTGAAAAAACAATCCTACCAGAACCCTTCTCAGGCACAGTGAAGCTACGGAGTCCTCCATCATATCAAGTGATAATCCTGGTAGGGGAGATTTTAAAAAGCTAATGTTTATAGTAAGATAGTACTGTGAAATGTACAGATAATGTAAGTTTGAATCCAGTGGAGGCTGAGAAGCATACAGAGATAGTCCCCGAGCCTTGATCATAATGAAGCCTGCCCATTATGGTCACATGTTGTGATGGCCATTAAGCAGGACAGCCTGATGAAGTTATTAAATTCAGGATATAGTTTTAGATGGCATACATATTGTTCTCTTCTGCAATAACCTTGTGAGGTACATGGAGCTGACAATGAGTGACTGGTTTAAAATGTCTATGGAGATTCTCAGTGATCCAGGTCATGGTTGTCCCAAAGGCACTTTTTCAAGAGGCAACTGGACTTTATGGTCTTTCTGTCTACACTGCCCTGAGTCCTTCGGGAGAAGGGCGGTATATAAATCGAATAAATCTAAATCTAAATCTTTGAACCAGAAAGTCCTTTTGAACCTTTTGAAAAAGCACCTTTGGGTGACTGGTTTAAAATCACCCAATGAAGATATCTGGGGAATACACTAAAACCTGGTTCTCTGGGAGGGAGGGAGGGAGGGAGATTTCTGATGTTCCCTGCCAGCTTCTCACAAGGAAACTCAATGGGGAAGATGACAGGATGTCAAAAATCACTCTCGCTCTATTGATTTTTTACCTCCCTGTACTCATTCTGTTTTTCTATTTAGGTAAAGAAATATCTCTGAAATGATGACCTAACAGGGCACAGATTGATTAGTTGCCTATAAAATAATGCAGCAAGGAGAATATGTAAAACACAGAGCTTTAACATAAGGTCAAGTAACATAATTGAGCCTGGAATCATTCAGCAAGGAATCATTCAAAAGTCTGGGAGAGATGGTTACTCATTCATAAGAAAAGGCTAAGAAGAGTATACATACATGTTTAATAAAATAAAATGGAGATGAAGAAAGGGCTCTGTACAAATAGTTTACTATAGGGCAAAGACCATTCTAAATAGTGATGGGATTGAAAATTATTCTGCATTGAACTATGAATGCAGTTGCTGTACCTATCTACCCTATGTACCTAGCTGTAAAAGTGATGGTGTTTATTTTAATTTTTGATCACCATATTTGAGATAATACACTGCTTGATAAAGACTGCAACATTTGGAGCTTTTTGACTAGATGTATGATCCTAAATGGATGAAAATGGAATAGGAATATATTAAGAGTTTTTTAAAAATGGTATTACTAGCAGCGACAACAGTAATCAATGGCTTTTAAAAAATGAATTCTTCCTCTACAAATGATTAAAGTCTTCAACTTAATTATTTCAAAAATAACTAATATATAATCTACTAAACCATTTCAGTGCTTTTAAAAACCATTCCAGTACAATCTGTACTTGGCACAAAGTATCTTTGTAATTTCTGCTTGTAAGGAAGCATTAATCTAATTGTACAAATATAACATTTTGTTTCCTCTCATTGATCTTTGAAACAAACTGTTTATTTTTGTTTCAGCATGCTAATGAAACATTATCTAATGCTGTTTTGAGAAATTTCTTATTTGTCAATAGGAAATGTTTTGTTATGCCATGGATTGGTTGTTATGCAACAAATGTGGTATCTTGGTAATATTCAATAATAATAGTAATCGTTTTTTAAAATGAAGTATTATCTACTCTAGTTTACTTTTGTATTTCTGAATACCAGATATATAAAAACTACAGAAATAATTTGAAACAAATTGTTTGTTTTCTGAGTTCGGTAATTTGAGACCCAATTCTTGATAATTATCATTTCCCATGGCAGCTATATTCAGAAACTCAGTTTGATCTTAGTTTGCAGAGGCAATCTAAGTAGTGCTTAAAAAGAATTTTCTGACTCAAATGTACGAAACTACAGTTTAAAATTCCATGAAGTCTTTCATTAAGCAAGATATTAAAGAAAAAGAATAGAAAAGAAATTGGGTATGGAGATTGTTTAGAATATGAAGGAACCAAGCTTGTAAATATTTGAGTAAAAGTTTTGCATGTGTTGGACTGAACTTCAATTTTTTATACCTTTGATTTATGTGAATAAAAGAATTTGGGTTTTTTTTTTAAAGCATGTAACTCCAATCTGAGATGGAAAAGTTATCTGGTATTGCTAACCGAATCTTGGGTGCTTATAGTCTTTCTTTTTAATTTTTTCCCATTTTATGTATTCTTACAAGGTAGATTTTATAATTTTCCAGAGGAAAAGACAGAGTATAATACTAAGATTAGTACAGATTCAAAACTATAGAAAAATAGATAGCATAGAGGTAGTACACGTTCTTTGTTAACTGTAGTAATTGGGACTAGAATTTCTGTCACTTAGAGATGTAGTTGTAAGCACAATATCATGCTTTAATAATTATATTACATTAATAATTAATGTAATATAATAATTAAAGATTGCCATCCCAACAGTTCCCAGTTGCTGTCGTTAAGCAAGGATTTCCTTACAACTTCCTGCCCGCTTCTACCAACTATAGTCAGTGGGCAAGCCGGCAGGAAGTTGCAAGACGCAGGCTGGGACTTAAGTTGGCTGGCAGGCCAGGTAAGTGATTGCTGCAAAGAAGGGTGCAATGCAAGTGCACTGATTCTTGGAATAGCTGCTGCCAGGTGCAGGGGATGAGGTGAGGGAGTGGCATGGTGCAAGAGCAGTGAGTTTGAGGTAACTGCTGCCAGTGGTGCAAGGGTGTGTGAGGGCCTAATGCGGCAAGACAAGAGCATTGTGAGGCTTTGGGTAGGTGTTGCCAGGTGCAGGAGACTTAGCAGAGCAACCTTGGTCTTCCCTGTCAGTTTTGCCATTGATCTTTGCTTGTGGGAAGCCAGCAGGGAAGATAGCAAATGGTGATCGTGTTGCCATGGGACATTGCCGCTGTCATATGTGTGAGCCAGTTGCCAAATACCCAGATTGCGATCATGTGACCGCAGGGGTGCTGAGCTGGCAAAGCTTTGAGGACCAGTGATAAGTATGGGTTGTTCAGTGCCATCATAACTTTATAAACAGTTGCTAAACAAATGATTGTTAACTGAGGACTACCTGAAATAGTAATTTTAATAATGTAAATAATAAGGGCAGATACCCAACAAATCTCAGCTAATTAAACAAAATAATATACAATTAAAAACATAAAGTACTACAAGATATTACATCCCTACTCTCTAGTTGAAATATGTATCTATTGAATTTAAAAAATATTTGGGTAACACAGTTAAATAAGTAAGGACAGAAAGGACAAATTATAAATAATAAACAATACATGAAGAGAATACTATAGGTAATATAGATTGTATGTCAATTTTATATAGAGGAATCAAAGATATTTTCCAATACAAAGTGAATAGAATTGTTGCAGCTGTTACAACATATAATTCAATATATCTTGAGGCAATATGTGGCTTAGTAAATTTAATAAAAACATCTCAAGATGACTTCTATATGAATTATTTCCCAATATTGTTGCATCTTGAACATTGCTACTGCATAAAGCAGAAAACCTGTTCATTGCATTTTGAGCATTTTGTAGAAGAGGAGTTGCTCGCTTTGGTAATCGTAACTGGTGTAATGTATCAACAATCAAACATATAATATCAATTATATTACTCAAAGGAAATTAATATATTTCCATTGGAATTCCTACTGTTCCACTTCTGTAATCATGCTCTAAATCTGCTTTGCATACTAATTCATATCTAGTTTCTTATGATTGCATTGTCTAGAAAATTACCCTTTCGCAGAACTTTAAAATCAAACAAATTTTGTAGAAGAGTAGACAAAGCAAAACTTTAAAAGTTTCGTTTCTAGGTTTAGTTCCAAACTGATAATATAATTTTAAAGGGGATAGTGGGAGTAATAGTGGGAGATCACTGTTACTCAGAGACATTTTAGTATAGTTACTTTATTTCAGATACATTTCAGTAATCTGATAATATTATAAATAATATAAATATGTGTCATTTGCAAATCATAACTACTTTGTTTTTACATTTATTTATATCCTGCTTTAAAAATACATGAAATTAATATGCTAAATTTGTTAAGCATTAAAAATGAATACTAAAATGAACAGTGCTGATACCATTAAGCTAATGTGGAAAACAAATATAATTGAAGTACTGAAAAATGTCTTCCAAAATATAAAGGTTTCCAGTGCTCATCTAAAGATGGGATTAAAGGAAGCTGGTCAGATAATTCCAGAGCTATATCACTGTTAGAAAGAAACACTTTAACATCATTTAAATTTTTATATCTATATAAAAATCTCCCATCTTTATTATTTTTACAAATAATTCAAGGTGGCAAACATCCAACACACCTTCTTACTTTTATTTTTCCCCCAACAACAATCCTGTGAGGTGGGTTGGGCTGAGAGAGCAACTAGCCCAATGTCAGACAACTGGCTTTCATGGTTAGAGCAGGCCTTGAACTCACAGACTTTTTCTTTCTAGACTGATGTCTTAACCACCAGACCAAACTGGCTAAATATTTTCTAAAGATGAACAGAGCTTTGGACATGGATGTTAAGGTTCAGATAAACTCAACACCATTCCCTCTGTTCCCCAGAAAAGTATGTTCCATTGCAGGAAATTCAGTGGGGAAATCCAAATTTTTTTACTACTGGGCGTGGCTTGGTGGGCGTGGTGTGGTTTGGTAGGTGTGGCAGGAGGATACTGCAAAATTCCCATTCCCTCCCCACTCCTGCGGTAAGGATATTGCAAAATCTCAATTTCTACCCCACTCTGGGGCCAGCCAGAGGTGGTATTTGCCAGTTCTCTGAACTGCTCAAAATTTCCGCTACCAGTTCTCCACAACCTGTAAGAACCTGCTGGATTTCACCCCTGAGTAAATTTAAATACAACCATTGTTTATCATGCTTCCTCATTACTGTAAAGAAACCAGTTCTGGCAAACCAGTAGTTGCGACCTCTGGGTGGGCCTGCCCACCCGCCCGGGTACAATCCCATCCTATATCGCCATGCTTTTGACGCAGCGTGCATGTTGCGAGCATGTGCATGCGCTCACATTTTCGATTCTGTGTGAACCAGTCGCTAAATTATGTGAAGCCCACTTCTGATATGAACATTATTTTGTTAGTTTTCCCTCTCCTTTTGCTACATTAAATGTGAGAAAGAAAGATATTCCAATATGATGTAGATAAAAAGTTGGAGGCAAGGAGATATCTAGGCAATGTCGGTGTTATCTTATTTGCATTCAGAAGCAGAATCCAAATGAATTAATTTGGGTTCATTCAGTCAGTGTTCTAACCTTTTTAATACTACCTGATCGCATGGAACTTGCCATTTTGTGCTGCTCATTCAGTGATTCTATTACAGTCTTTATTTTTTCTTATATATTCTCTGTTCCCCAGTTTCAGAAACTTAGTGGCTTCTTTCATACCAAATCATTGGATAGGATGTGTCCTTGAAACTCATTTCCAAGATTGTATGTAGTTGAATATTCTACCTGCTTGGCAGTTGTTTTTGAACTGAAAGTAGACAAATTGTGCTACATCATTCCTCATTTATCACATCTTTCACATTCACGTTAACATTAATATTATAATACATTAAACATTTAAATATTGTAAAACTCTCAATTTTCTTTTTAATATCTTTTAGTAATAATACCATGATATAGCACAGAGATGTTTGTGCCCAGACAACACACTGCATAAGGAAAGATGGAATGTTAACTTGGAGCGGAAGTCGGGGGGGGGGATAGGGAGGGAAGGGGCTGGGGCTGAGGGAGGATGGGAGGGGTTGGGTAGGGGGATTGGACAGGGGGGGTGAAAATGGAAAAATTTCTGTATTGTAAAACCTTTTCAATAAAAAAAAAAGGAAAGATGGAATGTTTTATCTTTGGATTTAAAAAATAAATAAAAAATATAAAAAAGAAAGAAAGTAGACAAATTGGACGATGCAAATTGGAATAAATGACAGTGAATAAAATAGGGTCAATTTGTCATTGAAATTAGCAGCAAATAAACTGAATACCGTATCAGGAACTAAATAGTAGGAAAGTCAGATTGTTGGCATTTATGATTATGGACTTATAAGTAGAATATGGGTAGGAATACACTGAATATTAGAGGTCATCAACTGTATCCTTTCAAGTTTCCAAGAATGTATCATTTAAATGTTTCTCAGTAAGAAAAAAAAAGCAATATTTAATGCTACCCAGAGTACTTTTTTAACTGCTTTAGAGCTAACTGGCTTTATATGTTGTACGAATTAAAGCATGGTAGAATGCCAAGCACATGCCAAAATAATACCATAATCTATGTCATAATTTACAAATAATATAAAAGCATTCAAGAAAGGAATTTGAAACCAAACAATGCAGATAAACCTGTGAATTCTAAAAAGTTTGGGACAATGGAAAATTCTTGGCTTTGCACCAGAAAGTTAACAGTGTAGACACCAGATGGGTTTCCTATTCCAAATCCGCAATTCTAGGCTAAGTCCTTCGGTATGGATTTGCTAATTGCATCTGATAAGGGGTGGGTGGGTATGACTTTATTTGACTGTCATCTAAAAATGAACAGCCTCTCTGTCATTTTGTTTCAGAAAACAAAATGGGGAAAAAAACCTAATCCATTTTCCTTTTTAAAAGGTATCTCGAATGAACTCTGACAGCTCTTTATAGCCTCTCCAATTCAATTGAAAATATTTTAATGAGGAAAGCATGCCCTAAATAATTTTTTATGAGACCAATGCATGGAAAAGAAAATGAAAAAAATTTGGGGAAAAGTCCAAAATTGTTCATACTATTTTGCTTAACACTGTGAAGAAAATTGCCTTTGTAAATACCTTCAATTTCTCCAGAAACAGGTTTCTAAGGACACTGGAAACACTACTTCAGATAGTTTTTAGTAAGACAAGTAGCCTATTATTATTTTTAAGTAACTGGTTTTTATAAGTAAAAAATGTGTAGTAGACTTCCTATTAGTTTTTAGACAACCATGTTTTTCAGAGACTGTGGATCTGCACCTAAACTCAAAATTACTGGAAAGAGGAGGGCAATGTTTACTGCTGCTAATGGATGCCATTGTAAGGAGGGAGAAAATATTTTGTGACCCATTAGGGAAGGCAAGTCTATTTTCCTGCCTTCTTAGCAATACATCATGATCATCAACTCTTCTTCTGTCTGAAAACCAATTATTTCCTTGCTGAATTAAGTGCACCCTACATGTTTGGCATGTAATATATTTATAAAAGGAAGCACAGGATGATTCATCCATTCTGCGAAGAATTTTCAAGTCACTGCCAAACATAGCACTGCTGTTGGCATGGGAACTTTCCATTTGTCAGAAGCAATTTAGCCATAGTAGTCCATTAACATGTATCACTTGAAGCAGCCACCTGTTATTTATTAATTTACTTAGTAAGGCGTCTGTGCCACTAATTATCAGGGGCTTTAAATGGCTTACAGAATGGTGCAACAAAGGTTAAAAATAAAAATTCCAGCACATGATCACTGGATTTGGAAACCCCAAGACTATGACAGTGCCATTCCCAATATCTTTTGTTGTTGGCTGTGGCTGCCAATCACTGGATTTCAAAGATGAAATGGACAGTAGACATTAGCTTAATTATGTTTGGCAAAACTTTATTATTTCTATTTACTTACATCAGAGACCCTTTCCCGATCAGCCATGACAGAAGTGAGAGGCAAACCATGGCAAAAAAAACCCATGCTGCACCACTTTTAGTAGGCAGATTTTTAGCAGTCTTTCCCCTTTCCTTTCCAGGTTCTGTGATTTAATATGAAAGGACTTTTGAAGATGGGCACTGCTTCCAGAGATATCCTAAGGCAGGAGTTCCCAACCTCTGGGCCATGGCCCGGTACCAGGCCGCAGCCTATTTGCAACCGGGCTGCGTGAGCGGTGGGCCAACACACACTCACAGTTTGATTCACACAAGCGTGGGCCAGCATGCACACACTCGCAGCTCTACTTGTGCAAGTCAAAATGCACACATGCGTGCTGACCCACCGTTCATGTCAGTCGAGCTGCACGTGCATGCACAGGGGCCTACTACTCATGTGGCCCGGTTCCCCTCTCCTCCTTCCTTATGAATGGAGAGATGTTGATCTACAAATCCTGCAGATATATTTTTACTCTAAATCTGCTACCTGTTAATTAAAACAAGTGGCAAGAAGATAGCCAAATTACCAAATGCAGTCATGGCCATTATATTAGATGATTCATCCTGATGTTAGAACTCAATGAACTGTCATATTTGTCAGCCTTACCAGGTAGACCTGACAGGAAACATGATCAGACAAGCTAATTCTGTTTAAGTGTGAAGCTACATTAATAGAATCTTGCAAGTCTGAAAGTACTATTCTCCCATTGATCCCTTCATTCTGAGCCCCTTGCCCTGCCTGCTGTATAGCTGTGGGCTGTACTATCTCTTATCTGACCATTCCCCAGGCCACATCTCTGCACCCCATCTCCCAAGGTCCTTCCCATCTACTATTATAATATATCAGAATGGCAGAGCATAATACAAGGTCCTTCCCATCTACTATTATAATATATCAGAATGGCAGAGCATAATACAGCTAATGTAAAATACATACATCATTCCTTGTACCACTGTGAAGGCCTATCACATGAAAAGACAGCAATTAGTTTTAGTTATACTTATATTCCCCAAACAACAAAACATATGAAGTTTCCTATCCAGTAAGACTCAATATCGCTCCAGCTTTCAATTGTCCCATCCCTCCTTTTACCAATACTTCCATTCTGGTACGGCCGAAATTTTCTACCATTGTCCCATTGTCTCCAAGATTCAATTGTGCAATTCTTTCCTCTGCCTTTAAATGTAGCGCTGACTTTCCCAGATCTAAATAAAAGGGCAATTTTACTTCCTGATAGTAGTCAAGATCTATTACTCTCTCCTTAAGGCTATGGTTTGCAGTGCCAAACCAAATTGGAGATATATATTCCCATAAGTTTGGGACAGTGGTGGGTTGCTACCGGTTCGAACTGGATCGGGTGAACCGGTAACGGCGGCAGTGGGAGGCTCTGCCCACCCACTCGGATGCTTCTGCGCATGCGCAGATATGCCACACACACACACGAGCGAACCGGTAACAATGGGATTTGGAACCCGCCCCTGGTTTGGGAACTGAAATGTACTTATATATTATTTCTTGCCCTATAATGATTCAGTAACCAGATTCAATAATCATTTTGTGAACCCAGAAATGAAAACAGTATTTGAATGTGCTTTTATTAACTTTTCTATGAGTCCTATGTCTAAAATTAATGCTGTTGATTTCCCATTTTTAATTATGTTATGTTCCATGGTGTTTGCCTTTGTGATGTATCTCTTAGATTTCAAATGATGTTTCAGACCTGTTAAAGAACCCATTTTTTTTTAATGGATAGTGTTCTCTATGTCTGCATAAATAATTGTAACACAGCATTCTTTTCACTGCTTGCTAAGACCAGGGCTGTGGAGTCGGAGTCGAGGAGCCGGAGTCGGAGGAAATTTTGGGTACCTGAAGTCGGAGTCGGCAAACAATGCACCGACTCCGACTCCTACTAAATTTAGATTGGAATTTTTAAAAAAGCAAGTCTAAATGTCCCAATTCTCCCAACTCCACAGCCCTGGCTAAGACAGCAGCCCCCAACCTTTTGGGCTGGTTCTGTGGAGCAAGATTTTTCCGTGGACCAGAGGGGATATGGTTTTGTGTGCTGCCTGCATCCTGTGGATGGAACTTCACTTGTTTGTGCACCCCAGTTTCTGGCATCCACGGACCAGGGGTTGGGGACCCCTGTGCTAAGAATCTCCATCAGATGGGTTAGGGGGATTGTTTTGTCAATGCAATGATTGATAGATTTGGCTCTTCTTCCTGGACATTACAGGATTAACATTAGTGCAATCCTTTAAATGAACATGAAAATATTTTTGGTCATTTTACTCATTATGATTTTGGATACTGTTAATACTGATATCTCATGAAAGTGTTACTCTACTGTTCATGGCAACTGGTTTATAAGATTTAGTGCATTTTCATTTAATGAATTATAAACATATTGTTGTACCGTGTTTCCCCGAAAATAAGACCCTGACTTATATTTTTTGAACCCTGAAATAAGCGCTTGGCCTTATTTTTGAGAAGGTCTTATTATTTTGGGGCACGTGGAGCAAGATGGGGTTTCTCTTGCCATCTTACCTGATTTCCAGCTTGCGTTTAAATATTTTTGGGGAGGGCTTATTTTCGGGGGGAGACTTATTTTAGCGCATGCGCTCAAATGCCCGATTAGGCTTATTATCAGGGGATGTCTTATTTTCAGGGAAACAGGGTAGACGTTTTGTTGTATTCTAAATTATAAAAAAAGATTTCAGTATTGAAAAAGCATGGCTTGATTAAACAATTTGAAAACATTTTAAAGAAATAATGCAAATATAATACACATTAGTAGATAAATAAAATCACAGCTGCCATTCAGTTTTATTTCCATCCATTGATAGGCTGCAGGAAGCACTATATGTGTCTAATGGTTCCCAAGAAAGAACTTCAGATCTCCTTAGGATCACATAATTTTAAGAAAGCACATTACACAGGTTGTTGTAAACCAAAGGCACATATTTCTATATATTAAAGGACAATTAAATCAGATTAGGAAAAAATGTGGAAGCTTTTCATTAGTAAGAAAATAATAAAAAGCTTCCTTAGCTTTTGGGAGATATAATTTATGTCTCACTATAATTAAAAATGGCTTTAAAAACCAAACCAAACCAAACCAGGAAGACATACATTTTGCCGATGAGTCCATGCCCATGCTCAAATCAGGCATCCAAACTGGTTTCATTTTTGCTGAATCATTTTTACTTTCAATAAAAAGTATTCCATGCATGAAAAATGCACTTAAAAAAGAAATAAATTAGTATTTCTGCAAATTTAACTGCTTGTCTTAGCATAAATTTTGCTTAGATTAACCAGTGTTTTCCAATTGTCCCTACTTTCCTTAGCAATAGCACTTAGACTTATATACCGCTTCGCAGTGCTTTACCGCCCTGTCTAAGCAGTTTACAGAGTCAGCATATTGCCCCCAACGTTCTGGGTCCTTGCTAATTAAATCATTTTAAGTCTGAGCAATTAGTCCAAGCAATCCTTAAAAACATTACATTGAACAAATTTTGAGTGATGCTATATCGAGGTAACTTTTAAAAAGATTATTTTTAAATGTCTTATGTTTAATAAATAAAAAAAATGTGGATTTTGGAATGCAGGTAGCACTTGCTTACAACCACAATTGAGGCCAACATTTCTGTTGCTAAGTCAAACATTTAAGTGAATTTTGCTCCATTTTACAACCTCTCTTGCCACAGTTGTTAAGTGAATCACTGCAGTTGTTGAGCGAATCTGGTTTCCCCATTGACTTTGCTTGTCAGAAGGTCACAGAAGCTGATCGCATGACCCCAAAGCATTTCCACCATCATAAATATGAGTCAATTGCCAAGCATCTGAATTTTGATCACGTGACCCCGGGGATGCTGCAACGATCATAAGTGTGCCATTGTAACTTTGAAGGGTTACTAAATGAACTGTTGTAAGTCGAGGACTACCTGTATAATTGTTGGCAAGCAGCTTAGCTTGATTCCTGTCTATTGTTTTCTCTACAGCACAGCCCGTTCTTTGCTGAACAGCTTACGGCCTTTCAAGTCTGGCTAACAATGGGAGTGGAAAACCGCAATCCTCCTGAACAGCTCCCTATCGTATTGCAGGTGAGTTGTCTTGACAGCCAGCTGGACTACCAGCTTAGCTGAGGCTGCTGAAATGTGGGCAACCAGCCAGCTGCAAATTTGTCTGTCTATTTATGGACATGCCTTTCTATGACTTCTTTGCTCTTTGCCAGATGGTGTTTGGGTAAATAAATTATGTGGATGGCACTGGAGACTAATTGGAGCTCATTGTTTGCTGGGCTTTTGCTGATACAGACACATTACACGCAAACAAAATCCCATTCCCCACCTAGCCACATGCTTTCAGTTAAGCATAAAGTGACATTGTAGAACTATTAGCCTTTTTGCTAGAGAATTTCACTCAACTGTACAGTCACAAAGCTCTTGTTCCAAGCAGCCAGGTTTGATCCGTATCTGACCTCTTACCATCCATAATGCAGTGGCTACTGGTGACAAGAGGGCCTGGTAAGAATAAATATCCCCTTGTTAGTATTAGGTGAATTTTTCTTTTTTGCTCTACACAAACAGAAACAAGAAAATATTCCAAATGACATGTTTACACTCCGGTCAGAATCTGGGGAGAAATGTTTTCAGCAAGAATATAAAATACTATCCGTTTTCTCTTTAAGTCTGCCTAATTCCTGTATGCTTCATCATTGTTCCCGAAGTTGAGAAACAAAGTTATACACATTTAATAAAAATATTAAAATAGACAATTTACATGTAAATAAATGATTTCATAACCAACATGTTCCTTACTACATGAGTTATTCAGTACTTTCAGCATCTAGTATATGACTATAGTTTATTTTGAAACACATTCATCTTTGCTCTTTTCTGTATGCCAGAAAAGCACCATCATCGTTGTAGAAATTTACTAAGGTTTACTAAAATGTCACAATTTAGTATCCAACTTTTCACTGTTTCATCAGGCAGAATGTTCATCAAAGTGGGAGGACTAGGTCTAGGTCCCCTAGGTCTCCCAGGTAAATAGTTCCTGTGATAAAGTTTTCAAGGTCATTATATGATACATTCAGGATTACTGAGATGCAAAGTCTGTTCCCTAATTATTTAATGGTATTCAGTTTATCAAATATTCCTCTAAAAATAAACAGCTATTGTATTATTCAGTTGTTTCTTTTAGCATATACATTTATACTGGAAATCTTATCTGGTTATAATACAAAGCAGTTCAAATTCTGACAGGAAGTAGATTAGTAGCTATTGCCAACATTCTTCGGAGATATTTGGTTTCCCTCTTCCTCTCCTTCTCCCTCTCCCTTTCCCCTTCCCCTTTCTTTTCCTTTCCTTTCCTTCTGCCAAGAGGAATAGGGTTTCTACCTATCCAAGGGCATCCATTTTCATCTTGTATAATGGGAAAAGACTTTCAGTCCCACTTAGCAGCGCTGTCTTGTAATATGGGTGACAGCGTCATCAATCATTGTGAGTCCAACTCTTCATTTTCTACAGTTTCTGCAGCCTGGGAGTTTGTTGTGGTGATAGATGGACAGTTTATCTCTGACAAAGCAGTGAGACAGACAGATTTCTTGTCCAGCAACAGATATGCTGAATGACTTGACAGCAGAGAGCTGTACAGATAATTAATTTTGCAGCAATACTGAAATGCCCACCTGCTTCTACAGGATCAAGGGTGATCACACCACTGCAAAAGCCAGCAGAAAGGTAGAGATTCATTAAACCAAGTACAATTACATTGTTTCATCAAATTTGAATTACTATGCAATTAATTAATTTACTCAAAAAGGCCCCCCAAAGGGCATTTTTATGCTTTGGGCATAATGCCCGGTACATATGCAAAAGGTTTTTCCAGCCACAGAAAACAGCTTTTATAAATAGCTTTCTTTGACTTTTTAAAAACAAATCCCTTTAGAATCTCTGTTCTCTTGGGAGAAGCATGACACAAACAGATTGCTAAGGCAGAGAGGGGGATGAAGTGGCACATGGGTAGTGGGAAAAAGCTTGGAGCACCTTAATCCTCAGGGAGGGATTTGCGTTCCAGACTGTATCTCACACAGCTCCATAGGATTAGTAGTTGCCCTGTGGAGACAACGCCTAATTGTAGATGTAAAGGATGGTTTTATTTTAATCACCTATGTATTGGCTCTTTCACCTACGCTAGCTTGTAATTTTAATAAAAAATCTCCATGTATGTATCCAATGTTTTGAGTTGATAGTTTGATATTTGCAAATCTACTGAATGTGAGTTTGTGTGTGTATGAATGAAAATCTCTCCTGCTTGTTCTGTATATTTCCCCCTCTTGTCCACAAAACAATTGTTCTTATTATTGTACAGGACTCAGAGGTTGATACTTAACAACTAAAACCAAACTAAAATGTTCATTTTGATTGTGCATTAAATAAAAAATAAGTAGATTTTACTACATCCTATTTCACAAACAAAATACTGATCCTGAAAATAGTTCTATATTTTTATTTATTTATTTATTTATTAAATTTTCATACCGTCCTTCTCCCGAAGGACTCAGGGCGGTGTACAGCCTTAATAAAACAACATATAATACAAAATTTTAAAACACTTTAAAAACGTATTAAACAATTTGGCCCCAGATTAAAACTTGAAGTTTAAAACACCCATTACAACTCTTTATTGAGCCAGCCCAGCTTGTTGGAATAGTAAAGTCTTAAGGGCACGGCAGAAGGTACGCAGGTCAGGAATCATACGTATCGCTGGGGGCAGTTCATTCCAGAGGGCGGGTGCCCCCACAGAGAAGGCTCTCCCCCTGGGGGTTGCCAGTCGGCATTGTTTGACCGACGGCACCCTGAGGAGTCCCTCTCTGTGGGAGCGTGTTGGTCGGTGGGAGGCCATCGGTGGCAGAAGGCGATCTCCATTTCTATAAATGAATATAGCTTTTTTTATGCAGTTGTGAAAATATTGTATCTGAAAGACTGAAGCGTTCCCTTAAATTTTCCCTTACATTTACTGAGTCTGTAAACTAGAGCATGGGCTTTTTGCTTGCCTGGGCTGCGTTAAATGAAAGTAATTATTTTGAACTGCATAAAATATACATAATATAGTTAATGAACATAAATATAACTAAAATTATATAATAATGTTAAAAGTTCATAATCTTGTAGGATTGCATTACTAGCTGCCAGGGCCACATGTGGCCCATGAGCCACAGGTTGGACACACCTGGTCTAGAGTATAAGTGCTTTTTAAATTATTTGCAAATGTTGCCTACTGTATGATAGCCCAGCCATAACAAGCTCTGAACTGAAATCAATTCTGTGTTGGTGTGGGTGGAAAAATATACTTGGAAAAATATATCTTCCACAAAATAGAATCTCTCATTTCAGCTGTTGAATAGAGAGTCCTGTGAAAGGATAGGATAGAAAACATTGGCGCTTATTAAAAGCCCTGACATTAAAATTACAAGACCTGCATCACAGTGTTATCATGTTAATGATTCATTACACAGTTTTTACCAGGTAACAGTAACAGAGTTGGAAGGGACCTTGGAGGTCATCTAGTCCAACCCTCTGCTCACACAGGAGACCTATACTAGGGATTCGAACCACCAAACTGTCAACCTTTCTGATCGACAAGCTCAGTGTCTTAGCCACTGAGCCCCCTAGCCACCTACCAGTCATTTCACTATGCAAGTATACATAATACGTAACAATACACAATAATATCAATAAATGATCAATCAAATATAATAGCTGATTTTACACCTCACTTAGACAATACTGCTATTCTCTTCCCTTAAGGCTTTTGGCATAACTAGGTTTTTAAAAGTTTCCAGAAGTTCACGAGGAACTATTTCTTTTATCAGTCCCCTCTTCTTTGACCTTTTTCTTTCTAGCTGGTGAAAAAGAAAAAAAAATCAGCTTGCTCTTTAATAGTACATTAATTTTATATTTGTTAGAGTGCAGTCTTTAATATAATATGAGATAGACATGAGAATTCAGGAGACAAGAATAAAAGTGAGAAAAAGTGCCACTATTAAATAAGAAGGAAGAACATTATATAATGCATAAAAGTGTTGAGACAACCTAAAATTTATGATTCTGATCAAGAATCTTACTAAATTAAAATAGAGGTGCACAGAGCATATGTGAATCCCAAAGCTATAAATTCAGTTGATTTTTTTCAAAAGTGGTTTCTGAATTATAATTTTCTTTTGACAGAAAGGCAAAATTATGACATATGTGGGGAATAATCTTATTAACTGTGTTTAATTTAATTTAAATTTAATCAAACATAATGTTACCCTTGCACTGGAGTGCAATCCACAGCTCACCACTCGAAGTTAAGTGTGGAACTTAGATCAGAAAAGGTTGTATAGCCCTGACTTCAAGCAGAGTTAGGTTTTAGCCTCCTAATTTGAAAGGTACAATGTCATTCTCCCACATTAGGGAGACCGCTTTCCCCCAGAAGCAAGGTTAATTGGTTGTGGGACTAAAGAGAGAGCGGCCTAGCTGCCTGTTTTTGACATTAACAGATTGCTAGCTTTTTCTGTGACAGCAAATTGAAAGCTAAAGAATCATCTTATTATTTGGAAACTAAGAAATTCACCCTCTGGCTTGTGTGCAGTTTCTGACTTTGAATAGAACACTTCTCTGATCTTTTTTTTGGGGGGGGGGGGACTGGGGTGGAGAGGAATGGAATTCATCATGTATTTAAAACGGTAAAGATAGGGGGTTACGTGGCTCATATCTGACAGTGGATAAATGACTTATGCAAAAATATATATGATTAGTGGTTCCATTTCTTCAACTGTATTCATTTTGTATAGTCTATTTCTGGTATTTTGGGAAAAACTGATATGGGCAGACTGTTACTAGCTGACTGCATGTTGCCTCCTCCAACACAATTACAATACCTGGATGCCATTGTGCCAGGAAGTGAAATTGTCACTCTTTTTGTGTGTTTAGAAAACGTGAGATGGCCATAAAGGGAGCTTTAAGCCTTGCAAAGCCACTTATTTGACACATTAAAATGTCCCATACTCCCCATCCACACATTTGAGTTTTTGATTTGGGGAGTTCAGGGGCAAATGGTATTGTTTTTAACTTCTCCAATTAAAAAAAAGAGCAAAAAGCAGCCAATATGTTTGGTCCTATCCATTTCAATAATACTATTCTTTTAGTCTTGTCCTCTGCAGTCCACGGGTAGGAAGCAATGGCAGAATGTAAGTCTCAGGTCCAAAATCATTATCCAGGCCAGATCACAAAGCTCTGAAATCCAAAATAATTGGCCTTGTGTGATTTTGTGGGGGTTTTTTTTTTTAATGGCAATTCTTGTTTTCTCTGTTTTTTACAGGTATTACTGAGTCAAGTACATCGGCTACGAGCTCTTGATTTACTTGGGCGTTTTTTGGATCTGGGTCCCTGGGCTGTTAGCTTGGTGAGTCCATTTTATAGCCTTTGTCCTGAAAAAGGAAAGACGCTTTATATACCATCAACATGTGTGTCTGATGAACTTATTCTTCCTTGATGTGGAAAATAATGTCCCATTAGAGATGGCTGCTATGTATCCCGCAATCGGATACACTCAGGACACTATAAATCAGGCTCTCAGAATTTGACCAACTCTGCAAATGGTTGAGAATCTTGTTATCTGCTGCAATTCCCATCGTTGTTCAGCCTCTTTCATTCCATCTGAAGGTGGGCCTAACAATATTAAAAAGATGTAATTTGACTGCTCAGGCACTTTCTTGTGGGCATGCTGATAATGTACAATTTCCTAGAATAAAATGAGAATTAGAACTAGAAGAGCTTCCAGCTATTATAATTTTTATTCACACAAGGACTGTCTAGACCTTAAAAGGAGGCTGCTTAGCACCATGTAAAAATCGGAGCTATTCCAGCTTTGCTTTTTAATTGAGAAAACACGACAGGAACTTTGAAAATTGCAGGGTTAAAAAGAAAAATAAATCAGGAGGAAAGGAAAAGGATGTGGGCGGTTAAGAAAGAATAATTATGTTTGGGTTTTGTGCGTATCTGATTATGTTTGAAAATCTTAAGGAGTATGCAGTTTAAAGATTCGCATTCAGTATTTCTATCAAAATGTCACTTTCCTTATTAGAAAATACCTTGTTAACTTGTGACTAGATTAGAAAAAACTTACTCTACATTTCAGAACTTTTGTGGTAGTGATTTTCCAGGCAGAACAATTCTCTGTGTCTCTAAACATCATGATTCAATGAAAGATGTGCTGTAATTTTTCATTGTTTAGCAATAACAAACCTGAATGAGTTCCAAACTGTCATATGGAAAACTACAATAGTACATTAAGTTCTGAACAAAAATGTATCAATCAACTTTGGGTAAAAATCCAGATAATTAAAATTATTGCACAGCATCTAGGAATAATGTTGACAAGTAACAAATATGCAGATATTAGCTCTTTAGCATCTTTACTGCCAGAGGTGGGGGCAGGAGGTTCTTGATGCCAGCCCTACATTTATATCCCTTCTCAATTGTCTTTTCTGTTAGGCTTTATCCGTTGGCATTTTCCCCTATGTATTAAAACTGCTTCAAAGTTCTGCTCGAGAACTAAGACCTCTTCTGGTTTTCATCTGGGCCAAAATCCTTGCAGTGGACAGTGTGAGTAACCATTAAGTTAATTGACCAAAAGACAAAATATGATACAGGAGGTCCTCAACTTACGACCATTCGTTTACTAACCATTCAAAGTTAAAAATAGTAGGAAAAGATGGCTTGTGACAGGTTTTCACACTTAGTGATCACATGATGAAAATTCAGGCACTTGGCAACTGGCATGTATATATGACAGTTGCACTGTCCTGGGATCAGGTGATCTACATTTGTAACCTTCCTAGCCAGCTTCCAATAAGGAAGGGGGGAGGGGGGAGGGGGGAACTAAGTTCACTTAATGACCACATGATGCACTTAACAAAAGCAGTGATTGACTTAACCACTGTGTCAAAAAAAGTCATAAAATGGGACCAAATTCATTTAACGACTGCTTTGTTTAGCAAAGCAAATTTTGGGCTCAATTGTAGTTGTAAGTCGAGGACTACCTATAGTTGTGCAGGGTTTTCGGTTTCACCTATAAAAGATGCTTCACAGCACATGGGGACATGAAGATTGCACTTGCTTGCAGCTCTTTAAAGCTCATGGGGAAAAGTGTTGCTTTAAGATGTTGCAAACAGATGTTATATTGAAACTCCAGACATTCCAAAGCACAGCCTTATAGAAAGCTTAAAAAGTTCTCCTTCCAGTATTTTCTTGTCTAAAAAGTAAGATTTGTTTCCAGATGAAATAAGAGCGACAAAATTAACTTTGTCTCATGGTTGGAATTTTGAGTCTGCTGTTTAAAAAAAAAAATCAGCTTTGTTTACATCTTTTTCTCTTTCATTGGAAATTGAATGTTATTATCTGACAATAAATTTAAACTGATTTCTACAAGAATATAGAAAAGTTGGGAAATCAAATTACAATTTTTGTAATGAAATATAAAACATTTTTTTAAAGTGAGTTATTCCGCTGGGGAATTACAGCTTTATTGAAGACTATAAAATACCCATTATTAGGCTATCAGTATTTGGGGCCAAGGAGTAGAAAATACATAGTTCATGAAATTTTCAAGCCTGGACATGACCTATGCTGAAGTTTAAATAAATAAAATTCTCAAAATCCAAACCATGTTTGTTGGTTAACAGACAAGACAGTATCTAGAGAGCTTAGTCTATTTTGGAATGAGTTCCTTCAAGTACGTTAATATATATAGGCATGAAAATAAACTGTTCTAGAAATATGGTCATCATAAACAATAGTGAAGTACAGACTCTTCATTTTTTTCTGACTACCTAATGGTTTTGTAATCTAATATTAGTTTTATCTATTCTACATGAGTCAGTTTTTTATATGTGGACAAATATTCATTTGCTCTTCATATACTTCTCTTGGTCTGCCTGCCCGTGTTTACAAATGTTTAGCATACATTGCACATTAAAGTAATTGCAAATGAAAATTATTAGCTACTGTAAAAATTACAACATCAAAAGTTATTTTAAAGCCTAAAATTCTACATGTAGTTGTTGACTGGTTCTTGTCTGATTAATGCTGTTAAGCACAAGCAGCAGCCATGATCAAGCACTGGCATCTTTTCCCTCTAATCTAGAGTTATGTTTAGTGTTATTAAATATATTTTGAATAATGTTTTAGAAAGATTTTAGACAGCAAAGAAAATGAAAAATGGTCCTCAACTTGTTTCGAGGGGGAAAAAAGAGCTTATCTTTGATGAATACTTTTGTTTAGCTGGGCAATCAAACCTCCATGTATAATTCAGAATAAGAATATATTCATTGAATAAGCCATGCAACACTGTGCAGATCTATAACAACAATAACACTTTGTCTGTGGGAGTGGAGGACATAATCTCTTCTTTGAAAATGGGACCAAGAAGAGTATAGTCTTATTTATTCAAGCCATGCTTTGCTGCCCAATACTAGGAAACATAAGAGGACAGTGTATTTGTAATAGTGCAATACAATGTTGAATTGAATACATTGTTAATTTCCCTGACAATTTATCAGAGTATTTTAAAAGAAGCATGAAATGTAATGATGTTTGAAGAAGAAGGAGTAATGATATGAGGAAAGGGAATTGTGATGCCTGACCACCACAATTTATAAGCCACCCAGAATTGCTTGGTAGCAAGATGGGCGGTATACAAATAAATTAATAACAATAAAATAATAAACAGTCCTCTTATAAGGGTTCAGGCCCTGATGAAGACATTTCTGATGTGGCCAGTGTGTTTCAGAGCTTTTTAACACTTGCATCAGGGAATGATGATTGCAGACAAATATCCTAGGAGCATGACTAAGTGTACTACCGCAGTTGCTGCAATCAATCACTAGAAACTGATTTGCTGTATTTGCCATGAGAAAAATATTGCAATTAATTGTTCTTCAGTAATGAGTAATACTGCAATAGAATAGTGCAATAGAAAAAATCAAATAGTAGAATTAAGCAAGTGCGTTACAGAGATATTCTCAAGTTGCTGTCCAACTACTGCTATGCTCTAGTCTAGACTAATGAATTACAAATTGAGCTGTGATTCAGAAAATGCTCAGTTCATATCTTCTCTCTGTATGAATTTAGCGCTAGACAGATTAGTTTCTCTCAGCTACCACATGTAATTTAATAATACCTTAAGTCAATACCTTTAAAAGTTGTTCTAAGAATTACAATGTCTGGAAGTGCTTTATACTGTAGAATTGACAAAGCATAGTAGGCAAGAAACTAATCAATATTCTAGATGTCCATAGGAGAGCAAAATGCAAGTATAAATAACACAAGTTTAAAACGTACTTAGTTTGAGCTTGGTTCAGTTAGAGCTGTGTCTTCACTATATACAATTATTTTAAAAACTATTTGTCCCTTTCAGATTTTCTGAGTTTTTGCATATCTTTGTTGCTGAATGTTATCAGAACTTCATAGGGCTTATTGACAGATAAGGGAAACCTAAGTGAACAAATAACACTAACACCAAGGGTTGCAAAAACTTTTTCATACATTTTCAATGCATGAACTATCCTAACTGCTGATGGCATGCAAAATATCTGCACTGAATAGAAACTGTGAAGTTCAAAACACCTACTGGTACTTATTTTCTTCCTGTTAGCTTTTAATATGTGTTTTCCCTGAACAGAAGTATCTCCTCCTCTTTATTCTTTTGTTTGCCAGATTAACAAAGAATTTGAAATGCAGAAAGGGAAGGCTATTTATAATTATGCAATGATACATATTCCTTTAGCAGCCTTAGCAATTAAAGTTTTTTTCCATTTAATCAGTATAAATACAAGTCTGTCTTCTGTATATTTTTGTGCGTGCTTTGATTGAATGTCTATATCAGTGGTTCCCAAAGTGGGCGGTACTGGGCAGTACTCCCCAGTGGGATGCCTTGGGGAGGGGCGGTAAGAGGCAAGGGGGGTGGCAGGGGGGCGCTAGAGGCAAAAGGAGGTGGCAGGGGGGCGCTAAGTGGCAAGGAGGGTGGCCCCCACCCTTTGGCCTATGCAGTTACCGCCTTGCAAGCAAACAGCAAGAAAAAACAACTCCTTTCAGCTTCAGCAAAGGCTAATTAGCCCATTGATTAGATCCGCGACTCTCAGCTGATTTGCTCTCAGCAGGGATCTGCTGCTTGCTACAAAGAACTAAATTGTTGGAGCAGTTTTTTTTTTCTCCTTGTGCAATTCAAGCTGAAACCGAAACCGAAAGTAAAGTTGGTTGTTGGCTTTGCTGTTTGCTGCAAGGTTGGAAAATTATGCAGAGGCAGATTTCTTTTCTTTTTCCTCATCAAAAAAAGTAGGTGCAAACAATGGGAAATTTAGGGCAAAAGAGGGGAATTCAAGATTTTAAAACACAAAAGAAAAAAAGCTCTATTTAACTAGGGAATTGTAATAATTGAGATACTATTGTATATTGTGTTGAAAGAGAAATGGTTAAGTTGTGGTTTGGAGGAATATATGGGGGAAATTATTTGGTTTATTATTATTGGTAAATATTAATTGATTTGTAAGAAATTGGATTGCATGAAAATAATTGGAATATTTATGTTCGTATTGATTAATATACAAAAACGATAGATATAACTAATTGATTTATATTAAAATGTTGAATTTGTATTAAACAACTGTAATATTACATAATTAACCAATGTGAGGATGAATATAAAAATAGGTGACAGTGGGAAGGGGTGTAATATAGAATAGAAGGGAAAATTGAATTTGATTAGTATTAGAGATGAGGATGAAGGGTAAAAATGTTTTTTTAAAAAAATAGATGAGGAATAAATATGGCAAAAAGGAAATATAGAAATTGTAAATTTAATTGAAATGACTAAACGCTGTTTAAATTTGGGAACCGGCCAAATACTCTGTTCAAAGAAAATACATTGTATGTTTGTATGTGTTTCTAATTATTGCTATTTATTCATATTTGTTCTCTTTTATTCTTTAAAGTTCAAAAATTCATTCTTTATCTTAATATCTTAATATTTGTTTGGGGTTGCCTTTCTTCCATTTCATCTTTTTTATTGTACAGCAATCTTTCTCCTCAAACCTACCACTTCTCTCTTCTTTCCTTCTTACTTTCTCTTCCCCCCCCTCTTTTTCTCCTCCCTACTTCCTCTTCTTTTCTCCTTCTCCTCCTCTCTTCCTCCCTTTCTTACCCTCACTCCTACTCTAATTTCCCTTCCCTTCCTTCCTTCTCTTCCTTCCCTCTCTCTCCTTCCTTCTTCCATCTCTCTTCTCCTTCCTTCATCCCTCTCTATTGCTGTATTCATTTTCAATTTTATAATTTCCACTATGGAGTCCAGGCAACCCCGGTCTTTCTTTCATTTATCAAGTATATTTCTCAAAATTTCCCCTCATCTTTTTAATTATTAGCAGTATATTTCATTTTATTCCATTTTTTCTATTGAACCCAGTGTAATCATCTTTATCTTTTTTTCAATTATTTCCTTTTCAATATTAGCTCCTTGTTTCTCTTGTTTCTCATTCATCTTTTCTCTTTCTTTTTTTTTTTGCAAGCTAACCAATTCTCCGCCCTAGCGCCCACAGCAGTCAGGATTGGGTAGTGGCAGGTCTGGTATCCAATGAGACCGAGCCTACTGAACTTTTCTGGCACCTCCCCTTCCTGTTAGTCCAGTTTTTCGGCTCGGTCTTATCCAAGACCAGACGTGTCTGCAGATCCTCTAGCCTATTTGGCCTGTTTTCTTCCTGATTCAGCTTCAATCTCAACTCAAGACTACTTCAATCTTCACAACAAGTAAGGTCCGGCGTGAAGGGCAGGAGCCTGTAGCCGCCGAAGGCCTCCTAAGGCTGGGGCTTCCCTTGGGCAGCTCCTGTTGGGGCGCACGAGCTAACTCCGTTTGGCTCTGCCGCTTTCCTCCTCTCTCTCATTCCTCCTGGGGCTGTTCTTACTTTTTCGCTGGGAGCTGCGAGGAGTGTGTCCGCGCTCCCAGCGTCTCTTTCTTCCTTTTCGGGCCGCCGCGGCTTCTTCAAGGGCCCGCTCATCAGCTGAGAGGCGCGGGCGCCATTTTGTTTTTTCCCCCCCCACTCGCTGTTTAACCGGGTGCTCTCCGACCCCCTTGGGGGCTCAGCCTTCGCAGGGGAAGCGCGAGGAGGGTGTCCGCCTTCCCCTGCACCTGCCTGGAAGCCCCTGCTGCCTTGTTTCAGGCCGTTTTCGTCGCGGCCGCCATTTTGTTTTTTGGCGCGGGCGCCATTTTCTGGGCCCAAAAATTTCGCGCCATTTTTGCCACTCTCTCAGGGGGCCTTACAGCGAAGGGGAAGAGCGAGGAGTGTGTCCGCATTCCCCTTCGGCTTCCCAGCCCGCCCCCCCCCTCTCCAAAAAAAAAAAAAAAAAATCTGCCTGTTTGCCCCTAAGGCTTTTGGGGCCAAGCCTTTCAATCCCTCGCTCAAGGTCCTTACCTAGCGAGAGAGAAAGAGAGAGAGAGAGAGAGAGAGAGAGAGAGACAAAGAGAGAGAGAGAGAGAGAAAAGGAAAGAAGGGGGCTCTTGTCCTGCTGTTGCTGACCCCCCCCCTCTCTTTTTTTCCTGGCACCTTTTCTCTTTATAGAGAGCCAGACCTGATCATGGCAGATCCTCCTCCTCAAAAATCAGGCCGTACCAGATCAAGCAAAAGACCAAGGGTTGAAGACCCTGGAGAGGGCTCCTCTTCCCAAAGAAGCAAGAGCAATCCCTCTTCTGCTAAGGGCGCTTCTTCATCCAAATCAACCATGTCCAGGGATGAAGCCCGCAGACATAAGGCCATGGACCGGGCCTTTGACAGGGCTCAGGCTAAGAACTTGCCTCAACCAAAACCAACGACAGCGGCTCTCAGGAGCTCTTCACGTGGCGCCACCGCTTCTTCTGTGGCCTCCCAGGAGGCTTCTCCCCACCGCACTACCACCTCTCTGTCTCCTGATAGGTCCCTAGCAGGTGATTCAGTTCCGTCCCAAGCAGCTGCCTCTGTCTTTCCGGCTTGTCCAGGAGCAGATGATCAATCTCTTCAGTCCCCTGCTAATCCTTCAGCTGATCCGGTCTCCTCTGCTTCAACTTTGGCTGACCCGCAATCCATCCTTCAGAATCCCCTCTTACCTTCAGACATGAGGCTCTCCTTAGCTGATTTGATTTCTGAAGCCATCAGGCAAGGCATTGCCCAGGGCCTTCAACAACATACCATGGCTGATTCCTCTAGACAAGGGGACCATTCTCGCTCTCGCTCCCGAGCTCGTCCAGAGGAGGTCACAGAAGACCCTTACGACCGGGACTCAGACAGCCAGGCTTCCTTATCAGAAGGTGAAATTCATCCTGACCAGGACCTCTCTGAGGATGAAGGGCTGGAACCTGACCAACCTGCCTTTGTGGGTTTGTTCAAACCCCATATGTTCCGGTCCCTTCTCCACAAGGCCCAGTTGGTCACTGGTCTCGGGCCTCCTGCCTCCCCTTCTGAGGCTCCCGCGGGGTCTGTCACCGCATCCTCAGCCCTCTTTCAAGAGCCTGCTGCGCACTCCGACATTGTTCCAGCACCTAAGCTCTTCTCTGATGTCACCAAAAGGCAGTGGTCCAACCCCAGCTCGGGCCCTGTGCCAAATAATCTGGACAGGAAGTTTTATAATGTTGCCCAAGATTATTCTTCCCTCCTGCAGGTGCCCTCGGTGGATCCGCCTATCGTGGCCCTTTCTTCCTCCTCCCCCCTCACCGGGCCTTCTGAGGAATGCTTAAAACCAGAGGATAAGAAGGCGGAGAGAACCCTCATAAAAAACCACCAGGCTTCTGCATGGGCGGTCCAGGCTTCTTCAGCGGCCTCTTTCTTCAACAGGGCCACCATCCTTTGGCTCAAACAGCTACAAGAGCGCATTCCAGCCACGGATCACCGAACCCACCAGGACATCAATAAAGTCCTGGCGGCAGTGGAATTTTCGGCAGATGCTACACTTAACGCCGCCCGATTCTCTGCCAAAGCCATTGGAACCTCAGTCACCTCCAGGCGTCTCCTCTGGCTCCGAAATTGGCAGGCGGACGCCAGGAACAAATGGCGTCTTGCTTCTTCTCCTTATTCCGGGGACAAACTCTTCGGAGAGCAGCTGGATCCCCTCCTGATAGAGACCAGAGACCACCGCAAGATCCTCCCTGCCCTTTCCAGGCGCTCAGATCCTCGACACCTAGGGTCCTTTCGTTCCTCCTCCTTTCGATCATCGGAGTCTACCTCGTTCCAGCGTCATCAAAGGAACTTCCCTTCGAGGCAACGCCAATTCGACACCCAGGTTAGGCAAGGCCCCAGATTCAATCCCAAACGGTCCTTTCGGGGTGGGAGAGCCAGACCCTTTCGGAGACCTCGTTAAGGACAACCCAGACCCAGTCATTGGCGGCCGTCTATCTCGGTTCGCTGATCAATGGGATTCCACTACCTCTGACCTCTGGGTCAGAAACACCATTAGATTTGGCCTATCCCTAGAATTCTCTTCCCCCCCTCCCAACCTTTTTTTGCCTTGCCCTCTATCGTCTGACCCGGTTAAACGGGCTCAGCTCGATGAGGCCATCCAGCATTTATTAACCATCAAGGCTATCCAGCCTGTCCCCGCTAACCAAAGGGGTCTAGGGTTTTATTCCCGTTTGTTTTTGGTACCAAAGTCCTCGGGAGATTGGAGGGCTATCCTTGACCTGAAGTCCCTCAATAAATACATCGTTTACCATCGCTTCAAAATGCAGTCCTTAAATACCATACTCCTCTGCATCCGCAATGGAGACCTTATGTCCTCCATAGACCTCACTGAAGCTTACCTCCACATCCCCATCCTTCCTTCCCACCGAAAATTTTTGCGTTTCTTTCATAATGGCCGCCATTTTCAGTACGCGGCCCTCCCATTTGGACTTTCCTCTGCCCCTAGGGCGTTTACTAAGGTTATGGCCGCTCTCATGGCACATATTGCCTCTGTCCCTATCAGAGCCCTTTTTTATTTAGACGATATCCTTGTCCTCTCCCAATCTCGTTCCAAGGCCATCCACGATGTCTCTTCCACCATTGCCATGTTACAAAGTCACGGTTTTTCCATTAACTGGCGTAAGAGCCAGCTATCCCCCTCCACTCGCATCCAACATCTGGGCGCTCTCATTGATTCATCAAACCTTCAGGTCTCCCTCTCCCTTGACCGCCAAACTGGCCTTTCTGAATCAGCTGACCGCATCCTGAAATGCGGATCCTCCTCTCTCCTGGGTCTCTCCAGTCTTCTGGGCAAGATGGTATCCGCTTATGATATTGTCCCCTGGTCTCGCCTACACAGCAGGGAGCTCCAGTGGCTTTTACTCCCGTTCCAACGGACCAAACGGGCCACCTCAGCTTCCAGAATCGCCTTGCCCCCTTCGGTGACAGACTCTCTGACCTGGTGGACGTCGTCGGCCGTATCCCGGGGCTCTTTCTTCGGCCAAGTGACCAGGACTGTGATTACAACGGATGCCAGCCTTTCGGGCTGGGGGGCTCACTTAGACGTCCACATGGCCCAAGGCCTATGGTCCCCGCAGGAACAGCGGTTCAACATCAATGTCCTGGAACTACGGGCCATCTTCTTAGCCCTCCTGGCCTTCGAGTCTCAGATTGTTGGCAAGGATGTCTTAATTCTCACAGACAATGTCTCGGCCAAAGCACACATCAACCGGCAGGGCGGAACTCGATCCCGCTCCCTACAGAAGGAGGCAACCAGATTATTCCGCTGGGCCGAGACTCATCTATCCTCGATCAGGGCCGAGCACATATCGGGGGTAGACAACATTCAGGCGGACTCCCTCAGCCGCGTCCAGATCGATCCCTCAGAGTGGAGCCTGCATCCTCCCCTCTTCGACGAGCTGATATCCCGGTTCGGGACCCCGACTGTCGACCTGTTCGCCTCGGCCGCCAATCACCTACTGCCCCGGTTCTTCTCTCGTTTTCCCTGCCCGGGAGCAGAGGCTGTGGATGCCCTCCGCAGCCCTTGGCCGGCGGGTCAGCTTCTCTACGCCTTCCCCCCCCTCCCAGTCCTGTCCAGGGTAATCCGCAAGATTCTGCTAGAGAGGGCGGAGATCATCCTTCTGGCCCCCCACTGGCCTCGACATCCGTGGTTTCCCGATCTGTTGTCCCTGTCGGTGGCCCCTCCCTGGAGGATTCCCGACAGCAAGATAGTCCTCCTTCAAGGTCCTCTTCGACACCCGGACCCACAGTCGTATCAACTGACCGCTTGGAGGTTGAGCGGCGCCTCCTCGCTAGAGCCTTAGTCTCTCCGGACGCCATCACCATCATCCAGGCGGCCAGACGTCCTTCTACCTTGCGCATATACGACTCTACCTGGCGTTCCTTTGTCAAGTGGTGCTCTAGGAAAAGAATCCTTGCTACGGAGGCCTCCATTCCTCAGCTTATAGACTTCTTGCGGGATGGTTTCCGCTCAGGCTTGGCCCCTAACACCCTTCGCCGACAGGTGGCGGCATTATCTTCCATTCTTTCATGTGGCTCCTCATCTACGTTAGCCAACGACCCACTTGTGCACGCCTTTTTACGAGGCGCTACAAACCTCCGACCTCCCGTAATCCATCGGTTCCCTACGTGGGACCTCAACAAAGTCCTTCAAGCCTTGACCGCTGCTCCCCTCGAGCCTCTTCGCACGGTCAGCCTGAAATATCTTTCCTTCAAAGTCTCCTTCCTGGTCGCTATTACCTCTGCCCGTAGGATTTCTGAGCTGGCGGCTTTGTCGGTCCGTGCTGACCTATGCATCTTCCATTCAGACAGGGTAGTCCTCAGACTCGACCCTGCCTTCATCCCCAAGGTCAACGCCACGTTCCATCGGGCACAAGAGATCATCCTCCCGGATTTCTGTCCTGCTCCCAGATGTCATCAGGAGGCGGTTTGGCACAAGCTCGACGTACGAAGAGCTCTCCGCATTTATCTGTTTCGTACTTCTTCCTTCCGTCGATCAGAAGCCTTGTTTCTGTCCTTTCAACCGGCTTCGATGGGTGCAAGAGCTTCCTCAGTCACGATAGGTCGCTGGTTGCGGGCTACCATCGCATCTGCCTACGAGTCACAATCTCTTCCGGCCCCGCGCAACATTACCGCTCATTCCACCAGGAGCGCTTCCACCTCGGCAGCTTGGGCCACACAAGCATCGGTGGAGGAAGTCTGCCGTGCAGCTACATGGGCATCTGTGACTCCCTTCGTCCGGCACTATCGCCTCGACTCCTATGCATCGGCGGATGCAGCATTCGGCAGGAGAGTTCTCCAGAGGGTCCGGCCTATCCCACCCTAGGAGACATCAAGCTTTGGTATGTCCCAATCCTGACTGCTGTGGGCGCTAGGGCGGAGAATGGGCGTTGGTCTTACCTGATACGCCCGTTCTCGATGAAGCGCCCACAGCAGTCAGCCCCACCCTAGGCCGTACTGGGATTCATGGGGGTGGGTGGACTCTCATTCTCTTCTTATATATCTGCAGACATCTCAGTCTACTGAACGAACTCGCCTCCAAACTGGACTAACAGGAAGGGGAGGTGCCAGAAAAGTTCAGTAGGCTCGGTCTCATTGGATACCAGACCTGCCACTACCCAATCCTGACTGCTGTGGGCGCTTCATCGAGAACGGGCGTATCAGGTAAGACCAACGCCCATTCTCTGCTTCTTTATTTACCTTAAATGCCTCCCTTACTTTTTGAAACATCTCCTTTAGTGTCTCATATTTATCCTCCCAATTCTCCATATTTTCAATTTTAAAAGGGTAGGATTTTTAAGCTTATTCTTTTCATTTACATATGTGGGGGGTGGGGGTGCTTTTCAAGGAGCCACAAGGGGGACTGAGAGCAGAGTTATTCTGACAGTGTCTTTTAAAATTGCTTGGAAGACCCATATTTTCCCTAACAATAATGGTTTGTATACTTTGGAATAAAACATATACCTGGAAAAAGTATTTGCAAAACTTGGACAGAAGGAAAAGAAAGGCAGGACTAGACTTATTATCAGTAACTAGTTAGTTCATTATTATCAGTGACTCCCACTGATTCTAAGCTCATTTTAAGACTGGAGTTGGTGATTTAAGTATTCAACATTGATCTCAGAAATCTTTGATTTGAACTATCAAATCTTTGATTTGAACTTTGATTTGAACTATGGCAAGAAAAATCGTAAAATGAGGCAAAACTCACTTAAACATAATAATTTCTAGATATTTTAAGTGTAGAGAATTCAAGTGTTGAGAATGACCCATTATTTCATCTCTTTTTCCGCACTAGGTACCACTATTTGATTTCTTTTCATTTTATTCAAATAACAACAGAAAACCCAATATGGTTCAGTATGAATTGGCTTTCTAGTCCTTCCTTGATGCATTTTTTCACATTGGTTATCTAGTTTAAATGCCAAAAAAAATCAATGATATATTTTTCAGACCTTTGAAGGATCACACTGTCAATTGTTCACACTGCTCAAGCAAAATTAATAGGTGTGAATTAAGTTTTAGCTAAAAAATGGAGCTTTAATTCCGGAAGTCCATTCTTTAAACTTGGACTTCTGGAATTAAAAGGCTCTGGATTAAATGGTACTCCAGAGAAAAGATGGAGAAAAGTATCTTGCTTTTAGACATGATAATAGCTGTCTAAAAAGGTAAGTTATGAGCTATTTTGACATCATCAGAAATTTAATTTATTACCTGTTAAAAATGCAAAGACAAGAAGTACAAGGAATAAATAAAAGACCTTCATGTTGGGATTGGTTCTGGACCAAATCTTACTTGTGGGACAGAAACCAGCTCTCAGCCCTCCTTGTGACTTCTTGAAAAGCATCCCCCCCCCTCCAGCTCCACCCCCTGAGGAGGCAGGAGAGGACTGCAGGTTGATCCCAAGGGGGTCTGGGAATGGGTGTCATCCCACGGCCCTCTCCATCCCCTCCTCTGTGAAATTGCTTTCTCCCACTCGCTGGTGTCAGCAAATTCAAAAGGAACTCCCAGCTGAGAATCACTGCTCTAGATTGGTTGATTCAGGGGATTTCTTTAGTGTTAACTAATACTGTTAGCTATTTTTGTTACAGGGGTAGATTTGTATTGGAGCAGCATGCAGGCCTCCCAAAGGCTCTGCACACCCTGTTTTTGGGAAAAACAGGCCCGTTTTTCACAAAAACGGGACATGCAGGGCAAGGCTTCAGGAGGCCAAAAAATGGCTGCATTCCGTGTATTTTACTGTTACTATCTTCCTTAGGGGGTTGTGCAAACCGCTATTCCGAACAATGCTATTTATAGGGGGTGGGGATGGGAGCAGTGATGGGTTGCCCCGGTTCTCACTGATTCTATAGAACCGGTAGTAAAACCAGCAGGAGGCCCCACCCACTGACCCCGACATCACCAAAATGCTTCTGCACATGTGCAGAAGAGCACATGCATGTGCGAGCGAAGTGAGCGCCCGCGCGTGGCCCCGCTGCAAACCAGTAGTAAAGGTAAGTAGAACCCACCCCTGGGTGGGGGGCACTGAGGATGAATTTGTAGTACCAAGGGGGCGGTGGACTGAAAAAGTTTGGGAACCACTGGTCTACATGAACATTTCCTTCTTTGAGTATAGTTGGTCTCCCATTCCACTTAAATAAAATTGTTTCATTGAAAATAAGCAGAATTTTCTTTTTAAAAAATAGAGCCTGTATATTTTTAATGAAAATAATGAATTTGCTTACTTGTGTATAGTTCCTGAAACCTGAGTTTCCTTTTGAAGGCTGCTATTTCCATTCATCAAAATCAGGAAAAGAGAAATGAACAGGAAATAAAACGTTTTCTCTAGTTCTCTTAAAATGCTTGGAAAACACTGGTAGGCTCTCTGACCCAAAGGTGCTTTTTCAAAAGGCAACTGTACTTTCTTTCTTTTTTCCTGGAATACGTTTAGCTTCACATCCAAGAAGTTCTTCAGTTCTTGGATGAAACGTCTTCAAGGGAAAAAAACAAGCGAAGTCTAGTTTGCCTTTTGAAAAAGCACCTTTGGGACAACCATGACCTGGATGGTTGAGAATCTCCATAGATATCTGGTAGGCTCTGAGTTTCTCCTGGAGCTTTTTGTCTCAGGGCAATGACACTGAGAGAATAGTCACAGCCCATTCCGCTTCACCTTCCAGCCTGGCACTTGTAAATCCATATCCAACCTTGGTGGTTCCCACTTTGTAGTTCCTCCTCCCTTGCTCTCCGTCTTCATTCCCTCAACAGGTCAAGTAAAAGGGTCAGAGTTTTCATAGTTTTACATGAAAGCAATGAAAGCTAAACTTGGAAGGTACTCCCTTATAATCCATTGTCTCGGGTGGGTCGTGACCCCCACTTTGAAAACGACTGTCATAGATAGTCAGTCAATAAATACAACTATATTCAGGCAATGATCAGTGCCTGAATCAAATTTATCTTCGGCTTACCCAGAAAAATGGCACATCACTAAAAATAGTGGCTATAATAAAAGGAGCATAATTGATGCTACACATCCATTTCTGATGGCACATAAATTTGGGGAGAATTAATACATCATATTAATAAGAGTGGTGTCAGTATGGTGCTTATAATAAATAAGTGAGAAACAGTACGGTATAAAACTGTTCACTTTCAAAAGGAAAAATGGACACTCTTTAAGTTGTGTGTCTAAGTATCTGTGAAACATCCTTCAGGCAGAAATTGTAAAGAGTAGTAAGATATCATAACCCCTGATATCCTAATGAAAATGCGTATGCATTAACAATCCTTAGAACATGGGCTTCCATGGCAGAGCCATCTTTTCTCAGATGACATGAGGCCTTGTGATTCTATTAGGAAACTATCTCCTTCAGAGGTGAAATCCAGCAGATTCTGACAGGTTTTGGAGAACTAGTAGCAAAAATTTTGAGCAGTTCGGAGAACTGGCAAATACCACTTCTGGCTGGCCCCAGAGTGGGGTGGGAATGGAGATTTTGCAATATCCTTCCCCCAGGAGCGGGGAGGGAATGGGGATTTTGCAGTATCCTTCCCCTGGAGTGGATTGGGAATGGAGATTTTGCAGTATCCTTCTCCTGCCATGCCCACCAAGCCACACCCACCAAGTCACACCACACCCACCAAGCCACGCCCACAAAACCGGTAGTAAAAAAAATTTGGATTTCACCACTGATCTTCCTTCCTTACCAGTTAGTAACTAATGGGCAACACTGTTAAAAAAAATCAAAACATAAGTAGTCATTTCAACCCTAACTCTCTCAGGGCAAAAAGCTCCACTTTCTTTCGTAGCTCTCTGTAATAGCCATCATTAATTATCTCAGCAATGGAGTATTGTATTCTTCTTCATTTGTATCTTTCTTAGCTTCTGTCTTTTGACAGTTATGTCCTACCTTTCTTTATGCCTTATTACATTATTAAAAATGCATTGGCACTGCTCCTGAACAGCCTGTTATGTGTTATCCAAAAGGAAGATTCAAGTCAACTTTCTTTGGAATGTAACTTTTGCTTTTTATATAAATATATCTGTGTTTATATTCATTTGTCTTTTTTTTCTGACCTTAATATGTCATCCCCAAAGCCTGAGCCGAGGTGATAATACAGGGTGTTAACGCCTGATATACAAACTGATGTGGGATCGATACAAGTAAAGACTCATGCAGATGCTGCTATGATTTGTTCCCAATAGTAATTATTCCATGTGGCAAGCTATTCCACATGCAGCAACTTACCATGTAGTCCCCACAAAATGGCAAAACGAACTTTAATCTGTGAAGGAAACAGCTGTATATACAGTATATGGCTTTCTTCATTCAGCAGACTTCAGAGGTAGCCATTCAGATTGACCCATGCATAGCTGCTATTCATGTGTGAATGGCCCCTAAATTGCAACATCCCAATATGTGGTCTATCTCATGGGATGTATTCCTTTTTAATGAATACATCCCATGGAATGTATTCCTTTTTAACGAATTCATTTCTGCAGTTTCTCTACCACCTCAATACCATCAGGTCCTAGAATGGTATACAAATATTCATGATAATAATACAATTGTAATAAATTTAAAATTTGAGTATAAGTAGAATTTTTGCAGAATCAAGGAGGGATCTAACTGAAGTAAAGATGAAGGTCCTGTACTTAACACACGTACACATTTAATATATGTTTCGGGTGAATTAATTCTGAGTATTCGTTTAGACAGTATTTGTCTATATTTAGACAGTATTTGTCTATACAAGTAATGTTTATTGTTTTAGAATACGTGTTTCAGTAGAGCTGTATTATTTTGGTTGTTTCTCTCTTGACAACCTGGGGTATGTTTGTATATGTGTTGTTTTCCATAAAATCTAAGCAGCTGCACTTGAATTTTGATGAGGCTATCAGACTATCGGACATGCTCCTGAAGAGATATTTTGGTTTATTTCTTTAATAGTTCCTACTTTGTGACAATTACTTCCTGTTCTGAGGTTTTTCCTCATACTGTAATTTTTCTACTGGGTTTCCCTAAAAGTAAGGCATGTCCGGATAATAAGTACAATCAGGCTTTCCAGCCCGTGTGATAATATAAGCCATCCCCTGCAAAATAACCCACCCCCCATCAACTACTTACACGCATGCGGAGCCAGTCCCGCTATTTCCTCTGGTTGCTTGCCACACAAACAAAATGAGTTGAGGAGGCAAGGCCAGAGGGGGGGAAGTGGGGAGACATGCCCTCCCCTCCCTGTTCTTCACACCAATCGATCAGCCCAACATGTCTCACCCCACCCCAATGGCAACAGCAGCCTGTCTGCTTCCCTTCCCCACCGTCTCTTTATCAAGAGGGATGGCAGGTGGGACGGGGGAGAAGCAAGACATGTGGAGCGAGACATGGCTCCCCTTGCCATCTCATCTCCCTCCCCTCGCCGGGCATGGCAGGACTCCTGCCCCTCGCTTAGCCACCCGCCCCCTTTAGGGATGCAATTTGGGAATGGCAGGTAGGGCAAGTGAGAAGCGGGACGCAGGTCTTAACTTTCAAGCTGTGTCATTTTCCTCGCTATTTGTTCAGGGAAACGTGCTGTAAAAGAAAGCCTTCTTGCGAGTTCAAGAAGTTTGATTGAACTCATGAGAAGGCTTTCTTTTACAGCGTGTTTCCCTGCACACAATGGCGAGGAATGCGATAGAGCTGAAAAGGTAAGACGTGTGTCTTGCTTCTCACCTGCCACCCCCAAATTGCATCCCTAAGGGGGCGGGGGGCTAAGCGAATGGCAGGAGCCCTGCCATGCCCGGTGAGGGGGGAGAAGAGATGGCAAGGGGAACCATGTCTCGCTCCACATGTCCCCTGCCCCACCTGCCATCCCTCTTGATAAAGAGACAGCGGGGAAAGGAAGCAGCTGTTTCTATTGGGGTGGGGTGGGACATGTTGGGCCACTCGATCGGCACGAAGAACAGGGAGGGGAGGCGCCTCCTGCACCCCCAAAATAATAAGACCCCCTGATAATAGGGCCAAGCCCTTATTTGGGGGATCAAAAGAATATAAGACCCTGCCTTATTTTCGGGGAAACACAGTAGTCTTAATCTTGTAATTACATCTGTAATTCAGAGAAGGAGAAACAAGGCCCTTCAGGTATTGCTTGAATTCCCAACAATCCTAATTAGTATCGCCAGTAGAAAGGAATCTTCAGAATCTTCAACATCTAAAAGACTTATATGGCTGTCCCTCAAATCCTCCCCAGCTCTGACTAATAAAATTAGTTTCTTCTTCACTCTTATCTCAGAGCCCATGTTCTGTCTGCTTTTCCCCCTCCCTTGTATTATAGCTTTTTAAAGCTTCATCATCAATACAATAGTTTGATAACTATTTTTTCCCTGCCATTGCTGCAGCTTTTCTGTAAAACATTAAACAGATGAAGTATAAACTTTGCCTTTGTTTTTTCCAATTCATTTATGCTTTGGCATCAGGTCCCAGCTTAATACTTTGAATGTTTTTCCATCTGTTGTTTTTCATATATGACTCTCAGGACTTTCTGTTATAGATTTTAGCCCTCTTCTGATTTTCTTCCCTTAAGAATCAGAGCCCCTAAAAAGCTTGCTTGCTTGTTTACAGAGAGTCCTTTTTTTTCATTGCAACATACAGAACTAAGATAAACGAAAGGAGATATATAATATAAAATAATATTAACAATTAGGGTGGAGGGGGAAAAATAAACATATGTTGCATATTTAACAATTTGAATTGACCTAAAGGACTGCAGCAGTGGCACCACTCACTCCCCCCTTTGAAACAGCACAGCAGAACTGTGATATGGAGATTTCTCTGCCTCGTTGTCATATACAGACCTTCATCTAAAGAATTCTCTGTTGTGCCTGAGTAACTGTATTCATCCACATCGATTATATATTACCAAGAACAGAGCAGTGGTAAAGCAGTGTTTTATTTCTTCAGCACCTCTTTACACCCGAAGCTTTTTTTGTTTCCCTCCCTCCCCCATTCAAAAAAGAAAAGAAAAGAAAGAAAGCAAAATCAATGCCTTTGAGAGCGTGTGTGCTAGGGTGCTTGTGATGTCCCTTATCTCCCATCTCTATCTGAGCTCAAGAAAATGCAGCCTGAGCAATTTCATTAAAAGAAAGAAAGGAGGATTGGTGATTTATGGAGATAATAATCATGTTAAAGGAATGTATATACATATATGATTTTGACTTGTAACTGCATACATCGAGGAGACTTGATTTTATCCAGACGATAGGGAAAAAAGGATGCAAGCACCAGCGGAGTCAAGGAGGGTAACTGTTGAAAGAAAAAATATGTCAGTATTAAGTTTGTTCCCACTTCTCTAGGCTTTTTATGTCTTAATGGATATAGATTTTACAAAAGATGAAAAATACAGTTGACTATTATGTAAGAAGTTTTTTTCCCCCCCGCTACACCTGGCTTACCAATGATTGTACTCCTAGTTCATTGTACAGAGTGAATGAACAAAAGATGTACCGTTCCTTGAAGATAAAGTTTGCTGGTAATTACTTCAAAGGACTCTCCAACCAAACAAAGCTGCCTGTGGGCCTTGGGCATGGAGCAGATGTCCTTTGCTTCCATGATATAAATCTTGACCAAGATTTCTTGGCTGATGTCCTGCCAGAAGAAGCTTACTTCTGCTATTTTGTTTCTCAAAGCAATTGAAAATTGAATTTGAAGGAGAAAAATTACTATGACATGAAATATTCATAAATCATCTGAAGGCTTAGAAGAAGGGGTTTTTTTTCAGATTATTGAATTTAACTGTGTTCTTTCTTCTCTTTCCTCACCCTCAATATTGTTTTTTAGTCATGCCAAGCTGACCTTGTGAAGGACAATGGTCACAAATATTTCCTTTCTGTTTTGGCAGATCCTTATATGCCGGTAAGATTAAGTAATCAATCCCTTCTCCTTTCCATTGCTTCTCCTCCCTCCCTCCCTCCCATCCATCTGTTTACAACTTATGTGTTGTGTCTTGGCTCACATGCAACTCTTATGTGACTTAATGAGGTTTTGTAGACACTTAAGAGTTCTTACGCAATTCTATTATGCAGTATGCTTTGTTGAATAACAGCAGTGAAAAAAGTAAATATAACTTTTTCCCTCTCCTTAAAGCTATTAAAAATATTGACAATATTCAGGCTATTCATGGGAAAATGATTCTTCATGCAATATGACTGAATTAATCTTAGTGAGTTAATTAATATAAAACATTGTGATAGTGTGTTTCTTTGTTTCTTTGTTTGTTTGTTTGTTAATTAAATTACTGGCTAGATGGGCTATTCATGCCCTATTCAAAAGGAAGTTATCTGAGATAGTGCTGTTATGCTAACTTCATTTCCCTGACTTCCTCTGCTGAGCACCCTGATGGGAATAGGAGAGTCTATTAATGTCCAGCTGCTTTCCTGTGAGATTCCTTTGTGTTATCACAGTTGTCTTCATTTTGACACTGGGTTGTGCATGCCTTGAAAATGATTCAGACCGTGCACAAATACAGTACTTCTCTGCTATTGATTGTAACAGACCTACTTTTTCAGACTTCAGTGGTTCCTTAAAATTAATATATTTCCTAAAGCAACTGGATCTTTTTTCATGAATAGTGGAAAAGTACTGTGTTTTCATGAAGTCTGAAGCATTTCTCCTAAATCATTTATACAGTATGCACAATTCTATTGGATGGGCCCCCAATACTTCTGAGCTGCAGCTGCAGTAGTAAATTTTCCTATTCAGCTCTTCATGATCCAGCTCAAGGAGCAACATACCCACATAGTAGTATGTTTCTTCTGCCATTAGCTACATGGAGATAACGTGTGAATAGGCTGTAGTCTGTCCATCAGAACAAAATGAAACATCATCATCCAAAAGCTGTTGAATGCCTTATGCTAGAGTAAGGGGAGGCTGTTGCCTTCATCCCTTGCTTTTGGATCAAGGGAACTTGTTTGAGGTTAGTCTTTGGTCTGCTCCTCTTATGTTGAAGTAAAAAATACTACATTTCACAAGTAGCAATACATTTTAATTATTTTTCTTCAATTAAACTATCTGGGTTTTCTTTTTCCTTGAAGACATTTCGCTTCTCATCCAAGAAGCTTCTTCAGAACTGAAGAACCTGGAGGATTGAGAATCTCCATAGATGCCTATCTGGGACCATAATTTCTGTCGTCAAGTGAAGCAGTTGTTAAGCAAAATGTCACATGATCACACTACTTAGCGACAGCAATTGAGGCAGTCCTGGTTGTGGTCACTAGATCAGGAACGTGAATCCATTAAGCCAAATCTTGTTTTTCTCTTGCCTAAAATGAACTGCCTCTGCTTCAACTCCTTCTATCTGCTCTTTTAGCAGTAACAGGGATAGGCAGCAATGCAGGGCAGCCAAAAAGGCACAGGGGTGGGAGGAGTAGAAGCAGAAGCAGTTCAAGCAGAGCAGGAGAACATGATTGTGGGACACTGCAGCAACTGAACCTTGAAAGACCACGCATAACTACCACTCGTTCGGCATTGTAATAACCTCGAACAGTTGCTGATGAATGGTTGCTAAGAAAGAACTACCTATAAATACAGTCTGTTGAGAAAAATAATTGTGCTAAGAATCCCACTCTGTAAATTGCAATTTCTTCTATGAAATCAGTGGGCCCCAGTTCCTTCCTTGAATATTTTTTTAATAATATGTAATATGGAAAAAATTATAGAAAAAATAATTTCCAATCTTTCAAGTGACCTTGGAAAATGTTTTGTATGGTTCTTTAACAGCATTTGAAGCACAAAGCAAAACTGTTGTTGCCTGTTTGACATGCACGAATATAGAGTTAGTAGGAAATTCCCATACTATTATAGACGTATATAGGCTTCTTATTTTGACACATTCCTGTGCGTGTTCTGTGTATGGCCTATATTAACTTTATGATTGTTGATATTTGTATTTTCAAACAGCACTGTCTGCCATCACATTACAAAACTTCAATCTTGAAATTGAAATAACTCTATCAGAGGGCACCCATATCACCATCTGAAAAGGATTGGCTTGCTGTCATGACCATTTTCCTGTTCAGTTAAATAACATAATTTGTATATTAAGTTTACAACTTCCTGGAGCCCTCCAGCAGCGCAAATCTTTGTAAAAGATGCTGTTTCTCTTTTAAAGCTTTTGCCTAAAGCATTCCTGTATCGCTTTACCCAAGATTCATGAATAAAAATATTCTTGTGTCTATATGTTAAGGCTGAACACAGAACGATGACAGCTTTCATCTTGGCAGTGATCGTCAACAACTACAACACAGGACAGGTGAGTACAAGTGAAGAAAAAGTGAGGCTTGACTCAGTAACCTTGAATTAAAAAAAGTTTAGACAGCACTGATTTAAGCCTGGGCATTTCTGCCTCATTCCCCTTGGGAATATCTTGGCCTTAAGATTTATATACTGGCAAGAAATGGATTGCGATATCATGAAGGCCCTTTCTTGCAGGAAGCTTGCCTCCAAGGGAACTTGATTGCCATTTGCCTGGAGCAGCTGAATGATCCGCACCCTCTGCTGCGCCAGTGGGTGGCTATTTGTTTGGGACGCATCTGGCAGAATTTTGACTCTGCAAGGTGGTGCGGCGTGAGGGACAGCGCTCATGAAAAGCTCTACAGCCTTCTCTCTGATTCAATACCTGAGGTAATCTTCTAGGTTTCAACAAATCTCTTCCAGCAAGGAGACTTTGTTCTAATTAGCTGCCTTAATTAGCTTCACTGTGTTACAGAGCTGCTTCAGTGGTTGCCTAAAAGGAGAGCCACACGCTGTTTTTTACAGGATGACCATTGAGATATTAAAAAGAACCAACACACAACTTTTTTAAAATGCTTTTGGTTAAGCTTGACCATAGGTGGTCCTTGCTTAGCGACTGCCTTATTTAGAGACCATTCACAGTTATGACAGTGATGAAAACATAATCTTACAACCAGTCCTCACATGTATGATCTTTGTAGGTCTTAAAGCAAAGGGAAGCAGAAGTAAAATCATAAGCACAGACATGGTTTCACTTAGGAATCGCTTTGCGGTGTGACTTGTTTGGAGGGCTTCCTGCAGTAGGATTGCAATCTGACTCAGTTTATTAACTGTATTGATTTTACTTGATAAATCTAATCATTTGTTGTTGGCTTAAATGATAAAGACGTTCATTGTAAGGCATTCGTTTTTGTGGGAAAACCAAATATGCCTTTTAAGTACTTCTAACGCTTCAACTAGCAGCAGCAGATTAACAAATGTGCAAATAGTTGTGGAGAGCTCTTTAATCAATTAACGTTTCTTGTTACTTATTAGACTGCATTGAGTACATGTTTAAATTTTTTGAACGAGTTTCCAGTCTGAATATCTCTTTGCCCAAGTATGTCTGATTTTTCAGTAGAAAATCTGATTTGGCCTATTCTTTTCAAAGACTCTTGTGCTCTGTTATGATGTGATGTCTTCTCTTTCTCTTGTAGGTTCGCTGTGCAGCAGTCTTTGCCCTCGGCACTTTTGTAGGCAATTCTGCTGAGCGGACAGATCATTCCACTACAATAGATCACAATGTTGCCATGATGCTGGCCCAGCTCATTAATGATGGAAGCCCCATGGTCCGAAAGGTATAGCAAAGGGGTAGGAGGGACAGATGCTGGTATCATGGCATTATTAGTTTTAAATACAGATATTCCTCAGTTAACAACAGTAATTGAGATTGGAATTTCTGTTGCTAAATAAGTGATATTGTCGTAAAACATGATGACACAGGACCACATCAGTTAGGCAGTTAGTTAGAGTTCCCACCACTCTCTGTTCCCCTGTTAAGCGAGGATCATCAAACAAGTCCCATGTGGCTTGTAAGCAGACCAGTTAGCTGGTAAATGACTGCTGCTATGTGGGGAAGGGTCTGTGGGTGGCTGATAAAGTACAAACATGGCAGGACCAAGGGTAGCTGCTGCCCTGTGGGGGAAGAGTGGCCCCCAAGACATGACCCAAGCACAATGGGGCAGGGAGTGGCTGCTGCCAGGTGATGGAAACTGTGAGCAACTTGCAGCTTTTCCTGCTGGCTTCCCCACTGACTTTGCTTTGGGGAAGCCAGTGGGGAAGATCACAGCAAAGAGCTTGTGACCACGGAACGCTGCAACTTTCTTAAGTGCAAGCCACTTGCCAGGCACCCAGGTCTCAATCATTGGACTATGGGGATGCTGGGATGACAGGAACTTTGAGGATCAGTCACTGAATGAATGGTTGCTAAATGAGGAGTAACTGCATAACATTCGGAATATCTTTGATTACCGAGAGGTTCTCTCCCCCCCCCCCCCCAGATACCAGTCCTTATTCTGAGTTCTAGGTGATTTGACTATAAAATTGGCTCATAGGATTGATACCTAATTTCCATGGGAAATACAAGGGCTCTACTGACTGTACCAAAGTCAAAGAGAGATTGGCAGTTCTTTGTTTCTACTTTTTATAGCAGTTAAGGGCTTAGAAAGGAAATTTTAGCCAGTTTTTCACTAGGGGAAAGTACTATGGGGTTTTAAAAGCTGCCCCTCTCTCCTCCTTTTCCTCCTCCCAACTCCTCCTCCTTTTCAGTGTTAATCCCGTAACTGAAGGTGCTTCATCTATGAACAGGTGCCTTTTCCCAACTTATCAGTTCTTTCAGATAAGATTCTTCTTCTAACACAAGAGAAATTGGAGCCGACATTTATTTTTCTTTATTCTGCTGACTCATGAGAAGTGGATAAAAAGGGAGTTAATGCCTAAGACCCTCTCCAGAGATTTCAGCTGCTTGATGGCTATCTCTGTCATCTAATTTTCTGCATTTCTTCAGAGTTTATTGGCTGCGGTTCATCAGTGATTTCTCTGAATGGCAAGTCAGGTGGTGCAGATTATTTTGCCTCTTTCTACCCTGAGAGTTTCCAAAAGTGTCATTTTTGTGCACTTGGCTTTGTGTTTTCAGCCTGAAAACCGTTTTAAAAGAAGCTCAACTCGCACGGTTAAGGTAGAAAGCACTTGCTGCAAAAGACATGTTGGGTGGAGCTATAGGGATATAACTACCATTTCGCTATCACACCTCCAATGGGCCTTCATTCTAAAACATGAGCTGCTGTTTCTTGTCTGACCTGATAGTTCTTTGCACCCAGTTGGGTTGTTATCAATGTGGCATTTCAGTGTGAATAACCCTTTTTGAAATAGAAAAGGGCCATTGTATAACAAAATAATGAAAAACTGGGTATTTAAAAAGGATAATTTTAGACCTGGCAAAATATTCACTGTTGGAAAGTATGCTGCCGAATGCCAAAGAGAAGTGGTAATTGTCAGCAGCAAGCTGTTATGCTGTATACCACTAGTTTTATCTGGAGTTCCTCTGTTTAAACAACAACAACAGGAGGAAGGAGGAGGAGGAGGAGGAGGAGGAGATTTCTGTCTTATTCTATGCTTTCAGAACTAAGTTTGCAGAAATTTTCATTACTCTTTTAGGAGATGGGTTCTGTCTCTGAAAAGCTTTTCTGTTGATCACTCTTTGCATAGCATAGTATTGTAATACAATCTGTGACATTAAATATGAAATAATATTTTCTACTGGAAACAGAAATATGTGACAGTCCTCTAGAAGAAAAAAGAAAGGATAGGGCAATGCAGGAATGAAAGAGGACAACTTCATTCAAGAAAGAACTCTCCTTAACCTGGCAGTGGGGGGCAAGGATAGAAGAATGATTTAATAAACTGATCTTGGTCTGCTCTGATTTCCTTTTACAGAAAAGTAGCATATTATTCACTTGATAGCACTGAGATATAAATATCCAGAATGACCTGCTTGGTATTAGTATATTATAAGCAAACCGTTTTTGATCTTTTCTAGCTGGCTTTTCTAAATATTTTTTTTTCTTCCATTCAATCATATCTGATTTTCAGAGACTGCCTGGGCAAGTCCCTGCTATTTTCTTGGCAAGGTTTTCCAGAAGTAATTTGCCGTTGGCTCCTTCCTGGTGCTAACAGAAAGTGATGACCCATTGTCATCCAGCTGGTTTTATTCCTACGGCGGAACTAGAACTCACAGTCTCCCAGTTGCTAGCGTGATGACTTAGTATTAGATCTGTAAATAAAATGCAAGGATATGTTTCTGACCTTCCTTTATAGCTGCCATTTTTCTTAATTCATTGTAGATAGACATTTCAAGAAAATAAATCTGAGATTTTTAAGATTTCCAATTGCCAGTTTCCTTGTTTCATTGTCTGATAGTTCCAGAAAATAATTGCCTTTTTAATGAGGCAGGTTATCCTCAATCTAAACTAAAATGGCAGTGTGGTAAATTATATTTTAATGGATAAAATTATCTATGGATAGGAAAAAAATGCTATAATTTCATCTCTTCCTATTCACTATTTCCAGGACAGTACGTCAGTTTGACAATACTGGTTTGAATCAAATAATAAGGAAGGTAGCCTGGCCAAGAATAAAAAGCCTTTTGTTGCAAATAATACATTTTGGAGTCAAATGTTCCTGCATTCTTCAGATCCTTATACCAAAGTGAAGGAAAAATCAATGTTTCACCAAGCAACATATAAAAAGTGCCCTCATTCTCACTTGAGGTGACAGATGGGTATTAATTTTGTCAGAATGCTGATTTCTAGGGACTTGATTTTCTTGCCTTTTTTTTTTTTTTTGGATGCTCACAAAAAGCTTTCAACTACACTAAAGCAAAAGAGAATATATTGGCTAAGCATTGCTGTCAGCTGTTTTCAAGGAAGGAAATGTATGTGCTCTTCAGAAGTAAACAGGAACAGCCCAATGCATTTTTGTAAGAGCTGAGAAATATTGTTGAATCCGGAAATCTTAAGTCTGGTATAAAAATGTTAAATTCAAGCTGATGCATAAATTCTCTCTTTGCTTTCCTTCAAAACCTGTAACACGGCTGCTTACATAAAATAACCTAACTGTTTCCAATCAGAGTCTCAGTGATAGTTGAAACTTGGAACTGATTCTCCTAGAATGATATTTGCATCCTTGATACTATTTTGAAATTACTAAGGCACCAGGCTAGAAAGTGGGAGATGGTAAATTCAAATCCCGCCTTAGCCATGAAAGCCAACTATGTAACTTTGGGCCAGTCATTCTCCCTCAGCCCAACCCACCTCCACAGGGTTGTTATTGTGGCAAAATAGGAGGAGGAAGGCATATTAGGTATGTTCACTGCTTAGCGTTATTTGTAAAACTAATAAAGGCTGGATACAAATAAACAAATAAAATGTTTGTATGCAGATAACATAGTGTCCAAATTGATATTCCTAAAGTTTTTCTCAAACAAGATCCATCAATTAACTGTTAGATAATATTTGTGCTTGTTTATGCTTCATTCCAGGACACAGGGACCAGATATGTTCGTGACCAATGTTAATGTAATGTTTTTCATGTATGAATTCATACATTGTACTTAATCATGATAAGCTAAAAGTTTGGTTTGGGTTTAGCATATTAGGGGAAATCATCCATTGTGGTTGAACACAATGCTTATGGGCTTAGTGCATTGCTTGAAACCTTGTTTAACCAAGCTTTGGCTTCATACAGTGTGAAAGCCTATTCCACCTGTGTAGGGATCATTCTAAAAACAATCCAAAGAGGTCAAATATTATTTAATCAATAAGTGAGGATATTATTTTCCAAATTAAAAGTCTATCATAGGTGTTTCCCAAGGAATGATTCAATTTCTAAGAGACCTCTGAGACTTTTACACTGTAATCTGTCGGAAGTTTGGAATTTATTTGTAAAAGATTATATAACATTAAAAGCCAGCTTGGTGTAATGGTTAAGGCATCAGTCCATGAGTTGCATTAGGCACAAAGCCAGTGTCTAATGCAACTCATTCAGTGACTTTGGACCAGTCACTCTCTCTCAGCCCTAGGAAGGAGGCAATGGCAAACCACTTCTGAAAAAACTTTGCCAAGAAAACTGCAGGGACTAGTCCAGGCAGTCTCAAAGATTTGGATGCGATTGAACAGAAGAAAACAGAAGAAAACAATACAGTGTTCACAACCTTGAACAGAACCCATATTTTGTAGAAGGATATGCTTTCTGCTCTTCCTGTTATATTTGTAGATAGACAGGGTGATTGTGACATTATACTCTAAGCAAGCTTAGGACAGATTTTCTCTGTTTAGCTAGATGGGATAGATAGTTTTCATTTTCTAAATTTAAAATCTTTGCCAGAAAGCAAAGGGCTGGAAGGGACTTTGAAAATCGTTTACACTAATTCCCTGCCTATTGCTGGAAATCGTTACTCTTAACATCCCAAGCAGATGGCTATCCAGGTTTGCTTAAACAACTCCAGGGAAGGAGAGCCCACCACCTTCCAAGCAGTTCCACTTTTGGGCAGCTATTGCCGTTAGATCTGTCTTGATGTCCTGCCAAAACGTACTTCCTTATAGTTTAAATCTATCATTTCTGGTACTGTCTTCAGAAATAACTCTGAGCTATGCATCATGTCTTCCTGCAGTCTTTTCCAAGCTAAGCGTACGCAATGTCTTTAACTGTTCTTCCTAATTCTTTTTTTCCCTTCCAGGCTGTTTATAATTTTGATTACTATCTTGTACATGCTGTCTGGCTTGTCAATGCAGTGCCCCAAACTGAAGATGGAGTAAAAGAATGATATCATTTTTTGAGTCTGGCATTAGATTTAGTTTTAGTTGAAGCTTCCAGTAATTATTGCTTTAGCTAACTATGATAATGAAAGTATTACAGTAAATGTTCCTATAACGTCAGTGTTACTGATAGAATATCCTGTGTTATGCACTATAAGCTATTTACCAGGCACTTGGTAACAGCTCTTCAGTGATGGAACATTCTTGAGGTTAACTTGTTGGGGTTCAGAGATCTATTTTTCATCTTTGTTTCTCAACAGGAGTTAGTTGTGGCACTGAGTCACCATGTGGTTCAATATGAAACCAATTTCTGCACAGTTGCCTTACAGTTTATGGAAGAAGAGAAGAACTATGCATTGCCCTCACCTGCTGCTCCAGGTACTCTATCACCTTCTTTGGAAGTACAACATTTTAGAAGTTGATTCTGTGAGCTATCTTTTTTAACAGGAAACTGGGGGGGAAAGTCTTATTTCCTTCTCCCATTTTCTTGAATCGTATTTGTTTATCTGAGGTCTAAAAGTGACAAAAATCCCAATTCTGTTGGAAAACAAGATAAAAAATAAAATTCAATGTGTTTGAAGTGCTTGAACTCCCTTAGCATTATGCTAATTCATATGTAACACCAGCAGGTTTTTTTTTGGTAAAGCATTTATACCCTGCTGATCAGTTTAAGAAGCTCCTAGAACAGCTTACATAACAATATTTTAAAGCCAAAACTCAGTCCCTGGATTTTTAGCTTTACAATTTTATAGCATCAAAAGAAAAAGGAGATGCAGAATGAAAAGGAAACAAGAAAATAGACAACTTTCTTGCAGAAGGCAACTGTGATAAGAAACAGCCAAAGAATACCCTCAACAGCAGAACAGATAGTTCTGTTGCTTGTCTTTATATGGCATTTTGGCCTTGCTGGCCATTGAAGAAGACAGCCAGATGTTTAGGTGCAAGTGGGGAAAAGCCCACATTCTGATTAGGATTTTACCTGCTTCTTCTCTTCTTTCTCCTAATGTATTTGATTTGTGTTGAAAGATATGTTTGTGGGGGACCAGTGGTGGGTTTCAAAAATTGTTACTACCGTTTCTATGGGCGTGGATTTGTGGGCATGGTAGGGGAAGGATACTGTAAAATCTCCATTCCCTCCCCACTCCAGGGGAAGGTTACTGCAAAATCCCCATTTCCTCCCAATCAGCTGGGACTTGGGAGGCTGAGAATAGATGGGGGTGGGGCCAGTCAGAGATGGTATTTACCGATTCTCCAAACTACTCAAAATTTCTGCTACTGGTTCTCCAGAACTGGTCAGAACCTGCTGAAATCCACCTCTGGGGTGGACAGTTGGTTTATTTAGATAAAAGCTTCCTGTTTTTCATTCCCTGTGAATTTCTTCTGTGGAATAAATATTAAAATAGTCCCCAAAATATTAAAATAGTCTCTTCCCTCCTAAATTTCAGAAAGTCTAAAAACTTAGTTGTTCTATTAAGCCTTGAGGGCAGGATGTTGTGACTGTTCTTCTGCACAGTGATTAGATTCTTTGGTTTAAAGTCCCAATTTATTTATGTGCTTTATACATTTTACTTCTGATTTACTGTATTTTTCTTTAAATCCAAATTAGAAGGTTGTGAAATTATATGCTGCTAGGAGTAAATTTGTTTGGAACAGTTTATATGTACCCTATAAATAAAATGTGTACTTTAATAGCTACTGTGCCTTAAACCGGGGGGAGAGGGGGATTTTAAAAAGTGGAAACAGACCAACATTATTTGTATAGGAAGTAAATGGTTATAAATAAAATGCACAAGAAGCTGTCTGGTGTGCATTATAAAAGCTTTTTTTTTTATAGCCGACTAACTAAGTCTGCCTTTTGGAGAAAAATGAGATTAAAAAAATAAAAATTGCAAGCAGTCATAACATAATGGAATTCTTTGGGTAAATATTTAGGCAGGAAAAAGATCATTAAGCTTTTTTTGTTTGCTGTTTTATTGTAATAGCCAGACTCGCACCTCAGCAATGATACCTTACTGAACTCAAATGAGGTCAGCTTTGTTTGGGACTGTCACGTAAGTCTCATAACTAGCAGTTCTTGCATGGTAGCAGTCTGTACATTTTCCTCTACTTTAAATAAGGAAATTGAAATAGTATCTCAGTTTTAAAATGTTACTTCTGAGAAATCCTATTGATTGTCCCATTGATACTAAACTAGAACATTTGTCCCATTAATACTAAACTAGAACATTTGTTAAAAGGAACGAAGAGAAGCAGTCTAGCCTTTCAATTTGTTGCTTGTGGAGTCCATCGTGCTCGCTGAGCTTGGTTGTTTTCTTGTAGACATTTTATTACTCTGCTGTGCCACTGTTACTCTTCAATGCCAGATGGGAGTAGGGTTTGCTGTCCGTTTATATATATAGTTTATACATAGAGGCTTGCCCTTCTTGTTTTCTTCTTCTGCTAGTTAAGCCATTGTTTATTGTTTATTCATTTGTTTATCTAAGCTGATTTGTTCCTTGATTTGTTACCCATTTATACATTGCCTAGAACAGGGGTGTCAAACTTAATTTCATTGAGGGCCGCATCAGGGTTGTGTTTGACCTCGGGGGGGGGCAGGGTAGGTGTGGTCATGGTGGGCATGGTCATGGTGGGTGTGACCAGCTCGAAGTCACTCATGTCGGAGGTACCCATGGTGGCCAAATGCTAAGGCAGGATTTCCCTCAGACCCTCCCTCACTCTTATAATTTCCTTCCTTCCTTCCTTCCTTCCTTCCTTCCTTTTCTTCTTTTTCCTTCCCTCTTCATTCTCCTTTCTTCTAACTTCCCCTCTTTCCTTATTTTTCCTTCCTTGCTCTCTTCCCATCTGTCTTTCTTTTTCTTTGCCTGTTGGTTTCTTTCTGACTCTTTCTTCTTTCCCTTTCTCCTTCCCTGTCCTTTTTTGCATGCTCAAATGCAAAAGGGGAAACATTTCTCCTTTTGTTTTGTTTTTAGTTTGTTTTGCTAGCCCTCTGCCATCGAAAACGGAGCTCGGGAGGGCCATGTATGCCCCCCCGGCCCATTTTTGACTGCAATGGCCTCCTGCAGCCAGCAAAAACAGAGCTCGGGCAGGCTGCACACACACCCTCAAGCTCTGTTTTTGCTGGCAGAGGGCAGCAGGATGCGTTGCAGCCAAAACGGGGCCGGGGGGGGCGTACATGGCCCTCCGGAGCTCTGTTTTCAGTGGCAGAGGAACCGTGGGCTGGTCCTTTGCTGTTTCCAGGGCGGCCCTGTGGGCCAGATCTAAGCATCAGGTGGGCAACGAGTTTGACACCCCTGGCCTAGAAGATACATTTTTGAATATATTAAATTTATATGCCACCCATCTCCCGGTTCGAGGTAACTCTGGACTGTAAAAGATAAAGGGAAGCCAACTGCCATCCAGAGTCATTTCGATACTAGACAGGTGTCAAATAAATTGAATAAATAAATAATAAACCTTTGCCTAAGGGGCAGCAGTGACTATCATTGACTTACTTGAAACTGTTATTTGTTTGCTATTTTGCGGGAATAAATATTCCTATTGCCTCCATAGAGGGTGGAAGTCTTACTCCAGTCCGAGATAATCCATGTACACCAAAACTCCGTTCTGTCAGCTCCTATGGAAATATTCGAGCAGTCACTACAGCAAGGAACTTGAATAAGTCTTTGCAGAATCTCAGTTTGAATGAAGAATGTAAGATAACTTTTCATTTTTTAAAATATATATATTTATACATTCTTAGATCATATGTGCATTTGGGTCTACAGCAGAAATGGCACAATTAAAAGTGGACAGTGTCTCTAATTACTATTTGTAAATAGCGTGACATGCGATTGGATCCTGAAAATCATGACCAGAAGTATATTCCTTGGCAAAAGTGATATATTTGTCCTGTCGACTGTAATCCCTGAGCCTCTCCCAAAACAAGTGCTGAAAGAGAAGAGAGAGGGGGAAAAAACCTTGCTATAACAAAGTTGCATACATATGTAATAACTTCATCTGAGTTTCAGTTACAGACAGTCCTCGACTTACAACCATTCATTTAGTTACAGCTTGAAGTCACAATGGCACTGATAAAAGTGACCTGTGACCATTTTTCACATTTATGACCATTGCAGCAGCCCCATGTTCACATGATCAAAATTTGGATGCTTGGCAACTAACATGTATTTATGATGATTGCAGAGTCCCAAGGTCATGTGATCATTTTTTCAACGAGGGGAAGTCAATGGGGAAGCCAGATTCATCTAACAACCCATGTTGCTAACTTAACAACTGCAGTGATTCACTGAACACCTGCAGCAAGAAAGGTCATAAAATGGGGCAAAACTCACTTAACAAATGTTTTGCTTAGCAATGGAAACTTTGGGTTCAAGTGTGGTCATAATTCAAGGGCCACCTTGTATATTCCCTTATCTAGAAGCAAGTTGTGATGCTACCATATCCCAAAGGTTCTTCAACCCATAGGTAGTTTTTCCAGGGAAAACAGGTAGCTGTAGCCCTGAAAAAAGAGATGGGGGGAAAGAAATCCCTCTTTTTATGAGTTTCTTTTCACATGTAGCTTTTAGGAAATAGCCAGTTCCTTGATGGAGGGACATGAAACCAACAAATCTCCCCCATCTATTATTCCCTAAATTCCATTATTTTAATCTTTTCTACATATCTTCTCCCACTTTTTTACAGAAAAACATGTATCTGGCAGGATTCCCAAATCATTCATGCATCCCCAAAATATTTCCATGTTACAAAGTTGCATATGTCTGCTAATTTCTGCTTCGGATACATTTTAGTATTTAAATTAATAGTGGTATGATCTTCTGTTTTTCCATTACTGAGCATACTGTTAGTTAGTTAGAGATAGAATAATTTTATTGTCACTTTGAATGTACACTGATTGGCATATATTAAAATGAAATTTCGTAGCATACAGCTCTCAAAGGGTCACCACCTCCACTATACACTACATAAACATGACAAAATATAAATAAATACAAAATTATGCATATACCCATATATATTATATGACACAGAGAAACGAGAAGTTGATATGATACCCCTTCCGAAATAGTATTTTTTGACTTTTCAAGAATAGAGACAGAAACGGTATGATAACTTCTAAAATAAAACTTATTTAGAGCAGGCAAAGCCTCAGAGAGATGGAGCCTGGTGACAAAATGGTGGAACTAATGCCACACTACAGTCACTAGGATTTCTACATGTGGCTAATAGATACTACTGCAAAACCAAGTATATCCCTTCTCCCTCAAATTTCCATATGCAACTCATACTTTATTGAGCGTAGTCCTTGCATAAGTGTTTTGTTCAGTGTCTGTATCCTTATTGTTATTCAACAGCTGGAAGCTCTGTTGCATTTTCCCCTGGGAATCTGAGCACCAGCAGCAGCGCCAGCAGCACCTTGGGCAGCCCTGAAAATGAAGAATATATCTTGTCTTTTGAGACGATTGACAAGATGAGGAGAGTCAGCTCCTACTCATCACTGACTTCTCTGATAGGTAAGCCTAAACATTTTCAAGCCAGTTTATTTATAACACAGAGGATGGGATGAAAAGGTCAACAGTTGCTCCAAGCCAACATCATTGTGGTAGAAGGAGTAGAAAATAATGATTAAAAGTTTGGGGGAAAGAACAGATAGATTCACAATGCAACAACGTTCGTGTGGCCATGTGTCAATTTTCTATCCAGGATATTTTTTTCCTACAAATTTAAGCAAAAGAAGCAAATATTGATTGGAATTTGTAACGGAGCTATTAAACAGGCAGCTCATGGTATATGGCCTATATGGTCTCCTCTTAACTCACTATTTTGTTAAAATGACATTCTTGCAATCAGCAATGTTCCTTTCTGATTTGTTTGTTGATTATTTAGTTTGTATCTCATTTTTTTCCTAGCTAGGTAGAAAACTCAGGAGCAATCTTGCCAAGCAGTAAACTAGCATAGCTTACTATTACTACAATGGTCACTTAAGCTCTTTGGGCAGGATAGGCAGTCGCCATCTTGGAGTAAAGCTTCTTTGCTTGTATCATGATGCCAACTGCACAATAATGTTGTTGACAGCTCAGATTAAAGGTTCCATGGATATGGACTGCTAGTATGTGCCACTCCCTTTGCCCAAATACCTTTATAAAATCACCTTCCACCATCAATAGAAAATAATCAAGAGGCAAAACTAATCAAGGAGTCAACATTTCTAGGTAGAAGGATCAAGGGTTGATCCTTGGGCTGCATGGACAAATAGTCTAACCTAGATTATTTGGCATTTCTTTCCAGAAGAAGCACTGGCACTCAGTGTTTAATGTGAATATTATCAACTCACAAGGCAGTTAGAAATTGTTTTTAAAACTGCTATCTATTATTTTTTCATTCCTCCATTCCGATCACCAACTCTGCAGCTCCTCTTGCATATAATATGTTTTGTGGTGAGTGGGATTTTTGAGATTATTCTTGGGATTATGATCCAACTAAGTTACTAGTCACATTGGGAATACAATGCAGAAAAACTGCAATATAGCCAATCAAATTCAAAAACATTAAAAAGCGAAATGACAAAAGAACAAGCAACTGACAAATACTTTTTACTGGTTCGGGAAACAGAAATAAAAGAGCATATTGTCTGCAGAGGATGAAAATTGTGTACCTTATATCATCTCTTTTACAATACTCTGGCGCCTCAATTGCTCCTTTTGTAAAGCTTGATACTCCCCCACTGTTTTCTTCAAATCTTCAAAAGAGTTTAATTTGTTACCAGAATTTCAAAAAAGTTAAAGTCAAAGAAAGAAACTGAAAATAAGCAGAAAAAAAATGACCCAAAGCAGTACTCCAATGCCCCCCTTATTCGTATTCTGCCAGGAACAGCTCATATCCAGCTGTAAACAACATAGCTTCTGGAAGTGGTTTAAAATTCATAACTTGCACAAAATTCCATTACTTTCAACACCTACCTTTTAAATGATGGGGGATTCTTCCCCCTCGTGACTTCTTTCTTCCACCTTCCCACTTTGTAGAAGAGTCTTCCTTCCTTTCAGCTGCAGTGTAAAGAAAATCATTTTAAAATGTTGAACGATCCATATGTTTGACTTTAGAGATGGCAGACTTACATTAATTCTTTAAAAAGCTGCAGGGTAGCGCTAATCATATAAAAAATAATAATATTTAGCAATATAATTGTGATTTAGAAGAGTTCCTGTGGTTGATTGAGAAAATGGCTCTTTTGCATAGATATACTCTCAGGTTGCATTTTTGACGTGGGTAGCAAGAGAATGTCTGTAAGGAATCACTGCTGGTCAGGTTAGACCATGGTTGTCCAACTTTTTGGTTTGGCTGGACCATATTGAGTAAAGAAGAATTATCCTGGGCCACATGTAAATATATACCATATAGTTAATGTGTATAAATCAGGTAATGATAGGTTTTGTCAGATGCAAGAAGTCAGGAACCAGGATGAGTTCAAAAGTACTACAAGTTTATTTCTTACTATCTTTACACAAAAATCTGAACTACTAACAGTCAAGGAGAATTGATGTCAACAGGGGGCTAGAATTGCAACTCTTCTGGGGCCATAGGTATTGCAGATTGATGATGCACCCCCTCAGGCTCAGCCTGGTTGTCTCACACAAGTTTACGATCTTGTGGAGCCACATTACTAGCTATCCAGGTGGCCCATGGGCTGTGGGTTGAACATGCCTGGATTAGTGCCGCAATACATGACCAATATAACCCAGAGATAGATTCATCTGACACTATGTAAGGCTGTTTCATATGAACAGAACCTGCACCTGATGCTTTAGCATATGAAAACATCTCCCAATTACAGTATATCACATTAATTAGTCATCCTTAAAATTATGGAATTAGCATCATTATGTCTGGTGCTTAGAGATTTAACACCAGGCTTTACTGCAGACCTCCTCCTGAAATTACCAGAAATTGTACTTTCTGATGAGACAGAAGGGAGAAGAATATGAAATATATTAACTTTAATTACATTGAAACCAAATCAGATTTACTTTTATGCTAGCTCCATCAGTTCTTTATGCATTCCCCCAGCATACCACTTGGAGGTCAAGTGAAGGTCCATCTTAAAAAGGGTCATACATGTGTGGCTTGGAGAATAAAAGAATATAGATCCCAAGAAGTTTCAAATTGAACATTTAACACACTGAAGGAGAGGAAAAAGGGCTGGTGGAGCAAAGTAATTAAAGAAATTATATTCATTATTTTAGTTATGTGTGCTTAAGCTTGAAAATTGGAGCACGTCTATCATGGGATCAATAGGATGGATATCATTAGAGAAGAAAAGTAACGGAACACAGGAAAATATTATGAATTTAGGTCATTGCAGTTTTGAAAAGGATATGATGATCAAGGGGAGACAGAATAGATTTTGATGAGGGCAGTAATACATAAGGCAGTTCATTGGAGAGTTTGCCCTAAGACAGAGAGGTCAAAAGAAAAAGCCAAGGAGCTGATTGGGGGGGAATCATGAGTATAATCACAACGAAGTGGAACTAAGGCAAAGAAGAAAGCAAGACAGTATTAAGGTCTGAAACAATGGTTAAGACAGAGCTCTACAATAGTTGGGGATGCACTGTAAAGTGTAATAGGTTCCAATGAATTAATTTCAGAGGCAGAAATGCAATGGGCAAGTGAATGGGCAAAAGCTGATCAGATCACACTTGTAGGAATGCCGCAACTATTAGAATATGCTTTAAAGCAGAGAGCAATAACAGTGTCTTGAGGGAAGCAGAATTAGAAGTTGAAAATATTAAGAATGGAAAAATCATTGGCAGTGATGGGTTCCCTGGCTTAGGAAACAGCAGTTCCCAAGAAAGAAAACAAGAAAAGCCAAAAGTATATAATTAAGTGATAGGTGCAGCAGGGAGTTTGAGAGGAAAGAGAAAAAGGAAATGTAAAAGCCTCTGTCAACTTGTGTTTAATTCTTGTCAGCTTCATGGATATGTCCATATAATTTTCTTGGCAAACAATTTGGAAATGGTTTTGTCCTCTTCCAGGAATTTTTTTTACCGGTAAATTCCAAGTCAATCCTGCAGCTCCATTATTTCCTGATGGTTTTCCACCTAAATAATAATGTCCAATCCTTCCTCCTTAACATACACCTACACAACACAGAGAACTTTTTAAAGATCAGACATAAAAAATGCAGTTTACCTTAGAAGAATTACTTGGTTGAAAAACAACATCCTGCACTTTGGGCACCACTAGGCTTAGTTGAGCCTATGATGAAATGGCTGAAATGGCATTCCCTTTACACCTTGATCCTAGTGTGATTGGGGGAAAAAAGTAAGGATTAATAAGAAATGACTGTTAATAAATTGTATTTCATCAGTAGCAACATTTCTAGGTAGGAGAAATAATCAGAGGAAATAATTTTTCAATAGTGAAACTCTCATTGTGATTCTGAATATTAAGAGGTGAAAAATATACAGCTCTCCAAATGTTGCTCTTCCCAATTTTCCCCAATCCATGGTTGTCTTGAATCACTATGTTTGGGTCATTATTAAATCGCTTTGTTTAAAACTGTAAATATTACTTCCCATGTTCATGCATCTCCAGACATCATACTTAACTGCAGTTTAGCTTGAAAATGAAACCACCTAGATACATGAAGACATTAATAGGTATAAAAACAAATGAATAAACTTCAGGAATTTACTTGAAAGGATACTTCCAAGTGATGTTTACAGAACAGCTTCCCTGTTTGGTGACTGAAGTATTGTTATTATCATTAAAATAACTTGTCCTTCCTCAACAAGCCCAGGGCTGCATGTCACACACATTCTTATTTTCTCCGCTTTTGTAATGCTGATTTGCCAGAGAGAATCCTTGGGCTCTGGGGCTGAGGAGGGATTTTAATTCCCATCTCTCCTTTTCAGCATTTTTGCTGCCACCCCTGAAGCCACTTGATTTGTGGTCCTTGAAACCCTCTGTATAGTTTGGTCGTGATTCATTGTTTTCAGTAAATAGGCATCAAAGCTGCAGTGCAATTAACATTTAAACAGCAAAGAACATTCTCAGCCCCATCCAAGAAGTACTAAAGAAAGAAAAAGAAACAATTTAGCCTTGTTCTCAGGTATGATGTCAGTACAACCAGTTTTTATCCTTGCCTTGTCTACTGTAACACTCTACCGTTATCCAAAAAATTAAGTGACCCCCCTCCTCCTGAATCACCTCACAAGCTCTTTCCCCACTAAGAAAGTGAACTCTCAAATAAAAATTTTAGGGGCCATTTTCCAATAAAAGGAATCTTATTCAGTTGGTTAACTAAATAAAACAATTGACAAAAATTTAAAAATTGCATATTAAAAGAGAGATTATTATAATAAAGAATTCCCTCGCCTTCTTTCAATCCTCCTCTGAGGCTTAAATAATAAAATGGCATTCTGCAGTTTTTGTACAACCGTTGCATTGTTTTTTTATAAAATAAAAAAAAGGAAATCTGATGGATTAATCGGGGCACTATTTTTGTCAGTCGGAATGCTTTAATCATTTAATCTCTGTAGCATTGCAGTCCTTTTTTTAATTACCTGTCATATTATAAAATATACATGATATAAGAGAACATACTCATTAATGCAACAGCATAGGATTGAAGATGTATTTTTAGATAGCTGAAGGATTTATAGAAAGTTTATTTTACATTGCTCATTCAGGTGCATAAATTTTTCAGTCATTGATTGCCATAAAGGCTCGCAACAACCTCTTTTTCCTGAGCATTTTATGAGCTCTCACAAAAAAAAAAAAATCCTATTCCCCCTTTCCCTCCTGCTGCCTTCCATGTAATATACCTATTTCGGAGGAGCATCAGCTGGAAGCAGAGAAAATTCTCACTGTTCCTGATGGCACGATGGCTCTGGATCCTCCATTGTGCTCTTAGAAATGCTGCTGAGTCTTTTTAACTGTTGCTTCCTCCTGGATTGGTATATTCAAACAGGAAATTAAAACTGAAAAACCTCCTCTTTGTTGCCAAGGTCAGAGAAAGAACTTAAAGATCAACCGCCTATCATCTGCTGCTAGTTAATCTGTTTTCTCTGTTGCTAGTTAATCTCCTCCCTGATTAATTTTGAAAGGGGGAAGAGAAGCAGAAAATGTTGGGAATGGCTAATGGGGGAGGAAGTGGTACATACTTTGCTTTGAGCTCCTAGGGAAAGGTAGGGTGTACATCAAATGGGTAAATAAAGAAGAAAAGCTTTACCCAGCGAATTTAACTCAAACTGTAATTGGCATGGCTTTTCTGAACAAGAGGAGCTCATTTCTGAACCCTCCAATTTACAAATTTGGCACAAGCATTGCAACTGCAAATTATGGTGAATTCCCGCAGCGTTCAGTCTCTCAGTAAGCCAGGCATCTGAGAGAAATGGCACCGCAGCTGCTCTAACTTGTATGTGGGTACCATTCAGCCAGGCCCCTTTCAGCTGAAGGGGTTGAAAAATGCAAGCCACTTGAAGTGTCCTGATTGCGACTGTTAAATTGAATAAAGGGCCATGCATAGCTGAATGTAAACTTAAAAGCTCCCAGCAAAGAAGGGCTATTTACTTCTCCTGTTCTTGTTAAAGGGAATCATTTTGCAACTCTCTGTACTGTAAGGCCCATTTAACCAATTTTGAATTGGCCCAGCTAATTACAGAGCCGTCATTTTTATAGAGATTTTATTAAATGTTACAATTAAAATGGTAAGAGCTAGTACAAACTTCAAAAAGAATAAAAGAAAAACATGCAGGAAAAAGGAAAAAAACTAGAAAAGAAAGAAAAAATAAGAATATAGTAAAGAAAAAGAAAAAGAAATAACTAACTATGGGTATAGCAATTTTAAAAAAAACATTTAGACTTATACACTGCTCCATTGTTCTTTACAGCACTCTCTGGGTAGTTTACAATGTCAACATATTTCCTCCAACAATCTGGGTCCTCATTTTACCCATCTCAGAAGGATGGAAGGCTGAGTCAGCCTTGAGTGCTGTCAAGATCGAACTCCTGGCAGGGCAGAGTTAGCTTGCAATACTGCATTCTAACCACTGTGTCACCACGGCTCCTATACCAAAGGATATAATTGAGTAACTTAATACTAAAATGATTACTAACAATAGTAATATAAAGAAAAATGAGGGGATTCTTCAAATATCAATAGATCGGAATCATTAAACCTTAAACTGTGGAGAAAGGTGAACAATGTCAAAATGAATATTATTCTCAGATTAATTCATATTCTGAGAGGAATTCCAGTTTATATGCCTGGAAAATATTTTCAAAAAATAAATTCTTTGTTTACAAAATTCCTATGGGTTGTTCAATTCTGAAAATATTTTTACAGAAAATATAATTACCAATTAATGAGAGAGGTTTTGATTTTCTGAACTTGGAGCTATATATTTAATAGAATTGATATAAATACAGAATCGATATTCCTTAAATGGATGGGTAACCAAATTTTTACCTCCATTCTGATTTGGACCCATTAATAGAGTTTCCTACTATTTTACTAAAGGCACCTTATCTTTTGCATAAATACTGAGATAATAATACAAAGTTTAAAAATAAACAAAAGAATGTCATCTGCAAGTTAAACAAATTTATGTTCAACTGAGTTGTTTATTACTCCATAGATCTCCCTGTGGTGTCTAGCACAAGGGTTCCATGCAGCATGGATGGAAGTAATATCCTTGCCTTGTTCTTCTAAACAGTGGAAAGGCAGGAGAAAATATGCCATTAATTTTCACTTTAGATGTAGGTGACCCATATAATATCTTAATCCATTTTATGAATTCCAAAAGAAATCTAGAAGACCTCTAAGGTCCCTTCCAATTCTGTTTTCTATTCTATTCTATTCTATTCTATTCTATTCTATTCTATTCTATTCTATTCTATTCTATTCTATTCTAATACAGCAACCATTTTGTCAAAGGCTTTTTCAGCATCCAATGATAAAATTGCAAATAGATCTTTATTTTTATTCATGTCTATTATATCTACAACTATCCTAATGTTATTATTAGGATATTATTAATGTTAAAATCTTTGTATCAATGTTACTATCATCAACAAGACAGGATGATAGTTAGAACACTGAGTATTATCTTACTTGATTTTGGTAAAACTGTCTTACTGGTAGAAACCTAGTTAAATGTCAGTGATAAAATTCTCTTATCAAATATTTCTTCATATACTTGACAAAATTTTGGTACAAAAAGATCTATGATTGTTTTATACTACCTGATAGGGAACTCATCTGGGCCTGGTATTTTAATACTTGTTATTTTTAAAATTATTTGTTTAATCTCTACCACAGATACTAGAGCAAATAGATGTTGATGTTGTGTATCATCTATATATGCTAAATTAATTTTATTTTAAAAATCCTCTATATCTTCTTTCAATATATTCTCCGGTTTATTGTATAATTCTGAATAAAATTTTAAAAATTGATAATTTATGTCAATTGAAGTTTTATACATTTAATCTCTTTTGATAATTTTAGTAGCTCATCAACTTTCTCTTAAAATACAACAAACGACCTTTTCTTCACATATCTCATTTGTTATCTATAAATAAATGTTTAAAGCCTCATTGTTCATCAAAAGTCCATTAAGGATAACCAGCAATAACAACGTATTTATTTTAACCTTGATCAGATAAACCAACTTTATATTTCTTCCTTTTACTCTCAGCAAGCTTGTTCTTTAATCCTTTCAAATAATGTCCTAGAATTTGATTTCTTTTCATTTTTAATTTGTTCCTTTTCACAAAGCCTTCAAAACTGTAATAAGTCTCTTTTGTAAATCCGATATAGGTAACTTATCCAGATAACTTCTTTGGTTTGTTATTTGTATACCCCTTTCAATTATTAAGATATCAGCCAGTTTATTTGTATATCCAATGTATTATCTTTGTTCATATCATTCATTTAGTTTTTCATTTTAAATCCATTTTCATATTCTTTATCTTATCGATAAAACATGTTCCTCTTTCCTAACATTTTTCAAGCAACAGTTTATCTGTAATAGCAGAAATTCTTAAAATTAACTTCAAGGTCCATTGTTCACATATATTCTTCAATATGTCAATTTTACAGTATTTTTCTCCGTTCTAAAATCAGTGAGTCGAATTTAAGTGTTCTTCTCTTTTAATTATAAGCTTTAGTCCTTCTAATCCCCTTAGTTTCTAACTTTCAAATTCCCATCCTATCATTTTTTTAAAAAAGAATTTAGAACAACAGCATTCTTATAATTAATTTCAAAATCTTATTTCAAATCTATCTGGACCCTTTGTTTATTTGTAACCTTCCAAAATCAGCATTCTAATCACCCTTTTGCTATATACCTATACCCATACATACATACATACACACACACACACACACACACACACATGCAGATACATACACACACACACACACACACACACACACACATTATATGTAGGTCTTTGGTTATTCAGGTTTTCTCCTACGTAAAATTGGAAGTGTCTTGGCGACGTTTTCACGAAGTCTCATTCATCATCTTCAGGCTGGTGTTTTTGGCCTGAAAATGACGAATGAGACTTTGTCGAAACATCGCCAAGATACTTCCAATTTTACGCAGGAGAAAACCTGAATAACCAAAGACCTACATACAAACACCCGCGAAAACCTCAGAAAACACACATTATATCTAAGTCTTTAAATTTGTATTTAAAACTTCTTTTGCTAAGGATTGAAACTTGCCCAAGAGTTTCCATGTCATTACAAAGATTCCCAATAGCTAAAAAGCAGTTAAAAAGTAATTTAGAAAGTGATTAAGAAATGAGACTCAGGAAATCTTATGTCCATATAGGCTGCATTATGGTGGTAAGCTTGATTAAATCCCTAGACTAATATGTCAATCACAAAAATTTCAGTTTCTGCATCTACCCCCAAGGGACACCTGTCTAAAGTACAAGTGGGTGATTTCACAATCTCTGTTTTTTCCAGAGAGATTTTATTGTCCAGAATTCACCGTCTGGCTTCTGATCCTGCTGCAGTGCCATCCTTGTTCCTTTAAGGATGTCTAGTTTATCATGAACCCTCACTGGAAGTCCCACAGAAATGTCATTTGAGATGCACTTTTAGTGCATATGTTTCTGCCATGTGCTTTGTCTCCACATTCCTTTTTATCATTACAATCCCTAATGCAAAAATAGAGCTTTTTCCCCCTCCTGCTGTTAGTATTTCTTTTCATCAGTGGACCGACTCAGTCAGTTCAAGCTTGACAAGTAGCTAATTTGGATGCATCACTCAAGGGGCTGCGAGCCATTTTTTTTTCAATGAAAATAATATATAAGGAAGAGGGAGAGCAATGAATCTAAAAATTCATAGAAATTCCTTCTGTTCTCTTCAGCTGATGAGTGAAAGAGAAATTTCAGTGGTGATTTTTTTTTAAGGATCAGATTCATTAGTCTTGTGCAGGTATTTTTCTTTCTTCATTCTTTATTCCTCAGCCCTGAGAGAAACACGTTCACATTAACACAAAATATTGCAATATTGAAAGATTCTTTTCCTTTCCTGCTGGTCTTTCATTAACTTTCAAAGGAATCTCAAATACCTGAGATTTCCCAGCTGTGGTTATATAACTTCCTGCATGGAAATAAAAGTAGAGGCAATATGCTGATCAGGGAAAAAGGAGCTGTGGAGAATGCTCTTCCAATGGCACAAGCTGCCTGATGCCTTGACAGCTGCCATCCTCTTGGCTTTCATCACTTTGCCTGCTTGTTTGTGTCTTCCTGAGTGCATATACCAAAAGCAAAGCTTTTTCAGTGACTCCAAGTCTGACACACACAAAAGACCTTCATAGATTGTGCCAAGTAGGAAAGGAGCATGAGATGCCAGCCACAAACTAAGATCTCATAAAATAACAAATGTACTCAAAAGCCCACTTTCATGTTTATTCTAATTCAAGAAATGGCACACGAATCACATGAGGTTACCCATTTCACTTACCCGGACAGAAAAGCTCATTTGACATTTCTCTGTCGTGTTTTCACAATAGTTTAAAATGTTTTACCAAGATAAGTGGGCACCCACTGTATATTGGGTTGTCTGATTATATGGACTCCATTCTCAGATTACACAGATGAGAAACCACTGATATCCACCGAATACCATCCTAATTTCATGAATGAGAAATCCCAATTCACAACTTTTCTGCCTAAAAAAATGAATTAGGCGTTATGTGAAATATCATACCCAGTAGTACTTCTACAAATCTGGACATCAAAATTAGTCACTTAGTAATTATCCATAATTGTTTCAGCTTTGAAGAAAATGCCTGTTTTCTCACAATTGGTACTACTGTGGACACCTGCATGTCCATACAATATGCCAGATCACCCGAATTCAATTGTTTAGGCCAGTGCCATATAAATGTGTTAAATAAATAAATTGAATGAGCAATCTTTGATGAAGAGAAGCCAAAAATAAGTTTTTTTGCAGGGAAGGGAAGGATAATTCTGGGGCAGTGAAAATTAAAAATATTCACTATATAAACATCTGAACAATTATTTATCAAAAAAAATAGCATAATATTTAATGCCCCCAATTCCACTCATCATACCAAGTCATATATTATGGTTACAAATTGCCTGTTGATCCAGTGGATTGGTTACTGTTAAACCTTATTGTAAATGGCCACTGTAATAAGATTTTCTTTCTGACTATTTACAATTTATCTTTCCCCAGGTAGTTAAATATTTGTAGTTTAGGATTACGTTTAATGTATCAGACACAATAGACTATAATTCACTAAAGTTTATGGCATAATAAGTGTGTTAGTTTTCAAGATATCGCTAGATTTTAATTTCATTTACTACGGGATTACTACAAGTTTCGCCCTGGGATTGTTAATATTGTGGCTTAGTGATAAAATCAAAATAAGAAAGTATAATTAGATTGCCTAAGTCTAAATCTATTAGCTGACTACATTTGGTCAGTGCATATTCCAGAGCTGAGAAAAGTTACTCAAATAATTGCACGCCTGTAAAAAAAAGTTAGTTATGAGGAAAGGTGATAAATTTGTTTATTATTGCTTGGAAAAAAAGAGAAAAGAAAAGCCCAGAATCATTTAAAATAAACATGTAAAGAAAGTGGATAGAAAATTTATTTATTTATTTGATTTGTATACCGCCCTTCTCCAACAGGACTCAGGGTGGTGAACAGCCAAGGTAAAACAGCATAGAAAATTTAAAATAATTTTAAGAAATATTAAATAATTTCAGCCCACAATTTAAAACAACCCAATTGAAATCAATTACAATTAAAACAGAAGGATGGGATCAAGCCAGCCCGGCTAGATGAAATAAGTGAGTTTTAAGGGCCCGACGAAAAGTCCAGAGGTCCAGTATCCTATGTATCTCCGGGGGTAGGGCATTCCAGAGGGCAGGTGCCACCACAGAGAAGGCTCTCCCCCGGGGGTCGCCAGCCGACATTGTGTAGCCGATGGCACCCTGAGAAGGCCCTCTCCATGCGAGCATACTGGCCGGTGGGAGGCTATTGGCGGCAGAAGGCGGTCTCACAAATACCCAGGCCCTAAGCCATGGAGGTGGTCACCAACATCTTGAAGTGCACACAGAAGACCACCGGGAGCCAGTGCAGCTCGCGCAGGAGAGGTGTCACATGGGAGCGCCCCGTTGCTCCCATAATCCCCTGCGCAGCCGCATTCTGGACCAGTTGGAGCCTCCAGGTGCACCCCAAGGGAAGCCCCATGTAGAGAGCATTGCAGTAGTCCAGGCAGGAAGTGACGAGTGCTTGAGTGACCATGTGTAGGGAGTCCTGATCTAGAAAGGGACGCAACTGGTGTATCAGGCGAACCTGATAAAAAGCCCCCCTGGCCATGGCCGTCATTTGCTCTTCTAAAGACAGCCATGCATCCAGGAGGACGCTCAAGTTGCGAGCCCTCTCCGTGGGGGCCAACGACTCACCCCCAATAATCAGTGATGGCACCAGCTGGCTATACCGGGACGCCGGAAGCCACAGTCACTCAGTCTTGGAGTGGTTGAGCCGGAGCCTGTTTCTCCCCATCCAGGCCCGCACGGCCTCCAGGCACCGAGACATCACTTCAAGGGCATCGTTGGGGTGGCCTAGGGTGGAGATGTACAGCTGGGTGCCGTCAGCATACTGGTGGAACTCCTCTCCAAAGCCACAGATGATCTCAACCATTTACATAAATGTCGAACAGAAGGGGCGAGAGGACCGACCTTGCGGCACCCCACAAACAAGGCACCTCAGAGTCGACCGCTGCCCCCCTGCCAACACAGATTGATAGGAGAGAGATAGGAGGAGAACCACCGCAAAACGGTGCCCCCCCCAACCCCTCCAACCGGTGCAACATGATACCATGGCCGATGGTATCAAAAGCCGCTGAGAGATCTAATAGGACCAGGATAGAGGAGCAACCCCTAGCTCGAGCCCTCCAGAGATCATCCACCAACGCGACCAATGCCGTTTCCATGCTGTGCCCAGGCCTGAAGCCGGACTGGAGAGGATCTAGATAGGGATCTAGATAAAAATGTTTCTCCTTCTCTGTTAAAAGCAGAACTTCAAATTATCAAATGAATTTAAATGCTGGCAAATTACCTCTTCATATGGAATGCATAGTTAAATTAAAAAACACATTATCACAAGCAATGGCTTCATGGGGGAATAAAGAGGCTTTAAATTTGAATTAGGCAAATTCATATAGAATAAGAACTTGGTTGGCTGCTATTGAGGATCACCATATTTAGGGCTTGTTTGCATGATTATCTTTGGATAAGAAAGAATAACTCTAGTTTCTGCTCTTATTTAGGTGCCCTAAAGTATAATCTAATCTGTTATTTTTCCAACAGAGGGACACATCAAAAGTAAAAAAATATTGAAGTGGCTTTCTCAGATTTGAGCTTCAATAATTTATATCCATCTTCAAATTCTTGATTTTCTGTGCAGACAATACTGTGGTTAACCTCTAATGTCAGTCCTAGGTTTCACCATTCTGTTGAACAAGCTGTACTAATCTGGTCTGCATATATTGCAAAAATGTCATTACAAAAAACCATTACAAAAATCAAAAACAAAACAAGGTTTATCATATACTTGGGTGACTACTATAAGCCTACCTTTGTGAGTTAAGCACTTACCTCAGCTATGCACATGTTACAAAGCACTTATTTTTGTTTATTTACCATTAAGTCTGATATATTGTCAACATCCTGGGATATAAAATGACAATTTGGCGACTGACATTCACTCAGACATATTTTCTTGCTTTATTCCTATTTGTTTCCAGGGGTGTCTTTCAATAGTATTTATACCCAAATTTGGAGAGTCCTCTTACACCTGGCTGCTGATCCATACCCTGATGTTTCAGACCTGGCTATGAAAGTGCTGAACAGCATTGCTTACAAGGTAAATTTGGGTGGAATGGAGAATTATGCTTTTGGACAGCATTTTGAGATAATTTTATCAGATAGTGAATTTGTCATATAATCCGTGATAGGAGATTTTCAATAAAAACTGTTTTGTTCGGTTAACTGTCAGTTTGCATTTATACAGATAATCCCTTGATTTACAACCCGCTTTTTAATGACTGTTGAACATTACAACGGCCTTGGAAAAGAAACCGTGATTTATGGCCTGTTCTCACGCTTATAAGCATCCCCTCCTTTCTAAGGAGCTTCCGACAAGCAAGTCAATGGGGGAAACCAGATTTACTTAACAACCACATGATTCACTTAACAACTGTAGTGATTCACTTAACAACCATGGCAAAAAAATTCATAAAATGGGGAATTACTCACTTAACAATTGCCATGCTTTACAGTATATATTTTGAGCTCAATTGTCATAATCCTGAATCCTGTCTTCAACATAGAGTCATGGGCTTAAACTGAAAAAGAAGTTTTATTGTCTTCAAAAAGTTAGCAATCTAAATTGGCTAGAAGGCACCTGGGGAGCAAGAAAAATAATAAAATTAAACAATAATATCCATATTATAATACGTTTAAAATACGTTTTGGTTTTATACCCTCCTCCTGTTACTCAGGACTATTTCCTTCCCCCAAACCAGGGGTGAAATCCAGCAGGTTCTGACAAGTTCTGGAGAACCAGTAGCGGACATTTTCCTGCACGCTGCTCATCCAATCCATCCAGTGGGAGGCTCTCCTCATACTGAGTGCTGACTTCTCTCTTTTTTTCTCTCCATTCTGGCTGACCACGCCCACTCTGTCACAGATACCTCAGTCTTTCTCACTCAGTGACTGAGGCAACTCGTGTTTCTCTCCTTCTCTGATTGTGAGTTTTTTTCTGGCTGACTAGAGTTAGTGTTGTTTTTGTTTTTGTTGTTTTGCGCTAGGTTAGAGTGTATTGATTTGACTTTGGGTTATTTGAATTTCTGTTTGATTGTTTGTTGGTCTGAGGAGCTGCTTCGAGGGAGATATTGGCTGCGTGAGGAGGGAGCTGTTGGCGCGCCTGGGGATCCAGGACGCTACGCTTCCTTTTCCTTTGCTCTGCTGAAGCCCGATTTTGCAGCGATCCGGATTCCGACCCGGCTGGGCGGATCCAATGAGAATTTAGCCGCAGGCGCCTTGTTGGGTTACTGGTGAGCCGGTACAGTCACAGGCGCCTCAGCTCCGACATCTTGCAGCTCCGGAGTCCATGCCTATGCTGACAGGCACACTCCGACGTCCAGGCTTCCCCCGCAGTGCTCTTCTCTTGGAGCGTCGTTTCTAGCCAGCAGTTTGGATTTTCGCGCCATTGGAAGGCGACCCGCTCAATTTCTGGCCATTGGGGGCTAGCGGCCGCCATTTTGCGGACTTTGCTGCACGGTTTGACAGCAGCCGCCATTTTGTTTCCAGTTTGAGCGTGCGGCCGCCATTTTGTGGACTTGATTCATACCTCCAACTAACCAATCCGGCAATTTAAAACCGTTCCTGTTCGGCCTGAATTGGAAGCTATAGTTCAGTGTGAGGCTTGCTGTTCTACTGCAGTGGGGGGGGGGGGGTGCTGCTCCCCCGGGGAGGATTACATCTAAGTGCCTGGATTAGAGCTGGCTGGAGCGGTGTGAGTTCCTGGGCTATTGTCCTGGGCTTATTCCACCTGATTGTTATCAGGCCTTACTCAATCTACTGCCTGCTCCTTCTATCCCTTGACCTGCACTTCTGAGGTCATGGCAGAGACTGAATTATCTTCAGATTTGGAACAAGAGGTTGAGCGTTCCGCAGGCAGAGAGAGAACCAAGACTGGTTCCAAAAGACATAAGGCCAAGTCCTCATCTTCTTCAGCTCGGCCCTCCCGTTCCAAGCACTTGGGCCATAGCAAGACCAAATTGAGACGCCATAAGGCTCTCGAAAAACAGTTTGAGAAGGCAAAAAAGGCCTCAAACTCTGTTATGCTTTCTTGTGAGAGGCAGTTGTCTCCATCTCCGCGTGAAATCCAGCAGGTTCTGACAAGTTCTGGAGAACCAGTAGCGGACATCTTGAGCAGTTCGGAGAACCGGCAGTGGAAATTTTGAGTAGTTCAGAGAACCAGCAAATACCACCTCTGGCTGGCCCCAGAGTGGGGTGGGAATACAGATTTTGCAATATCCTTCCCCAGGAGTGGGGAGGGAATAGGGATTTTTCAGTATCCTTCCCCTGGAGTTGGGTAGGAATGGAGATTTTGCAGTATCCTTCCCCTGTCATGCCCACCAAGCCACACCACTCCCACCAAGCCACACCCACAGAACCGGTAGTAAAAAAATTTGGATTTACCACTGCCCCAAACACACAGAGTAAGTAACTATCCACCCTAGATCACCCCACTAACCTTATAATCCTTGAAGATCATTAAAATTTTTTGATGGGAATCATGCACCAGATAAGATTGGGAGACCATATTCCTGAAGGAAACTAGCTTTTAAGCCCTATATTTATGCTTTCATTGGTACGTTATTTTTCTGGAACTCAACGTTTTAGCTAAATAAATAACCTTGCTCCCTCTTTTCATGAGGACAATTCATAGAAGTTATATAGGCACTTAAATAGCGATGCTGTATGCCTGTCAAATGTTTGACAGCTCAAGATTTGGTGGCCTTGAAATTGGCACACTAATACAGGAGAGAGTAACCACAAAATCTGAGATTTGGCGAATAGCAGTAGAATAAGCTATTTTATGCCAAGTATTTCAACAGCCTCTAATTATTCAGTTGCTACTCACTTTCTCTGTTTCCTTTTCGTTGGGCTTTTATATCATTATGTTGGATAAATAAATTGTGAAGTTTTACATGTAGCATACTTATTCAGAGAGTCTTTTACCCTGCTGATAATTGATGCTTTCTGCCAGCCTAAGAATTTCTGGACCAAATCCAGTATGCATTATGCATTTTCCTAGCTTTATAAAGAAGATAATAGAAAAAATGGTACAGTGTAGCTTAGCTGAAAGGGGGAAACAGTAGAAAGCTAAGCATTTGATGAATATCTGAATGTTATCCTATATAAAAAAAAGTATTTGAACAATTGTGTCCCATAAATTAATGTTGAAGAAATATGGAAGTCACAATTGCCATGTGATGGTTATTAGCACCACTGAGCAAACAAGTCATCAGTCTGTTTTAGCAAAAGGGTTTTTTTTTTTGGAAAGGATTTATTTTGTTATTTACGCTAAGTGGATTTTAGAAGCATGACTGAGTTGTGTTTCTAAAATGTAAAAAATGGGGAAACACTCATAATATTTTAGAGCTTTTATATAAGATTTCAAGTATGTGATCATCAATGTTTTGTGTAATTTGGGGTTTCTTGTAAGTTTTTCTTCATTTTGTAATTGGCAGCAGACTATCATAAAATATCTGAAAATTATGTGAAAATACCACCATCTTCTGCTTGGATGTTATTAGAGTGTTTCTCTGAACTGTCATTGTTGTGTGCATAACTGAAGTGCTAAATTGACAGTGGATTTAATATTTAAACCCAGGTTTGTAGAGAAGAAACCGAAAAGAATATAATAAAGAAAGAAAATGTATAAAAATGTGACTTCCAGCCTTCATTACAAGTATAAACAAATTTAGTAACTTATTCTGTTTTAAATGTTACATTTATCTCTTCATCCTATATCCTATCTCTTATCTATAAACAAATCCATAAAACATCAACTTTTTAGTCTTGGTGTCAATAGAAAATGTAGTCAGAGGTAACAACATATCTTATTTTAACCATGAACAAATAAATCAACTTCAAATTCCTTCCTTTTCCTTCCAACAGCCCTAATCTTTAGTTCAGTGTCATAGGATGTGATCTCTTTTCATTTTTTCTTTGTCCCATTGCACAGAGTTCTTCAAGGCTTTAACAAGCCTCTTTAGTAAATCAAATAGAAAAAAAAAATCCAGGTCACTCTCTTGGCTTGTCATTTTTATTTCCTTTTAAATGTTAAAGTCTCCACCAGTTTGTTTTCTAGATCTAGTGAAACATCCTTTTTAAAATCATTATCTTGGTCTGTCAGCTGCAAATTCTGTTTTGATACCATCTTTATTTTTCTGCTTTTGTTGTTTCTTCAATAACATCTTTTGGACATAGTTTATCCATAGAAACAGACATCATTACTGGCACTGTTGATATTCTGACTACTATTTTCTGATTCCATTCTTCAAAAGTCAGTCAATCAGAATAGAGCTGGAAGGGACCTTGGAGGTTTTCTAGTCCAACCCTCTGCTCAAGCAGGAGACCCTATACCAGTGATGGCTAACCTTTTTGCCGCCGTGTGCCAAAAGCGTGGGGAACATGGGGGGGGGGTCGCGGCTGCATGTGTCCACATCCATAATTCAATGTGCCCCACCCTCCCGTGCATGCGCGCATGACCCTTCCACACATCCCCCTGCTTTTGGCATGCGGTGGGCCCAGTAGACCCGTTTTCCCCCTCCCCAGGCTCCAGAGGCTTTCTAGGAGCCTGGGGAGGGCAAAAACAGCCTTCCCCATTCCCCCTGGAGGCCTTCTAGAGGCCAGAAACAGCCAGTTTCCCGACTTTCGGTGGGACCGGAAGGCCTGAAAATCAGTTGGCTGGTGCGCACATGCGCGCTGGAACTGAGCCAAGGCAACACATGCGTGCCCACCAATATGGCTCCGCGTGCCACCTGGGGCACCCATGCCATAGGTTCGCCATCACGGCCCTATACCATCAATGAGCCGCGGTGGCACTGCAGTATTGCAGGCTACTTCTGATCAGTGGCTGCCAGCAGTTTGGCAGATTGAAATTCACCAGGCTCAGGGTTGACTCAGCCTTCCATCCTCCGAGATTGGTAAAATGAGGACCCAGATTGTTGGGGGCAATATGCTGACTCTATAAACCACCTAGAGAAGGCTGTAAAGCACTATGAAGTGATATATAAGTCTAAATGCTATTGCTATTATTATTTCAGATAGGTGGTTGTCCAGTCTTTTCTTAAAAACCTCCAGTGATGAAGCACCTACAACTTCTGAAGGCAAGCTGTTCCACTGGTTAATTGTCCTCACTGTTATGCAGTTTCTCCTTAATTCCACGTTGCTTCTCTTCTTGATTAGTTTCCATCCATTGTTTCTTGTCTCGCCTTCTGGTGGTTTGGAAAATAAATTGACCCCCTCTTCTTTGTGGCAGCGGCTCAAACTCTGGAATATGGTTATTATGTCACCCCTAGACTGGCCATACCCAATTCCTGTAACTGCTCTTCATATATTTTTGTCTCCAGGCTCTTAATCATCTTAGTTGCTCTTCTTTGTACTTTTTCCAAAGTCTCAATATCATTTTTTTGTAATGTAGTAACCAAAACTGGATACAGTATTCCAGGTGTGGTCATACTAAGGATTTATAAAGTGGTACTAATACTTCATATGATTTTGATTCTATGCCTCTGTTTATACAACCAAGGATCGTATTAGATTGTATTTTCTGGCTGCTGCCACACACTGCTGCCTCACATTTAAGTGATCAATCACTAGGACCCCAAGGACCCTCTCATAGTTACTATTTTTGAGCCAGGGAGAGTGATCTCTTACCCTATCCTTATCAGAACATCAAAGAACCAATATACTCATTGGTCCCTTTGTCACAGTCATCAACTTCATGTTTTGTGTATGAAAAGCTGAATGCACTTAGAGACACATACAACCCTACATATATCCCTACATATCAAAGATATTTGATATATGAATGCATGGACAGAGAGATAGAATATTTATACATTAATATAGTATGTATATTATAATACTGGTTGGGAAAACTCAAAGTGTAAAAGAACAAAGCTGGTAATGGGTAGTTTTATTAAAATCAGAATAAATCCTTGTGTTTCTAGCACAAGGTACCTATTAGTGAGATCTAGTTACATTCACAGAGAATTCAGTGAGAGCCAAGAGATCTAGTTGCATCCAGATTTAAAAGGAAAATATTTTATTCATTCGGGTTCATTATATAGATTACATAGAAGTATTGTATTTGTAGCTGCTATTTCAACGTTTATATTATCCACGTAGCTTATTTTAACTTCTTGTTGCATATGTATAGCCTTTAGCATATTTTGATTTAATATTGTTTTTTAGCCCAAACTTTTTATCTTTATGTACTTTTCTTAACTATCCTGACATTAGTTTTGGATATTCTCTTCTGCTGGTTAATAGCTGCAACAAGGTTAAGTAAGTACATAGAAGAAGGTTACAGTATTACAAATTATATCCTTAATGGAGCCAGATAGTAGAAAGCTGCTAGAGAGAAATTTCTATCATGCTGGAATGCAGATGTTTGTCAGAAAGTATTAGGAAACTAACCCTTCATTTTTCTTTCCCCTCATGAATATACATGAGCTGGGAATTAACCCCTTTTTGTTTCAATGATAATGGTTGGTGGTGATCCAACCGCTATCACCATTTCAAGGATTTGAGGGAAACTAAATGCATCCGCTTCAGCTAGTATATTTTCCTCCCTTATAACTTTATTCTGGCTGCATATTAAGGGATCATGGGATGGTATAAATTCAGATGACCAAGAACCCAACTAGAATGTCTACTTTGTATCAGGGCCATAATTAGAGATTGGTTGGCAGAACACGAACTGATGGGGAGTTGAAAGAGATAAATTTCCTTTTCTCATTGATTTTACAAATGTAGATTTGCTAAATTTATCCATCTGCTAGATTGTGGTCTACATAAGTTTGTTTGTTTGTTTGTTTATCAATCAATCAATCATATTTCTATGCCACCCACTCTCCGAGAACTCTGGGCGGCTTACAACAATCGACAGTTTACTAAATAGCATATTTCCCCCAACAATCTGGGTCCTCATTTTACCCACCTCGGAAGGATGGAAGGCTGAGTCAACCTTGAGCCGGTGAGATTTGATCTGCTGATCTGCTGAACTAGCAGTCAGCTGAAGTAGCTGCATAGAGCACTCTAACCACTGCACCAGCTCGGCTCAGTATAACTACAGTTAATATAACTACAGTCTTTCACAACTGACTTTGAATCAAAGGGAGTAGAGGAAGTAGCTAACTCTAGTATAATTTGTAGTTATTTAAAAATGAGCTGACATTCCAAGCTGCTTAAAACAATTAGCTGGGGAAGAAACTTTTTTCCCCCCAACCCATAGAAGATAATCAAATTATATTACGTTTTATGATTGAATGTATGGTCTTAACGAAAGAAAGCTGTTAAGAAAAAAAAATGTAATAAATAAACCTAGAACTTGTTTCCAAGAAATTCCACAATTGGCTTTTCAGAAGACAAATTCAGTTTGACCTCCAGCTATAATTTATGCAAGCTGTAGCTTTTCTTAACTATTTTAGTTAGAGCTAGTACTGTATTACTGCAAATTCACAAATTATTCATCCTCTCAAGGCTATAGCATACTTAGAGTGGGGAGACTTTTTTAAAAAAAATAATCATCTAGTGGGTTGGAGATGTCAAAAGAAACAAGTCATTTTCAAGGCCCATGCAGCCAGGTGAGTGCTTGAGTAGAAATAATAAGTGCTCTGTTCCATAAGTGCTGGGTGTCCTCAGCAGCACTGGGTGTAAAGAGCAAATGCAGATACTCTTGGAACATTGTCTCCTGTTTATGCTATTTATTTCTGCAGGTTCCCAAATGTCCTGTTGATTACTTTTTACACCTTTTTTAATACAACTGCTGAGATCTTAATAGCCATCAACAGTCTCTTTTGATTTGATGGATTCCTATAAGTGAAGGTTTCTCCTGCATTAGAAACTTCACAGCTGTACTCCTTCTCTTTCTATTCCTTCTCCCTTTGCCCAGAATCTCAAGAAATGGCAAATGAGATTTATTCTTATATCTTTGGGGAACTGTAGGAAGTGTTGTATTTATTTTGTTGCTCCATTTTATTTATTGCATCAGAAGCTAATGTAAGACACCAACCGAGCATCTCAAGAGAAGTTCAAGTAAAGGATTCTGGTTTTGAATCATAAAGTAATGTTTCACCCTTGAGCACACTGGGAATGTTTGATCCTATGGGCCTTGACAGATTATTCTATTGTTAAAGCATTATTTACTCTACTTCATCTGTTTGTGAATTATTCCTCTTCCTGGAAAAAAGTTGATATGTGAAGGTTCTTGGGTTTAGGGCAACAGGATCAGGTTTTGACATTTTTGTCATACTTTATTAAGTTTGGTCTTAAAGTGATTTCAGTCTTACCTTAAGACTTAAAAATTGTCTTACTTACCTTAAGACTTAAAAATTGTCTCAAGGTTTTACTGCAAATATTAATTCTTTTAAAGACCCCGTAATCCCTTGCGGGGTGGAGTCTTGGGCAACTGAATGGAGTTGATGAAGTGTTTACTGGCCAGATGCCCTTCCTGTCGCCAATGCGGAGATTGTTTTAGCAGATATATTCTCATTGTGCCCAGAGAGAGAAATATCTGCCTCTACCTAGGTCATACTCACAGCCTCCTGATTGCGAGGCAAGAGCGCCACCTCTAGGCCATCACACCACTCATTGTATAGAGCAGTGGTTCTCAACCTTCCTAATGCCGTGGCCCTTTAATAGAGTTCCTCATGTTGTGATGACCCCCAACCATAAAATTATTCCTAAAACCATTGAAAATATGTGTTTTCTGATGGTCTTAGGTGACCCCTGTGAAAGGGTCATTCGACCCCCCAAAGGGGTCGCAACCCACAGGTTGAGAACCACTGGTATAGAGGCTAATGAACCTAGCATAATAAAGACGGTAGGTGTATGAGCTAGATTCTTCTTTGATGGGCATGCAGTAGTATAACAATACTATTGTAGCGCTGGAGAGTGACTCTGCTTCCCTTTATTTCCAAATGTGAAAACCATACCAAGTAGAAGTTGGCATCTGTTTCTCTCACTTGTTAATTTTCTGTTTCTTAGGCAACTGTAAATGCCCGCCCCCAGCGCATCCTTGACACATCCTCTGTCACGCATTCTGCCCCAGCCAGTCCTACTAACAAAGGCATGCACATACATCAAGTAGGGTAAGTTGCCTATATGTTTGATCCTGTGCCATATCCTAGTTAAAATGGTATATGTTGTACAGATACTATTCTTTGTGCAACTTATTTGAAACCACTTGTTTATTTACTAGATGTTTTTTTTCTGTGAGAGCCTTTAAGCATTCTTTTTCTTTCCCTATCTAATATCCCTCTAATGTAGCATTTGCAATGAAGACCGCAACACCTCAAGTATCCTTCTGAATTAACTCTGATTCATTCCCCATTAGTACTAAAGCTTTTAGTCAAAGGAAGCATAAACAACACTGCTCATGACACAGTTTAAGAATCAGGATAGAAAGAAATTGATCTTTGTGCCAGAAAGATCTTTATCATATAATATAAAAACAGTGACAGATACATTGAGAGCCACTTGCGTTATGCACTGAACTTTCAGGCTTTATAGAATACACTCCCCCCACCCCAGAAGATAGATTCATTCCTGTGCTGGGGAAAAAATTAAGAGACTTTGTTGCTCCAAACATCAAACTGAGCTCTAGAAAAACATCTATTTGGATATATTTTTCCTCCTACAATTTTATTGGGGCAAAGAGCAATGAGAGGGGAGGGCAAAGACTCTAGGGGAGGGAGTATAGCTTAAAAATACTACCTAGAAATATTATCTAGAAAAAAATAAGGTTAATATGGTACTAGGCTAGAAACCAAGAAACAGTGTGTTTTAGTTCCACAAAACCTAGGCACAAAATTGACTTGGTGTCACTCTCTCTCAGCCTTAGAAAGCAACCAGTAGCAATTCACTTCTGAAATCTTGCCAACAAAACTCGAGGAACTAGTCTAGGGAATTGCCTGGAGACAAAAACTGGCTCAAAGGTGCTGAGATACAAATACAAACACACCAGTGATGGGTTGCTAGTGGTTTGCCCAGGTTCAGGCGAACGGTAGTAGCGGCGGGAGGCTCCGCCCACCCACCCGGATGTCATTAAATATGCTCTGCGCATGCATGGAAGTGGGCTGCATGCGTGAGCGAACCGGTAGCAAAGGTAAGGGAAATCCACCACTGAAACACATCCACAAGAATAAATAAAGTGGCAAGTAGAGGAAAAGGTTTGAGCAGGAGTTGCTAAAGAAAAATCAACTATACTACAGATTAAGTTTTTGCCTTGCCTTAGGAAAAATTATTAATGCAGTCCTCATATTTTTACTCTTTATTTTCATTTTCCATTATTAGAGGGTCACCACCAACTGCCAGTACCAGCAGCTCTAGTTTGACCAATGATGTGACTAAGCAGCCTGTCAATCGGGACATCTCATCCGTAAGACCTGCAAATGTTGGCAACATGGGAGTGCAGTACACTCCCCACTCCCACCAGTTCCCCAGAACAAGGAAAATGTTTGACAAAGGCCCAGATCAGGTGAGAAGGTCATCCTTGCAGCAATTTTTTCAACATGCACTTGAGTAGTATTTCTATTCCTCAGTTAGGGTTTTGTTCCCCGTTTTATTTCTTCCTGTATTTTTCATTAATCTATCTATTAGTTTTAGATTTCTGTAAATTTACACTAATGTTTTATAACCAAGAACTTTTTCACCTGCAATAATTTTACCATGAACTATTGAAAAGTGTGAATTGGTGTTATTGGAGTCTTCTTTTTTTTTTTTTTTTGAGTTTTAAAGCCAACTTTATTTGATATAAACAGATAAAAGATAAAAAAGAAAACAGTTATAAAAACAATCTTAAGGCTAAAAATGAGGTACAATTCAGTATTACTTGTGTTCTAATATTGCTAAGCAAAAGTTTTCTATCTATAACGTTTCAATATATAACCATATATATACATTTATCTTCACTTGCTATGATATATTTATGTTGACGGTGTAAATTTACTAACTTTGGTTTCTTGATGTATTTACCATCTGTTTTTTTCCCCTTGTTTGTCAATCCATTCATACCATCTATTCCAAATTTGATAGTAGTGTGAGTCTTCCTTGTTTTTTAATTTTAGAGTTAATCTATCCATCTCTGCGCACCTATATATTTTATGAATTGTTTGTTCTTCTGTTGGCAACTTTTCTAGTTTCCAAAATTGGGCTAGGATTAATCTTGCTGCTGTAATTATGTGTAGTATGATATATTTTATTTCTTTTTTAATTTCTTTTTTAAATATACCTAATAAAAAGATTTCGGGCTTTAGGTCTATCTTTTCTTCTGTTATTTCTGTTATCCATTTTCCAATTTTCGTCCAGAATTTTTTTACTTTTGGGCAGAGCCACCAAAGATGGTAAAATGTTCCTGGGGCTTGTCTACATTTCCAACATGTCGGGTTACAATTTGGGTACATTTTTGCTAGTCTGGCTGGGGTCAGGTGCCATCTATACCACATCTTATAGTGATTTTCTTTGAATGTTACTGCCTTAGTTATTTTACAATTGTTTTTCCAGAACATTTCCCATTCTTCTAATTTTATACTCCTTCCAATATTCCTGGCCCAGGCTATCATTTGGCCTTTGACTATGTTTTCTGCTAGGTCGAATTCAAGTAGATATTTGTAAATCTTTGAAACTAATTTCCCCTCTTTTGTTTCTAATAATTTATCAAGTTGATTGGGCTTTATCTCAACTCTTCCATCTTCACTATCTTTTTTATATCTGTTTTGTATAAGCAAATACCGCCACCAGTCTATTTTTATGTCCATGTCCCTAAGTTCTTCGTGGGATTTGAGTTTCCCATCTTTATCTAAAATGTCTCTGTATCTTATTATTTTTTGCGTAGATACTGTGTTGGGGTACATTATATTTGGGTGTGTTGTTGCCTCTAATGTGGATAACCATCCTGGGACTTTTATGTAGTGCTTGCATTTAATTTCCTTCCATGCTGTGATTAAAGAGTTTCTTATTATATGGTTTTTAAAATGTTTATATGTTTTGTTTCCTATATTCCATAAATAAGCATGCCAGCCTTTTAATAAATCATGTCCTTCTAATTTCAGTACCCTTTGGTTATCTAAATTGACCCAGTCCTTAATCCACATTATGCTTGCGGCTCTGTAATATGTTTCCCAGGCCGGTAGGCCAAAACCTGCTCTTAGTCTATTGTCTTGTAATATTTTTAAATTTATCCTCGGTTTTTTTCCCTCCCATATAAATTTTGCTGTTAATTTATTCAAGTTTGTGAAAAAAGTTTTTTCTAATCTAATCGGGATAGTTTGAAATAGGTAGAGGATCCTGGGAAGTATGTTCATCTTTATCGCCGCTATTCGTCCTAGTAACGATAGCTTTAAATTCCCCCATCTCTCTAAATCTTTTTTGAATTGTTGTATTAATTCTCCATAATTATTGTCTTTGATTGCTATATTTCTAGTTGTCAAATTTATGCCTAGGTATTTTATCTTTTTTACTATTTGTAGTCCCGATTGTTGTTCTAATTTTCCTATTTGCTTTATATTTAAGTTTTTGGTTAAAATTTTGGTTTTATTTTTATTAATTTTTAGCCCTGCCACCTTGCCAAATTTCTCAATTTCCTCCATTAATTTTATTTGTGTCTCCAATGGATCTTCTATACAGAATACAAGGTCGTCAGCGAAAGCTTGGACCTTGTATTCTTCTCCTTTTACTTTAAGTCCTTTTATATTTTTGTTTGATCTAATTCTCCTGAGCAAATTTTCCAAAGTTAATATAAAAAGCAGGGGCGAGAGTGGGCATCCTTGTCTTACTCCTCTTCCTATTTCAAAATGATTTGTTAATTCCCCATTGACTAACAATCTTGCCCTCTGGTTTGTATATATTGTAGATATTATCTTACCAAATTTCTCGCCAAAATCCATATTTTTTATTTGTTGTTTCATAAATTCCCAGTTGACTCGGTCAAATGCTTTTTGTGCATTCAGAAAAACAAGGGCTGCTTGTTTCTCTGGATGTTCTTCGTAGTATTCTATTATGTTTATCACCATTCTTAAATTATTTTTAATCTGTCTTGTCGGTAAGAATCCGTTTTGATCTGAATGAATTTTGTTATTTAATATTATTTTTAATCTATTTGATATTAAATTCATAAAAATTTTATAATCTGTATTTAATAATGAGATCGGCCTATAGTTACTAATTTGTGTTGAATCTGTTCCTTCCTTGTGGATTAATGATATATATGCCTCTTTCCAAGATTCTGGTATTTTTGCGTCTTTTAATGCCTCATTGTATACCTCTATTAATATCCCATTTAATGATGTTCCTAATTCTTTGTATAATTCTATTGGCAATCCGTCTGTACCCGGGGTTTTATTGTTTTTTTGTTTCCTAATGATTTCCTGTAATTCTTCTGTTGTAATCTCCCTATTTAACATCTTTTTTTCCTCATCCGTTAATATGGGCATTTGCTCCTCTTTTAAGTATTGATTTATTTCTTCTATTTCTACCTTTTCTTGTTTATATAAATTTTGAAAGAAATTAACTGCTATCTCTTTCTTTTTTTCTGAGCTCTGGTGTAGTTTCCCTTCGTTATCTTGGAGTTGATGGATTATTCTTTTTTCCCTTTCCTTTCTTAATTTGTATGCCATCCACCTTCCTGGTTTATTTGCTTGTTCGAATTGGTTTTGTTTTATGAATTTTAATATATTGATATATTTTTCTTGTTCCAGTATATTTAGTTTGTGTTTGTCAGCCGCCCAGTTAATTCTCATCTGTTCATCTCCTGGTCTTTCCTGTAGCTTCTCTTCGCAATTTTTAATCTCATTATAAATTTTATTATATTCTTTTTCCCTCTCTTTTTTCTTTTGGCTATTATAGGCTAATGTTATTCCTCTGATATGTGCTTTGGTTGTGTCCCACAGGTTTTATAAAGATGTTTGGTTTTTATTGTTTTCCTTAAAGAACCATTTCAGTTCTTCCTCTATTCTTTTAATATATTCTTCTTCTTTCACTATTCATCATCCATCTACCTTTACCTTTCCTCCATCCTCTCCATTCTATTATTAGTGGATTATGGTCAGCCCATTCATTTGCCCCTATTTCTATTGATTGAATTTCTTGTGTTAGGGTCTTCGTGACCCATGCCATATCAATCCTTGACCAAGATTTATGGGGATTGGAGTAATATGTGTATTGTTCCTTTTTAGGGTTATATAATCTCCAGATATCTACTAGGTTTAATTCTTCTATAAGGGATAAAAATGTTTTCGGAATCAAATTTTTCTTATTATTTTTTTTATTCTGGGTACATCTATAATCTTTTTTAGTATCTATAATTGCATTAAAATCGCCCAGTAAACATACATTCTCAATATTTTGTTCTATTATTTTTTTGTGTAGGTTTTGATAGAATTCTTTTTGTTGGCCGTTTGGTGCATATATTCCAACTAGTAATACATTTTTACCTTTAAGATTAACTTCAATCATTACTATTCTTCCTAAGTTATCTACGTATTTCAATTTACTTTCTATTTCTTCTTTGACATAAACTGCTATTCCTTTTTTCTTCTTGTCGGCTAATGATATATATAGTTTCCCTAATTTTTTACATTGTAGATACTTTTCTTCATTTTTTCTTATATGAATTTCTTGAAGGCATATTATATCTGCTTTTTGTTTGATTAGTTTTCTAAATGTTTGATTTCTTTTTGCAGGGGAATTGAGTCCATTTATATTTATTGATATAATTTTCAAATTTTTGTCCATTTTTAGGATTTAGTCCTTTTTCTTTTTTATTCCTTTACTTCTTGTGGTGTTATTGGAGTCTTCATATATTATGCAGCATAAGGAGAAGCACCTTAAATTGTTACAATTAACATGTTGACCATCAAAGTGATTTTTTTCTTTATTCCTTTCATCAAAAGAATAGGGGAATTCTGAATTTCTCAATTGGCACTGATAGGAGTTGCACGCATAACAATTCTTTTTTTAATATATAACAATATGAAGGGCATTTTATGGAGTTTATGGAGGTGTTTATGGAGATTCTCAATCATCCAGGTCAAAGTTGCCCCAAAGGTGTTTTTTTCCAAAAGGCAATTGGACTTTCTTTGTTTTTTTTTCTTTGAAAACGTTTCATTTCTCATCCAAGAAGCTTCTTCAGTTTCGGAGAAGTTTCTTGAACGAGAAGCTAAATATTTTCAAAGAAAAAAACAGTTGCCTTTTGGAAAAATCACCTTTGGGATGATATGAAAGTCATAAATTCTATCTGAAACCATATCTGGCAATCTTTGTTTAATCATGAACAGTATTTTTATTCATGTGGCAACTAATGATACATTGAATTTATCTGAGAAAGAGGCCATGTAGATTCCGTAACTAAAGCATATATATTTTTCTCCTTAATAGATAACTGATGATACTGATGATACTGTGGGTCCCAAAAATTTCATGTCAGCAGCAATGCAGACAGGATTTTGTGATTGGAGTGCTAAGTATTTTGCCCAGCCGGTAATGAAGGTACAGTCAAATTTTCTTTTTATGAATCTTTTCTAAAAAAGTAAAACCATACAAATGTGCAATCCATAAAAAAACCCAATTTGCAAACAAATACACATTTACACCCACACACACAATTATTTATAGAGCACCCATTTTTGAGAGGGCCCAAGACTGTTTATAATGCAATGAAAACAAATTTAAAGTAACCAATTTAAGGCAACTCAAGCATGATCATCACCTGAATAAAAAGGTGTTATAGCCTCCTTGAAGGCCTGGCAGTTGGGAACATTCCTTCTCTTGGAGAGTAGGATGTTTCAAAGGGTATGGATAGCCACTGGAAGCCACATTGTTGGATCCCCACCTCTTCACCTCCTCTGTGATTGGAACCTTTCACCTTCCTTTCTTCAGAGTCAGCAAGCTAAAGAGCAACCAAATCTGGTCAGGGTAGATGGTCTTCTTGATGTTTAGGGACTAAGCCATATAGGACTTTAAAGGTGGCAACCATCATTCTGTATAGGACTTGGAAGCAAACCAATTAGTAATGCAGTAACCTCGGCATAGGTTTTATATTATTCAGTCTGCTCATTCTGCTAACAGACAGTTGCAATATTTGAACCAATAGAAATATTTAAGTGGAGATTAAGGTTAGGGTTAGGGTTAGGCTTCTTTGAAATCCATGCTAAAAATGAGCATTATAAAAATCAGGTTCAAATTTTATAGATAGTGCTACTTTTTCCCTCATACTGCTGTTACCATTTTGGCTTGGAACCATTTTTCAGAAAAATATTTAGGTGGGCAAGTCTCTTTTAAAATTTAATGTGATCAGGTAATCCAAATGTTTATGGATAATGGTAGTTTTTGGTTCATAAGAGAGTCATAAGAGGATTTTTTCAAGAAAATCTTTAGAGGGGTATTGCAATAAGCTTAGAATTTTACTTTCTCGAAGCCTCTGGTAAAATCTAATATGAGAGTCTCAGGTTGAATTTCAGTGGATACCTTTGCTTCGTATTAGACTTATAGTTTTGATTTTATTTGATGTTAGGGATAGTATTTAACAAAAACTAATAAAGTTTATCGAAGAATAAATACTGTTAGGATTTACCCGGTCAGTGCTTAGGAAAACTATGGGTACTAAGAATTTAGAGAGTAAAGAACAATTAAAAGAGGAAGCAAAAGTACTGTTTTTTCATGCAAATAAAAAAATGAATGAAAAGATAGTCATAAATGCTGTGAGAGGGCTTAAAAATAGTAAAGTTGTAGGTGTAGAAGTAAAGATGTCAAAATATGGAAATGCTTTGCTTATGGGATATCGGTACAATTTGTTTAAGTGTAAAGACTGGCTGATGATTGCAAGAATGCTGTTATTTCTCCCATATACAATAGGGTGACATATATTTGGAAAGATGCATGACAGAATTCTGATTGGAAGGATGAGAGAAGTGACAATGAGCAAAATAGGGGAAACGCAATGCAGCTTTATGCTGGACAGAGGGTGTAAGGAACAGATTTCTGCTCTTTAGCAAGTCATTGAAAAATTTATGAGTTTGGGAAAGTGAACAGGCTTGAATTATGGAACGTTTTGCATGAGTATGGAGTTGAAGATGGTTGCTGAATGCAATAAGAGTGATATACGATGGAAGTGAAACATGCATGATAATAAATGGAATGCTTGGTGAATGATTCAGCATTGAACAGGGAATAAGTCAAGAATGTAAGGTATCTACTTAATTGTTTAATGTTTCTAGGGATAAATATATGGAGTGCTTGATGTATGCTTGCAGACATGTCTTGGTTAGGGACATAAATGTATATATACTTTTATATGCAAATGATCCTGTGTTCTTGGCTGAGAATTCAAATTGTTTGCAGCAAATGTTAGATTATATGAGGCATAAAGGAGCATAGAAATGAAAATGAAGGCATCAAAGACCCTGTTGAGTTTGACAGGAAAAATTAAGTGAACATTTGCAAGTTATATGTAAATGACAAAAAATAGGGGAAGTAGGTGACTTTGTGTGCCTTTGTGGACTATTTAATAAATGTGGAAAAAACAGCTTGATACATTTTAGGGCACGCATATACTATCACAGATACAATGGGTACTATGCAGTCTGTTATATGAAATGGATACTTAAAAGAAGCAAAAATGATTATGTGTAAAAGCATGCTTTTGCCCACTATGTTACTATATGAGAAGAAACACAAATATAAATTGATTACAATGGGAATGGCATAATTAAGAAGTTTATGAGAGATGAGAACAAGAATGAGTGATCACTAAAGAGAGATCCAACCTAAAACTAAGGAGAAATTTCCTGACAGTGAGAACAACAAATCAGCGAAACGATTGGCCTCCGGAAGTTGTGGGTGCTGCTCCATCATTGGAGGTTTTCAAGATAAGACTAGACAGCCCTTTGTCCAGAATGGTATAGAATCTTCTGCCATGGGCAGAGGGTTGGAATTGAAGACCTCCAAGGTTCTTTCCAACCCTATCATTCTATGTTCTATAAATGCAAGGCTAAATGCCAAAATAAGTAACCAGTACAAAATAACTATACTGTAGTTATGTAAAATAACTACAGTATAGTTACTGTATAGTTACTATACAGTAACTATACTGTATTTCATATAAAAAGATTCCAGTAAGGATTGAATTACAAAATAATATATAAAGAAATATGGGAAGAACAAGGGAAAGGAGAAACTCATGACTGGATGGGGCTTATAAGATCCTGCAATGTTTAAATAAACACGGTATAGACGGGGTCAAAGCAAGATGGTTTACCAGCATAGAAAATTCTAGAGTATGGTGTTGAGTCATCAATGTTTTTAATTTTAATAATGTTTTAAGACAAATAATACTTTTTAATCTCAAATCCTTAAAAAAGTTTCCTTTCCTAACTTACTGCCTTATTTCTTCTTCTGTATTATGCATAATATTGCATATCTCAGAATATATATTTTGTGATATGTATATATATATATATATATATATGTATAAAAGAGAGAGAGAGAGATTTCTGGGTGTAAGCCCTGTAAAGAAAATGTTCACTTATATGCAGAAAGCAAATGCCACTTCTAGCTAATTCAAACTTACTATATAAATCTTGTGTTCTGATACTATAACTTCTATAGGGATGTTTAGAAATAATTTTGTATTACCTCTACTGTTTCAATATCCAGAAAGAATGGAGAAGTATTATGGGAACATCCTTTTCCCAAATATGAAAGTATCATTCATATGGTAGCTAAATTTTGCATTGCCAAAGAAACAGGGCAACGGTTGGTGCAGGTGTGAACATTGCTGTTTCTCCTTTTCAGTTAGGATTTTGTGTAATTTGTTGACTGAAACAACCTAAGTTTTTTTTTTTACTATACATAGGCAAACAAAATTTACTGCAAAGCATATTCATCAGAGAGGCGCAACAAAACCCTGATCTGGGATATAAATGTACCAATATGATAAGCTTGTTTACTGTAATTACATCTTTTAAAAAATATACGGTGAATTACTTCTGCAGATGGAAGCTGTAGTTGAACAGCCAAAACTGTCACTAGCTGGGCAGAAAGCAAATCAAAGTCCAGTTATAATTCCCTAGATGATGGGCAGTAAATTGACAATAGTTTCCAGCCCCCAAATTCCAACAATAGGAATAACTAGAAGATTCTGTCACACTAAATTGAATTCCTGAAAGAAAACCCTTGAGGGAAATCCGAGAATAGATTTTTGAGTGAATTGTACTCATAAGAGGTTCATGAGTTGAGCTCAGAGTTTTTGTGCTTTATGGATAGATCCTTCCTGACTGAGCTGTTGTTTTGCACCTGTATTTGTTTGATGGATTCATAGTTTGGGTAGAAACCCATTTGGATCTAACAGGACTGATCTCTTCTCCAACCTGCTATCTTTGTTAACATATTTGCTGCATGGCTGTGGGAGCAGATTTCCCCAATGCTATCTAATGAGGAAGCACTATTTGGGGGAGATTTATAGAATGAATAAAATCTCTTGATAAAGAGCCCAAGCTATTGCCTGCAAGTCCTCCAGTGTGACATGTTTAGATTTTTAAACGTGTGTTTTCCAATCACACAGATTCCTTGCATTACTGTTATTTTGCCTGTTTCCAGCAGTATAAACACGTACAATAGTAACCTGTCTCACTGGAGTATGAATAAGAGATGAGTTGTATCCCAAACAATGCTATGTAAATTATTTATAATAATGAAACCAAAATTATCACAATGGTTTGGGAAAGATGGTTTCTAAGCAGCTGGCTGCACATTTTGTGCAAACAGCTGTATTTTCTATATCTTTGCTAATTACTACAGAGAATTCTGTTCAAAGAAAATCCTGTTCCCTTCTCTCTCATTTTGCTTTAGTGTAAGGATTTTATACAAATACAGTCCAGTTTTTAGTTTATATGCCATGAATTTGTTTGTTGTGAAAAGCTGTAATATGTAAGCTCCTAGTTTGTTGTTTATTTAAGCCATACTCTTATGCTACCTGAGAATGTTGTGGTAATTAACATTCTTCCTCTTTGTTGTCTCAGAAGAACTTCAGAACAAATATCTAAAATGCTTGACGTTATACGAAAATATATCATAATGAATGGAACCCTGGCAGAATGAAGAGAATCCATGGGATTCTATGATCCCTATACAAAACATCGTAGAAAAAAAAGACATATTGAGAATAGAACAACTTTGTCACCTTACCTATTGAGAAAAATTAAATTGTGATAGATAATAATAGGAGCCTGGATAGCTCAGCAGACTAAAAGCATTGTGATTAACTCCAGCTGTCTGCAATTACTAAGTTCGAATCTCACCAGGCTCAAGGTTGACTCAGCCTTCCATCCTTTCTAAGGTAGGTAAATTGAGGACCCAGTTTGTGGGGGCAATAAACTGACTTTGTATAAAATATACAAAAGTATGAAGGCTATTGCTTAACACATTGAAAGCTGCCCTGAGTCTTCGGAGAAGGGCGGCATATAAATCAAATTAAAAACAAAAAAATACTAGGCCTAAAGCATAATTTAATTCTAGCAAAATATTATTATCTGATTAGCAACAGGCCAATCTTCATACGAGAAAATTATCCAGCCATTTCAATCATGTTTAATGAAGCATTATAATAATAGTTGACTCAGATTACACATATATTGACAGTCATATTGTGTTCACAAGTAAAATTTTCATAATAATGCCATGGTTATGCAATTAATATTAAGAAGTATATCCTGGTAGCCTGACCAGAAGTGTAATTCTGGTCAGGCTACCAGAAGTGTAATTTTATTCTTGATATGAATAACAAGTGGAGTGCTAAGCCTAAGAGTTATAATGCTTGCTGGAGTGAAAACCAAACCATAGCACTTCTATGAAAATAAACATTTGGTATTAGATAATATTGGAAGAAAATCTCAAAATAAACTGTCTCCATGGAAATCTACAGTATGAGTTTATGGACTATTAATATAGTTCTAGTTACACATTCCAAAATGCATGTCAGGATTCAAACAAGGATCTTCTCTGCATACATGGGTTCATGTAATGAGATTTTCTCTTCTCTCCTCTCTTACGTCTCCTCTCCTTCCAAAATCTGTTCAAATATCCACCCATGATAGGGTTAGAGAGACAAAATGGCTTAGAGAATGCTGATGAGGGAATTTGTTGGAGAAACCTGATCAATAGCTCTATAGAATGAGTGTGCCATATTTTTCTGATACATAGAGTAATTTTTACTGATTATGTTGCAACAGGTGATAAGATAATATAAGAAATCTGTTAAGGTTATTTATTTATTTCATACATTTATATGGCTGTCTATTTCATATACAGGTAGTCATTGTATAGTGACCCCAAGTGATACTGGCAACTCCATATGTAAACAAAGCATTTCTGAGTGACTGTTCAGCTTTCTTTGGCTTTCCAGATGCGTGCAAATGTTTGATCATAAAAGTTACTTTTTCATCACTGTTGTAACTATGAATGGTCACTAAGCAAGTCAGTCACTAAGCAGAAGTTACCTGTACATGATCCTTGGTGGCTAACAGCTAAAAAGCAGAATAAAAACATAGTAAAAAAAAACCAAGTTTAAACAGATTAAAATCAACTAGAATAACATAAAATAACGTAGCAGCTGAGAAACGCAGTTAACCCAATCAAGACCAAGAAACGGGTTGACCCATATTACCAGGGCCCCAGGCATGATTGCAAAGCCAAATTTTCGATGCCTTGCCATTTTAGCTCTTTGACCTCTGATCTCCGAGATTAATATTCCAGAGGTCACGTGATACAGCTCTCTTCTTGGGCCCCACCAGATGGCAAAGGTTTGGATTCAATCTTGGAAAGAGTACGCAGGCGTACGACTATAGAAGCCACATTCAACTATTTAAAGCAGTTGCATTTTTTCTTGGGAATGGCTGCCACTGCCACAAATAATAAATAGGTTGCATAAAAGGCTGATCAGCATAAATGGATTTCTGTCTATGGCTTATCATCTGACTCATTTATTTTTATTCCACGGTGCCTCTTTGCTGTTGGGCACTGCGCCTTTTGGGGTTTACATCATCATTTGGAAATAAACTCTCTATCCCATTCCCTTCAGCTTTTTAGGCAATGACCATATTTCAGAAGGTCATTTGTGAGAGAAGTCTTTTGTAAAAGTAAAATAAAGATCTCTCAGCAGTCTGCCTATTATTTTTAGGAAGACTAAACCTTATCCTGCTGTTATATTGATTATCACAGCAGCACTTTATTTTCAGTTAATAGAAATGATGTAGTTTACATTTGATGCTCCAACATATATACAGGGGCAAATTTTGCCAGAGAGGGACAAGGAAAAAAGATGAAGAATCAATGAGTATGAAGCACTGGAGTGTATAATAATTACATGAAGAAACAACTATGGCTCTAGAGAGCATTTAGCTCATAATGACACAATCTGCAGTATTTAAAAAAAAAATATTTTAATTTTTAATAATGACTTTTATATTTTTATAATTATTTTTATATTTGTTTTGTTGGTTGTTGTATGCTGTCTGGAGATGCTTTTGGTGAGATTGGGGGCCATATAAGTGTGATAAATGCATAAATAAATTTGCAAAGCTGATTTTCCCTTTTTAATATTAATCACCAAAGCAATGGCTTAAGTAGTAAATAGTTGGTACTTCAGTCACAAAACATACATAAATAATTTTCTCCTAACACCCGTAGCTATTGTATGTACCAAGTGAAACATTTGGAAATGTTAGTAATTTGGGATGTTTGCAAGCTTTAAGCATTTGGATTCGCTGCAAATCTTTTTGGACAAACTGAGGTTTTCTATTTGTTTCCACATCCAAAGAATAGTATCTATAAAATTTTAAAGAAAAAAAATATAGGGTAATAATGGTTATTTTAACATTTGAAAAGGGTAATATATAAAGTCCCAATTGTAATTAAAAGCATTTGTCTGCTTTTTGAAAATAGCTTTTCACCAGAGTGGTACCTTATTAATCTATTAAATCACTCCAGACTCCTAATCAAAATGCATGCTTTTGTACACATTGTCTATATGTGTTTTATGTGAGTACTTGAGCGCTTAACAAAACAGGGATTTAAACATATCTGCAGTGCTTTAAATTCCTTAAATTACAATGTTGTTAAATAGAGAGATTTTTCCAGCAATATAATGTAGAGAGGAAAAAGGATTACATTATGAAGCTGTAAGTGTATCTCCTTAGAATATAGAACTATTTCCAGAAATACCCCTAATAGACATCTGCTTAAATCTACAAAATTATTTTAAGTAAATTTCCTTCCCATTCTTTCCCACTGCCATTTCAAGATTACCACACTTATTTAATGTCTTTATTTTAATTCTGTTCTCTCTTTGGTTCTATTCTGAACTGTTGTGATCTTGGCTCTATATTTGCTGAAACCAAGAAATGTTAATATGTTTGGACATTTCATCTTTCCTCTGTTCCTTGCTCTGGTATGAGATTATGCAGTTATGCTTCCTAGCCTCATGATTTTGTTTCGATCTTTGTCAGTCTTTCCTATCTTTGTAATCTTCCTTCAGTTGTATTGAAGAAATTAAGTATATGTTGTCTTCGGATGAACCAAGCTTCAGCTGACCAGTATGGCTAAAAGTGAACCAGGTTGACATGTTTTATACAATCTTATAAATATTAATTGAATCATATCTAAAGGAATGTATACTATTGAGCATCCCTGAATGATTTCTATTGCGGGGGAGGGGGGGTTAAGTAAGCAAGCCCAGTTTGTTCTACCAAACAATTACATTGCAACATACTGTACATCATGTGTGGGCGTGACTTATTTTGTGGGCGTGTCTAGCTAGTCATGTGACTGGGTGGCCATGGCTATATGTATAGGGACTACTCAGAGGGCTGAAAAAAGTAATTTCTGACAGGTCCTCACACTTATGACCCTCCTCACATTTATGCCCATGCAGCATTCTTAACAACCATGTCACTCATTTCACAACTGCTTCTCTTCACCATGGTGACAAGATAGGGCAAAAACGTAAAATGTGAGGACAGTCGTAAGTTCAAGGACTGGCCAAAAGTGTGAGGACCAGTCAAAAATAACCTTTTCAGCCCTCTAAGTAGTCCATATGCATAAAAGGATATAGCAATAGAGAGGGATGAAGGAAGGGAAAGGAAATTAGAGTAGGAGTGAGGGTAAGAGAGGGAGGAAGAGAGGAGGAGAAGGAGAAAGGAAGAGGAAGTAGGGAGGAGGAGAAGGTGGGGAGAGAAAGTAAGAAGGAAAGAAAAGAGAGAGGTGGTAGGTTTGAGGAGAAAGATTGCTGGACAATAAAAAAGATGAAAGGGAAGAAAGCCAACCCCAAACAAATATAAAGATATTAAGATAAAGAATGAATTTTTGAACTTTAAAGAATAAAAGAGAACAAATATGAATAAATAGCAATAATTAGAAACACACATACAAACATACAATGTATTTTCTTTGAACAGAGTATTTGGCCGGTTCACAAATTTAAACAGTGTTTAGTCATTTCAATTAAATTTACAATTTCTATATTTCCTTTTTGCCATATTTATTCCTCATCTATTTTTTAAAAAAACCAATATCACCCTTCATCCTCATCTCTAATCTTAATCAAATTCAATTTTTCCCTTCTATTCTATATTATACCCCTTCCCATTGTCATCTATTTTTATATCCATCCTCACATTGATTAATTATGTAATATTACAGTTGTTTAATACAAATTCAACATTTTAATATAAATCAATTAGTTATATAACTATCATTTTTGTATATTAATCAATATGAACATGAATATTCCAATTATTTCCATGCAATCCAATTTCTTAAAAATCAATTAATTATATTTACCAATAATAATAAACCAAATAATTTCCCCCATATATTCCTCCAAACCACAACTTAACCATTTCTGCTTTCAACACAATATACAATTAATAGTATCTCTTTTTTTTAATTGAAAAGTTTTAAAGAAAAGTTTACAATAGTATCTCAATTATTAGAATTCCCTAGTTAAATCAAGTTTTTTTTCTTTTGTGTTTTAAAATTTTGAACTCTCCTCTTTTGCCCTAAATTTCCCATTGTTTGCAGTTTTGGACCTACCTTTTTTGGTGAGGAAAAAGAAAAAGAAATTTCTCCACCTTATTTTGTCATGTTGCAGCAAAGAGCCGGCTTTAGGTTCCGTTTCGTTTTTTCAGCATAGCTAGGGGGAAAAAAATCTGCTCCAGTACTCTTTGCAGCTAGCAATAGAGCCCTGCACAAAACAGCTGAGAGCAAGTCAGCTAAGAGTTGGGAGGCCAATCTAATCAACTTGTGCCAATTAACCTATGCTGAAGCTGAAAGGGGCTGTTTTTTCTATTTTTGCAGGCACCGGTCTACTCATTTGTTTTCTTTTAACACTGATCAACTGTAGGGCAGCCCTTTGAAGCCCCACAGCAAGAGTTTAAACAGTTTTTTTCCCTCTAGCTGATAGCTGGGACTCAGGAGGCAGCAATAGATTGGGAGTGGGCGGGGTAAGCAAATGGCAACCGGGCCGGGGGTGGTTCGGGGGTGTGGCCAGCCAATCTTATTACCAGTTCTCCGAACTATTAAAAATTTTTACTACCGGTTCTTTCGAACCGGTGCGAACCAGGAGCAACCCACCACTGCTGTACATGCTCTAAAAATGCACGAAAGAGCTCCCTAGTAAATATGTTATTCAAGCCATTTGAGACACATTGAAAAAAGCTGCGAATTTTAAAATTGTACAGGTAAGTGTGTATTTGCCTTGCTCTTTGGGCCATCATTTTTTTAAAACTACAGCTGGAAATTCTTTCTTTTCTAATTCAATACCTAATTATTCTTGATTTTTTTCCCTTTAGAGTAAGATCACAGTCTCTGATATGTTCTTGTGTACTGTACTTGATTGAAAAACAGATACTTTTATATGAGAAATTAATGATTCCCCAAATACATAAAAGGCTATATTTAGTGTTGTCTAAGCTATAACCAACATTTCATTATTTTGATCTGTTCTTTAACACTTAAAAAGAGAATCACAACTACAGTGATAACTTTCAGAACTCAGGTCTCCCACATCTCCTAAACTTCATTTGTTATTTTGCCTCCTCTCCACATTCCCTTGTCAAATGTCACCTTGTCAAATGTCACCTCTCTTTTTCAGCAAGCAGTGCATTAATGATGCACTCTTTGTTTATAATGAGTGAGGTGTGATGGCTGAGCAGTTAAAACACACTGACCTTGTCAGCTGGAAACCTGACAGCCTGGGTTTGAGATCCAAGTGCCACATGATGGGGTGAGCTCCCATTCCTTGCCCCAGCTTCTGCTCATCCAGCATTTCAAAAGCATGCAAATGTGGGTAGATAAATAGTATCACTTTGGTAGGAAGCTTTCCATCTACCTTTGGCATAGAGTCATACTGACCACATGACCACAGAAAGGATCTTTGGACAGCACTGGCTCCCTCAGCTAAGAAATGGAGATGAGTAGCACCCCCTAGAGTTGGACACATGTGGACATGGGAAATCTTTATCTTTTGCTTATCGTAATTGTGCATCTGCAGTTGTATCTAGTGTCATATGACACCTGTGACAGAGTCCCCCTGGCAGCCTCTTTTTGGATCAAGAACTTCATCCTGAGACTGTTGTAATTGAGGGAGGTGAATGAAAAGAGGCTTTATCAAGGCCATTCCTACAATTCCCTGTTTTGCTTTCTGGCTAATCAGAGCCATGGGTTCTGCTTCAGCTGCAACATATCAACAATTTGATTGGCCAAAGGGAAATATTCTTCAGACAAGTCAGATTGACAGACAGACATAGCTGAAAGATATCCAAAGGAAATGCTTTAAGGAGGGCTGCTTTCTTGTGACCCAGCTTGTATTTTCCCCTCATAAGAATGAATGAAGCCAACTTCAAAATTTGCCTGATTTCCTTTAAATTCAGAAGTTAAGCAGAATCAAACCTGATTAGTACAGGTAATCCTCAAGTTACGACGGGCCACTTAGAGACCGTTCGAAGTTATGCAATAAACCACCCACCCAAGTGTTTATGACAAAGTCCCAAAATTACAAATGTTGCAGTACCTCTATTCCCCCCACTTGAGGGAGAAGAGAGCAGGACAATTTCCCTTCCATCATACTGGTTGGCTTGCAATTTTTTTTTTTTAATTTGATTTATATGCTGCCCTTCTCCGGAGACTCAGGGCAGTTTATAGTGCGTTAAACAATAGTGCTTTTCACACCAAGAATGAAAGGTTCTGGGGGCTGTGATCTCACACAACTTCAGGCACCCATTCTCTGCAAAAGTGGGTGGGTGAATCCAGCACAGCAGGATGGGAGGGGGGAAGCATGAGGTATCTCAGTGGGTCAGGGAGGCCTTGGGTGGCCTATTCCATCACTAGGTGTCCTCCCCATGGCCTTTCCTACCCTGAGGTAGCTTGTGCGCTTAACGAGCTATCCTTGAATTATGGATGTAATGGGCAGGCTCCATTACTTTCATAACTTGAGGATTACCTGCATTTGGTTATCAAGAAATCCCAAAATTGTAAGTTAGACTGGATCATTGAAATAGCATCTCCAAAGATATAATAGCAAATGACTTCCACATGCTGCCAGCAAAGCTATATGGCCATGCCTACATGGGCATGAGGACTTGTTTGAATCTGGGGCCTAGTTTTTTTTTAAAAAATAGATACAACAGATATTGCACAGATCATGATGGCGTCAGAAGTTGCACATTCTTTTATAATGTTCTATAAAATAGTTTTAAAAATGTATCACAATTTAATACTGAATCTGTGTATTGCTGAAACAAGGTCTTTATTGTTTGGCAATCAAGGAGGAAAATTACCATATGCTATCCTTTTCAATTACGCCGTTTTTCATATAACTATGAATTCACATGCATGAAACCCACATTCCTTTAATCCATATTGTTCTATCTCTCCTCCTGCAAATACACTCTTGGTTTTCTGCCTTCTGGGAATTTTAATTAATTGCATTAACACAATGCTGAAATGTAAGCTAAATATCAATAGACAAATGTTTTAGGTTATTTCGTGCCAGCTATGTAGTAGCAAATGTAGCAGTCGAAAAAGTGTTGAAGGAGAGGAAGGCATCGGATTTTTGTCAAGATTTTTTTTGCACAGGGACTAATAAGGTTGTAAATCATCAGCTTGATTCAGAAATCAATAAAGCCATGATATATTGACTACCAAATCAAACTTTTATCAGAAGAAAAAAAAATCATCCTTTTTGCTGGGTAGACTTGTAATTTATACTTGCAAGCATGCTCATTAAATCAAACCTGCCTTCACCACCACCACCTCCGGAGTTCTGAAAATACTTAAAACTGAACTTGGAATTACATAAGGTGTTGTTCAGGTCTAAGAACAGATTCCAGAATCTGTTGTTTGAAAATTAGACTAAGTGTGACTGGAAATATGCTCTTATGTAAATGTAGAGAAACATATTGAAAAGCACCCATAAACATGTTTGAGGAGATCTTGGTGCTCTCTGAGCTAGTAGCACTGATGGTTACCTAGCTTGGATAATGAAACGAGTCTGCGAGAAAGCAAGAAACTTCAGAGAGCACCAAAGACCCCTCATTTCAACTCTGAGTTACAAATATTCTCCTCTATTAATAAACATGTTTGTTCTTTAGCATTGTGGTGGTTGTGGCCCAAAGAGGTGAGCTGTATAACACTTTGGATTTGAAGGCAGAAAGCTCCTTTGCACTATGTAGAATCTAAACAGTGAATCATTGGAGGTCACAAACCTCCTTTCCCAGAAATATTTTACTTTGTGTAGCTGCTTAGTAGTTAGTGCAGTCATCATCTGCCTTCCAAGGCATCTTCTCCTCTAACCCCAATATGGAGATAGACAGAAATTCCACAGCCTGAGGGCCTTACTAGCAAGTAGGAGAAAAAGGAGTTGATAAAAACGAATTGAATTCTGTATGCCATTTCCCGGCTCTGTAGCACTGAGGCATGTGACTAGGGAAATCATGCATACCCCTTTGAAAATCAGCTCAACCTCGCAGGGGATAATTAGTTCAGAGTTATCAGTGTTATAAACCCAGGCAAAAAAATGTGTGCGTTTGTGTGTGTACAGAAAAAAAAGGGCATAAATATTCCTTTTAACTGAAGACTTGTGTAGAACATAATTGGTGCTGGAGAAATTAAATATAAACTGCTGCTAAAAGCCTTGTAAAAATAATACACAGAAAAAAAAGACTGAGCAACTTAAAAGAAGCTGTTGGGTTGTGTCCAAGTCACAGAGTCAGTGGACTTACAAAAAGAAAATAAACCTCAAAAGCAATAAAGATCTTAATTACTATACAATTCCCAAGTTTAAAAAAAATATTTCTTATGTCCAATATTTTTAGCTAAATCTGTTCCTTATTCCTTAGGGAGAAACTGATCACTGCAGCAGTTTGCTTCCATAGATGTTCCAGTTTTTTGTAGATCCCCCCTCCCCTCTTTTATCAGAGGCTCAGAGGAACAAAGCTGTTTCTCTTCTTTCCCACTTCAGCTTCTGGCTTGAACTTAATTTTGGAGGGTTGCATAGTTTTTGTATATTCTTTCTGTTCTTTAATCTCACAATGTTTTCCACCTTTGGGGATATATGTAGATATACTTTCTTTGGCTATATTAATGTATGTTTTAAGGTTTGTTTAAAATGTGTTTCATATATTGCAAATACATCCATTTTTATGGGGTTCTGTTTTTTTCTGTTCCTTTTCTCTTGAAATACATTGGGATTTTTAGAACAATAAAAATGTTTTTTCCCCTCACACTATTTTTTTTTTCCTTTCCACTTAGCTAGTTGGAATCTTTCCTCTTGTTGCTACTTGGGTGGAAACTAACAAAACCTCTTTTTTCTCCGGTAGAAAAAAAGGAATTGAGGTAATCTTATTGTGTAGGTACAATTATTCTCAGCCATGCCTCGAGCTTAGTAAAGATGTGCAGTGGGTATGTCTGAACCAGCAGCTTGGTGTCTGGCCTGAGGGGGTGGCAGGCAGGCTGCAGACAATGAAGGTACGTGAAAGATTGTGAGGCAGGTGGAAAATCCATGGCAGAAATATTAAACATAAACAGCCAAAAGATCGGACGGGAGGCCCTTCATAGTTGATTTCCTAAATGGCAACTCAGTCCAGGTGGCAAGAATCAGAACCACAGAATCCCAGGGTGGGAAGAGACCTTAGAGATCTTCTAGCCCAACCCTCTGCCCAAGGCCATTGACCTTAAACCATCCTGTACAAATGGTTATCCAATCTTTTCACCCTCCACTTCAATAAATGAGTGTGGAAAATTCCTATTGCGGTTTCCAAAAATTCAATAGTAGTGTTACAGTGTTAAAGATTGAAACTTTTGTACTTCCGATTTCTTTGATCGTGCGCGGTTTGGAGAGGGGGCTTGTTAGCATGGTAGCCTGCCTATTCACTACAACTACACTACAACTACAACTGTCTACATCTCTTTCTTGGGTTGTGCAATCCCAGGAAAAGATATATTTCAAATCATATTTTTGCCTCCAGTTCAAAACACTGCATTGCTGCGATCAAGAATATAAAGTGTTAAGGAAAAAAGCTTCGGAAGAAACAGATTTGACACTGGGAATCAGTACAGTGATTCCTACAAAGTGATTTGTTGCTGCAACTGATAAATCTACTGCCTGTCAGTATTTCCTCAACCTTCTCTGATTGTTTTCATCTTGATCTGGGTAAAGAGCAGAACAGCTTCATTAGCTTTTACATGAGACAGCTCGGTAGATGTCTTTTTCTGAATTGTAATTGGCTTCTTTCTGAATGGAGGCCAAAAAGTATTAGAAATCCGCAGCTTATCATAATCCTAATCATCTAACACTATTCCAAACGCCCACACACTTCTGGGAAACCCACATAGGAGAGAATAGAACAAAAGCTTATATTTCATTTATCACAGACAGGCTTTTTTAAAGACAGAAGGAAACATAGGCAAGGCGAATGTAGCATGAGGGAAGCCCTACTGGCAGACCCATGGTCCATCAAGCCCAGGATGCAGGGTACATTCTGCAGGGTAGGCCAAGTCTCTCGGGAAGCTCACAAGAGGGCATAATGAACTGGATAGCTCAGCAGACTAATGCATTGTGCATTGTGATTAACTTCAGCTGTCTGCAATTACTGTAAATTCGAATCTCACCAGGCTCAAGGTCGACTCAGCCTTCCATCCTTTCTAAGGTAGGTAAATTGAGGACCCAGTTTGGGGGAGCAATAAGCTGACTTTGTACAAAATATGCAAAAGTATGAAGGCTATTGCTTAACTCATTGTAAGCTGCCCTGAGTCTCCGGAGGAGGGCAGCATATAAATCAAATTAAAACAAAAACAAAAAAACAAAAACAAAGGCATTGGCCTTTTCCAACAATTGATGTAGTTGAGTTAGAACTCTGCTTAGCCATCTGCACTAAGCCAGATGGTTCTTTGTCATGTCATTTAAGTCAGTAACTTCACTGTACCTCAGCAGTGTGAACACCATGTGCTAATTAGACCTTGAATGAAGAATATTTTCTCTTAAATCTCCTGCGTCAGTTTTGCTGGATGGCCCTCGGTTCCAATATAATACGTGAGGAAGAAACATTTGTCTCTCTCCTCATTCTTTATTTGCTTTATAAATCTCTGCTCTCCCTTTAATCATCAGGTTTCTTCCCCACTAAAAAGTCCCAAATATTTTAATCTTTAATCACAAAAGAAATGTTTCTGCATCGGGGATCTGGCCAGAATATTCATTTTTTAATTTTAACTTTATTTATTTTTTTAAACTATGCATTTGGTTGAATCAGCAGAGCCCCTCTCTTGGCTTTTTCATTTCCTTATCTGTACCTTAATTGCCTCCAAATGGTCCACAGATGTGTTTTTTTCTCTGCAGCTAGGATCAAATGTTGCATCTGTCTTAAAAAGACGTCTGATAGTGCATCCTAATTTGGAGTACAAAAAAGATTTTTTTTAAAAAAAATCCAGACAATTATTTATTAATTAGAGGTATGTGAACATTAGCTGAAAAGAAGTTGTTGAAAATGAGGGTACTAATGACTGCCTGCTTATCTACTGAAAAGACTGAATGGAGGGCAAGGGATGTGGTGGCTCAGTGGCTAAAATGCTGAGCTTGCCAATCAAAAGGTCGGCAGTTCAGTGGTTCGAATCCCTAGTGCCGTGTAACAGGGTGAGTTCCTGTTATTTGTTCCAGCTTCTGCCAATCTAGCAGTTCGAAAGCACATAAAAATGCAAGTAGAAAAATAGGGACCACCTTTGGTGGGAAGATAACTGCATTCCATGCACCTTTGGCGTTTAGTCATGCCAGCCACATGACTACAGAAACTTCATCGGACAGCCCTGGCTCTTCGGCTTTGAAACGGAGATGAGCACCACCCCCTAGAGTTGGGAACAACTAGCATGTATGTGCAAGGGGAACCTTTACCTTTACCTGGAGGGCATCAAACTGCAGATAGCAGTGAAGACCAACAATTCACTTTCTAAAAACATTTGCCACCTGCAAGGCATGTAAATTTCCTTTTGTTTGTGCATGTATAGTTTGACTCTCATTTTTCAGAGCAATAAAGCTAAGGCACCTATTAGCATAGACATGAGTTATTTTGAAGAAGGAGCAGGATACTTTTGCAGTCTAGTTTTATTAGGAATATATAAATCAAGAAGAAGCTTAATCAGGTTTTTTCACCCTGTGTTGCAATGCCTTGTCTTCTGCTGGCAATTCAGCACCAAAGAGCTACATATAAATTACCCTACTGAATATGGGTATAAACATATGGGCTAGGACTGAACAGCATACACACTTATATTGATTCAATAAAGATACAACTTCTAGATGAAGTACAGTCAGATCATCTCCACATGCCCTTCACTTAATCCACTTCCAGTCTTACAGAGTTGAACTTCACTTCACAGTTGGGGAAGATATCCCCACCCAGAAGTATATTACTATTTGGGCTGTACTCTATTTCATTGCTAGCTTGCTTTGTAAGAATGCAGTTGCAATAGTGTACAGGTAGTCCTTGACTTATGACCACAATTGAGCCCAACATTTCTGTAGCTAAGTGAGACATTTGTTAAGTGAATTTTGCCCCATTTATGACCTTTCCTGCCACAGTTGTTAAGTGAATGACTGCGGTACTTAAGTTGTACAGTGAATCTGGTTTCCCCATGGACTTTCCTTGTCAAAAGGTCACAAAAGATGATCACATGAACTTGGGATACTGCAACCGTTATAAATATGAGTCAGTTGCCAAGTGTTTAATTTTTTTTTTTTATTGAAAAAGTTTTACAATACAAGAATTTTTTCCATTTTCACCCCCCCCTCCCCTATCCCCCCTCCCCAACCCCTCCCATCCTCCCTCAACTCCAACCCCTTCCCTCCCCACCCCCCCTGACTTCCGCTACAAGTTTAAAAAAAAAAAAACAAAGTTTAGAACAAGGGAAAAAGAAAAAAATTATTAAATATTCAAATTCTAAATTAAACAAATTTCGAAAGAGGAAGAGAAAGAGAAGGAAGGAAAGGAAGAAAAAGAAAGGTAAAAGAAAACAAACATTAATATATTTCTAAAATAAACAATATTATAGTAAATTAAAAAAAACCCATTAATAACCATTATAATTCTATCCTGACTACACCCCTTAACTAAAGAAAAACCCCCAAAAACATAAAACATAAGAAATATATATGCATATGTAATTGTAATCATACAATTATGTCATTAAGAAAATTATCTTTTGTTTAATTCATTTCTCAGTCTCTATAATCCAACTTTCAATCTTCTCTTCAACTTGATTGAAGTCAAACATATTTCCTCACATAAATCCTGCTTCAATAATCTTCATCTTGCCGCTGCCCCATCAGCAAAATAAAACATTTCTCCACACAACCCCCCGAGTGACTTTATATAAATAATATCCAACCACGAAGGTATTCACACCTCTAGGAAGATTCATTCAAACTAACTTATGCTGTACCTAAAAATAGGCTTTCGCAGCCTTAACCAAACCTTGAAGAAAAAAAAAGAGAAGAAAAAACCAACTAGGAGCTACATTCCCAGATGTTCCTTTAAAATTCTTTCAAATCCTGCCACCCTTTGCAATTCAGTCCTTCGGGTTATAAAGTATTTTCAATTACATAGTCTTCTCCTAGATGAGTTCCACAAAAAATATATAATTGGGTAACCAGTGATCGCTGCTAATTTTGCAGCAATCTATCAACACTCAGGATATCATGTCCAATCCAGGATAAACTACATAGTAAAATTTTTGTAATCCATTTTAATATATAAATTTAGTGTTAATCCAACTCAAAGTAAACTGTTAACAAATTGTTATACGTCTTAAAAGATTTTTTATAATCCATTTTTTCCAAATCTTTCAATGCTTTCTAATTCAGTATCAAACGATTCACGATGCTCCTTAAATTTATCATCTGTGGTTTCCAGTCGGATTTCCTCATTAACTTCTTCCTGTCGATTAGCACCCCCCTTTTCTTGAAAAGCACTGGACCTCTGCTGCTGGTCATTTCGAAGTAAAACTTTATTTTTTAAATCTTCCTCCAGCAGTTCAAGGTCCTGTGATCCCCCTCCAAGGTCACTGAGGTGTTCAATTTTCTCATCAGAAAAATCCATAGTAGAATCCTCTGGACAACCACCAAATTCTCCTTTTACTTTTAACACACTTTGATTTTCTTCTTTCTGTTCACATTTTGTAGACTCTGTTTTGGATGTTTTATTCTTGAGATATTCCGGTGCTCCCTTAAAAATATTTTGGTAAAAATATTCTGCTTTCTCAATAGTATTCAGACAATGTCTCACACCATGATATCTAAAAATTATACCAACTGGAAAATCCCATCTGAATGGGATATTACTTCTCTTCAGTTCCTTGACCAAAAAATCAAAATCTTTCCTGTCCTTTAAAACCTTCGATGGTAGCTCTTTAAAAATCCTGATTTGTGTACCTGCTACCTGCGCTCTCTCAGAATAAGACTTTTGTAAAATATCATCTCTCAGTCTTTTATCAGTGAAATAAACAACGACATCTCTAGGCAGATTCCTTTGTTTAGCCAAACACGAATTAACTCTGTAAACTTTCTCTATAGAACCCAAAATTAGTTCATCTTGTATCTTTAATAATTCTGCAAAGGCCTTTGCACAGGTTATTCTTAAGTTTTCTCTGTTGTCTTCTTTTATACCTCTTAGCCTAATTGCAGGTTCCATAGCCTTAATTTGAAGCATAATAACATCATTCTGAATGTTGTGGTTTTTGGCCTCTGCTTCCAGAAGTTTCCTTTGTAATTCTTGTATCTGAGCTTCAAATTTACTACTAATCTCAGTCACTTTCTTCCCCATTGCAGCCACCGCAGTTGAAAGATCTGAAGCTACTTGAGCAATAATTTGACTTAGTTGGTCATATTTTCCAGAAACCAATTCCTCAAGATCCTTCTGTGATCCTTTTATCTTATCTACCACACTCTCTAAGGACCTTGTAATTAACTCTTTTAAATCCAGTTCTGTAAGTCTCTGCAAATGAGTCATTTCAACTTTATTGATCTGACTCAAGGGGGAGCCCCCCCTTCCTTTAAGTTTACGCATCTTTGCTTTTAAAAAGGACCAAAAAAATTCCTTTTTACTTCAATAGAGAGAAAAAAAAAGGAAAAAAAAAACAGAAGAAATCTATTTAACTCAGCCTTTGTTCCTTTAAATTCTTTTTCTGTAACAGAATATTTCTTTCAAAGTCTTTCAGGACTGGACTCCGCTTCCATTTCCACTCTCACTTTTCTTCAAACAGAGCCAGTCGCCATCTTAAAGAACTTTCTCTTCTCTTCCTCTCCTTCCCCCTTCCCCTCCTTCCTCCTCCAGAAAATCAGTAGAAAAAAATCCATACTTGCTTTAACTTATCTTCTCTCTTTTCCAGCTTGCTCCAATTATCACTTCAATTGTGGTGTTGCTCCCAGCGTCTGGCTCCGCTAATTAGCAGAGGACTCTCTCGGCGCGGAGCATACCCCGGGGGTATGGAGGGAGCCATCCCTCTGAGCCTTCCCCAGGACAAGGGAAAAATTCCTGGGGCGACTCAGGGGGGCTCAACCTCACCCCCAGAAGCTCTCCCTGCTCCTCCCGTTAAGGAGCAGGTCCTTCGAGCCGCCTGCCTTTTGCACGGCAGCTCTAACGCGCCGAGAAGCCGGCAGGCATGAAAAGCCTGCCGCCCAACGAGGAAGGCGCCACCGGAAGTCCCCCAAGTGTTTAAATTTTGATCACATGATCATGGGGATGCCACAATTGTTGTGTGAGAAATGGTCATAAGTCACTTTTTTCAGCACTATTGTAACTTTGAATGGTCACTAAATGAAAATGTTGTAAGTCAAGGACTACCTGTACTTTCTTCTCCCAAGTTCTGGATTTGTTAACTGACCACAGCCAACCCACCTGCCCTTCTTAGATGACTTGAACTATTTTTCTTCCATCCTCTTGTTTCTTCCTTGGCTCTTTGCCTTCCTTGGCTTTTGCCAGCCTTTTCTGTCCCTCCTTTTTCCTTCTGTGTTGTATTTAATACCTCCTCAATTATATAGCTGCTCAATCTCAGCTTTTAAGTGTTATTTGTTTACTGTCCTCTAGCTCTGTTCACAATCACCTCTTCCTTGTCAACTTGTGTTTTTCCCCCATGAGTGTTGCTCTGCCTCTGTACCCCTCATTTCTTGCTGGCCTCCTCTGATTGCAGCTTAAAGCCATTTACTTTCTTAATATCACCTTTTCGAATCTTCTTCTAATACATTACTGTAAAATGAGGTATTCATTAAAGTGTAATGTTTCTCTACTTGAATATGTTTAGATGCATTTTAACTTGAGATTGGTTATTCCATGCTGCTGCTGTCTGTTTGTCGTTCCCCATGTAATAAGTCTTAGATTGTTGCAAAAAAAAAAAAATCCTGGAGAAAAAAAAAATAAAAAATCAGTTATCTAGCAAAATAATTTCTGTTATGATTTGTTTGAAAAAGATGGGCTGCCCAAGAAGCAATTTGCATAGTAATATGATTGGACTTGGATTGATTATATTTTTACAGGGTAGGTTGAGCCCATGTGATACGAGTTTGATGATTATCCTCGATTGCGTAGAATTGTAGAGAGAAAAATCTTCAAGGTTGTTCATTTACATTCTTTCCTTGATTTGAAATCTGCAATTCAGGATGTTGCCACAGTATTCTTGGCAGATGGCTGTCCAGCCTGGACCACATTCAAATATCTTAAATTATTAGAATGCTTCCACTAATATTTAGCCCACATTTGCTTTCCTGACCTTTGAAGCAACAGAGAGCAGTTACTTTTCTATTTAATATGTCTTGAATGGACTAGGTACTGATGACCAATCTAAATTATTTCACTTAAATACCTGAGGTACAGGCCTTTTTTTTTTTTTTTTTGAATGATGTTAAAAAGAAACTACTGTTTTTTTTTAATAACAACAAAATCAAACCTGTCTGGGCACCATATCGGTTTCCAAGTTACACTGGCTTTCTTTTCAGCAAAATGTTCATCATGTCATGAATAATAATTTCAAAAGAGATGGGCATGAAAGCAGAAGAGCTTAACTTGAATATTTGTCTTTGAAAATAGCAAGCCTAATTAGAATAATCAAAGACAGTGTTCTCTTATCTTCTTCATTAAAAATTATTATTATTTTATTAAAATGTGTATTTCCATGCAAACAATGCAGCTGCATATTTCTTTTCAGAACACTTCCAGATCCTTGATCAGAACCAGCTTTGATGCTGCTGATAAAAGCCATGAGCTTTGCATATTTGATGCCTTGGGTCAGTAGCGATAGCTGTTGATGACTGAGTGATGGATTTGGGTTGAGCTTTATTTTAATTTATTTTTTAAAAATAGTTGTAAACTACTGTCGTTGCAAAATGCAGGCAGTTTTGAGAACTGAACGCGGGATTATTTCAGCTAAAGCAGAAATTGCTTGCAGTTGGAAAGCTACCTGATTAAGCTATTCCTTAATCAGTAGGACCATCATTTATAGAAACTAGCTTTAATGACGCTGTTAGCGTGGCAGATCTCTACACCAAGTGGTTTCAAGCAAATTCTGTCATAAGAAAGAGTACCAATTTTATAGATCAAAGAGGCTTGGGTAAGCTACTCTTGCCAGAAGCCTTTTCTTTTTCAGCCGATGCATTTTCCTCTCCAGATTTAGATAGTTTTTGCTGACATTTTTAAACGTTAACATTAAAAGTAGATTTATGTTTATTAACTGGTATTCACTGAATTTTAAGCAGGCAGGTTGGCTATGTAGCATCAAGCAGAATTTCCAACTGAAATAATGGCAATAGGAAATAATCAAGTGAGGCCACATATGGCAGTTTTGTCAGCCATGCAGTGGTGGTAACCAAACCAGTACCATTCAGAATCATATTACTTATTGATTGATTGATCAATTCATTCGTTCATTGAATTTCTATAGCCACCCAACTCAACCAAATGATTCTAGGTGGCTTAGCATTCTGAAATTCTAAAACAGTTTAAATATTAAAACAGTAAAACATCCACAGAATACATAAGTACCAGCAGCATCTTACAGATTAACAAGAGTTGGAAGGTATCTTGCCGGTCATCTAGTCCAACCCCCTGCAGGAGACCCTACATCTGCCTCTACCTAGGATCGAACTCACAAACTCCTGATTGTGAGGCAAGAGCTCCACCCCTAGGCCAGGATGTGCACAGCTGTGATGATTAATCGGCTAATAATAAAACCAAGTAACAGGACCCCTCACACTTTCTGAACCCCAGGCCCAGGTACATAGCCAAGTTTTTAAAGCTTTGCAAAAAGTCAACAGGATTGGAGCCAATCTAATCTCCAAGGGGAGAATGTTCCATAAGGCAGGGACTACAGCAGAGAAAGCCCTTCTAGTTTTCACCAGTCAACATGGGCTGACAGGATCTGCAGCATGCCTAGTGTGTTTAGTTGGATTTGACAAGTAGAAAATCTTGGTAAAATATGGTCTTTCAGGTAATCTGGTCCAAAGAGACATAAGGTTATAAAGGTGAGTGAAAATATTACTCTTGTTTGAACTAGACAGAGGACTGTTACAATTTCTCTCTAAATTCCTTCCTCCTTTTTTCTTCCCCACTTAGAATGACTCTATAGAGGCTGCACTGTCAGATTTAATTTCATAATATAATCAGCTTTTTTCCATTAAATAAAAGCCAAAAAAGACCACTTAAAAATGACAGAAAAGTCACAAAACAAATCATGTTGCAAAACTTTGTTATGCTTTAAAATGTGACTTTTGCATGAAAAAACATTTTAAAAGAATATAATCAATATCTCATCAATAACCGTATAAAACAGCATAGAAAAAGATGGCTCTTCATCTCACCAATCCCCTGAAGATAGAAACATTGCTTAAGTAATATGCTATAATAGCTGCCTAGGTTTAGAACTGAGGGAATACTATTGAATTGATCTACATAAAAGCCTTGCAATATGTCAATGATATGGTATGGGAAAGGTAGGTGGCAGAAGCAAAGTGAATCCTGCATACAAACAACTGAAAACTGAATTCCTTTTCGTTTCTTTAAAGGGTTCTAAAAACAATGTGATAACATATTCAGGACATCAATTTATTTATTTTATTTTACTGATTTATATCCCATCTTCTGTATTTTTGCAAATAACTAAAAGCAGTCAACATATCCAACATAACCCTCCTTTCCCTATTTTCCCTACAACAACTACCTTGTGAGATGGATTGGGCTGAAAGAAAGTGATTGGTCCAATATCACTCAATTGGCTTTCATGACTAAGGCAATACTAGAACTCACCATCTCCCAGATTCTAGCCTGGTACCTTAGCCACTAGTTCAAACAGATTTTCTTTAGGTTCTTTTCAACATAGATTGAAGTTTCTCTTCTGAAATTAAAGGACCTGAATCAGTTTGTGTGAAGATAAATTTCAGCCAAAGATTGAGGAAATGTAGTACCATATTTGATGCACATTAGAGCAGGGCTCCCCAGCCCCCCGGGCCATGGCCCACCAGCGAGCCATGGCCCGTCGGGAACCGGACCGTCAAAGCAGCAAGTGAGCACATGAAGTTTCATTTGCACATGTGTGGGATTTAGGTTGCACACACAAAACAATTTCCCCCACTGCCAAAGCCGCTGCCAGTCCAGGAATCAGAAAGGTTGGGGACTCCTGCATTTGAGAGCTACAAAAACAAAATATCAGAACACAGTTCATGCCCTTTGTAAGAGCAAATTTGGATTCAGCACCACAGCTAGAAAACCAGATTTGTTTCATAACATGTATGGCACCCAGAGCATGTTAGCCTGGTATAGAAAAATGTATATATAGTAATATCCACACTTCCCTAAGGTCCCTCAATTTGGGGGCAACTTTCCCCTGGTAATGTTTGAAAGACTACCACCAAATAATTTAAGTAATTATTTATTTAATTAAATATTTAATTAAATTCCCTTCTAATTGTGACCTGTTGGGTTTTTCCATCACAGAGAGGGTGGCTGTGTCATCTCTGTACAAAAAGAAACAGTAAATTGATATTTGTTAATTGTATAATTAATTGGTTTACATTTAATTATAATTATATTTTATGAGGCATTCTGATTATAGTTACTGTAGTTACCTTGAAAAAGCTGACTAGCAAAGGGGAAGTCAACCACCAGCTTCTATAAAAAATTTTTGTAATGAAAGCTTGTTCATTCAGGGGAAGGGAATTTTTCATTCTCCTCCTCCCCAGAATGTTTTAATTCTATCAGGATTTGAGAACAATATTTTACTTTATTTTTGCAAGTAGACCACAAAGCATCTTTTGCTTTCAGCATGCTGATTCTACTAGCTGTGGTTTTAAAGTAGACAACGTAACCCTATTTCTCCAACTAGTGTATTTCCAGTTGTGCAAAAAGAAACCACAGAATTCCCCCCGCGGGATTATCTGCAATCATCTGCTACACCTTCTGCATTTATGTTTCCCTGAGACATGCTTCACAGTGCCATGTATTTGAAAAGAATAATGTAAAAATCCCATTCTCTGCTTTTAAATGGAAGAAAGCTTTAGAGACCGACATTAAAATGGCTCAGTGCCTTTGTCAATTTATGCAAGCAGCCACTAGATTCAAACAGATCTGCTATAATAAGTCATTTATATAAGCTTCCTCAATTTACATGGCTCTTTAAAAATAACAGAAGGCTCTCTCTCTCTCTCTCTCTCTCTTCATATGAGAACTTATAGCCAGAAAGAGAAATGCTACAAGGCTTAAACCTTATTAAGCTGTAGCTTTTAAAATATTGGTTGATGAATCACATGATTTACAAATCCTGGGCTTAAAATGTGCATTTTTAAAGAGCTGTTCCCTATTGAGAAGATTCTAATTCTGACATTATTAGTGTGTGGAGTTTGAATTCGTGCAGCGCATCTTATCTTTTCTTTTTATACTGCCTGTCTTTATCTTCCCTGCAATTTTCAAGGGAGAATGTCACTTTCCTTAGGCTTCATGAAAATAATTACCGGCGAAAGTAATGTATCATAATTTATATTAATTGATTAAAAAGCATAGCACAGGCTTTGATTAGCCTGGAACTAAACAATTATAACATTAGACTCCAAAGGTGATGCATGTAAGTGCGCAAAACCATCTGCCTGTTATTTCTCTTAGTCAAGCCAAACTGAAGAGTCTCCTCACAGCAGAAATAAAGAAGGAAGTGAATATATTTATTTATTTATTTATTTATTTATTAGCTTTATAGTAGATCTCACCTTTATTTTATATGACGGACAGCATATATAATGTAAAAGCTTTCTGTTTCCTCACAACAACCTGTGGGGTAGGTAGTACTGAGGAAGAGTGACCAATCTAATGTTACCCAGTTTCCATTCCTAAGGGATGAATATAACTCATGGTTTCTCAGTTTCTAGTCCAGCTACTTAGCCAGTACACCTGGGGAGTGTGGTGGTTCACATGGTTAGGATGCTGGGTTGGAGATTAGCAAGCCGATGTTCGAGATTTGAGTGCTGCTGCATTTATGGGACATAAAAGAAGCTCCCACAGACGTCCCCTGGGACAATGGTGATGTCACTAGTTAATCCTTTCAACACGGAAGCGCCTTAGGTGCCTCTGACGCGAACGGGATGAGAAACCAGTACACTAAACCGCCTCAGAAATTAAACTGGAGTTCCATTCACACATACACGGCTATTTATTTTTATTTATTTGTTAAATTTATTTGCCGCCTGTCTTGCCCTGGGGTTACTCTAGGCAGTTTACAATAATAAAAAAGAAAATGAAAGGACTGTAAAATAATAGAACACTAAAATAAACAATGAAAAAGAGCACAGTGAGAATATAGTCTTTACCTTTGTTTTGTTTTGTAATTGTCCTGCTCTCATATCTTTTCATTACTGCTTGATAGATTCCCGAAGAGCATGATTTGGAGAGCCAGATCCGCAAAGAGAGGGAGTGGCGATTTCTGCGCAATGCTAGAGTACGAAAGCAAGCACAGAAAATTATCCAAAAAGGTGATTTCCCCCCTTTCTTCTTGCCTTTCCTGATGCCCAAAAGGAAAAAAATGGCCATTTTTCCACTATGAGTATGTGCTCCATCCTGCTTCAACAACGTACCCTTGAGCTTCAATACCAATCAATGATCTTTGGTGCCAGCCTAGCTAATCTGATTATGTGCTCCCCAGGCATCTGGCATACTATTCTATGAAGATAAAGTAGAAGTTACATCTCAATTACAAGAAAGGATGTTGCAAGCTAAATGGCAATTTTTTCCACTGCTGCTAAAAGGCAGAATTAAAGTATGATAATGTCCCTAATGCTTTCAAAATTTTCTGCAGTTTCTTATGTATTGGCATTCTTTACCTTTATAGATTTTTCCCCTGACTGTGCCTTTGGATTCGTCTATTCTGTGCTTTATTGAAAAGTCATCTGGCTTCTTTATAATTCATTATGTATTTGCAAATTATTGTTTAAGAACCAAGATTATTTGAGTTCCTTGCATTTTGCTGATGTAACCCCCCTAAATTTTGCAAAGCAATGGTTAGACATGACATTTGAAAAATAATGAGACATAGATTTTGTAATAATAAGAATAGTGAGTCAGGGGGAGGAATATGTGATGCTCACCTACAGTTTGAGCACGACATAAGATGTTTTTTTTTTACCAAGAATATTAGAGTTTCCCATCTTGAGTTATCAGTTGGAAAAAGATTAGTGCAAAATATTAATCTTCTGAGAGAGGTGATCTGTCTCTTACATGTAGCTCGGTTCTTCTATAATTGAAGTGACTTTATTCATCGTCATTGGTTGGGAGGATTTTTTTGGAGTCTTTCTTCTATGCTTACTGTATTCCCCCCCCCCTTTTTTTTTCTTTTCTTTTTTTCCTGCACATAAAGGTTTCTCATGGCAAAAACTTGCTTTTGTGTGAGCCGGTTCTCATCCTTAAGACCTTTTAGCCTTTTGTTTTTATTTTTTAATGTTTCAATCTTTTAGTAACATGTGTTTATGACACCTGTCTACTTATTTTGCCTGATACACAAAATGATGTATTAATCAATTTGTTCAGAGCTTTTTGGTTCTAGATTTCTCAGGTGAGGAGTTGCAAGCAATAAGAGAAATCTGTCTGTCCTCTTTCAGTCAGGAAATATACATATAATGCTTAAGTACATCAGATGTACGATTTCTGGATCATAATTTCCAATTTTGACTGGGTGAAGATAAATTAATCTGTCTGGAGGAAAATGGAAGGGCTGTGTTATTTTTCCATTTAATTTGAAAAGTTTTCCTATGCTATAGCTTAGAGATTTTTTTTGTAAAACAGTAAGCAATGCCCAGTTTAGTGAACTATAAGAGATTGATGCTAATATTCTTTCTGAAATACTTTTTAGGTATTTCAAGACTAGATGATCAAATCTTTCTGAACAGGAACCCCGGCATGCCTTCTGTAGTCAAGTTTCACCCGTTCACCCCATGCATAGCAGTGGCTGACAAAGATAGCATCTGGTAAAAATACTGATTTTAAAGTCATACGATCTTATTTGATCTGGTGCCTTCTTCTCGCTCCTGAAAGGCCTTATAAAACTATAATCTTGACTGGGTATAGATTTTCTATACAGAGTTTCAAATTTATTATTCTTTCTTCAAAAGCTGAAAATACAATGAAGACATATTAATCAAAAAATATTAAGCACTTGGGGGGAGGAACAAGCTATTTGATTTGCAGCCATTCAATAGAATGATTTCCTGGATATCTAAAGCCAGATTGATTAATGGATTCCATTTCATTTCATTTAATTTGTTCTTGCTTTTTTTTCCCTTCCTGTCCCAGTTTTTGGGATTGGGAAAAAGGGGAAAAGTTGGACTATTTTCACAATGGAAACCCACGTTATACTAGGATCACTGCCATGGAATATCTGAATGGACAAGACTGTTCTCTACTCCTGACTGCTACAGGTTGGTATATTATTTTTATGTAAAGCAGATAATAGAACTAAGAAGCATCAAAAGTCTTATCTGCCTCATCATCTTACTGATTCATTCAATCTTAGACACAATATCTTTCTATTTATTTGTTTCCACACATTCTACTAGCCAACTTTTGAGTCATTCCCCAAGCTGTTATCATACAGCAGACCATGATAATCATATAAAAATGATCCTGTGAGTGTTTTACTATTTTCCTCACCCATCCTCATTTCTTCTCAAATATGTAAAACATGCTGAAAGTAGGCGAGAGAAGTTCTATATTAGATTCTCTTCCATAATCATCCTCCTGACAGTAATTGCAGGAATGTCATATCTTTGCCTCAAACTTTCTGTTGGTATGGCAGTTCCAAAACATTCTCCCTCTGGGACTAATGTGAATTACCTGAAGCCCGGTAAGATGCAGTAGAGCCACATCTACCCCTTGGGTGCAGCTCTTGAAGACCAACAAAGTTTTTTTTTTAAACCAAATTGTAATTTGTAATGTGAAAGAAGGGGGTAATTATTAAATATGTGTCTGGAAAGTAATTCTGTTGATTATATTTAATTATACAAAAAATAGCCCTCCGGCCATTTTTTACAATGCATCCCTTGACAAGCTATTCAAAGACCAAAAGGGGCGTCCAGACTACAAAATGTTGTATAAGACTTCAGGGTAGGTTAGCCAGGGAAATAAGATTTTTTAATTTTAAAGAAAAATATCTCCAGGAATATTCCATTATAAAGCAATCTCCTTCACCTTAACCTCCTCAAACAGCATTATTATTATGAACATATTATTTACAGGATAGATATTACCGAAGCATATCCTTCTCAGACCCCTTATTTCTATTAAGAGCATGATTACATAGCATAAGCAAGGCACAGGTATTCCTATGATTGCTGTGGGGACTTGGGTATATAAATGAAAGAGTATTGCCAGTCCTAGAAAACAGAATGTATTCAATTAGGGGAAAATTGTATTTTTTTAAAGTTATCCATTTAAAGATTTGAAATGTGAAATTCTTTTGAAAATGATTACGCACCTGGTTTTTAGTTCTTCAACTTCAGTGCAGGCAATCTTCATCTTTCCTTAGAGAATCATCTAAGGATGTTTCCAACAGGGTGGAGATACTCTGGGTAGTTACTGTATGAAGAGCCTAGAACAGAGATGTCAAACTCAAGGCCTTTGGGCCGGGTCCCAATCTCCGTGTTGCCCTCCCGAGCTCAGTTTTTGCTGGCAGAGGGTTGCAAGAGGCCGTTGCAACTGAAAACAGAGCTTGCGAGGACCAAGCTCCCGATCTCCATTGTCACTGGCAGAGGGTTGCAGGAGGCTGTTGCAACCAAAAACAGAGCTTGGGAGAGCTCTCTAGCCACCACAGGTACCCCTGACATGAATGATGTTGAGCTGGCCATGCCCCCCACAGCCCACCGAGATCAAACACAACTCTGATGCGGCCCTGAATAAAATTGAGTTTGACACCCCTGGCCTAAATGTTGATTTTTATCACGGGTTCCTGCTAGCATTTCTTGGAATGCTGTTTTTGTAAAGAAGCACAGCCACTTCTGGATCCAGAGTCCTTCCATCCCTCTTAAATATGCTTTTTGATAGCTGACCTTACTAATCCCCTCCATATATTTCAGATACATTTGGGTATAAGTGGAGATCCAAAACATATAGCTCTTCCAGGCTAAAAAGCCCAGTAGAACTCCCTCTTCCCCTGCCCTTATAGGCACCATCAGCCAGCCAGGATTTAGAAAGGGCTTCTTCACCACTTCACTCCCTCTCCTGCTTTCATTGGCTTCTTCTGCCCAAGTCTATAGCTAAGATAATTGCAAAGTTCTTCTAAAAGCAATGACCTTATAAAGTATGACTTACCTGGATTTACAAGACAATCAGTCCCCTAAATATATACCCACAGAAAGCCTCTTCTCATGAGCCATGTTTTTCCAACTTCATAATGGAGCTGTGTGTGGGAGGGGAAATCTCTCTGTTTTTTTAATGGCCACAGTGAAGTGTCATTCAGGGAACATTACTGGATAATGCAGAGGTGAAAATGTTTTTAGAGGTGGTTAAGGTAAAAATAGGAATGGGTGGTTTCCTGGGAGATAAATGATTACTATCCCTACTTTAATCAATCCTTGTAGCCCTAAATAACAACCTGAGATCATGCTGCTAAAACTCAGCCATTTTGGAGATGAATTTCAGCAATGTGGCTCAGAATATTGGAGAATTGTATATATGGTTGTCTACTACTGTCCCAGACTGACTGAACTTCTAAAATTCAGCATTATATTATAGTATAGAGAGGCTTAATAAAAAAAAATATTTGGGCTAGAGTTACATCTTAAATGCAGTAGAAAAATGCTTATTGGATAGCGAGATGTAGCCTACAACCAAGTGAATAAGATACCACAAGTAGTATGAGCTCAGAGTGATATATACAGTTGGAAATCTGATGAAAACCTATATGTTAAGTGTTGTCTGATTCTTAATATGTGAGTCTACATTGTTTAGAATTTCTTATTCGTCAGCTCCAATTTTTAGGAAAGTTTTTTCTTAGGAAATTGACCATGATGAAAAGTTTAATCTCCATAGTGCTAGACTCAGTGTCAACTCTAAAGCTTTTGAAAATGGTATGCCTCTTTTATTTAAATCCACCAATCTAAAATAAAATGTTCTGTATTAAGATAAGGTTGTTTGCTCTATGTCCCAAAGCCACTCTTTTTATATTGCTTTGTATGTTTTTTTCTTTCTTTCTTTCTTTCTTTCTTTTTTTTGTCCTGTCTTCAAGATGATGGTGCTATAAGAGTGTGGAAGAACTTTGCTGACCTGGAGAAGAATCCAGAGATGGTAACAGCATGGCAGGGTTTGTCAGACATGTTACCTACAACACGCGGTAAGTATGACCATAACACCCTTTTCTGAATGTGAAATATAACAATAATTAGCCTTGGTCTGAAGTGAGGCTGGGTAATCTGGAGCTGTCTTCTTTGCTTCTGCTTTCAGTAGTATCTTGTAATTAGACTTTTGGCTGCCATAGACTGACAAGAGATTTCTTCCCAACCATAGTTTTAGAAAATTATAAACACAGGCCTAAAAATGCTACTTGTGGAATGGATAGAGGCATCTTTTTAGTAATGTGAATCAGGACTGAAGTTGTGTTACCCCCTCCTGCATTATACTGGTTTTCCTATCAGTGAGGTCAAGTCTAACTTTTTGCTTCATGAGAAAGAGTCATTAGAGAGCTGCACTGAGCACTGCCCTTCTTGAACTTCTCACAGCAATTGGTTATCTCCTTAGAATTTGGGGTTTATCCAGAACCTCACCTCTTGCTGCTGTACTTCTTTATTTGCCGATTCTTCCTTGACCCAGCTTTGCATGCTTCCCATATCACTTTGCTTAGCCCGCTTTGACTTCAGCACATACTTCAGCACTGCTTCAGTCTTTCCTGCCATACGTGGGGGGAAAGGGAAGGAGAAGAAAATAGGAAAAGTCACAATCAGCGTCCTTTACAAGTAGCATAAATGGTCCCGGCATGGTAATGGCTCTGGCAAAACTAGATGTCAACAAGAGACTTGTCACTATGCATATTTGATGGAGGCAAGTTAAGTAACACACACACACAAACACACAACAAAACCTCTCTCAAATATTTTAATAGAAAGGTGTTCGCTCTGCTTCCAAGACATGAGGATTCATTAAGGCACTGACAGTTCCCATTTCTGAGCTGATACATCTCTGCCCTGCATCTTTGAAAATCCCCTGTTGCTATACTACTACTTTGCTAGCCTCTTAACATATTTGCGCTAACACAGCCAGTAATCAGTAATGATTTGACATGTCAATATAAAACATCTACGCCCTTTGAACTTTATGGTTTGAACACTTACAGGAGTAACATCTACATAGTTTTCTTTAATGTCATCTTCCCTCACACTGCCCTGCTTTTCCTACATAATGTGATTCAAGCTACTGATAGAAATCCACATGAAACATCTCACTTAGATCTAAAGAAAACACTAACAACCCGTTCTTGGCTTTTCCATAAAAATCCTGAATTGCTCAGGCAGTTGGAAAGCAGAGGTCTGTTTGCGGTAAACCCAGCTTTCTATAACATGCCTCTCTGTGTTTGCAGAACATGGAGTCCTAAAGGGCACATTTTAGGCATCTGGTAAAAAATCCTCCATTTAAAAGGCCATTTGTCAGCGGCCAAGCAAAGATCGCATTGTGCATTGCGTTGTAAATAGAAGAGTACTAGGCTCAGATCTTGCTGATCTTTTAGCATCTTCCCATCTCTAAAATAATCATTAAATAAATAATAAGTTGTATCTTGTCTAAGGCATCTATATAATGCCCACGCATTCAGTTACTGTATATTTCAGTTAATTTTATTAGCGGTATTTGACACTGTCCAAAGAACTGTTCCTGCAAATTCAGTTTATTCTTGTGCAGCTTATTTAAAAATTTGAACTAAGTGAAAAAAGGCAATCATCAAATCATTAAAGGAATATACAGTTAAAATGCAGGAGGAAATGTTTTTGTTAATTGCCTGGATCACTCTTAAATGGAAAGTCTAATCTCAGTACAGTACAAATTTATCTAGTGATATAGACAGAAACACACACACACACACACACACACACACACACACACCAGCCTTCAGTAGCCTAGAACATCCTGGCTACAAGTTTATGAGAGATAAAGTCCCATGTATCTGGAGGGTACAAAACTGGGAACTACTATAAGACATGATTTGCTCTAAAAGAGTTAAGATGTAATAGATATTGATTCTGCAGTATTTAAAATTGATAGTCCAATCACATAAAACTATGCAAACCATGTTCATCATTATTTTAAAACACTGAAAAGACTTACACAAAGAAATACTATCTTCTGATGCAAGTAATTCCTTTAAGAAGGTGCAGATACTGCAATTGTAAGGGACAATATGGAGTATACTGTTTGTAGTAGTATATTTTCACTTCTGATGTTAGTAGCCAATTAGCTAAATCAAATCAGAATTTGAGCTATCTTTTGGATACCAGATTTGACAGAAAGTGCCATTTTCAGCAATTGACTTAAAATATTAACAACCACTTAAAGAGTTTCTTCTTATGCTTATGAGTTACTGCAGTAAAAATAGTCCAGGGCCAAAGGGAAATCATATTCCTTTGATACAGTTCAGTAAATATGCATAAGCAGATGTTATTTTAATCCTGGGGCTCCAGCATAAAGATTGGGGGCCAATGCAGTCAAATTCAGTTGAATCCTTGGACTTTCCTTGTGTCTGCTTCTGCAGTTCATTAATAAGAGATAAGAAAATACTGACCAGATGACAGTTGTGTAGTGTGACACCATCATATCACAAAATGTTCCAGCTTCATTCCAGAGAAAATGCACACATATTATATGGAGTTAAGTGTAATGAAAACAAACCAACCTGTTGGCATCAAATATAGCCATGAAACCAATAAATTAGCAGTAGAGCTAACTTTATTTTATCAACAGTTGCTTCCTCAAGAATTTGCTACCCAAAATAAAAGCACTGAAGACTCTGATAATTCGAGGTTAAGAAGTTCTTATTTTCCCTTGACCATCTCATTTTCCCTAGCACCAATTAAGAGGGGGCGCACAATAATTACATGGTTTGTCATGTCTGATCCCCTCTGCTCCACCTCATGGCTTCCTAACAAATGCAACACGTTTGGATGAGTAAAAGCTCTAAGGGGGTTACGCTTTTATGAAAGAATCATTTATCTTCTGATTCAACCCTTGCTGCTGCAGGAAGAATGAATGGGATAGGTCAGCAGCCCCCAAACTTTTGGGCACCAGGGACTGGTTCTGTGGAGAGAGGTTTTTACGCAAACTGGAGGGGACTTGGTTTCATGTGCTGCCTGCATCCCACGGATGGGGCTTTGCTTGTTTGCACAGCCCAGTTTCTGGTATGCTGTGGTTCGGTGCCAGTTCACAGACCAGGGGTTGGGGACCCCTGGGCTAGGTAAAGCAAAAACTAATCAGTGCCAAGAAGCAAAGTGAATTAAATTAGCCCTCTACAGAAATGAGATATAAGTAGTCCTCGACTTACAGCTACAATTGAGCCCAAAGTTTCTACTGCTAAGCAAGACAGCTGTTAAGTCAGTTGTGCCTCCTTTTATGATCTTTTTTGCCACAGTTGGTAAGCGAATCGCTGCAGTTATTAAGTGAATCATGCGGCCGTTAAGCAAATCTGAATTCCCCCATTGGAAGGCTGGAAAGGTTACAGTGCAATTGTCATTGATACATACCAGTTGTCAAGTACCTAAATTTGGTCACGTGACCATGGGGATGCTGCAACAGTCGTGAAGTGTGAAAAATGCTCACAATCCCTTTTTTCAGTCCTGTTACTAAGCAAATGGTAATAATTCAAGGACTACCTGTTCTTGAAAGAATGCTGCTTCTCTTGTGGAAACCAAGGATCGTAATATGCTTGTGGCCCCAATTTTTAGTTGCACTTCCTTCGTACGTGGCCAGTGAAATTATTCCAACAGCCTCTGCTTTTGCTTTCCTTCATCTTGGTCCTGCCCTCCTTATCTGATGATGTGAGCTGCTTGATGAAAAATAGGTCACTAACCTCACAAGGGATTTGAGGGAACAACAAGAAGCAGGTGACACTCATAAGGTCTGCCCTTTCTTTAATGACCTCTTTGTGCACGTTTCCTCATTTGTGGTGAACCAACTGGAAGAAAAGCAACATTATAATAATAGTGCAATTCTTTTGTTCTGGAAAAATATAAGAGGAGTCTAAAGGATTTTATTTCTGTACTAACCTCATAACACAGTGAGAAATAGATCCCCCCTTCTTTTGACAAAAAATAAATATGCCCTTGCCGGGCTTATTTGTATTTATCAGATGAATGTAATTGTCCTACATACAAGAATAAGAGGAAATTGGAATTGCTTATCATCTAGTGTTTTGATTTATGTAAAACATCCCAACGTAATATGACACTGAAAGAAAGGATCCCTGGATGCAATGAAGAAGGAGGGGCTGCTCAGGGTCGATATGTTATGCATTAACTCCAGGTTAATCTTGAACTGGTCAATTCAGCATAAAACTAACTTGGGTTGTAATAAAAACATTGAGAAATAAATGCAAGCACCACCATAAATTGCAAGTACACATCATGTCCTAGAAGAAATTCTTGACTGCTCTAATTCAGTATTTTTAATGGAGCAATGAAGCTAAAGCAAATGATTAGAGCTACCTGACTATCTCCAAAAAGTTCCTAATCAGATTTTATGAACACAGGTAGTTCTTGACTTATGATGATTCATTTAGCAAGTTGTGATGGCTCTGAACAAATTGTGATTATGACCGGTTGTCAGAGTTCTGGCTGTCCCAGCAACCCCATGGTCTTGTCATCATGATTGTGATCTGCGTATATGGCAACTTACACTTACAACTGGTTGCAGCTTCCTACGATCATTATTTGTGAACTTCTCAGCAAGCTTTCCCAGAAAGTCAATGGGGAAGCCTGGAGGGAAGATCACAAAACGCTGGGGTAAGTTTCCCCCACCCAGCCCCTCTGTGCTCGTACCACACCGCCCATTTGTGTACCCCTGCATACTGTCCCCAAGTCTCACCATGAATCCCTACCACTTGCATAGCTTCACCATGCCTTTGTTGAACGCTATCATGTGCTCTCTCTGAGTATGTCACCCTCATACAACCTCCCCAGCCTTACTGCACCTTCCTCATCCCTACTCACGCTTCTGCATCCTCTCCGAGCCTCGCTGCACCTCTCTTACACATACCCGCACACCCTCCCAGAGCTGCCCTGCACCTCCCTTGCACCCTCACCCATTCTCCTCAAACTTTGCCACACTCCTTGTACACCTTTGTGCAGCTCCACACACATCCTCCCAGAACCTTGCTATGCCTTTCTCACACCCTCACACAGATCCTCATGCCCTGCCCCACCTGGCAGCAGCCACTTGAGAGCTGCGTGGGACTTGCAACTTCCTGCTGATTTGGTTCTGGGAAGCCAACAGGGAGCTGCCTCACCGAATGACCATAGAGTTTAGTTAATGCCCACATTGCTTAGTGATGGAAATTCTGTACCACTTGCCATTGTAAATCAAGGACTGCTTTTATTTGGATGGGAGGCAGCAAGAAAGCCAGCGCTTTAGACTATAGTGAAAAACTTGCCAGAAGACCGCAGGGCCAAAGCACTTCCATTAGATTAGACTTTTCACACTCTTCTGTATGGTTGTTGGTTTTTCTTCCCTGTAATGTACAATCTGACAAAATGAGAGTTGTGATATAAAAATGTCACAGGAATAATTTATTCTTTTCCTTCAAGAAGCTCTGGAAATCATACCTTGATACCTTTTTCTATAATATACACATAGAGCCCCTGAAATTTTAATCAGTTTTACAGGCTCAGGATCAATAGACTTTATAGCTAATCCACTGTTTAACCCACTGCACTATCTAAGCTCTTCTGGCATTTGATAGACCTTAGAAATAACTATTTTTATGAAGCATAAACTGCATAAATAATAGATCAGCTTAATTATTTCAGAGCACTTGTTAAAATAGAGAATCAGATATAAAAGCAGAGAGTGTTAGAAAGGATTAGTTGTTAGGATTTCAGTTGTAAATTGAAAAGGCCAAAGTTGATTTGTGTAATTGATATGTCAGACCTCACAAGAATTATACAGCTTATTTGACAAAGAGGACATTTAAAGGTTTATTAACAGACAGCATCGCATCTAAAGGGGTGACTTGCCCATTTCTTACAGCATCAACAAAATGGCATTTTGTTGATACTAAATGAATTTTGGAAAGGCAGGAGGAACAGACGTTAAGTGTTGTTCTTTCCTAGGTCAGATCAGCAGTCCAACTAATCAGATACCCTGACAACTTGCACAAGGCTTGGACTGCTGTTGAACTGTAATACGGAAGCTTTGCAGTGGGGAAAATGACCATCACCAACCCTATAATGTGTTTCCAGCTGCTTCAGTTCCTTTCAGGAATGAAAATGCCTGCCTTAAAAGAAGCAGGAAATTCTCTCCCCGGATTAAATAGATATCTATGGCCAAGCTAGTCTCAATAAATATCTAAAATTCAATTTTTCCTCCTCTGTCAGCAGTCATTACCTTCCATCTCTACTCAACAACCAGGGTTTTAAAAAAAAAATTTTTTTTTTACTTCAAATGTATTCCCTTGTAGGACTAATTTCTCCACTTAGGCAGTTGTTTGAGCAGTGCCTCTATAAATTGTACTGCCTCTCCTAATCTTGAGTGGTCATTAGCAAATCACTGAAGTATGCTTTGCTGAAGCCTATGATATGACTCCACAGCTGAGCTGGTGGCTCAGAAAGTGAGGCCTGAAGAAGGTATGCTTGCTGTTTTCTGTATGATTTCCTTCACGTTTTCGGGTTGGGTTCTGCTACAGAGTCACTTTCATTTCTCATGCTCCTTTGAACATAAGACGCCTTTCAATCTAGCTCCTGAAAATAAAACTACAGTTAGAGAAGACAATGTCAAATCAATTGGGAGCATGACTACAAAACCCACCCCTACCACCAAAAAAATACCTTTTTTTTTTCCTTCTTGTGATTAATGGCTTCCTAGGATGGCTGCTTGAGTCAAGTTGCTTGTCTTCCTTCCTTTCCTGAATAGAAGCTTTTGCTACCGCTTCTCTCTAACTCTGTTCTTTTCTGTTCCTTTTGGGTTGTGTTTTCAACTCCTTTTAAAGATTTGTTTTGCTTTGGCTGATCAACTTACCCTTAGCATCAACCCCTTAATCCCTGTCTTCTCACAGGTCTGGCCCGAAGGGTTTCAATCTATCTTGACAGAAGTAAACAGGGAGGTGAGTGCTCTCTTTCCTCTTATGTACAAACAGCATGGGAGGGATGGACCTTCTGATCTTGTTACTTGGTTTAAAAGAAATGGCATTTTAACGCTTCCTAGGCCATGTTAGAACTTGAAAAACAATTTAGCACCCACAGCCTGTTTGTGTGAGATCTCTACATCATGGGTGTCTGATACGCTTCTGAACCCAGCACAGCAAGATGAAAGGAGGGGGTTGCTCTTTGCTTTGGGAGTCGACTTATTAACCAAAAGTGGAATTAGGAAATTGTTGTCATGTTATTCAAATAACAGGGCACCAAAGCTCCAAGATGTGTGTATATTCTTCCCACCATGTCTCTGTTCTTCTGTTTTTCAGGAGGTATTTGGGGATGCACAAGTCTCATTTTTCAAAATGTTTCTGATGAATATTGCCTTTGTTCCAGTTTTGACACTCTGTGCAAATATTCGATGGCTGTGACCTTTGTGTTGTAATATAGAAAATGGGTTTCCTTCTTTTGTAAAGTAAATGTCCAGAAAACAATTCTGAGTCTTGTTTTTGACTCCTGGTGAAATCTGTACTTAAGATTTGGGGGTCGGTCATACTGTGGGACTTGAAATCTTTCTCTGTTGCTTTAGATGTTAAGGTAGGGATCAATGGCTGGCACAACAGGATGTGATATATATATGGTATGTGTCAGAAGGGCTGATGTAATCTTCTGAGGTGTTTCATGAATTATGAATACTGTATTCACTCGATGATAAGAGCTGGGATATGTCAGCAGTGACTGTCAGAACAAAAGTGGCTTTGTGCCTTGTGACTTGGTCACGGAGACCTTTATACTTCAGTTAATTCTTTGGAAGGAGTGTACAAAATTAATGCAGTCATTTTACCCTCCTATAGCCCTCCTTGCTGGCCCATTCACAGGGTACTAATTAGCAAGCTGGAAGATTGAAATGACTTCCCATTTGATACATTGAGCATCGGACCAGCTTAATGCAACCACCATTGAGAATCAATACTAATGATGCTCAGGCAGTAACCATCAGCCAGAAGCAGATAGACAGATGGTTCTTATTCAGCACCAGGCTATCAAGCTAGGAGACCTGTTGAACTCTATGGAACTTGCCCATCTTTGGTCGAAGGGTGCTTTTCAGAGTGACTTTGCATATTACAGCACTACCACAGAAAATGAGATGAATGGATACAGAAGTACACTTTCTTCCTTTTCTTATGCTGTGCTAAATCACAGCCATTATCCTAATACTCCAGGCTCCAATCACCTTCATGGCCAAAATACAGCAATACTCCATTTATACTTACCTTAAATCCCACTTCTAATCTCTAAAATCAGCATGAGCCTCTAAATCTTGTTTCCCACCTTTTTTTATTCTCACATCTAACTCAAACCACATTGGTACAGAACTCTGAGAATTTTTTACGTAATAAAAAAAGTCAGTGGAAATCATGACTTTGATCAAAGCCTGCCCCTATTTTGCAAGTAATCCTTATGTACCTTGATATGGAAAGATTTAAAGGAAAGGAGGAGATGGTACTACAAGATATGGTGCTCGTGGGGTTGTTATCAAACATTTCTCAAACCCTCTGTCAGTCCGGCAGTCCACATATGTCCTCTGTGCAGCACAAGATGAACTACCCACCACTTCCTTTAGTTGCCCAATAAGGAAGTGCCCAAATCAGCCTGCAGCTGGTACTTTTGCCCTGTCCCTACCTGATGTTTCTGCAGCAGAAAACTAAGAAAGAAGCCAAGTCACTAACTATAAAGCTTCCCAAGGAGAACAACGGGTGCTGGGTAGGAAAAGGCGAAAGCCATGGGATCAAGAGGCAGGGAATGACAGAGGTTCCCATTGGTAGGAAACCAACCATCTGAAACCCTGCAGAATTGAAAAAGGGAACGTTGCAGTTTTAAGCTGCACTATACAGAGTTTGAAGAAAATCAGTTCAGCAATCCAACACCTATTGATGCCGCAGGATCACAGAGGCATAATTGCACCAAACCCCATGAAGACATTTATCTCCAAGAAGTTCTTCTGTAGTCAGAGCCATAAAGTTTGATATCATACAAGAGGAGAGACAATGAAAATAGGAAATAGTGAAGAGGGCTGAGTTCTTTTTTGTCATGTAAGTGATACTTGGGATGAGAAGAGTGTTATTTGGAGGGGCGTTTTTCACATCAAATGAAGAATGAGATAATCTACCTTCCTCCCTGTTGCTTGAAAACAAAAATAGAGACAGGCCCTATGCAGCAACTAAGAGAAACTGTCTAGAAAAGATCAGCTGTGCATAACTGGGACTGATGCTCTGTTGTGGCCTTTATGCATACAGCTAATCAAAATGGAAGATTAGACCAGGACAGAATTCCAACAATTATTCTTACGGGACAGGGGATCTGAATGGTATTCCTTTGGAAAGCAGTCATTCATGAAGTCCAGCCCCTTTATTGAATTTTTTTGCTGATCCATTGAGATGCAATTCTGCATCCTGCAGGAATCATCATAGGAGGTTCTTCTTGTTGACATGATGTTACCTAGTTTGGTAACGAAACACCTGGAAGAAAACAACCAAGTTCAGAGAGCATCAAGGATCCAACCGTGCCCATACTGTATATCATAATATTTCAAGCAGTGCTGTTACTTCTTGCAAGAAGAAAGTGGGCTGAAACATTTTTTAAAATCTGTTTTCTGGAGAGAGTTTTTTTGCTACCAAATATATTTAATCACATATGATGCTTTCAGAAGATGATCATTGCTGTAACAAAGTTTGGGTTTTCAGGATCAGGATCAGGATCAGATAGAAGCAATAGCAATAGCAGACTTATATACTGTTCCATAGTGCTTTTACAGCATTCTCTGAATGGTTTACAAATGTCAACATACTGCCTCCGACAATCTGGGTCCTCATTTTACTGACCTCGGAAAGATGGAAGGCTAAGTCAATCTTGGGCCGGTCAGGATTGAACTGCTGGCAGTCAGAAGAATTAGCTTGCAATACTGCATTCTAACCACTGCACCACCAAGTCACCGTAATCGATTCCATAACCAGATTTTTCTCACAATACAGGGTGGCAGTGGCAGTTTCGGATTTCTTTACAAGAACGAGCACATTTCAATTTCTAAAATGATGTCTTTACTTTTGAATGCATAATCCACTTTTGTGTTTTTTCCACCACTCAAGTCCAGCTTACTACATTAGTGAATTATCACTGCCTTAGTATTCCTTAGTATTTCCTATTTGTCTTGCATCCCAAAAAGCAGATTGATATTCATATGGTTGCATTCACAAACAACAGATGAAAAGTATATTTTTGTGAAACTCAAAACAATGGGGTGACTCAGAACAATGGGGTCATTCTGCATACATTAAGAGACTTTGATAAAACCTGGAAAAATAGTTTCTGAAATGAGTTTTTAGCAATATAAGGAATTTGTTGAATCTCCCTGCCTTTATTCTTTTTTTTTTTCCCTGTTGCATAGTTCAATTTTTTTTTCGTTTGTTGATTTTAAGATTGATATCTTACCACGGCACTTCCAGCAGTGTCGCTCATGGGTATCTAATCATCCCAACATAACTTGTTAGATCACTTGAGCTCCAAAGGATTCCAGTGGTGATGTATGCTTTTAGAATATCATTGCTTTGCCTTTTCTTTGATTTCCAAGGTGGTTTTACATCACGATAAAATCAAAAGCCATAAATAATAAATTTTGTGTAGCATCAGTAGCTGCGGTCCAAAGGCAAGCCAGCAATAAAATTGAATGTACAATACCATCCTAAGAAAACAATCCAGTCTGGGAATCATACACAGTAAAGAGAGGAAGCCCTGCAATTGGTGCATGACTATTGGCACTTGCTCCTTTGTTCAGGATCAGAATCAGAGAGTTGAGTTGCCTTTATATCCAGGTACATTTGAAGAAACAGCCTTCACATGGTTATATTTGGGTTCTTTTCAAGGATGGATTTGTACAGGGCAGAACTAGCACACTGTCCTTAACAATATGGAATTAATACAGAAAGACTTTCTGGTGGAACGAACAGGCCTGTGTCCCCCTTTTGTGTCTTTCAAATAGGGAGAGATGGCTCCCAAAGGGAAAGGGAAGGATAGGCTTCACGGTCCTCAACAGGCTTATATATATAGGGAGTCCTCAGCTTAAGACCACCATTCAGTCCAACACTTCTGTTGCTGTGCCAGGCAGTTGTTAAGTGAGTTTTGTGCCATTTTACAATCTTTCTTGCCACAGTTGTTAAGTGAATCACTGAATTTGTTAAATTAATAACAGGGTTGTTAAGTGAATCTGGTTTCCTCATTGACTTTGCCTGTCAGAAAGTCGCAAAAGGAGATCACGTGACCCAGGGACACTGCAACTGTCATAAATATGAGTCAGTTGTTGAATGTTTGGATTTTGATCACATGACCATGAGAATACTGCAATGGTCATAATTCTGAAAACAGTCATAAGTTACTTTTTTCAGTGCCATTGTACTTTAGAATGGTCACTAAACAAACTGTTGTAAGTCAAGGACTACCTGTATTTAGCAATAGCACTTAGACTTATATACTGCTATACAGGGCTTTACAGCCTCTCTAAGTGATTTACAGAGTCAGAATCATATTGCCCCAACAATCTGGATGCTCATTTTACTGATCTCAGGAGGATGGAAGGATGGTCAGGATCGAACTACTGTCCATTGGCAGAGTTAGCCTGCAATACTGCATTCTAACCACTGTGCCACCATGGCGTATTTAAATTCTACAATGGCAGGAAATATGTGATATATTACAAAGTAAAAAAATAATTTACATAAACGAAAAGTTTGCAAAAGAGCACAATCATGAAAGCAGAGAAGAGTGTCGCAATCTCTGTTCACACAACTAAACTCTGTGCTTGTACCAATAATAGATGCAACTTCATGTATTCAAATCTTGCTGTCTGAATATTGGGAGTGCAATCAATAAGAGCCAGTTGGGTCTAGCAGTTAAGGCACTAGGCTAGAAACCAGAAGACCATGAGTTCTACTCCCACCCTAGCCATGAAAGAAAATAGGGCGACCTTGGGTCAGTCACTCTCTTTCAGCCCAACCTACCTCACAGGATTAATGTTGTGAGGAAAATGGGAAAAGGAAAGTGTGTTGGATATGTTTGCTACCCTGAATTCTTTGTAAAGGTAATAAATGCCGGATACAAATAAACAAACCCAAAGTCTCGTCTCTAACAGAAGAATCTAGAAGAATCTTGGAAATAAAGTAACAAATGGCTAATTGTTCAATAGATAAATTGCATGCAAAAATATGGTTTCGAAAGGCTCTGAAGGAGGCCAGCAAAACATCTTGCTCACGTGCCTACCTTACTTACTCTTAACATCCCACTAAAAGTTTGTGTTTCCTTTTTTTAACTAACAAGAAATCAGAGGTCAGCAGTGTGCTCATCCTCAGGGTTTAAGAAACTTGAGAAGTAAACATGAGTCAATAACGTTATATTTTTTTCTATTTAAAAGCCAGTAGACACCTCAAATATTAGTTTTCCCTGAAGTGGCCACCTGGCTCCCAGTTATGTGTGGTTTTCTCTTTATTATGATTTCACAGTCTTCTGTATATGCATATAATTAGGGAATACTTATCTATGAGTTACTAGATGACTTTGCAAAAAAATAACATCTGAACATCTCATCTCTTCTGAGAGGTTTTAATCCCTTGCAGTCCTTTAAGGCCAGAGGGAGACTGTGCCATCCTGGTTCTTATCATGTGGCTCCCTCTGGTGGTGAATGATGCAGAAATTGACCAGGCTGTGGTACTGGAGGCTCTTCTGTTTCATCAAGGGACTAAAAGAAGACCCTACTGCTCACTACTTGTTTATAGTCAGAAGCTGACTATAGCTGCTGTGCCTGGAACTGCGTCCCCTAAGAAGTCAGTGCTATAGTACATTCTGTTTAAACTAAAGCATTGCTTTATTTATCTCTCACATTTCGAGGCCTCCTGATTCTAAAACAATTCTTGCAACTGCAAAATAAAAACTGTTGTAGAAATGTTGTGCCCAGAGGGAGGAAATCCACAAAACATCACCCCATCACCTGACGTAAAGGGGTCTGATCGCACACTAATTCAAGGCTTAAAGAGAAGCCCAATTATTAAAGTTCAAATAAAGGTGTAAAGCGGGTGGGGATCATATGACTCTCCAGAAGGATGTTATTCTTGACCTTTTGACCTGAATGCCAAAGTCACAAATAACCAAAACTACTTTTACTGTAGAGTCACAATGACAGAATATTGCAACTCTGAGTATATTTCCCCTTCCCTGCCTTTCTTCCAAAGAGAACAAGGGAGGGTCCAGTCTGAGATGCTTTCTCTAATTCCATTCCTGCTGTGGGCTCAGATTTCTCTTATCTGGCTGTTGTCTTGGCTGCAGCCCTTTTCTTCCTCAGGGTTATTCTCATAGCTCATTACATGAGGAAAGGTGAAGCACCAGAGAAAGCTAGTGAGGTTTGCCTATCATTGCTTATGCCATCATATTCTGGACCAGCTGCAGCTTTGAGGTGGTTTTCAGGGGCACTTTCTGTAGAGCACATTGCAGCATTTTACCCTCAAGGGGACTAAAACAGGGGTAGCTGTAAGGAGGGCCTCCCAGTCCAAGGAAGGATGCAACTGGCATACAAATTGCACCAGTGCAAAGACTTTCATGGACTCAGCTGCCACTTGCACGCCAGGCCTGAGTGGGGCATTGCAAAACATGGAAGATCCTCATAATCAGATGATCAAGGAACCCACAGCTACCCAGCCTTGCTAGACCTGAGTTTGAATCTATTCTGCACTATACAGACTCCCAGAGCCTGCAGCAATAGTACAAAGTTTGGACATCATCACTTGGCGTGCCGGAGTCAAGATGAACAATTGAATCTCATCAGCATATTGATGATGACCTCTCCTAGTAGCCTCATAGATAATAAACCAGGATGTGAGAATCTTGGGACCTGTGGCCTCCACAAATCACAGGCTTTGGACTTAACCTCTCACCTGACCACCTCTTACTCTGATTGGAACCAGCTGCAGAAGAAAGAGGAGATCCACCAAAACACCCTGTCACCCACTCCCATTCTCTGCCATCAATCCAGAAGATACTGTAACAGTGGAATGATGCCATTATCTTATTTGCTAATTTAGTAACAAGTACTCATGAGAGTAACCATAAGAATGGGCTGCATTTATGTCTCATTACCACTTCAAGAAAATCAGGATCTCTTCCCTTTGGTCATTTGAGGATCTATAGAAGAAAATTATTTTAATTGATATTATCGGACATGAAGTATCAAAATCCAGGTGACCGCTAGCAAGTAGTGAAGAAATAACAAGACCTCTGGTTCTGTGTTGCCATATCTAGATTTTACTCGTTCTACTCAGGGCTTCTCACTTCAGTATCTTCTTTATCAAGCAAGATGGTCTGACTGTATAATGAGAAAGTGAAACAGTCTCCTGTATAGCTTGTTGAAGGACCCTAACTAAGAAAGAGATTTGTTTTCAGAAACACAGTGGGATGTAATAAATGTAAGACATGTCTGAGAATTATTTTTCTTCTAGTCATTTGTTGCATTTAGAGTCTTTCCCTTGTGGTTTCTGTTGCTCACCATGAAAAAAAGCAATTAAGAATCCAGAGCACACTATTGACAAAGGATAAAACTGGGGAAGGATAGAAAAAACAGAACTAAATACAAATATAGACAGGTATTTTGGTCACGGTCTGTTACATTTTCAGTGTAATCCCTGAGTTGAATCCTTGCTTCTTTTATTGTTAAAAAAGATAAAAATTATTCTCAGGTTTTCAGAATTATGCAATATTTTATATTTGCACTGGCATTTGCTTTTTATATGCTTTTTTTAAAGCAGATTTTTCCACACCAATATGTCTTGCAAGAGAAGACTGCCTCTCCACAGTGTGTGTTCATGAACATTTATTTGTGTGCTACCCATCTCACAGGAGAGAAAAAAAATGCTTTATAAATCCCATTTTACAGAGAAAGAGTGGAGAAAGTGAGGCTTCAGCAGGAGTAGATTTTCATTCAATTATTGTCAACGTCAGGAAGGTAAATGACAGAATAAAAACATCATACATCATTCCTGTAAAGAGAAAAAACCAGAATGGCTCTGCAGATCCATGAAACTCCTTAGAAAAGCATCATTATAGTCACTCCTAGATACTTTGAAAGCCTGGGAAGGAGAACAACAGAAAAACCTCTATGCTACCTGCAGTTTGACAAGAGCAAACTCTAGTAAACTGTGGCACTGTATTCATTTTGTCTTGATTAACATTCATCAAGAGAAATCAGAAGCATTTTAGAAAGCCCACTTTCAATAGAAAATCTAATAATCTAATAGAAAATCAGGAAAGAAAGTTCTGCCTAAGCAGAAGACGTTAAGTTATATTCCAAACAGAATTTATGTCATTCCTGGTACAGAAGAGGCACTACAATAGGAGGATGTTGACTCAGCATCAGGCTAAGACTAACTGAAGTCCTAGGCAGCAACTTTCTGTAGCATTCCCAGCCCCAGCATCTTTGGAGGAACTGAACTGCAAAGGAACTTTGTCTATCTCTGCTTTCTCAGATTTCAGTGAGTCTGCAAGATAGAATAGAATAGAATTCTTTACTGGCCAAGTGTGATTGAACACACAAGGAATTTGCCTTGGTGCATATGCTCTCAGTGTACATAAAGAAAAAATAAAATATATCCATCAAGAATCATAAGGTACAACACTTAGTGATAGTAATAGGATACTAATAAGCAATCAAATCATACTAGGAAATAATAAAAACAATATAAATTATAAAGATACAAGCAACATGGATATAGCCATAAGTGGGAAGACATAGGTGCTAGTAAGGATGAGAAGAAGAATAGATGCAGGTTGGGATGACATCTTTCGTACAACTCCAAGGAGATAGCAAGGCTAGTTATGAGGGATCAGAACACAAGGCTGTCTTTCATTGAGGAATCTCATTGAATTTCATCCTTATCAGAATCTCCTGCATCTAGACATGGGATAAGGTTGACGAGGTCCTTCCTCTCACCTCTGCTAAACATTTTATTCATTTAATTTGCTTACGCATTCATGCAAAAGCAACCATAGACTCCCAAGCATTTGCAGATTGGGCTACAATTGCAAGTGTAAATGAACCTTCCTCTCAAATGGGAATGATGGGAAAGCTAGCCTATTTAGCATCACAAAACACAGTGCTGCTTGCTAAGACTGAAATGGGCTCCATCCATCCGGATCCTGCTGGATTTATTTTGTCATGCGGGCCATAAACAAGATGATGAACACAAACTGTTTGGAAAATGCTTATCATTCAAAGTATTTGCTTCATACACACTTCAGATCTCTTGCATTCTTCCCAGCTGCCAGGGAAGCTAAAGGAATAATCAATTTGGATGTCCAGATAAAGATCTAAACTGTCAATTTAACTTGTCCTTTCCTTTTCCCTGACTTCTATTTCTTCCATTAGATTCAAAAGCTGTCAGGAGCAAATCAAAGATCAAAGGAAAACCTCCCAGTTCTTCATTTGCACACCTGTCTGTAACAAAATGTCCCGGGTGTTAGTGATGTCTCTGGCTACAGACTGAAAGGAAGCAGGATAGAAAGATGCATTTTCTTTATAATCTTTACTGTTTAAATGTTGAGTGTTCCTATGACCAAAGTCCAAAGGCAACCTGATTTAAGCTGGTGATTCTTAGCACCCTCTAACTTCAGGCAGGTCTTCCCGCTGCTGTGGGCACTGGGTAGTTCCCTTAGGGCCTCCGGGGAATGAGGACCATTTTCGATGATATATTGGCATGTGGACGAGACCATAATCTGCCATGCTGGTCCAATGTATGATTTCACTCTGATTTCTATTCTCCCCACTACACTATACATTTGGGAGCCGTTTCAGGTGTCGCAGTTAAAAAACAAATACCAGTATCTGGTTTGATTTTCTGACAAGAAATGTGGGCCTTTTCTTGGTGTGAGAGGAAATTAGGATGCTCTTTTGGGCATCCTAATTATAGCTAGTATTTTGCTTTGTCTTTCTGAAAATGTCCTGGTGGATGTGATGGAGAGATTAACAGGAAGGGTCTTTGGACACCACTGTGTTATAGAATTACAGAAGAGACCATTATGAATCATCTCTTCTTCCAACTCCTCTTTTTATGACAACCTGATTTCCTTGCTAAGAAGCTTAACTAGATATGGGAATGGAAACTCAAATTCCCTTGGATTTTATTGGTTAGAAACAAGAGGGATATTGAACTAATGCAAGACATCCATTTTTTTCTGTGCTTTGAGCCATGTATCTGCACATTGTAACATCAAGTTAATGCATATCTCTTTGACAATATGAGATATGCATAATCTGTTGGTTTGTTTCACAGGGAACAAAAGAGGTGGATTTCCCACTGCAGTATATTTGAGCAGCATATGAGCAGGCTATAAACTTGAAAGAAAAAATATTCACATTAAGCAAGTTGGAGCTCATTATGGGAAACTTCTGAAGGTCAAAGTCGTTGAAAACTTCATTTTCCCAGGTTCATGGCTGCTATTGCATATAATGTAGATGCCCTGGGTGCCTTTGGTGATGCTGGCTCACTGCTTAGTTCTCAACATTTACTCTCAGTGTAAATGTCAGTGGGAGGAGAAATAAACCTATTACCTAGGAGAAAAGCCTTGCCTGTGAACCTACTTGTAATAGCAGCCCAGGTAGTACTAAAAAGGTGGAGCAGGAATCCTTGTAGCATTCCTGTGCCACATAGAACAGTTTTCTCCAAACTTGTGTTCTTAATTGGCATGTGCTTAATCGTAACTATGATACAATTATTTCAGTCACTTTTATTTGTAAATATTCTGGGTTCTTTCTTTCTTTCTTTTTTTTTCCAGCTGGGCCAATTTGTCTAAATTTGATTTGGATGTGGATTTTGGAACATTCTGCAAAATGCATTCTTTTTTTAGAATTGTAGAATATCTGTGAGCTTCATGTTTCCTTGAAAGCAAGAACGTTGATGCCTGAGAATCAGCTCAGGCTCTGAGTCATAGCCTTCAACCAGTAACTCGAAGATATTCTGTGGTATTATGTATTGCAGCAACCTCAGAAATAGAATTGGCTCATTAGCAAACTTTTACATTTCCCTCTGCACCGGGAGTGTAAATTGTAAAGTAAAGTTCACAATGCCAACATGACCGTAGAGACCAAGTCCTCCCTCCTCCCCAAATTCAAGCTGGACAAATAAATGAATATGGATAGATCTACAGATACTTTGCCTTTTTATACTCAAAAAGCATAACATTCTGGTTTAAACTCAGCCATCCAAAGTAAACCATTAAATAAATGTTCAATTCAATCTGCCAGGTTCTGTTCTATCAGTTCTGTTCTGTTGAATTAGTGACTGGCTAGGTTCAACTGAAAAAATCCAGTGAACTCTGACAAAAGAGTTTTGACCAGTTTAAATGCAAGATTTACTTTTTATTTTGAGTCAGCTGGGTGTAAGCGGTTAAGGCCGCAGGAAACCATGAGTTCTCATCAGTGGTGGGATTCAGCCAGTTCGCACCAGTTCGGGAGAACCGGTTGTTAACTTTCTGAGCAGTTTGGCAAACTGGTTTTTGGAAGAAATCATTAGGGCAGAGAACTGGTTGTTAAATTACTTGAATCCCGCCACTGGTTCTCATCCTGCCCCAGGTCCTAAGAAAGAGGTAATGGCAAACCACTTCCAAAATCTTGCTAACAAAATTGCAGAGATTACTCCAAGCAGTTGCCAGGAATCAACATTGACTCAAAGGCACAAATAAAATAAAAACGACTTTAATTTAGAAATGACATGCAATGTATCTTGCAAATAGGTATTACTGTTTAAAAGGCTAGCGTCTTGTAGGAACCCTAAAGGGGGAAAATGAAGAAACATTTGGTTTTTCTTTGATAGTTTGCATTATTCTCTGGTTTAATCTTTGTCAATAGCTCGTATGGAAAATAGAAAAATGTTGTTGCTATCTCATTTGTCTACCAAAACAAGGAAAGCCTGTCAAATATTCTGTTGTTCTAATTTTGGACCTGCTTTCCTCTCCCTTCTTTCTTTCGCCACACTGCAGCTCCTCACAATTTTCCTTTTGACAACTTTCTCATTTTAGGGCTTTGTTCTCTTTCTAGCCTACATTGGTGCAAATCTTTTATATCTAAAATGAGATATAGTCCGACTTAAATTGTCAGCAGGGTTTTGTTTGATAGCTCATTTACCATTCCTGGTATACCACAGCTGAAATCGAATGAGGCAAATGTAAAAGAAACAGATGATGCTTATTGTAGATCCATTTTGATTTGCCCAGTTCCTGGAATTTGCTTGTTCTTCCATAGGATTTTGAGAGCAGCCATTTAAATTCTATCAGAATTCAGAACTGGGAACCAGATATATAGGACTGTTGACTCTCTTTGGGTCTGCGTATTTGTAAAAAAAATAATGCTGGGTGCTGTGCTTTGTCTTTTCCCAGGAGCAGGAATGGTGGTGGATTGGGAACAAGAAACCGGACTTCTCATGACTTCCGGAGATGTGCGCATCATCCGAATCTGGGATACAGATCGAGAAATGAAAGTGCAGGTAACCCCAGTATCTCTTATGAATCAAAACAGTTTGTGGCCTGTTTTCAGTACCATAAAAGCAAGAGAAGTATGTGAAGCAAAGCTGTTCCATATGAGTATAATAGAGCTGGAAGTTAGATTTGGGAAGTTATGGGAATGGGACATATGTATCTGGTTGATGTGTCTGTGGCGACCAACCTCAGGCAATTATCACTTCTACTTGGTGAAGGCAGTGCTTCTTCAAACAGCATCACTGCCTGTGTGCATTGAGTGTACGCGGGCAAGAAGCAGATACGCTTTCACATACCGCACACCCAGCCACAGGGGATTTATTTCTTTCTTTCTTTCTTTCTTTGTTTATTGAATTTATATCACCGGCTATTCGCACATGGTGACTCAAAGTGGCTTACAAAATATAATGTGGGTCTTGGCCTGCCTACTGGCAGTTGTTACTAGTATAAGGACTTCTTTCTTTATCATTGGCCCCTGGAGTACCACACCATCTCCCTTCTAACCAAGCATGCTCAGAGACTGCAAAACACGGGAAGGTCAGCAAGGGAAGGATTGGTGAGCCTCTGCCCATTGATGGGGTGCCTAGGCAGAGAAACACACTTAAGGAGCCAATCCAGTCATTTTGCAGCAGTATTCTAACCAATTGCACAGATCCTGTCAACTGGGTTAAGCACCTCCTCCTCCCCATGGCTATACCTCACTCTGAAACCACACATACACATCCCACATTTATTTTTGCCATTCTTCATCATTGTTTTCGGAATTAGAAATACCAGCAAGCAGCAAGAAGGGCCAAGTGTACTAACTGGTGCGCTTTCCTGACACACAAGATTTTTGAAGCTTCTTTTATCCAGAAATTGCCTTACATGGTAATTATCATCCCCCCCTGCCTTTCCTATGCCTGTTTAGAGCTTTCCACAAATCAATATTTTTCTTGTATCTGCAGCCTGAAGAGCCAATTCTACCGCAAACGGAGTTGCTCTGCACTTCTTGTTAGAGGCACCAAGAATAGGAAAGAAATATATCCATTCCAATATTCTTGATATTTCCTTATCCACACTATCCTACTCCTCACTCTTGCAAAAAGTAGACCTGTTTACATCAATTGCCATAAAACCAGATCTTTTCTTCAGATATACACATTTCTCTGTAAGCCACTGCGAGAAATAAACTGTAGTCACTTTTTAAATAATATTTTTATTAAAGTTTACAAATACTTGTTTGCTGTTGTATACCACTCAGAAGCATCTCTTGTGAGATGGGTGACTATATAAATATGATTGATAAATAAATAAATAAAAGATAAAAATGAATACAAACCAGGAATAATATAAAAAAAGAAAAAGTGCAGTGAAAAAGAAAAATATATAATAAAAAATAAAACTGTATAAAGAAATTACTCCTTTCTTCCTCCAGATAAGTACAAATAACATTAGTAATTTATCATGTTCTCTGATATTTCAGTAAAATATTTATTCTTCCCATATCTCATGTCATATTAATAGATGAACTATAGTCTTGTCATTCTAACCAGCAGAAGTTCATTAAGAGCTATAATTGCATGTATAATATGAATATTATCCATGCATAATAACATGTATATTTTAACCTTAATCAAATAAATCCACTTTATATTCCTTCTGTTAACTTTAAAAAAGCTTGATCTTCAATCCCTTCGAATAATGTCCCACAAGTAGGGATTCTAGGCTGATCCCTCTTTTAACTCTTCTCCCAGGTTCTGCTATACAATGTTCTAGTTACCTTTTTGCCGTTTATCCAAAAATAAAAATAAAAAAACTTTGTAAACCCCTTAAATGTGCATGAAGCATTTTCCAATCAAGGACAGAAGGAAACTCATCCACTGTAATGAAACTTGCCCTTTTGAAGGGCCTTAATTTAAAAAAAACCATTAACAAACAATTTCCTAAGGTTGTCAAGAGAGGAAGTATCCGTTTGAAGGCAGCAAACTTCAGTTTAGGCAAGTTGACCTTCCCCCAGCCCTCAATCTCTAAAGCCCAAACTGTGGCCCATTATTTTATGATCTCCTCATGGGGAACTCTGAATGGAGCAGGGGTCCCCAACCTTGGCACCTTTAAGACTTGTGGACTTCAACAAAGTGCAAAGCTGGCTGAGAAATTCTGGGAGTTGAAGTTCACAAGTCTTAAAATTGCCAAGGTTGGGGACCCCTGGAATGGAGCATTTGTGGGCAGTTCTTGCTCCAGAGAGGAATTCCAAGGAGGTGAGCCCTTCACTGGATGCTCTTTGTGCCACTTTCCAAAGAACCACCTTCAGTCCACTGTTGCTTCATGGAGATCTGCCAGAAAAATAAAGTGTGATCTCCGAAGGTTTTGGAAATTAATTTTGTCTGGCTGATAGTAATTATAACGCTTTGACCCAGCAATGCAATGCAACTAGGCCATGCTAATTTTAATTATTTTCAAATAGAATTTAATCTCTGTAAATTAGAGAACATCAGAAATCAGGAGAGATGAAAATATTTTAAATGAGGGTGATTATTAATTATACAAAAGGCTTCCAACTGTGCTTCATAAACTCAAACCTGAATCATTCAGCAGCATCTGGCATAGCAGAACTGTAGAAATCAAATGTGGAAATGTCGGTACCTGTTGCTAACCCCACAGATTTATATACATAAAATGTGGGTACTATTTTTTCAGGCTATCCGTTATGATGACCATGAAAAAAGAGAACATCCTTCATCATTTAGGTCATTGGTTTATCTTTTTAGTACCTATTAAATCTTATTTAAATTATTCCATACCTGAGCTGACTTGTCAGATGTTTTGCTAAGGGTTGTGATCTGCATCTACAAAGATAGAATAACAGATTAACAGAGTTGGAAGAGACTTTATAGGTCATCTAGTCCAACCCCCTGCTCAAGCAGGAGACCCTACACCATTTCTGACAAATCTTTTCTTGAAAGTCTCAAGTGATGAAGCTCCCACAACTTCCGAAGGCAAGCTGTTCCATTGGTTGACTGTTCTCACTGTCAGAAAGTTCCTCCTCATTTCTAGGCTGAATCTCTCCTTGGTCAGTTTCCATCCATTATTCCTTGTCTGGCTTTCTGGTGCTTTGGAAAACAGCTTGACACCCACCCCCCACCCCACCTCGCCTCCTCTCTGTGGCAGCCCCTCAAATATTGGAACACTGCTATCATGTCTTCCCTGGTCCTTCTCTTCACTTGACTAGCCATGCCCAGTTCCTGCAGCCATTCTTCATATGTTTTAGTCTCCAGTCCCCTAATCATCCTGGTTGCTCTCCTCTGCACTTTTTCTAGAATCTCAACATCTTTTTTATAATGTGGTGAGTAAAACTAGATTCACTACTCTAGGTATGGCCTTACTAAGGCTTTATAAAATGGTATTAGTACCTCACTTGATCTTGATTGTATCCCTCTGTTTTGCCCCAGAAGCTAATAGGAACTAGCACAGCTGCATGGTTAAACCAGAACAGACCATAGTTAAGAATCTTCTTGTTCCTGATTGGAACAACAAACTGCCCAGATTGTGGGATGAGAAAATGATTCCTGTTGGCTTCTGATTTTTGCTGAACTGGCAATGTAATCCCAGTAAGTTCCTTTCTTTGTGCAAAGCCAAAGCTCAACAGAGGATAAGCCTTTCGGTCTCCTCATCTGGTAAATTATACACTAATAGGAAAAATAAAGAATAGTCGCCTAGAGTAGCCTCACAGCAAAGTAGGCAGCATATAAATTTAACAAATAAATAAAGCATCAGTGCCCCATTGGTCACTGCCAGTTTAGGCCACTGCCATATAAGATCCGCTTAGAAGATGCTGCTTTTCTTCATGATTTCTGATATAGAAAATTTTATCTTTCTCTCCCCCCCTCACGGCACTGACAGATAGCTGTCAAATGCTGTCTACATATAAGAACATATATTTGAGTTGTGAATCCATATTAGCTATAGCGGTGAAGAATGGAGTGGGTAGCAGACTATAGCAGTAAGCCCTCACCACTCGGCAATGTTATTTTCCATATAACCTACACATTTGCTGACTCACCTAGGTATTTCTTCCTGTAACATCTTTGGACCAGTTGCTTAACGTGGCATGTTCTGGATAGGATTCCAATTTGGACTGCAATCTGGAATGAGGGCGTTTCATAAAGAGCACTGCAGTTACTTCCCAACACTCTGAGATATTGGAGGGGGTGGGGTGTCTCTTGATTTGGAAGTCAGAGCCTTTGTCCTGCGAGAAGCCCTCTATACAACTCTAGCATCTCAGTAGAAACCTGGCCGTTCCTTGATAGTTTGTCTCCAGCAAACTGTTAAATAATTTTTAATTGAGTAAATACAAACATAGCCGTGATTAAAAATAGAAAGGAGGTATTAAATTGGCTAAGCACCATTCTGCAGAGCTGAGTCTGACTATTGCTCAGTTCTATGGCTGCTTAACTCTAACTTGTTTTCTTTCTTAACAGCTGTGCTCTTATTATTCCAAGCAAATCTTTTGTCTGTAGTGGGGGAAAAAATACTCCAGCTTTAGATTAACATTAACATTGTTGAGTGTCTTTCCAACAATATCCCAGCTTTGCTCTTTGCATTTATTACCTTTCAAAGGTATACTTTAAAAAGGAAAAAAAACCCATAGCCCTGACTTTCTCTGTAAGTCATTTTCTGCAGAACGGCAACATATGAAGCTCAGATTCCTCTAGCAGCCCATTAAGGCTTCCAGGTTCTCCTCTGCCCTTAAACATGGCCTTGCACCTGTTTTTAATTACCTTTTTATTTAAAGTATCCCTCATAAAAGCAGTAAGAACATTCCTTGCCTAGAAAAAGTCATAAAGCATTATAAAAACTACCCACTCCAAAGTTAGGAGCTTGACAGAGTGAAGCAAAACATTTTCTGGGAAAGTCCTTTTCTGCTTTCTGGAGGAAATAAGGGGCTTTGGAGTTCAATATCCTTTATAGACTCCTGTAATCTTGTAAAATGCCATGCAGTCATGGTGAAATAAGAAAAAGTTAGCAGCAGACACAATTCTCTTTGGTGGGCTATCATTGTAAGTGAGTCACCTTAGCAGGTCATCAATCACTCTTTAAGGCTCAAGAAATAGTGACTGTCAAAGAGGCTTATTTCTTGGATACTCAGGTCCTTGTTTCAGGACTGATATCTTCCTGTAAGATGCTCCATCTACTCTTCCACTGTGGTTAGGTTTCCTTCTTATGCCACTTTGCTGTCAGCATTGAGCAAGTGTAGATTTATTCTCCAAGAAAAGTGCTTTAAATTGCCTTTAACTTTCTGTATAACTGCTGTGGAGCAAAGCTGAGTGGGAAAAAAGGGACATCTCTGAGACATTTATTTGACTTACAAGATTTTTTATTAAACTCACCCCTTTGAAATGAAGAGCTGTTTCCCCTATTTGTTGCAAGGCAGGACTGGGTCAGTGGATGTGTTGAGCCACTGTCTGAATACACATATGAAGAAACTGATGGACTTTGAAGTCCTCTCACATATATTAAAGTCCTTTTTGGTCATAAGTGCCTCAAAACAAAAATGAGAGTCAATCTAACTTTCACATTTTTCTGCATGATTGAATATCGGAAATCACCCCAATGTCTTTTTCAGAACAAACACCATAGGTTACAAAGTAATTTGTGGAATACCCTGCAGCATCTTTTGATTTTCTTTTGTTATGCTGTGCTTTGATGTTGCCCACATCTGAATTACAACAGCACTTGTAGTTTGCTTCTGTAAAAGAGGCCAACAGCAATAACTTGGTAAACTGCATTAAGGTAAAATAACACGGCTCATAAAAACCAAAAGAGTCCCACAGCACTAAGATGCTTGTTATGTTATGGCATGTACTTCAGGGGAAAATAGTTGAATGCTCCTGCTGTTGAGCTCTTTTACTATCTCCAGTGGAAGTGGGTAACAAATTACCTTTCCGATTAAAAATTGCTCAAGACAAATGCATACTGAAGTAACAAAGGCACATGACACAAATAACAAGAAAAATAATTGTGCAATCAGTCAGCATAAATAAATTTGGAAAGTTATAGTAAAGGAGAAAGATGTTATTAATCAGCAAAAGGAGAATAATGAGGAAGCCTGATTGTACAGGCACTATTAAACCCATAACAACCACTCAGAACCACAAAGGCTAGACTCTGAGTCTTTTTAATCAGGTTTACTGTATTAAAAGGTGGAATAGGTTGCAGAATCTTGAAACTGGATACATGTATTTGTGTAGTGTAACTTTCACAAGTCCCTGCCTAGGCCTAGAAACCATCTTTTTCATTGAATCTTCAGGCCTGCCACCTGCAGCTTTCTTGACAAGGTTTTTTGGAAGTGGTTTGCCAACTCCTCCCTAGAATTGAGAGAAAGTGGCTGGCCCATGGTCACCCAACTGGCTTTGTATCTATGGCGAGACTAGAACTCACAGTCTCCTGGTCTCTAGCCTGATACCTGTAGATGTTCCAGCCTTATAATGTTTTTCAAACCACTTTTTTTTTCAAAATTCTGAGAAGTCTATAATATGGGTACTTTCCTCTCCCCCCAAAAAGCCATATTTAGGGTGACCTGTCCATGTTGCTTAATTAAACAGTCATCTAGGGCCCCAAGTTAAATAGGGCATCAGATGTTAAAGAAATTTTTTTAAAAATGAATATTTACTCCTTTTTGAAAACAAAATCTTCTCCCTAGATCTGCTGTTAGATTTGGGATTGCTGAATTAAGGGATTTCAGGGTGGTAAAGGGGAAGTTGTGTGACTTACCTAGAACCTTAGTTTGTGAGACATCCCCTGTGGCTGGGATGAACAAAACTTTTGGACCTCAGGGCCACATGTGACACTAGCCAGTGATTTTAATTTGATGTATATTTGCAGGTGTACACTAGAGATTCCAGGGGTATTTATTGCAGCAAGACAGACTATCAGAATCTTGAATCATAGACAATCTTGCCTTGTGTATGTCTCTCTCTTTGTCCTATCCTAACTAAACAAACTCAAGGTTGGGTTATTTTGATTTCCCCCCCCCCCCCTCTTTCTCAGCACTATAATATTTTCTACAAAATAATTATTTCCTCCCCTATTAAGTGCAGACTTGCTCATACCTTTCCTATCCCCAGATCAGCTCTTAATTCCTTTATAGCTACCATCAATTAGCAATGCGGAAAACATGGCTTTTTCATGTTTCATGTTTAGGATTGCTAAAGTGAGCTTAAATCTACAAATACATAAGCACACAGAGGGATAGCTGTCTAGCATGGTGAAGTTTGTGTGGGAGAAGGCCCTCCTTAAGAAAGGCAAATTGAGCATTCTCAAGGGTCAGCAGACTCACCCAGATGCTGGGCATGTCCATGATGCAACTACTTGGGATCTATCATTGTCTGGCTGTTGCAAATGTCAGTAGTAATAATGAAAACAGGTCCAGCTTACTGTGGTGGCCATTATATATAGGAAAATCTTTAGATCAAATTGGCTCATCTTTACCCTGTATCGTACCATGGTTGTGCATTTGTTTATAAAATTCCACCACAATTGATAAGATATGAGGGCAATATGAGACTCCTCCTGTGAATGCCGAAGATTTATATTGTGCTCCATGTGGGTATTAGGTGGAGTGACTTGGATGGTCTCAAATGGTACTATTAACATATAGAAAATATGTTTTTAGACAAGATGTTGTGGCATGTTTGAGAAAGGCAAAAGTAAAAAAGTCATACAGAGTAGTACACTGAGGTTTTTTTAGGTTAGCTCCTGAATGTCATTGCTTCTCTCCCTCTCTCTCTCTCTCTCTCCCTCTCTCTCTCTCCCTCCCTCTCTCTCTCCCTCCCTCCCTCTCCCTCTCCCTCTCCCTTTCCCTCTCTTTCCCCCCCACTCCTTATATATACATACATACATACATACATACCCACAAGTATAAAGATGAAAACAGTCGTCCTGTTTTAGTGACATGGCATCTGGGCTGAATTAGTCTAATATGCTCTGTGGGTTGCCTTCTAAAATAATTTGGAAACATCAACTGGTGCAAATAATTGACCACTTCATTGTTTTAAGTTCCTGAAATATTTGACATACATATTTACAAATTCCTTGGTTGCATTTCAAGACCCAAGCAGAATGCATGTATTGACCTTTAAAGTTATAAACAGCCTAGGATTGAATGGTTCGAAGAATTGCCATCACCTATTAGTGTATCCACACAGAAAGATTAATATCTGAGGCCCTAATGTTGCATTACAGTAACTGGTACAATATTGTACCATTAATAAGAACAATTACATTAGCAGTAATCCCTCATGTGTGGATTGTATCCCACTCAAGATTTGTCAAGCTTAAAATGGGAGAGAAATCCTATATTATGCTCTGCCTCTTTTTAAAATACTTTCATCATGATGCTATATTTATGATGTTGTTTAGCTGTGATTTTTTTTATTATCTTCTGTGAATTTGCATGTTTGCATCTGCTTTAAGAGACAGCCTATGCTTTTTGAACTAAATAAAATATATGGCCAGCATGTTTACGGTTTTGAATTGCTATTTTAATGTTTTAGGATATTCCCACGGGGGCTGACAGCTGTGTCACCAGTCTGTCCTGTGATTCTCATCGTTCGCTTATTGTAGCAGGGCTTGGAGATGGCTCCATTCGGGTTTATGACCGACGGATGGCTCTGAGTGAATGGTAAGACAGTCACCTCATTCCTCCCATCAACAAAGGAACCTTGTTCTGACTCTACTGGTGGGCTGAGGGGCTGGGCATGAAGTAGGAGCACTTGCTCCAGCAGTGTTCCACAGGTTACCATCAGTTGGAAAGATTATTTTCCTCTTCGCCCTTTCCGTATACATTTTAAGCTTGAATGAATTTTAAACAACATACAGTAGGCCTTCCTGTAGGATGGATGGATGGATGGATGGGACAGAAGAAAGGGAGGGAGAGAGAGAGGGAGGGAGGGAAGGAAGGAAGGAAGGAAGGAAAAACCTAGAAACAAATGCTATGGGTGCAGTTTTTTTAACAAAAAATATTTTTGTCAACATAAAAGATAGTGCAATGTTATGTGAATTTTGCCTGAAATAAACATACTGCTGCCATTAAATGACAGATAAGCTCCTATTACTTTATTGTGCAAGGCAGGGTTTAAATCACATATATGCAGGGCACTGTTGCTGCCTATCTTTTCTCCTGATTTTCTCTTTTGTTGCACCTATCAAGCCCAAAACATAGTCTGCTAAAATGAGTAACTAAAGGAAGAGGGGTGCCTCAAGGTGCCAGCTCTCCTTCAGTGGCTTAGAGCTTCACTTTGGTGGTCAAGCCAGCCCAGGAAGCAGATGGTTCTCCTTGTAAGCAGCCTCAGATTTTTCTCCAGCGTCTTATTTTCAGAATTTCTCCTTTTCACTTGTAGCCGTGTGATGACCTATCGAGAGCATACAGCCTGGGTGGTGAAGGCATATTTGCAGAAACATCCTGAAGGCAACATCATGAGTGTCAGGTAAAAAAAAAAATGGAGTAAATGAAAAGGAACAAGAACCTCTGAATATTTATGTGACATTTTCCTGCTAAAACATTACTTTGGGCACTCTTGTTTGAAAAGCTGTCTCCAGTATTTAAACAGCAATGAGGTTTGAGCTCTTTACTTTGGCATTTCTATCCACCAATTAACTCGTGATTTGAACCTGGAGTGGCAAAAGGAAAGCCTTGTTCCTGAGGGCAATGTTTTTTTGAAGATTGATTAGAACAAACTCTGCTCACAGTAGTTGACAAAATTGTACAGCTCTGCAGCTAATTATTAGTCTTATTTAAGATTGGAGAGCCAAATTACAGGTAACCCTCGACTTAAAACCACAATTGAGCCCAAAATTTCTGTTGCTAAGAGAGACAGTAGTTAAGTGAGTTTTACCCCATTTGACAGCCTTTCTTGCCACAGTTGTTAAGTGAATTGCTGGAGTTGTTCAGTTAATAAGATGGTGGTTAAGTGAATCTGGCTTCCCCATTGACTTTGCCTGTCAAAAAGTCTCAAAAGGTGACCACGTGACCCCAGGATACTGTATCTGTCATAAATATGAGTTGGTCAAGTTTCCAAATTTTGATCATGTGACCATTGGGATGCTGCAACGGTCATAAGTGTGGAAAACAATCCTGAGTCACTTTTTCCAGTGCTGTTGTAACTTTGACCGGTCACTAAATGAAATGTTGTAAGTCAAGTACTAGCTGTATACAGGGAGGACAGCAGTATTTGTAAGAGGGAGCACACTCAAATCCAAGAGAAAAGACTTTCTACTGGAACCCTTTGGACTCCCACAGGACGGGAACATGAGTATTGCAATTGATAAGTCTGGAAACGGGGCCCAGTTTTTGGCCTGCTTTCTTTATCCTAAAGGATGAGGAAGAAATCTGAGCTGACAGCTCTCATTTTGAAAACTGTAAAAGGGATAATCCTCCACTTCAAATGGATTTTTTTTCTGATGCTGAAGCGAAAGGGAAGAATTGGGTAACTAGCCAAAAGAAGTAATTTGTTCATTAGATCTGTAACTTCCCTTTCTTTCAAGAACTAAGGCAACAGACCGGGTTCTCCCTCCAATGGTTCCCCCTCCCCCTAAAAGTAACCCAACTGTGAGGTAGGTTGGATTGACCGAGAGATGTCTGCCAGTTGACCTTCCATGGCAGAATGTGGCCTTGAACCTCATTCCTAGTCCTTTATCTTAACTACTAGCTCACATTGGCACTCACAAATCTTTTGGTAGCAAGAAAGGAAACTTAAAAAAGAAACAGTGGGAGAGATTTCATTGCATGTTCTGAGCTTATAGCTATGCGAAATTATTTCCCCATCTAGCAAATTTTTGTGCGTAAATCCATTTCTTATTCTCAATAAATGTGATGTGAGAGCACTCTCTCTATTAAGTGCTCCATTCATGGAACAGCAGAATATAAATTATTCCTCTATATTGCCATTTGTTTTTTTTAGAGAGGTTCTTCTTCGGGTTAAGAAAGCATATAAATTCTCTGTGATGTAATACTTCCTCACAGCAGCTATTGGGCAGCAAATTTTGTCATCTTTATTTTCCCTAGGAATGAAGTAAAGTACTTTAATTTCCAGGATGTGAAGCTCTGTGTGATTGTTTCCTTTTTAGGAATATAATTTTATTAAGAATTTTGATTATGATAGTAAAAACTAATATGAACTAAACTTGCAGAAAGAGATAAGAATAGAAAAAAGAAAGAAATAAGTAAAAGAAAAGAATGTAATAAAAAGAAAGGACGTATACAATAGAACCTCTGGGCACGACTTCTGGTCATGACCATAATTCGTTCCATAACTTTGGTCACAAACCGATTCCTAATTTTGGAAATTTGGTGCTTACAAAAAAATGGCGTGGAAGGGGAAATCAGCCATGAAAAAGAAATTGTGAATTTTTTGTTCGGAACCCAATTTGGTCATGGTCAGAAGTGTTTGTGATCAGAGGTTCCACTGTATAAAGAAGTGACTTCTAACCTTCATCACAATAAGTATTAAAAAAGTTAATAATTCTTCACACCCTATAAGGTTACAAATAGATATCTCATCCCATATCCTATCCCTTAATAAGAAAATCCATAAAGCTTCAATATTTCCATCCTGGGGTCAGCAAAAATTCCATAAAAGTCCAAAACTTCAGCCAGTTTCTATTGTATATCTAGTAAAACATACTTTTCCAAATCATTCGCTTGGATGTCATCTGTATCTATACTTTCTATACTTTCTCTGTCTTCATAGATAAAATTTGTTCCACAGCTGTCATTCCTTCATTAAGAGCTTTTGGACATAGTGTATCCATAGATGCAGATATTATTACTGACAATGTTTGTTTGTTTGTTTATAAAATTTATAGGCCATCCATCTTACCTCAAGGTAACTCTGAGTGGCTTGCAATCATAAAAGATAAAAACTACGTAAACTAAAGACATAAATTAGTTTTATTTATGTTTTAATTTATTTAAATTCAATTAAATTCACAGCCCAATTAAAAGATGGGGGGGACAGGAGCAGAATGTGAGGGGAGGTGGGATCCTTGTTAATCGATCAACCGCTTCCATTGTGATGCTCCCCCATTTGAACCCCAAGCTAAGTGGCAGAGCCAGGTCTTTAGGCTCTTATGGAAGATTGGGCAGGTTGGGACCGACCTCAAATTGGAGAGGCAAGATGTTCCACAGGGAAGGTGTTGATACTGTAGTTTCTTGTTTCTGGCTCCATTCTTCAAAGATCTCCCTTAAGGTTTGTAATATAATAATGTTTTGTGTCATTTTGTAAGTACTAACCAATATCAAGAACAGGCTTGTATGTTTTTTTCCTTCTGTTTAGAATCTTTAGTCTCCTAGTGTCAAGCTGCTGAAATAATAAAGTCATGTATCTTTTTACGAATTACAATAGCTAGGATAGCCAAAATAAACCTATTTCCTATGAGAAACTGTTTTTTTAATACATAGTTAATTCCAAAACTTTATAGTAAAAGTCAACACTCCAAATGTATCTAGATCAGGGGTGTCAAACTCAATTTCAATGAGGGTTGCGTCAGGATTGTGGTTGACTTTGGGAGGTCCAAGTTGGGCGTGACTGGAGTGGATGTGGCCAGCTCCCACTGCTGCTGTGCTCGCTCTCCTTGGCCAGGTTGCTCATGGTGTGTGCGGGAGGACAAAGTGTGTGGGTCAGAGGGAAGCCCACTCCATCTCCGAATAGAACAGAACAGAACAGAATTCTTTATTGGCCAAGTGTGATTGGACACACAAGGAATTGTCTTGGTGCATATGCTCTTAGTGTACATAAAAGAAAAGATACGTTCATCAAGAATCATAAGGTACAACACTTAATGATAGTCATAGGGTACAAATAAGCAATCAGGAAACAGTATCAATATAAATCGTAAGGATACAAATAACAAGATTACAGTCATACAGTCATACAGTCATACATGGAAGGAGATGGGTGGTGGGAACAATGAGAAGATTAATAGTAGTGCAGACTTAGTAAATAGTTTGACAATGTTGAGGGAATTATTTGTTTATGAGGAGATCTGGCTTTGTAACCAAAGCATCCTCAGTGATAGGATGGGAAACCACCAGGAGAGGTCAGGAGGGGACAAGGGGATGGCAAAAGGCAGCAGGGCTGCTGGTGGCCAAGTGCCAAGTCAGGATTTACCTTCACTCTCTCTCATTATAACCTTCCTTCCTTCCTTCCTCTCTCCCTCCCTCCCAAGCATCCAGCTTGGGTGCCCCGACTAAAGCAGTGATTGTGCGCTCTCTCATACACACACACATACACACACACAGAGAGAGAGAGAGAGAGAGAGAGACTTTGGAGAGGCCCCCTCCTCTGTCTATGTCTCACTGTGGCGGCAGTTATGGCACTTTAGTGCCTAACTGGCGGACTCTCAGGTAAGCCGGTGCAGGGTGTTGGGGGACAGCTCCGCATCCCCCCGCCTTGCTTTGTACTCCACCCGCCGCCTTGCTCTATGGACGTCGGACCAATGCATTGCTCAGCCTCCTGCTAGGTTACAACAGCAAGCAGAGCACATTTAGGCAATCTCTCATCCTCTCTTTATCCAGGGAAGTTTCAAGGAACCGGTCTACTCACCAGTTAGTTCCTTGTTCTTTGCCATGATCATCAGCACTGCTTTTGCAGAGACAACTTCAGTTCACCATACCTCACCTGGAAGTCCCTGTGTTGTTCCCTCAAGCCTTGATTCTGAATTAACCCCCAAAGGCAGCCCCTGCTATTGGATAAGCATCAGAATTTTCAGCAATAGCATTTTCCATTCAGATTCAGAAGGGACTCAAATCTTCCTTGGAACAGAGTATATGTTGACTCCCATATAACTTTCCTATTATCTTCAGTAACATGCTGTTCAGTTTGTTTTGCCAAAAGAGAAGGCAATTCAGGCATGCCGTGAAGGATTTTGATACAGCAAATTTCCTGAAGCTAAGAAGACCTCAGGCTAATTGATATATAGAAGGGAAAGAACGTAAGCTCTGTGAATATATATTGAATTGGATGCCCCAGAGGAAAGGCAAGCTAGAAATGTGTTTTGCGAATCAAGGAAATAAGCAGATATGATCACTAGGTTAAATCTGTTGTGCAAATCCAGTGATAATGTCCTGGCTAATATTAGACAAAGACCGGAGATTCCCAGTATAAGTCAGTAGCAACAGCAAGAGCTGGCTATCAGCTAATATTGCCTAAAAGACGTGTGACTGAATTTCTGTCATCCCAGGACTAAGCTCCTGTGCCTCCTTATATGCTTACTGCTGATTATTTATTTAGTGTACTTGTATCCCGCATAAGCAAAGCCAGCCCATGCTGGCGTCTAGCAAAATTCAATAAAGAATAATGAACACCCAAATAAAATATGTAATATTATGAAACAATACAGTAGTCACAAATCAAAAGCAGTCTAAACTGGCAAAACAAATCATGGCTTCAGCGTTATAAGCAAACAAACAAAAACCACATAGCCCCTCCAGGAGAAAGGCTAAGTTGTAAAAATAAGTTATTAATTTGATCTTAAAGCATGCCAAAGAAGAGCACGGCTGAAGAGCACTGATGTCTTCCAGAGTCAGAGGAGGGAACTGGTAGCACACAAGCTGCTCCCAAAAGAGCAGCTGATGTCAGGGCAGCTTTCTTCTTGGGCAGCCTACAGAACTCGGGAACTCACTGGGTCCCCAAAAACCACACAACTGATCTTTGAAGGGAGAAATACCTTTGTTTAAAGCAGGAAAAGCCCCCTGCCCAAATCTGAGTTCTTGTCATATTAGATACATGCAGCATCTCTGAGCCTGGATGAATAATATAATTTAGGGAGATGTTCATATCAGGAAAGATGCTGAAACTTCCTTGTTAAGCAACTTCCTCCTGCTGCATGTTATTCACCCTGCATCCCAGGAATTGACATCCAGCACATCTGGAGGGCACCGCTTTATGGAAGGATGTTATAGTTGCACTGGTTGAGCAACAGCGTTTAAAGATCACAGATTCACAGCCAAGAAAACATAAGATTGTGAATATGGGCATTTATTAATTCAGAAGACAGCAAAAGATTAATTAGAGATCTGTATAACAGGAAGGCATACAGAGGAGAAAAATAATCATCTACCACCCCTCTCCTCTTTCCCCCTTCCTTCAAGGTCAGTTCTAACTTCAGAGAATGATCTGTCTGCAAGAGAAACACTGAGCAGCTTGAGTGTCTGGTTACTTCTTGTGGGATTTGGGGACATCTCTTTTTCTTTCTACACATTCTGCTTTTATGACTGTAGCAAGAAAGGGCGTAGAAAAAGTGACAGCAGTTGTAGATAAACAAATATTGTCATGTCTTTTCTTCTGCCTGTGAAACAAAACTAAAAATCACGTTCCTTTGACTCTGAACAAATTACTCACAATTACTTTTGTTTTTTAGCAATAGATATTTTTTACCCAGTAACTAAGTCTCAAGCACTAAAATGACCAGAATTCCTTGATTTTAGAATCTCAATGTTGCCTTAGCCCAATAAGTCTTTTCGAAAAGAGTTGTCAATTATGTTAGTACAAATGCAGTCTTAAGAGTGAGAGTCAACTTTAGTGACAGAATTTCTGTTTTTATTGATTGTAGCAATGGATGTAAAAAAAATGGCACTAAAAGCAGTTGTACCACATACAGAATCGTTTATTCTAAGATGGTTTGAATCTGATCTGATCACTCAGTTATATGTTCTAGCAAATTACAATTTCTCACTACTTCCAGTGCAGAAATCTCTATTTATATTTAGATTGTTACAGAGGCAAGCCATTAATCGGTAGCAAGGCATGGAAAGACTCCTGTGTAGGAGTGTGCAAAATGTTTTGCACGCCAAATGGTTTGTGCTTGAAATGCTCGGCTTCAAATTCACTGCAGGTGTTCCCAGCCATTTGTTCCCAAAAGTGTTTTGAGGTGGAAATGGCCTGAGCCTGAACAGAGATTTCTTTGAGCATGTGACACTTCCAAGAGAATTGAAACAAGCCTTTGTGAACTCAAGGCCACTGTTTCAAACTCCAAAGAGGTTGTTTGAAATTCAAAATGTTTTGCAACTCAGGAAGCCATTGTAGTTTTTGAAGAACTAACAATGCCGAAGCTGGATCATTTTAGCGTAATAAATAAAGGTCTCACTCTGTATAAAAATGAAAGAGACAAAGGCACTGACTTATGCAGGTTATTCAAGAAAGGGCACCAGAAATATAAACATTGACTGATTTTTGTAATCGCTTTGCTTCTCGTGTGGTGAGTGTGGTACTGTGTACCAGTATAAATATTTTATAACAACTAGTTGGGTGGTATACATGGTAATATACATGGTTCAAATTGTTATTTAGGAATACAAGTCTAGACCTACATCTATCTTACTTCTCCCCACCACACTCGATTCCCCCCACCCACTTTAGCACTCCTCTTTCTGTAGGGCAGGGATGCTGCCTGATAATATTGCTACACCACTGGCAGCTTAAGACCAGGTGTGAAAGCTGGGGCATCTTCTCCCTGTGGCCTTCATTTCATAGCATTGAGTACTGGCAACTGGCTTTTCTAATTGTCTGGCTAAAAAATACCATCTTTTTTTCTGCATCAGTGTCAGGTTTTTGTTTTTTACAAAGCCTTGCTTAATTTGAAGGCCCCCAGTTCTGATGGACTGTGACTTCCATCATCTGCAGACCAATGCATTAGTCAAATTGTGACCAATGCCATTTGCTGCCTAGGATGATGGGAGCATATAGTCCAACAAAACTAGAGATAAACAAGCTTAAGAAAAGCTGATTTAGGCCATGATTTATTTTTCAGGTAGAAAGGAATTATATGCTCTCAGCCTTCAAGCAGTTCACCATCAGCTTCCAACTGATCTGTGCACAAAGAATCAAATATTGGTGCTTCCATCATTCATCCTATTATTAGAGCTCCGTTTTTTCTTCCATGTCAATGCACTATTGCTATTACAACCCTTGCAATTCCTCCATGCATTAGTACACTCTCAATGGACCTGTGGCTGCCATTCATTCTCCCTGCGGAAATCCTCTTTTGATTGTATTTTTAAGCTTTTTAACCTTTAAACTTTTAATTCTGGAAGACTGTGACCCTCCCAGCAAAAAGTCTTGTTGGAATACAGTTGGCATTGTTATTAGTAATAGCAATAGTAATAATAATTAAATGCTTTAGATACTAATCACCTAATAATTAAAGGGAAATGGTCAAATATTGGAACATACTGCAGTCTGAGGAAAAGGCAAGACCTAAAGAAAAGAAGTGAATGGTAACAATCAAAGAATCCTGCAAAAAAGATATTATTGACACTTTTGCAAAGAGAGGCATGTTCCTGGGAGCCTTTGGAAATAGGCAGCATACAGATAAAGGAAATAAATACATTAGTACCAAGAGAAGAGACCATATGTAGCTCAGAGTTGAACATCAGTGCACTAATTATGTTACCTAGTTCGGTAATGAACTATCTGCAGGAAAACAATCAAGCTCATAGAGCACTGAGGACCCCACAAATACATTCATTCCTAAGAAAGAAAACCATGGGCATGAAAGACAAATAGGAGAAATTAGTTACGGGCTAGGCAGGAGAAAAATATCTGTAGAGCAGAAATAATCAGAAGGTGATGTGTATTAAGAGGAAAAAAAATAAGGACTGGCAGATTGCAGAGATTTTAAAAGAAATAGTAATAACTAATAGATCCAATGAGACAAGTAGATAAAGAAACAATATTCAATATGAAGGTTATAAAACAAGGATCAATAAATAACCTCTAATAAGGGAGGGGGATCCCATGGTCAGAAATAGAAGAACAAAAGTAGAAACAGTCAAGATCAGGGCTGTCAAACTCAAGGCCCGGGGGCCAGATCCAGCCCACGGGATACTTAGATCTGGCCCACAGAGCCGCCCTGGAAACAGCAAAGGACTGGCTTGTGGTGCTCTGCCAGTGAAAACGGAGCTTGGGAGGGCTGTGTGCGGCCCTCCCGAGCTCCATTTTTGCTGGCAGAGGGTTGCAGGAGGCCGTCCCAGTCGAAAACAGAGCTCGAAAGCCCATTGCCCTGGCAGAGCGCTTGGGCCACCACAGGAGCCCCCAGCATGAGTGATGTGATGGCCACACCCATCATGGCCACGCCCACCCCAGCCCTCCAAGGTCAAACACAACCCTGATGCGGCCTGAATGAAATCGAGTTTGACACCTTTGGTCAAGAGTAAGTTAAACCAGGCAGAGCAAAAAAGATTAATTTCAGAGAGTAATGTAGAAGAAAATAGAGAAGAACTAACAGAGCTAAGATAATGTCTTGATGAATTCCAGATAATTGAGGTTTGGCCAAGAAAATGTACATGTCTCTGACAATCAGCAATTACTCTAAAAGCCTGCTGGCGGGCCTAAGAATTTCAGTCCAGCCTATGGCAACTCTAAAGCAACAAGATACTACAAGTGAAAGTTCAACTCTTGAATTATTTCCCAAAAGCAGAGGGATAATAATCAAACCTTTGTGAACATTATCAGAAGTGGCCAATATAAACAAAGTATATCTTATTATTGTACAAAGCACATTATACAATAAAAAAATAACTAGTTTCACGGATTTTAAAGCAATTTGATGCAGGAACAGGATATTCAAGCTTTTTATTTTTGAAGTTTCATCAATTATTAATAAACTTTTTTCAACTTCTTATGAGGACCAACTTCTTGATACATGTTATATAATCAGCAAGAGAAAATCCTAAAAAATGATTGAAATGTGTAACAACACCCCCCCCCCCCACAAACTAATTCTTGGAAAGTCAACCTGCATTCACAATTCTACAACCCCTAAAAGATATGTATGAAACCCAAATGATAGAAAGTTCCTTCCTACTCTGGATTTCATATATATCTTTTAGTTTCTTTCTTTTTAATTGATTGATTGCATGATTAATCTAGTTCCATAAAAGGGGAGAGGAAGGGTTAAAATCACTATCCACCCATTTCTGAACCACATGAAGAGGATGCTATAGTGGTTTTTTTAAAAAATCAAATTATTTTCACCTTTTTATTTGCAATAAGGACGCTAACAGATATGATTGCTAAAGTTGCCCAAAGTAATAGAGTCTAAAAACTGGAAGGCTGACCCTGGAATGCCAAATAGAGAGCTCTGCATGTTTCGTGCCATTGCTGTTGGCAAAATTATTGGCAGTTTCCTTCCCTTTTCACAGCTGCAGGAACAGTGGATCACAAACAATTAAAATTTTGCTTTAACAATTGTTTGGTATGAGAAACTTGATAATATAGGAATTACATTGTTTCTCCTTGTATGAAAAACAATCCTATTATTTAATTTAGAGTGTTTGGTTTCCAACAGGGGCTAACAGGATCTCTCTTTTTTTCTGTTTCACATATTATATTGTCTTCCTTTCCCTTTTCTTTTCTGTTCCTTTCCCTTCCTAACCCACTGTCACCCACTCAGGTTTTCCTAGGTTTGTTAAATGGAAGTAGTCTATCCAGGGGGGGTTCTACTTACCTCCACTACCAGTCGCAATGGGAGCGTTCACACTCACACATGCGGCCGGGTGGGCGGAGCCTCCTACTGCTGTTACTACCAGTTTGCAAGGACTGAACTGGGAGCAACCCACCACTGAGTCTATCATACCTTTACTTGCCTTCTGCTAGAACACTATTTTTCAAACTTGGCAACTTTAAGATGTGTGAACTTCAACTCCCAGAATTCTCCAGACAGCTGAAGTCCACACATCACTAAAGTTGCCAGGTTTAAAGAAACATCCCTTGAGAAGGTCTCTAATGGCAGAACTGGGACAGGTAGCATCCCAACGGCTCCAAGACTGACCCTCTCCAGTCTGAAGAGGTTTGCAGCTTCTGGCAAACCACTCGGCAGCACCTACTGTTCTTTAATGTCTGAGTTCTTGATGCATCTGAAGAAAAGCAGTTTTAACTACCAAGCTAAAGATTTCCAATTACTGTCTGCTATATTTCAATATTGGCATTTAAATTATTGCACTGACATTCAAGGCTATGACCAGACTTATTGATGCCTTTTTTGTGATTTCTTTTTTCCAGCTGTTTGTGGTCATTTCTCTTAATGTAAGTGCAAGAGAGACTGAGGTCAATATTCAGTATTCCAACAATCTTAATTTGAATCTATTGGTAATTATTATATAAACCAAATGATACTCTCACCACTTTCAAAATCATTCATTCCAAAAAAAGTCATAAATGTCTTAAGTTACTGCTGCCTGTATGTGATGTGCTTTTAAATTAAGTTACTGCACTTAATCAGAATTACTTCACAAGACTTCACAATTTGCTAAGACAAAGTTGCTTATGCTGAAAAATGGGGAGATTTAAGTCTTCTCTTGTGGTGTGTTTCTATGACATTTTTTTTAAATTTTTATTTTTATTTTATTTTTATTTTTTTAATTAGATTTATATGCCGCCCTTCTCCGGAGACTCAGGGCAGCTTAGAAGGCGTTAAGCAATAGCCTTCATACTTTTGTATATTTTTTTATACAAAGTCAGCTTATTGCCCCCACAAACTGGGTCCTCAATTTACCTACCTTAGAAAGGATGGAAGGCTGAGTCAACCTTGAGCCTCGAACTGGTGTAATTGCAGACAGCTGGATGTTAACAACGGGCTATTCAGCCGGTTGAGCTATCTGAGGCTCATTTTGAGCCGAAATGAGTGCTCTGGCCTGAGATAAGACTTCATAAACTTGGCAATACTGCACTCTTTACCATAAAAGAACCTGAATGACTTAACTCCATGATGGTGAACCTATGGCACGTGTGCCACAGGTGGCACGTGGAGCCATATTGGTGGGCACGCGAGCTCAGCTCCATTTTTGGGCCTTCCACCAGCCTCCAGAGGGCCTTGTGGGGTGGGGAAGGCCCTTTTCGCCCTCCCCAGGCTCCTAGAAAGGCTCTGGAGCCTGGGGAGGGCGAAAAACAAGCCCACCATGCCATCGCATGGCAAAAGCAGGGGAGCATGGGGGTCGTGCACTCATGCACGGGAGGGCGGAGTGCATAGAATTATGGGTCTGGGCACGCGCGCATGTGACCCCCCTGCACTCCCTTTGCGTTTGGCACGTAATGGCAAAAAGGTTAGCCATCACTGACCTAACTCCTGAATGAAATCAATCACTATATTGATAAATAATAAATAAAACTAATATGATGGGGAAATGGTTCCATCACATGATTTAAATCCATGTTGGTTGTCATCTCTCAGAACTCACTGAGTTTTCTTCCTGAGATGAAACAAATAGAAAAACCAGATACAGTTTTTGTGGTGACTTCACACAGAATCTGTTGGGATGGTCTTGGGAGAACAGGAAATTGTCATGCAAAAGGTGCAATCCATAGAAACAAAGAGGGCTTGACTTGCAAGGTTGATGTTAGTCCCATGAGATACAGGTAATTCTCAAGTTACAAATGTAATGAAGACTGCCCATTACAGTAGTGATTCGTAACGGTCATAAAATGACATTTTTTGCAATGATGATTAAGCGATCACCACAATCATTGGTACGAACACCATGATCATGAGTGCAGACACCACTGTTGTTAAATGAACCCATAGTTTGCTATGGTGCTGTTTTGTCAAAAAACAGAAGTAACAGCCAGTTTTCAGCAAAACCATCATAAAATGCAGTCAAATGACCATCAATGCACCCAGAGTGCAGACTCATGATCATGAACTGACTATCAGAACTTTGAATCAGGGTCATAAGTCCCCTTTTCAGATAGATCATCAGTTGAGGACTATCTGTAGTCCAGATAAGAAGCACAATCAAGATTGTTAGTTCTATCCTTATAGTAAGGTTACATTAACAAGTCTTGCAAATCTGAAAATATCTTTTCTCTTCTTTATTTTTACTCTCTGGGAAACTAGGGAAGGTCCCTTCTGAGACACTTCCCACTCCCCTTTTGTTTCCATGGTCTGAAATACTTTTGGCATGGTAGTTGTCTAGGTTGAGAGTCTTCCTCCTGTCTCCCAGGGTCATTACACATGGTTGGAGAAATAAAAAATGAAATGACCCATACTGTATGCATTATTTCCATATATACAAATGAGCTGAATCAAATATGTTCATGCTGATTTCTATACTATCTCGAGCTTTGTGATTACTTCCTGAAAAAGAGGCTCACAAGGATGAATAAGGCAAAGGAGAAATGTTGATAAACTAAGCATTAACTCTTCACTTTCTTAATTTGACGCTAATTAGAAGTTTCTGAGATACACAAAGTCTCTTTTCCATGTTGGGACAAATTATTAATGGTCCGTTGCTTCATCTTCATCTGCAGCGTAAATGGAGATGTCCGTTTCTTTGATCCAAGAATGCCAGAATCAGTAAAGGTCCTCCAGATAGTCAAAGGATTAACAGCTTTGGACATTCACCCCCAAGCCAATTTATTTGCATGGTAAGATCTAAAGGTTTTCAGTCAAGCAGCTTTTTGTTCCTCCAGAAATCAAAGGAAATAATTATCTTATTCTTAAGGACACTTCAATTTCTTTTCCTTAATTAAGCATATCATATCTGAATTGCAAACTTCTGGACAATCAGTAGATGGCAGCTTTTTATGAGTTTTATGTATCTCTTTGTTACCATCTAATAATCATCTCCTTTTTGCAGCCCATAATATATGTTTATTTTTGATATAAATAATATATCTTATTTCCTTTGCTTCGTGAAGCTGTGTTTTATCTCTTAAAATTTTCCTTAAATTCAGCAACTTTCATTGTGGTTCAACTTACTGAAGAAGCATTTTCTTTATTGAGAATAGCCAACGTCCTATATCCAATTTCATCAGCTTGCTTGCTACTTGAGTTATCAAATCAGCCCATCCGGAAGTTGCACGTTCTATTCCTATACCTGTGACCCTTGTTGAGCAACTCAATCTTTAGCTCCAAGATTGTTTTTAGAAGATGTTATGTTGAAAATTCAAAGAGTTTTTTTTTTTTTTAAATCACTTGGCTGGTATGAGATACCATGGAATCCATGGTAGATTAACAGAGTAGAAAAAGTCTACTCTTAAATCTTAATTATTGGAAGATTAATATTCTTCTGTTTTACTTTGCAGCGGTTCTATGAATCAGTTCACTGCTATCTACAATGGGCATGGTGAGCTGATCAACAATATCAAGTATTATGATGGATTCATGGGCCAGAGAGTAGGTGCTATCAGCTGCCTAGCCTTTCATCCACACTGGGTCAGTCTCCTTTCTCTGATGTAGAACTTCTGGTATCCAGAGAGCACACTGTTAATTACAGTTTTATAATTTATAAATGGCATTACAGTTATTATTTTAGTTTTAAGTTCCTTACGATGTGCTTTTACTGTATTGGAAGCTGTCCCAGGAAAACTTGGTTCTGGAAAGCAGCACAGAATATTAAAATAAGTATACATATACTGCACTAACAATTCATTTCACAAAATTCAAATGCTATTCCTATTCCTAGATCAGATTTCTCAAATGTTATTGAATGGGAAAACTCACATGTGTTTAACATGTGAGAATATTTAATGAGCAACTTTGTGCATTTTTTAAAAAAATGAAAGTAAAATCCAGTCCACAATAATGAAGCAATATTGAGCCTGTCTTTCAGTCAACCTGGTGCCATTTTATTTAGTGAGGTGGATGAAGTTTGAGCATACACCCAGAGGAGGCTTTCTGTAGATTAGACGACTTCATGACTGTATTGTATATCTGTTTGTTTTTAATATGCCACCTTTTCCTCAAACTCTGCAGAAGTTGCTAGCAATTTTCTTGCCTCACTTCAGAAAAACAGCTTGCTGTTTCCCTGCTTTCTGAATCTCCCTGCATTGAACTGTAGGCATGAGATTCACCCTCCATTCACACTGAGACAGAGAAGGAGGGATTGCCTCCGCAATGGTAGCAGATAAACCCAGTGAAATAAAAAATGCCTTTGATCCTAAAGCCAATCCATCTCTTCCCCTTTGTGGGAGGAGGAAAGTTAGTGCTAAGCACAAATTTTGGCTGCCAACTAAGGCCAATCAGAATTAATACGTCCCTACTTCTTTTTGTGTATATAACATACTTTTTTCCCCCTCTTTCTCTATCCACAGCCTCATCTGGCAGTTGGAAGCAATGATTACTACATCTCTGTGTACTCAGTAGAGAAACGAATCAGATAACAGCGTGGGACTGCTTTGTCAGGGCTGGACATCTTCTGGCAGGCAAAACCATGCCTCACTTACGATGTACATAGTGAAAATATGACTTGAATGTTAGTGTTGGCTGCTGCTGCTGCTGCTGCTGCTGCTGTGCAACCCCGTGACTTGAACATTTTTTTTTTCTTCCTGACTTAGCTACTGATGATTCTGCATCAGAGGGGAGGGAGAGAAGGGTGGTCTTCTTCATAGTTGGAACTTCCAGGAACTGTTGGAAAAGGAAAATTTAAATTTTCAGCGAGTTCCATCGCCCGCCACCACTACCACTACTAATGGCTGCTTCTCTGGTTGTTTATACTTCTTCTCGGAAGAGGGATGGGGTTTTCCTCTAAATCAGGAATGAATTCAGAACATGCTCTACTGTTCCACATGTTCTTCCTAGAAAGTCTGTGGCTGCTACCTGTTTTGTGCCAAGTGCTGCCCTGGCAGTTGCATGCCAGCAGGTTGCCTGATTTGGATAGTCCATGCGTATCTTTCCACTCTGTATGCCACTGGCCACCTCTGTCATTCATTGTCCTGCCGGAAACGAGGAAAAAAAAATTAAGGAGAATCTTAAGGGAGAGAAAGAGAGAGAGAATGTTAATGCTGCAGATAATAAAGTTGACTGCCACTGTGGAAGGGAAAACAGGAAAGTACCCCAGTTTCTGTGGTGTTCGTTGGAAAACAGGCATAACATATGAGTAGCTGCATGAAAAAGCATTACAGGGCAAGAGATCTTCCCCTTTTATGCCCTCTCCATCCTTAAGCAGTGACCCTCTGCTCCTTTTACTCATTGTAGAACCCCTTAAGCACAAGAAATGGCCTGCTACCTCTGCATAGACAATAAAGATTTCACTTATTGTACCACTGCCTTAAATCCACCCTCCCTCCCCAATTCTGTTTTACAGAAGTGCTATTGATCAGCTTATTAATGGATGCAGGTACTTGCAGCAGGCTTAAGGCCAGTGCCCACGTAGAAGTCCTTCCTCTGCTTCAGACACTTGCACAGTGGCAAGCTCTGTACATGCCCAGGACTTTTATATTCGCAGGGGCACGTGATCATTGCAAAGAACGGTTGATTTCCAGTACTACAGAGACCACGATCTGGCCAAACCTAAGAGAAATAATCTCATGTAGGAAACTGCCTGAATAGCTTAAGATCAGAAGGCCTTCCTTGAATTGTGTGAATTGTGCCTGAATTGTGTTAATTCTTCTGGCATTGGCTGCAAGGGCAGATGTCCACAAAGCTGTGGAGAAGCATGAAAGTGAAGTCTCACAACCGTGAAGAGCGGGGAGCCAACCTCTTCATCTTCTCTATGATGGAACTGAGCATTGTCTTGCTTGCAAAATCCACCTCCTGGTTCTCATTATGAAGCCTGCTTTGTGCGTAGTTTGCTAGCTGAGAACCATTGCCCAAACTGCAAAATTAGTGATGGAAATAAGTGGTGATTTTATATACCAGTTTGCTGATTTGAGTGTCAGCTCTGCTGGAACATTTAATCTTTGTCCCCTCCCCACCCCCCAATTGCCATGCCTGTCCCTCCCCAAGTGGCATTTAACTCAGGGAAGGTTAAATAGTTGATTGTGCTCCTAAGCATCAAGCCAGAGTCTGGGATCCATTTATAACTGACTTAACCTACACAATTAAATGAGGATATGATTATTATTTTTTGTAACCTGTATCCAATGTGTTTATTTCAAGAACAAGATTCCTCGTGCTTCCTCTTAGCTTGCATAGCCAGAAGTAAGGCTATGGTAGTCTTCCTTTCAAATGCCATCGTTTTTGAAAGGAAGAGCTGTGCTTTTTTTTTTTTGCAAAGATCTGAGATGGTGATCCAATCATGAAGTTTAATCAAAACTCCAGAAAGCTTACACAGTTCACTTCTCTATTTATTTTCAGGAAAATGAAAAGGAATAATAAACCACCAGACGATTGTAATGTAAGAGTAAAACAATTAATGAAATAAATGTTAATAAAATGTAAATGCCGGAAGAAGCCCTCGGTTGTTAGAGTTAACTGTTGTTTTGATGCCATGAAAGAAACCTGGGGAATGGATGGGGAGGGAGAGGTGGAGACCGTTTCAAGATGGTAGCTCTCCTTTCTTGGGCAGAAAAAGAGAAGGTAAGCACTGCTGCTTGGATACTCTGCCTCGGCTGCCTTAACTTTTCTGCAAGAGCTACAGCTATTCTTTGATTTTCAAAGTGAGTGGGCAGAAATTGTGTCTGTGTGTGAATGTGTATGGGTGTATCAGCCTGGAAAATCACCTGGCTCCTGTTTGCCTGTGATCTACAGCTCACTCTAGAGAAGAAACTGCAAACAGAAAAAGAAATGAGTATATGTGAAGCCAATAAATCCCAATCTCTGCGTGCCTTGACATATGTGGTGCTTGCAACAATATATCAACCTTTCAGGTGTGGTGAAAACTCAAATTGGGTTTTTGGGCAAGTGCGATATTCAGAAGAAATAAGACTTACAATTTAGTTTTTGTTGCTTCTAGAAATGACAAAATTGAGTTTCTTACCTTTTCCGTAGTTAAAAAGGTATCTAAATATTGGCCCAAATCAAAGCATGTCAATTTGGAAAAAAAAAAATCTAACCTAGTTTAATCTCAGATAATGCTACCAACTAGATATGCTTCTTGGTCTTGTACGCAGCCCTCCAGATGACAGGAGGTTTCCTCTTTTTTTTTTTTTACATTTTTAGTAATATATTGCATTTAGTAATGTGTTGGCTTTAAATACGACTTGCATTCTGCCCCCTCAGTACCTGAGAATATCCTGGAAAAGATAATCAAAAAACATCTGCGAACAACTAGAAGCAAATGAAGTTATATCTAGTAGCCAGCACAAGTTTGTTAAAAACACATCATGCCAAACTAATCTTATTTTATTCTTTGAAAAAGTAACTAAATTAGTAGGCCAGCAAAATGCTGTGGACATAGTATACTTAGATTTCAGTAAGACATGTGACAAAGTAGACGACAACCTACTTCTTGGTAAGCTAGAAAAATGTGGAATAGACAACATCACCACCAGATGGATTTGTAGCTGGCTGATAAACTGCATTCAACTAGTAGTTCTTAATGGTACTACATCCACATGGAGGGAAGCAAACAGTGGAGTATCACAAGGCTCCGTCTTAGGCCCAGTACTCTTCAATATCTTCATAAATGACTTAGATGAGGGAATAGAAGGGGAACTCATCAAATTTGCAGATGACACTAAACTGGCAGGAATAGCTAACACCAGTGGTGGGATTCTACCAGTTCTACCTGGTTCGGGTGAACCGGTGGCAGGAGGCTCCGCCCACCCACCGACATCATCACGGATGCTCTGGGCATGTGCAGAAGGCTCTGCATGCGGAGAGGTGATGCACGTGCTCACATTTGCAAATCGGTAGCGAAGGTAAGTGAATACCACTACTGGCCAACACCCCAGAAGACAAGCTCAAGATCCAAAAAGATCTTGACAAACTTGAACAATGGGCCCCATCCAACAAAATGAATTTTAATGTGGAGAAAAGCAAAGTTTTACATTTAGGCAGGAAAAATCAAAGGTATAAGTACAAATTAAGAGAGACTTGGCTCAAAAACAGTAACTGTGAGAGGGATCTTGGAGTCCTAGTGGACGATCGCTTGTATATGAGCCAGCAATGTGCAGCAGCAGCCAAAAAAGCTAATACAATCCTGGGTTGCATAAAGAGGCATAGAATCAAGATCACATGAAATATTAGTACCACTTTATAAAACCCTAGTAAGACCACACCTGGAATACTGCAATCAATTTTGGTCACAATACTACAAAAAAAAATTTGAGACTGGAAAACGTTCAGAGAAGAGCAACTAAGATGATCAAGGGCCTGGAGACTAAAATATTAAGAACAGCTGCAGGATCTATGTTTGGCTAGTCTAAAGAAAATAATTAAGGGTGACACGATAGCAGTATTCAAATATTTGAGAGGCTACCACAAAGAAGAGGAGGTCAAATTATTCTCTAAAGCACCAGAGGGCAGGAGAGAAGCAACCTGGAATTAAGGAGAAACTTCCTGAGAGGTGAATACAATTAACCAGTGGAACAGCTTGTCTCCAGAAATCATTGGAGGTTTTTAAGAGACGAGACAGTCATCCGAAATGGTTTAGGTTTTACTTCAGCAGGGGCTGGACTAGAAGACCTCCAAGGTCCCTTCCACCTCCTATTCTCTACTCTACTCTACTCTAAGCTACAGGTTCAATCAAGCCTCTGATCACATTTTGTGAATATAGTATTTGTAATGCTAATTAAAAGTGTGATGCAGGTAGTCTTGTGTCACATTCAAAAAACGGAAGAGACTGTAGTTTAAGCACTATTTTGTATATCTGTTCTGCCCCAGCTTCGGATTCCCAGAGAATGTGACACACACCAAGCTTTGCAAACACTGTTTAATTCCAAACAAACCCCTTTAAAGAACGCAGGCTTCCCGTGCAAAGGGTCCTTATCAAAGTTATTAAGAACAAAATCCAACAAAGGTTGGCAATCAGCCCAGAAAACCAGATATGAGAAGTCACTCGCTCTCCAAGATGCTTTGTAGTAATGAGATGTTTCTAGCAAGAAAGCACTAGTTGTGTGCGACTTAAATAGGCTAAGGGAGTGGCCAATTATCCTCAAGCCGTACTCTCAAGTAGACCTCCTCCTCCTGAATAGCCACTCCTGCCTTTTGGCAGCCCTGCGTGCCTGAGCATTGAGGAGAGGCTCCTCCACTTCGCTCTCTCCACTGGAAGGAGCCTCTGGAGGTTCTGAAGGTCCTGGCTGGGTCTCTGCCTCTGGCACCACATCCTCTTCAGCCTCCTTGCTGTCCGATGCGAGTGCTGGCTGCACCAGCTGCTGGCGCAACACCACACCAGCCTCCTCGTCAGGATCAGCCACAATCCGCACAGGCCGCTGGCGGGCCACAACAGTATCACACTTCATTGTGTAAAGCCTAAGTTCTACTTTTTCTAACATCAAGGACAACACAAGACATTCTTGTTCTCATGTTCATATAGAAATTAAGAGGATTGTAAGAATCGGTTTACAAACTTTCACAACTTGATGCACTGGAGATGTGTGGGATTGTAATTACAATTATCTGCAGCCAGCAAAGTGTGTTGGGAGACAGATTTTGTAGTCCAACAAAAATACATTGGGTGACTACTTAGCTGGAGCCAGGAGCTGTTTGGCCATAAGCTCCTTAGATAGGCCTTTAAATGCTGTTTTTAAATGTCTCCCTCTTTCTTTAGTACAGTAAGAGTAATACTGATCAATATTAACAGGACTGATATAAATATTGCAGAGACCACCAAAGTGCTTTGAAATCTCTAAAACCAACATACAAATTAGCGCACATTTTTCTCCTGGAGATAGGGGGAATTGTTATCTCTCCCATTTTATCTTTGTTATAACTATGTCACAACAACGTGACAGATATTGGCTGGCCCCAAATCACTCAGAAACATTGACTAAGTGGGCTTGAGCTTGAAGCTGACTAGCAGCTTTCTAAAATACTGTTGGGAGAAACATGCTGTGCTTGGATCATTCTGTGTTCAGAACAGCCAGATCTGTGCAAGGACCGAGGCATGCACGTTTCTGTCTGAACATGCAGAACACATGCATTTGGAACACCCAAGAAAAGTGAGGAAAAGGAAAAGCCACCTGTGAGGAAAGAAGCTGGTGGAAAAATCGGGGAAGAGAGGCAGCAGCGTAAGCCAACTGGATACACCGTGTTTGAATTCAACTCTAACCATGATTAAGGCAAGAAAGATACTGCCAAGATTGATGAGCAGACACGCAGGGGGTCAAGTGGAAGAGAAGGGCCCAGGTCACACCAACCTTGCTCTACTTGCCCTATAAGAACCTCCAGAATCTGTCTTGGCTGAAATGTGCAACCACTGAGCTGTTGCAGAATTCAGTTAACTATGTCCTGCATAGCATTGTTCTGACCCAGCCTTAGCAGAAGCAAGAAACAGACTCTTCGTCACGAAAAACCCCTCTTTATTTACCACTTGTGAATTAATTGCAATCACCCACCAAAAAGTCCAGGCAGTAGTCCTTCAAGGAGTTAACTGCAGTACAGACCTTATCAGTTCCTTGTGATAATTGCAACTTCCAGCTGAAAGGCTGCAAATAAAGTTCTGACACGCAGTCTTTGTGGCAGGAAACACAATGAGCAAAATCTTCAGAAATGCAAACTGTTGTCTCCTACGACAATCACCCTCCCTTTCCTTCCTATTTATTCCCCAGCCAGGGAGGGACCATTCAGCATCCACGTGAATTTTGCTTCCCGAGTCGACTCCTTGTCCTCAGTTGCTAACCTCTTCTAATTTCTCTGCGCATATGTGCATCTGAAACAGGCCCCAGCTGTTCTTCCTCCTCACTCATATCAACCTCCAAAAGCAGCTGCCTCTCCAGTGACTGGGAAATGTTGGAGGGCTCTGGCTCTATCTCTGTAACTGATGCAAAGCATCCATCAAAGCCTTTCCCAGACTCCAGTACTGGCCCAAGTTCCTCCCCAACCTCCTCATTGTCTGAGTCTGCTGCCAGCTTTGCTGCCAGCACACAATTCAGCGGAGTGTCCAAATCAAAATGTGTGTTTTCCATCCACAGCACAAAACACACTGTTTTTTTCCTTTCATGCACACTTTCACTCTGGCAAAAGGAAAAAGGAATGTAACTGTGAAAGTGAAACCTGTAATAGGAATCCAATCAAGTACATAGGAATCTAGTCTGAAATGGAAAATAACAGATCCAGCATGAAGCTTTTTGAAAATACATAATAGGCAATCCTCGATTTGCAATCATAATTAAGCCCAAACTTTCTGTTGCTAGGCAAGACAGTTATTAAGTGAATTTTTCCCAATGTTATGACTTTTCTTGCCACAGTTGTTAAGTGAATCACTGCTATTGTAAAGTTAATAACACAGTTGTTAAGTGAATCTGGCTTCCGCACTGACTTCGCTTGTCAGAAGGTTGCAGAGGGTGATGCCATGACCCTGGGACACTGCAATATATGCCAGTTGCCAAGCGTCTGAATTTTCAACAGATCTTTATATGTTGACTTTTTCGCGATGTTAAATAGGATAGGATAGGATAGGTCAAAACTTCTAGGGGCGATATCCAACAAGGCACTTTAGTATAATATTTTTTACTAAGCTTCTCCCAACTCCGAATTAGAATATTCCTTATATAGTTCCGTCTGAACTATTTACTTTGGGGGCCACTGTCCCGCCAAATTGGCCGCATGCCAACCTTGTTGCAAATCGCAGCCTTCTATCCTGAGAAGACAATTGTTACTTAGAATGATCTATTCTTTAACCCAAACTAGTAAGGCGTCTGAATTTTGATCACATGACCACGGACAGGCTGCAATGGTCATAAGTGTGAAAAATGGTCATAAGTCACTTTTTTCAGTGCTGTTGTTAACTTCATACAATCACTAAATGAATGGCTGTAAGTTGGGGACTATCTGTGTGGCATTCTTCACCTGTCAAAAGAAACAATTCTAACAAATTTAAGTTGCAACATTGGTTCAGTGGTTTTGATATAAAAAACCATTTGCTGATCAAAATGATCACAGGCTCTGGATTGTGAGGAAAAGGCTATACTGTGCAACAAATACAAAGTATGTGTGCTGCTTAATTTGATTTTAAATCAATTCCGGCCTGGCAAATTGCTTGCAAACAGTGTTATGAATGGAGGTGCAGCAGGATAAAAAGTCTCCCATGCAAATATCCTCAATGAAATGCCACCACAATAAAGAACAAAAGACTAATATGTCTGTCAAGGCTGTCTAAGGCTTTTTTAAAATTAATTGACATGGTGCTTTGCTATTTCTTAGTGGAAGTAGTTACCATGGGAACTATAAATGAGCTCAGTCGGTGGTATATGTTTTAATCAACTGTGATGACTATACTAAATTACTGATAATTTTAAAAAGGGAGGACGCCCATCAGTTATACTGATTATAAGTTCAGGGTTTTCTTTTCAGGAACTTGCAGCTGTTGTCCTAGATGGGTAACAAATACTGTGGGGAAGCATTTCTGTAGAGATTACTGGTATTCCAATTATCTGTTTATGCTTACTGTTAAAGTGAGGGGTGCTCAGTCTCCCTAGTTTTATTGGTGCATCCCAATCCCAGTGGCTAAGATGCTGAGCTTGTCGATCAAAAGGTCAGCAGTTACCCTAGTGCTGCGTAACGGGGTGAGCTCCCATTACTTGCCCCAGCTTCTGCCAACAGTTTGAACAGTTCAGCAGTTCGAAAGCACGTAAAAATGCAAGTAGAAAAATAGGTACCACCTTTGGTGGGAAGGTAACAGTGTTCCATGTGCCTTTGGCGTTTAGTTATGCCGGCCACATGACCACAGAGATGTCTTTCGATAGTGCTGGCTTTTTGGCTTTGAAACAGAGATGAGCACCACCCCCTAGAGTCAGGAAAGACTAGCACATATGTGCAAGGGAAACCTTTATTTTATCCAATCCCAACTCCCACCTGAAGGTTAGTCCTTCTCAGCTTTCCCAATATGTGTTCATTTCATCTCACCGCTGTTAACTCAAAAATAAGCCTATATTGCCAAATTTCCAATTAAATCCCACAAGGATGTAGCAAAGCTAACCACAAGTTATTTAAAACAGAAAATATACCTTTCGGTCAAGTTTGCTTCCTTGTGAGTAAAAGACACAGAGGTTATACTTTCATTGCCATAATAAACAAGAAATTGCTAGTTTTGGAATATGCACCAACTCTTACAGAACATGGCTTGTGCAGGTAGTCCCAACTTACAACCATTCATTTAGTGTCCATTCGAAGTTACCATGTCAATGGAAAAAAGTGATTTATGACCAGTTTTCGCACTTAACGACCATTGCAGCGTCCCCTTGGTTATGTGATCAAAATTCAGACACTTGGAAACTGGCTCATTTATGACGGCTGCCCTGACCTGGGGTGACAGAGGGAAAGAGGAATGTCCTGTGATCCCCATTTGTAACCTTCCCAGGCGGCATCCAACAAGTAAACTCAACAAGGGAAGCTAGATTCATTGAACAACTGTATGATTCACTTAACTGCAGTGATTCATTTAACAACTGTGGCAAAAAAAAAAGGTTGCAAAATGTGTCAAAACTCGCTTAATATCAGCCTTGCTTAGCAATGAAAATTTTGGGCTCATTTATGGTTATAAGTTAAGGACTACCTGGTTTCCGTTGAATAGCTAGGAGCTATCCATGGTACTAATGGGATTAAAGCAGCATTTCTTAAATTTTTTGCTCTGCATACTTTTAACAATTATGGAGGACTCTAATTATTTTTAACAATTATGGAGGCTTTTGTTTGTATGGATTAAGTTATCAATATTTACCACATTAAAAATTAAAGTGGATACATTCACTGCCACAGCCACTTCCCATGGTTGTTTGATGGCATTTTAATATTGAATGGTATTTGAAGATCAGCTGTCAAATCATTTTAATCATGTGGCTTTCTGAGAAGATGTTGGGGGACGTGCAGGGGTCCTTGGGCCACACTCTGAGAAACACCAGCCTTGGGCAACTTTAGTTCTGCCAGAGAACATACTTCAATTTTATCAAGCCAAAGGATGTACTCATATGGATGCTTTTCAAGGTGAGCTGAAAATTCATTTGGTATGTATTTTGGTATCCTGAAATTTTTACCACTCCCATCATGTGGTGGGTTTATAGTATATGTGTTCTCAGGTACTTAGTTATCTAAGAGTCAGCTTATTTATTATTTATTTATTATTATTTATTTATTATTTCAATTTATAAACCGCCCTTCTCCTTGCGGACTCAGGGCGGTGAACAGCCAGAATAAAACATGGTACACAAAAGTTAAAAACAATTAAAAATTATTAAATATTATTTGGCCAAGAATTAAAACAACCCAATTTAAAATCAAATTCAAATTTAAAAACGGAGGATGGGATCAGGCTAGCCCAGCTAGATGGAATAAATGGGTTTTAAGGGCCCGACGAAAGGTCCGGAGATCTGGAATCCTGCGTATCTCCGGGGGTAGGTCATTCCAGAGGACGGGCGCCGCCACAGAGAAGGCTCTCCCCCTGGGGGTTGCCAGCCGACACTGTCTGGCCGACGGCACCCGGAGGAGGCCCTCTCTGTGCAAGCGTACTGGCCAGTGGGAGGCTATTGGCGGCAGAAGGCGGTCCCGCAAGTACCCAGGTCCTAAGCCATGGAGCGCTTTAAAGGTGGTCACCAACACCTTGAAGCACACCCGGAAGACCACCAGGAGCCAGTGCAGCTCGCGCAGGAGAGGTGTCACGTGGGAGCGCCACGTCGCTCCCATAATTCCGCGCGGCCGCATTCTGGACCAGTTGGAGCCTCCGGGTGCACCTCAAGGGGAGCCCCATGTAGAGAGCGTTGCAGTAGTCCAAGCGGGAAGTCACGAGAGCATGGGTGACTGTGCGTAGGGAGTCCCGATCTAGAAAGGGACGCAACTGGCGTATCAGGTGAACCTGATAAAAAGCCCCCCTGGCCACGGCCGTCATGTGTTCTTCTAAAGACAGCCGTGCGTCCAGGAGGACGCCCAAGTTGCGAACCCTCTCCGTGGGGGCCAATGTCTCGCCCCCAGTAGTCAGCGATGGCGTCAGCTGGCTATATCGGGATGCCGGCAGCCACAGCCACTCAGTCTTGGAGGGGTTTAGTCGGAGCCTGTTTCTCCCCATCCAGACCCGCACAGCTTCCAGACACCGGGACATCACTTCTACGGCATCGCTTCCTAAGTGACCTCCAGCAAATCTCTCTGAAACCAATTTCCACAGTTATGAGTGGAATATAATATAAGTCTTGTCTTTCTATGTTTCCTTGTCAGGTAACCTGTTAATATATTTTTAGTATCTCAACTAGATTCATTTTTATTTTTGGCTTCGCTAGCTGGGCTCTAATGAGCAGCAGAGGCTAATTCAGTTCTCATGGCTTTCAGTATCTCTTCCCTAAAATCCAGTGAGTTTCCACACGAGAGATTGACACAATGACATCTGGAGCAGCTGGGTGTCATGTCCTCTAAATCAATTGTTAGGGCAAGTCCCAGTGTTCTGAGCAACACTGGATGGAAAATTTGGAAAGCTGCAGTTCAAGACCCATAGAAAATACCATATCTCTCTCTCTCCCTCTCCCTATCTCTCCGTCTCCCTCTCTCTCCCTTTCCCTCCCTCCCACTCTCTTATATGGCAGATTGCACAATATTCTCTAATTCCACTGCATTGTGACTTGGCAGAAATGCACCTGTGTTTCCCGTTCTCCATATTTGTAAATGATCACATCAATTAAAACTGTTGGAAACTGGACTCAGGTGGCATGTCAGAACAAACTATTACTACCACTAGTACTAAATAAAATATAATCCCAAAACATGAACCTTTAGCTTTGAAGATTAGCTCTGAGCTACATGAAACCAAGATGCTTATGACCTAGCAGACCTGGTCTATAATCCATGGCAGCCATTTTCTTTGCACAGTTGGACCAATAGGAAAATTAAACTGTTTCTACCTAATTTACCTTACATGCATATCCTGTTTTGCATGATTGTTTCTTGTCTTGTGTAATTTATATAATACTGGACTATTGTGTATCATTATGAAGTAGCTCAGTCCAGAGAACTGCATCAGCCAGCCTTTCATTTTAAAAGATGGTTAGTAAAATATGTCTCTGAACAAATTAAATAGGGAAGAAATGTGTTTGTGGGTGTATAAACATATATAGGAATTATTTTAGAAATAATCATGTTGTTCCCCCAAGAATTCTGGGAACTGTGAAGTGTGTTGGAAAATCTGTTTAAGAACCCAAACGCCTCTCACAAAAATGGTTGCCAGGACTGATGGGGAGAGGGAAATATAAAAACAATTTTTAGTCGATGATGTCAATATATATTGAATAGCTAATTTGATCAACATGATAAATAGAGAAAAACACAGAAAAACTTGTAATATTTCATTTTTTTAAAGTAACTGTCAGAATTTCGGTTTCATCCTCTAGAATAAAGTTAATTTCCAAGCATCAAACTTTAGGAAATATTCTCTTTATTGAGCAATGCAGCCATGCCTGACAACCATGCAGACAGTACTGGCCCCTCTATCCAAAACCCTCCTATTCCTTTCCCATTCTCTGCTCCCCATTGGCTGTCTTCCAGATCACTCTCTTCTTATCTGTCTCTTCAGCACATAGGAATGTCACCCCTCCCATACATCTCCCAGGAGACTGAATTCACCGAAAAGCTTTTCTAGGTGAAATGTCAAACTTTTTTCTCATGGCTTCTATGTCAGCGCTGGAACACTGACATCAACTTTTTGGATAAAACACAGCATGTAATCAGAACATTGTCTTTTACTCATAGTTCTTTAACAATATGTTGGGGCAGCCGCTCTGGAAATATTTTCCAAAGAGGGCTACTATCCTGTGTACTCATGTGATCACTGAAATTAAAAGGTAATTTCATTTGTTAATAGGGAGCTAGACTAGGGAGAAATGGGCTCTTAAGAGGCGTAGATTCCTGAGCTATGGAGAGATTTAAAGGTTACTACACAACCCGTGATTCATTGGGCCATCCTTTCAGAGAGATTTCCTTACATAAGCAGACAAACGGAATGACCGCATGCAGATTGCTCTTGTCAAGGTGCACTTGAAGGCAAATAATGGATGGTTCTCTCTCATGAATCTAAAATCCAAGTATCGACATGATGGCAACTTCAGCATATCCGCCTGTCAAATACTGTGTGATTTGGCCTTCTCTGTTCAATGCAAAAAAAAAATGGCCTTATCACTCCCCCTCACAGCATACTCGATGATGTATCTGATGGGTTTGACAGCTGAGCATATTTCTACACTGAGATGACAATTGAATGCCTTCAATGGTCGTGCATTATAAGGTACCACCCATTGAGAAGTTATAGTTTGACTTTATGATTCTGCTTGACGTCCTTTAAATCCTCCCATTTCTGAAGACGTCCTGTAGATAGCATATGAATCATCACCACACTTTGTATGCTCACTGAACGGCTTAGGCTACCTCTTATTGCATGTATCATTTCCCCAAAATGCTGAGTTTCTGCTACAATACAGTCTATGAATCATATCTAATTCTGAAGCTCAGAATCTTTGTTTGGGTCTAGTATTTCAGTTTGCACAAATGTTTCATAATCTTGTGCTGTTTTATCACTCCACAGCAGACAGTGCAAATGAGGCAGACCCTGCTTTTGGTATTCCACACTTAGTATCAATAGTTTTTTGTTCATCATTTGGCGATAGTGATGCCAGCCATCATCTCCAAGAAGAAATAAAGTATGTATTGAAAGCTGAATTAGGAACAAATGTGAAATTATTTTGCAAATAATCTTCTAGTTCTTTCAACATAATGTGCCATGATGTTGATGAAGTTTTAGTGTTGCTTAGTATAATAATGGTGACCTCATTAACAATTTATGCATTAAATCTTCTCTTATGTTCAAATGATGATCTCCGGTCAGAATCAGTGACAACGGAAGTGCAGTGACAATGCATTGTAGGGGGTTTATTATAGTACTAATTTCTCCAACAATACAACAGTCTCATGTTGAATTCCATCATTGTGGAGTATACTATTCTCAGTTCTATATTGTCCTGAGGATCCATGAAATAATTTGAAGGTTCTGTCTTAGGCCCAGTACTCTTCAACATCTTTGTAAACGATTTAGATGAAAGGATAGAAGAGGAGCTCATCAAATTTGCAGATAACACCAATCTGGGGGGAATAGTCAACACTTAAGAAGTTAAGACTCAATATAGATACAGAAAGATTTTGAGAGACATGAGCGCTGGGCTTTATCCAACAAAAGGCAGTTCAGTAATGAGAAAAGTAAGTTCTTAGACTTAGGCACAAAAAACCAAATGCACTGGTATAGAATAGCTGTTACCTGGCTCAAGAGTAGCCACAGTGAGAAGAATTCAAGTGTCCTAGTGGACTATCACTTAAATATGAGCCAGCAGTATGTTGCAGCTGCCAAAAAAGCCAATGCAGTCCTAAGCTGCGTCAACAAATGGATGGTATCAAGATGAAGTGATAGTATCAGTTTATACTGTACTGGTAAGACCACACTTGGCATACTATGTCCAATTTTGGTCACCAAAATATAAAAAAGATGTTGAGATTCCAGAAAGAGTGCGGAGAAGAGTAGCAAAGATGATAAGAGGCCTGGAGGCTAAACTGTATGATGAATGGTTGAACTAAGTATGTCTGTTCTAATGAACAGAATGACTAGGGGGTGATATGATAGCAGACGTTCAATATTTGAGGGGCTGTCACAGAGAAGAGGGGGCAGGACAAGGGGTAACAGGTGAAAATTATTAAAAAGAGAACCAGCCTACAACTAAGGAGAAATTTCTTGGTGTCATCCATTAGTCTTTGAATGAACAGAATGCTTGCAGAAATAATTACACTAGAACAGTCAATCTAAGTGATTATTAAAACAATTCTAGACAAAATAGCAAAATAATGTTTCTCAGCAGTCTTGGTATCAACAATGCATGGGCAGACCAATGAGAAAAAGCCTAACAAAATCTTGTCCCTGTTTGGTCATGAAATATTTACCCCTTTCGGTTTGCCGTGTTCATGACACATAACTATATACATACACACATACGCATTTACATACATATACACATATACATACATATAACAGCAACGCAGCATTGATAGACATTTTCATCAGCTGATAGAATTAATTTTCTCAGTCAGAATTCTTTAAAAAAAACCTTTTAATAACTTTTCATGGATATTAGAACTTGCACATTTAATGATTCAAAATTTGGAATCTTACACAAGTTTTATCAAGGCATCACTCAGGCATTCCACAAAGTAACTCTCCCCCCCCCCCCCCATCTAGAGCCTGAAAAAGAAATCCAATTGTTTTAAAGGTTGACTTATTGTAATCAACTCTTAAAGTAGCTGCAACTTTTTCCCCCCCTCTACTCTACTGCAAAGGACACTCAAAAGATGTGACCTCTTTAATGAGATTTAATAATTTAAAGAGATGCAGTGTTCATGCTTCTGCAGAATCCAAGTATTTATTCATAATCTTTCTTGGAGCATGCACAGCCCCCAAAACATTTCAGCATAACATTTCCAAAAATAAAGTAAACTTCTGCACCAACTTGAAGTTCCAGTGGGTTTCCATTGCTCCTGGGAAACTTCATGACAGGTGTGCTTTAAGTGCTAGAGAAGGTAGACTCAGATGCCATGAATTAGTTAATTAAAAACTAAATGAATTCCCCCTTGATTTCCAAGCAGGGGGAAAAAGCATGAATATAAATGGAGATTTCAGATCATTCCCTTGTACATGAAATTAGATTTCCTGCATTATTTGTGTTGTATTCCAAGTTTAGGTATGAGTTTTGAAACTCCTTCTTTAGCCATTTCAGCAATGGCCTCCACATTGTAATCTTGAAAGATGCTATACTGCTAGAAACCTGGTGGGTGAGCCAAGACCTATAATTTACTGGCATTCAGAGACCCAGTTAAAATATTTTGTCTCATTGTTAACTCTTAGCCATGATGGCAGCTAAAATATATATTGGAGTGTACTGGTTCACAGCTCCTGCACATATACTACAATGTCTATAGCCTCAAGCTAGGTTTTCGATTTATTTCTTTTGTGCCTTTCAATTAGTTGAGGTCTGGTAACTGCCTGGACTAGTCTCTGCAGTTTTCATAACAAGATTTTGGAACTGGTTAGCCCTTACCTCCTTCCTAGGTTTGAGAGTCCCAAAGTCACCCAGCTGGCTTTGTGCATCTGATTGGAACTAGAACTCACAGTCTCTCAGTTTCTAGCCTGGGGCTTTAAACACAGCACCAAACTGGCTTTGTGGTTTTAATAATCATGGTCAAATGTAGCACCCATTCTATCCTACTCAGCTCATGTGAATCTGTCACTGATGGCACTTGCCTGCCTCCTTGGGTCTGTTCTGGGGCAGATGTACTGGAATCCAAACAGGTATGAAAAGTTATCATCAAAGTAATATCCTTTCTCCACGAGCTTTTATTTTTAAGTAATCATTGTTTGATCAAATAACAGACTGTCAGGTAACAAAGGGCTGTAACTAAATATAACCTGGCTTGTAAAATCTCTAGTGGGGATTTGGACTTGTCACATTTTTCTGCCGAATGTATTATTTACTGTAGACTGAAAGTGGAGTTTATTAATAATTCTCTGCGTGTTTTGTTCTACAGATAGGATATTTCTTCAGCAATTTGTTCTTGCTCCTCGGGTGACTTCAATAAAAATTGGATTTTCTGTTCTTTGCAAGTAAGAAGGCGTGCGTTTTAGAAGAACAAGAGCAAGGCTGACTCTAGAAGGGAAGCATCTGCATTACGGCAAAAAATATATGCAGAAAAATAAGGGTGCCGGCTCTCATTGCAAGCACTCATGGACTTCAACTCTCAGGTGGCTGGCTGGGGAATTCTGAGAGTTGAAATCCACCTGTCTTAAAGTTGCCAAGGTTGGAGACCCCTGCTTTAAAGCAATTGTTATGTCCAGAGTCCATGCAAATACAAATACAAATTCAAAAACAAAAAACAAAATGCTGTATTCCTTAGCAAAGCAAACTGAACTGAAAACTGACATTATAGATCCTTAAAGTTACCTCTGGACTGTTTTCAGCAAGTGTCCCTCTGTCCCCCAATACTGAACTTTTGTTCTCAATAACCATGGACAGCCATTATCCGTGATTCTCTAGCCTCTGCACCAAACATCTACTCATCTATTTAATGAACCGAAGAGTGATATTCTTCCTGAGAAAAGATTACTAGAAATGAAATGGGTAGTTTAGGTGTTTCAGGAACAAAGCCAACAAGGTTTTTTTTTTTAATGAGGTAAACAGTTACCCAACACTTTCCAAAACAGAAAACTAAAGAAAGGGCAGAGCTACCCCAGAAAGTAAAGTCTGTTTCCACCGGACTTTGCTTTCTTGCCAATTTTGGCATCCTCACCGAAGGAACCAGATGCAAATTCACCCCTTACTGAAGTGCTCCTGTGAGAAAAGGCATTCGGTTTATGGATGTGGGACCAAGACTAAAATGCATTAGTGAAAAATATGGTTCCAATTTTTCTCTAAAAACAAAATCCGTATTTCAAATGAAGTATTTTATTATGCATTCAACAAGCAATTCTCTTTCTAGTTGTTAAGGCGACCATCTGGTTAAGCTAAAAAGTAAACTGAAGATAGAATTAGAATTCCAATTTTTTAAGATTATTGAGGCAGGAGGGGGTCAAACAGAGGGCTTTCATAACAAACCTTGCAATCCATCAACATTGGCTTAAAAGTGGGCTCAACTGCCAGGATGCAGTCCTGTTTAAACTATTGAAGGAGGCTAAACCTAGAATTAAATTTATATGTGTCGGAAATGGCTTCCCCCAAAGAGTCTTACCATCTTTCACCGTTAGAATATGCACAATAATGAGCATCTTTCATACTGTAGTTCCTCCAGCAACGCTGCCTGGAAGCTAGAATTCTTAGGTGCAATCTATTTTCATTGTCCAACGGACCCTCATGCAAGGTTTTAAACTGAATTATTGTCACCAGTATTTTAATCACTGCTTTGAAACGGAATGCATCGATTCCCTTAAAGAAAAGAATACCCTGCAGTTATTTGCAGAACTGAAAACCAAGGAATGGTTTTAAAAAGAACCTAAGAGCAGAGGCACTTTGCAGAGAATCGGTAGAATATTTTGTCAACCTCCTGCTTTCAATCGAAATATGACATCCATACTTTTCCCAAATCCCATTTAGCTGACAGGAATGCAGATCATGTTCTAGGAAAGGATGACCTTGTGCATAAGAAAACCTTGTGCATCCATAAAACCAGTCCACCGTTAGTGATACCATCTGTGGGCAACAGGAACTCAAGCACTGTATCTGTATGATGTATGAACTGGACCAGCACATGATTGATAGATTTGGACATCATGTGTTATATGAATACAATAATTGCATTCCAATTTCAGCTGTAATTCTCAGCAAGGAGACTGCATGAAATATTGATTTCCCATTTGCTTACTTCAGTATCCTATCAACCTGAGGCTCAAACCAAGATTTTCTGATAGGTTGGACTAGACCTAGACGGGAAGAATTTCAGACTATCACTTGTATATACACATAGCCTCACCCCTGAATGTTGACTGATTAGGATGGGGCAGGGCACTATTATCCTTTGTCAGATGAGGCAATGGTTAGAGCGTCCAACTAGGAAAACATGGGTTCAACCTCACTCCCCCACAAACCATGAATGTTACTGAGGCAATTTGGAATTAGGTACCATGTTTCCCTGAAAATAAGACCCTGTTTTATATTTTTTGAACCCTAAAATAAGCGCTTGGCCTTATTTTTGGGGAGGTCTTATTATTTTGGGGCGCATGGAGCAAGATGGGACTCCTCTTGCAGTCTTATCCGATTTCCAGCTCTGCATTTAAACATTTTCGGGGAGGGCTTATTTTCAGGGGGAGGCTTATTTTAGCTCATGCACTCAAAATTGAGGACCCAGTTTGTGGGAGCAATAAGCTGACTTTGTATAAATATATACAAAAAGTATGAAGGCTATTGCTTAATGCACTGTAAGCTGCCCTGAGCCTCCGGAGGAGGGCGGCATATAAATCAAAATCAAAAAAAAAAAAAAAAGCCCAATTGGGCTTATTATCAGGGGATGTCTTATTTTCAGAGAAACAACATTTTTCTAAGAATAAATGCCAGAAGTTGGAGAAGTATATACAGCCTCGGCTCCCTGGTTGGGAATTGAAGCAATAATAAGTAGAACAAATAGATTAGTTAAAATAATACAATAATTTCCCTAGGTCTGAAGATTAATTAGGAGGTGTTTCATGAAATCAACAAGGGTAGTTCTTTGAGCCTTTTTCCCACTAGCCAAATAATGGCCTTCCTGTTAAAATAATAGGTAGTTCCCCACTTCCCCATAACTGAAGAGGTGGTTATTGCACAACTGTATGAAGCTTGCCTATGCTAAGAACGACCTGAAAAAAACCCATCTCTTTCTCCCTCTACTCGAATAAAGGGATAGGAATAAAAGATTATATCTTTGGAAAATAGAAGCACAAATAGAATATCGGGAATTTAAATATCAAGAGAAAGCCTGAGACTCTTCAATAAGGTACAGTGTGAGGATTAAAGTTTCTTGCTTCTCTATCTCCTGTGAATGTTAATGACACCTGTAATCTGCAAACATCTCCACAGCCAAATATTTCTTCCCTCCTGAAAACAGATTTGCATCCTGAGAAATGCACCATATTTGGTGTCATAGATCTCACAGGCCACCCACTGTCTCCTTACAATTTTTAAGGCAGGAAACTGAAATATTATTAACTCCCTCCTTCTCCCAGATTATGCTGATTTGTCTTCAGTCCCAATTTTTAGCAGCCAGCTGAATAGAAAAAAAGCCATTTTCTAGGCATTCAGCCACAGGAATAGCGTAGAGCGTCTTTCAATAAAACAGACTGACAAATCTATTCCACAGGTTAGTCTCTGTTCAATGAAATCCATCGGGCATTTTTAAAATTTGCACTTCTCACACATTGTCAAACATTGATTGAAATTTCCCAAATCTATTTCTTGGACTAAGGAGCTCATTTGGGCCTCTGCCTTTTGCAATTTTTAGTTAGTTACCTTAATTTTGTCAATTAGTTGTGATTTAAAATCAGGAGGAACACTAAGGACTTATTGTCATGATACATTTTTCTACAGAAAAATGATTAGATATCACAAACTTTGGATCTTTTCACTGTCCTAGTGATGTTGCTGAAATATAATATTACAGGTAGTCCTCAACTTATAACCATTCGTTTAGTGACCAAAGTTACAATGGCACTGAGAAAAGTAACTTACGACCGTTTTTCACACAACCATTGTAGCATCCCCATAATCAAAATTCGGAAGCCTGGCAACTGGCATTTATGATGGTCGCAGTGTCCTGGGGTCACGTGATCACTTTTGCAAACCTTCTGATCAGCAAAGTCAACAGGAAAACCAAATTCAGTTAACTATGTTACCAACTTAACAACTGTGAAGATTCACTTAGCAACTGTGGAAAGAAAGGTTGTAAAATGAGGCAAAGTTCACCTAACAATTGATTTGCTTAGCAACATGTCAAGGACTAGCTGTAGTCCATATGCACGTCAAATCCAGCATATCCATGACTGCTAAATTTAAATGTCATTAACCCTGCAAATTTCAGTTATTAAGACCTCATTAATATATTTTTGCACCTGTACTGCATTACTCTATCTGATGATGGGGATATTTTTGTTTTTTTGAAATTAATAGTCCTGGACATGGGCAGCTGGTGTTTTCCTTTTCAAATAGTCCTTGAAAGCCAGCAAAAGCAGCTGTGCTTCCTTCGCTCAAAGAGGATTTTCCATTTTAAAAAACTTCAAAAAAAAAAAAAAAAGAAAAGAAAAAAAGAAAGAAGGAAAGAAAGAAATGGTAAACCAGCCCTGGGGCAACCTCATACAATTTCATATTTAAACTTGTTACTCTGAAATCTCGTAATGTTAGAGAATTCCATTTCCATTTAAATCAAAATCAATTTTTTTTTTAATTTGATTTATTTGCCACCCTTCTCTGGAGACTCAGGGCAGCTTACAATGCCTTAAGCAATAGCCTTCATACTTTTGTATATTTATACAAAGTCAGCTTATTGCCCCCACAAACTGGGTCCTCAATTTACCCACCTTAGAAAGGATGGAAGGCTGAGTCGACCTTGAGCCTGGCTAGGATTGAACTCACAGAAATTACAGGCAGCTGGTGTTAATTGCTGCCTTTAGTAGGAGGCATTAGCCCTCTACGCTACACAGGCTCCTGGGTCCCTAACTTACAAATTAGGATGAAATAATGAATCCCTCTTTTTTTTGATAAACCAGAGACCAATATCTGAGATCAAGCATCGCTCTTGATAAATAATGAATTTTCATACAATGTCAAAATTCATAATACTCTAGCCAGAAATATCATCTTATTTCCTTTTGATATTGCCACCTGCCCTTTGAAAATAAAGGCCCTTTCAAATCCTCCTCCTCATTGTTTTCCCTTCCTGTACTTACAGATTTTTTAAAAATAACAGAGTTGGAAGGGACTTTGGAGGTCTTCTAGTCCAACCCTCTGCTCAAGCAGGAGACCCTCTACCATTTCAGACAAATGACTGTCCAATCTCTTCTTAAAAACCTCCAGTGTTAGAGCATCCACAACTTCTGAAGGCAAGTCATTCACTGTCAGAAAATTTCTCCTTAGTTCTAGGTTGCTTCTCTCCTTGGTTCATTTTCATCCATTGCTTCTTCTCTTGCCTTCAAGTGCTTTGGAAGGCAGGACAAGAAACAATGGGTGGAAAAAATTGGATTGGATGGATAGAAACAATGGATGGAAATTACTTCCAGGATTTTAACAAAGATTTTTAATACAGCTACCTTTTGGAACGCTTTGCTTACTATACGTATACCCGCCTGAATACAGGGGTACCTCGGTACTCATCATTAATTGGTGTGATGATACCAAAACTGATGAGCACCAAATTTTTCCCATAAAGAATAATGTAGTGAACGTCAAAGCAGGCAACACCCAGAAGTTAAAGCTTGTCCATTGACTACCAAACGAACGATGAATACTGGGACAAAATTTTCACATTAAAATGTAGAGTATCAAATTCACTGAGTTTCACAGCAGTTGAGTACCAAGATACCACCGTGTTTGATTTTGCAGGGAAAGCTCTGTTCTACATCCAGTCATTGAGGAAGGCATACGACATATGGCTGTGGGAGAGGGCCTGTTCTGTAGTCTTGAAAGCTCTTTCTCAAAAGCCAACCTGGCATGGCTACTGTCTACTTTTTGATAAATAAATATTTTATAAATAAATATTTTAATTAAATCATGGTGGACTTTTTTCAAGGTTTCAATGGGGAAAAACCTATTCACATTCTGAAGGTTATTGATAACAGCTCCCTTAGTGAAAGGAAGAAAGGCAAGAGAGAAATAAGATTACCCCAAAGGAAATGCAAACATAATAGAGATTTAACAGCCTTGGCTGAGCCTGAATCCTCTAACTCTGCACCTAAAAGTACCTTTTTTATTGAGCTCTAGAGATGGAAATATTTTATTAGTGTTTCATTTCTCTTCCCCAGCAACAGTCTTGTGCTTCTAGTTAGCCAAAAGGAGGATCTAAAATGTTACATAAATGTAAAAGTGGGAAAATCAGCTATGGGAAAATGTTTAGGGGAAGCAACCGTTATACATCATCACTACAGAGATACAGTTCTGCTCACAATATTGGTAAAGCTTATGAGCAAAGGATCACAGTTCCTTTTCTGCATGTTACCCTAGTCAACTGCAACCAGCTTTCAAATGTAGCTAATTTGGGATACATTCTCTGTACTGTCTGCATTTAAAGTCTCAATGCATTTGATGGGCTTCTTCCCCAGTGTGTACATGGTTGCTTCTGCCATAGTCTACCATTATTTTTCAGCACTGTTCCTCCCTTCAGTGCAAGCAATTCTCTGCCACCCCCTCTTATTTTTCTCCAATACCAGTTTCTGTCCCAAATTACAAATATTGTTCCTTTGTTTCTTACCAGGTGTTCAGCAAAATAGCATCCTGAGCAGTTATTTTATGTTCTAGTGCAGGGATGCTCAAAGTTGGCAACTTTAAGACCTGTGGACTTCAACTCCCAGAATTCCCCAGCCAGCACTGGGAGGTGAAGTCCACAAGCCTTAAAGTTGCCAACTTTGGACATCCCTATTCTAATGAGAGAAGCATGGAAAGTGTTTCAGACTTGATGTCCATCTGCTACCTGCTCCTGTGCATCAACAATTCTTGTATTGCTTTTCTCAAAATAAAAGAATAAAAGAATAACAGAGTTGGAATGGACCTTGGAGGTCTTCTAGTCCAGCCAGGCAGGAAACCCTATACATTTCAGACAAATGGTTGTCCAATCTCTTCTTTAAAACTTCCAGCTTGGAAGGCATCTGGAGGCAAGTGGTTCCACTGATTAATTGTTCTGTCAGGAAATTTCTCCTTAGTTGTAGGTTGCTTCTCTCCTTGATTAGTTTCCATCCATTGCTTCTTGTGCTGCCTTTAGGTGGTTTGGAGAATAGGTTGACCCCCTCTTCTTTCTGGAAGCCCTTAAATATTGGAACACTGCTATCATGTCACCCCTAGTCCTTCTTTTCACATCACTAGACTAGATATTCCTGTCACTGTTCTTCATATGTTTTAGCTTCCAGTCCCCTAGTCATTTTTGCTGCTATTCTCTGCGCTCTTTCTAGACTAGAGTCTAAACACTAGAGTCTCAATAGAATTAAGGAACTGTTCCCTGCCCAGATCTGATTTTGGTTCTATTCATGGGTCTTTAGAGGGAAGTTAAGATACAAAAAAGGACCAGCTCTGTCTTTTTTAAAAAGCTGGATGGAAGAATCATGTCTTCTGTCCTCCATAGCTTTGCCAACTGCTTCACTTGAAGGAACGTTTTAATGGACAAAGACTACTACACTTTTTACTCTTAGACCTGCCATTTCAGCTTTTAATCTTTAAGGAAAAGCCCAAATATTTGTTTGTGGCTATCAAAACGTTGGGCTAAAATATCTCACACGCTGGCTATCACAGGATGAGCACATAGACATAAGGCAGAACATTTGTTTAAAATGGTAATAATGATAAGGATAATACTAAACACAAGAGAGCTAAAAATAATAGGGAGAGGAGGGAGAGTACAAGCCTTAAAATAAAGGTTGTAAAAAATGTAGCCTACCAGAATGTATTTCAAAGACCCAGAGCTAGGTTCTTATAATGGACAAAATATTGCCTCCTCCCCACTTTGAGGGGTTATGAAGGGCAAAAAGGATAAGCCTTAGAATTTGCAAGAGCTCCATTTCCTCATTTCATCCCAAGAAACCTCATCACCACAATCACACAATCCACTATCTCCTTATAGAGATAAACAAACAAACAAGCAAGCAAACAAGCACACTGAGCCTTTTTCAAGGCCATTAAGAACTTATTATATATACTTTATTTCTAGGAAATATTTCTCAACAAGCAGTCCTCTCCATGACTTCTTTGAAACCATTTCCACTGAATTCAGGGAGGGATTTCTCTCTAGTAATTTGATGTAAGATTGTAATTTTACAAGGAGGGAGGGAGGGAGGAAGGATGGATTTTGAAGTCAGTAAGAAGCAGCAGAAAATCTGGTAGTAGGAGAATCAGATAGTGCTGAATGTTTTAAACCCAGCATGTCCTTTCTTTGTGCACACATACAGAGATCCCTTATGGCCAGCATATGTGCATACATGAGTTGCTGAGTTATTAGTTGAACATGCAGACACTGATAAGCTGTTATTAAGCATTTTATAAGACCAGCAGAATTAGTGACAATTTTAATATCAGATTTATATTGACAGATAGGCAGGGAGTAATCCACAACTTGTAACAACTAATGCTAAACATTGGGCCTAGCAATGACATAAAGGAAAACTGTGAAGTAACAAATTTCTACTTTTAGTTTTGAATAATAAAGACAAAAACTGCATTGTTCACTTTCTCTCTCCTACACATACAAGTACACACTTATACTATCTTTTCCTAGAGCCCTAATCCACTTAGATACTATGCTAAATGCTAGACAGGTGAAACCATTTAGAGAAAATCTCACTTATATATTACTAAAACTCTCCTGTCTGCAACTTTTAACTGGGTGAAACAGTGCATCATGCAGCAAAACCTTTTCAACCAAGGTACTTCAAAAGGGATAACCTACAGAATGCCAGGACAGATGACTCCAGTGGAATGAAGTTTTGCAAAGTTTTTGCCGCCTTAGTACCGTTGCATTGCTGTTCAATGCTATTGCTGCACTGCCATGATCTTGTAATCTTTCCAACCAGTCAACAGGTAAGGCAGAGAGGGAGAATGTCAACGGGAAACCTTGCAGGTATAGGAAGAAATATCCATCTGGTCCAGTTCCAAGCCAGGAGAAAAGCACTGGAGACAAAATGGAGGCTGGAGGCTGATTGGAAAGAGGGTCCATTTATCGATGAAGCAGAACCACATGGGTTCTAAGCAGCTGACAAAATGGAATTGAGAGTGGGGAGCTTTTATACCTTCTCTTGGGCTTTGCACTTGAGCTTCCTGTTCCTGTGCAAAAACATGCATTCTATTGGCTGTTGTCAGACTCCCATGGGGCCATGTAGGGGTCATAGCTGGCTCTAAAGGCAAAGTACAAATCCTAGGTGTTTGTCTGAGCTAAGTTTGGTTGAAGTCTGGTCTGCTCTGAGTGTGATGCAACGAAGGCTTGTGTTCTGAAAGGGTGTTGGGCAATTCCTACTGTGGCTTAATGGCTTTGTCCTGGTTTGGATCTTGAGTGAGGGCTAATCCAACCATTCTGCCTTTGTTTCAAAATATCCTGTCTTGAATGGATTACCAAATCTGCATTTCTAAAAGGCGGCCTCCTCAGTTTGGTTTCTGAATAGGCTGGCCCAATCTTTCTAGATGGGCACCTAAATGTGTGCTGGGGCTATTAAGGAAAGTGGGGTTTGCTTTCTGCCTCTAAAAAAAAACATGTTTCTCCATTTCTCCCTTTGGGAGATATAATAATCTGCCTTTTTAATATTTCCTAAAATATTTCATTCTTCTAGGAGAGGGGTGGGTGCTAACCTTCTACAGAGGGAAGGTTGCAAGTTGCTCAGGTAAGTTTTCCACACCCACACAATCTCTGCAGGCCCTCTGTGTTCATGAATATATCTGAAATTATGACCTTAGAGATCGCAGGTTGTCAAGTACAGCTTTAAAATACATTTTAGCTTCTATCATAATATGTATGAGTTCCCCAAGGATGCTCTTATGCACAGAATGGGCATTGGATATCTTATTTTTAAATCCACATATATATCCTTTTCCATTAACTTCTTATATACCAGTAATTTAGAGCCCAATGTGAAGTTTACCTCCAGTCCTACATGCACACTGCAATATAAATGGTATGCCTTTGAATGTGTATTTGTGCACTATGGAATAAATGTCTATTCAAACACAGATTTTGTGATAACTTAGAATTATTGATGAAGGGAAAGTATGGAAGGTTGCTCTTTCCAAACCATTCCTTTGTACCAAACAGTTTCCTATTGGATGCACTAGATGTCACTATTGCTTTAAAGGAGAACAATACTTGCTAAGAAAAAAAATACAGGAAAATCACATGGTGTGGCTTTGGGACAAATCTCCTGCCCCTGAGAAGAGATATGAGACTTGGGAAATGTGCTAAGGTGCAGCTGCACAGCAGTAACAGCTTCAGGCTAGCATCCTAGTTACACGACCACATTGTGCAGCCTCAGATCTCAACATCTTTCACTTCAGCAGCCTTAGGAGTGCCATTTAAAGCTAAAGCTGCTTTTCTCGCTAGTTTGGAATGGAAGAAAATAGAGCACAATATAACATAGCATTTGGATGGGGAAAAACACTGACTACATTTTTAGTATTTACTGACTTCATTACAACTGCTTTTATTGCGATTACATAGAGCAATGATGTTTAGCTCTAATTGACTTTTTTTTTAAAATGGTAAGTTAGTCATTGTATATCCTAATCTTCTCTCCTGAAACTTCCTCTCAAACAACCCACATTCAGACCAAAGAGTAATCTGATTTTCCCTAATAGCTTGCCACATTCAATAAAGGAAAGAATATTTAACTGTCCAAATTTTCCACAAGATTTGAATATGACCGTGGTGTTGTGCTGCTGCCTTCAAAAATGAAACAGGTAAGGAATATATCATAAGCGAACTGATGCCCAGCCAAGCAACAAGAGAATGAAAAACTGAAAGAAAAAAAAATTGTCTAACTTCATAAACTACAGCAGTTCAGAAGAAATTGCCCCTTGTACATTCCACAGAGAAAGAAGTGGGATATGGTAACTTGCGTCTTTGGAGAGGGGCAGCATACAAATTGAATTAATAAAATAAATAAAATAAAATAATAAACCCCACCCCATTTCAGGTGCTTAATAGACACCGTATGCATTTGTGAGACAATTTGTAGAAACTACAAGCTATTCGTGTGAAGTCACAATCTGGATGCTTTCCCAACAATTACAGTCAATTATAGTTGGTGGGATGGCAGGGGAAGGATACTGCAAAATCTCCATTCCAACCCCACTCCAGGGGAAGGATACTGCAAAATCCCCATTCCCGCCCCACTCCTGGGGGAAGGATATTGCAAAATCTCCATTCCCACCCCATTCTGGGACCAGCCAGAAGTGGTATTTGCTGGTACTCCGAACTACTCAAAATGTCTGCTACCGGTTGTCCAGAACCTGTCAGAACCTGCTGGATTTCACTCCTGGGCTTGGGAGCTCTGTCCCATGTTGCCAGAACTTGTCAGTGGATTGGTTTTTTTTTTCTTTGTAGGTCTTTCTCCTGGAGGACTAAGTGTGCCAAATAGGTTGGCACTTGAACCAAAGTAGTGTTAGATTAACCCTCTATATAATTGTGTCTGTTTGAGCCTAAATTTCACATCCTCAGGATGGATGGATTAGAACAATTGGAGCTCTCCTCAACAGATCCCCACTCAGCCTATTGTGGAAAGAAGGCCTGTACATTTGTCAGGGAGTAGGACATCACTGTCTCCCTTGAGTCCCGAGATTACTCATATCAATGTAGAAAATCAAGCTGTACAGTCTAAAAAGAAACTGGGATCCTAGTTTTTTTCTTGACTACGATTAAGGTCAGGTTGATTTTAACGCTGCTGTGAAATTTATTCAAAAGTTGAGAAATTAGGCATTGGGAGGGAGGATGAGGCAATCGTTCCCATGAAAGAGAAAAAAAATAGCCTTTTCCCAAGGCCTACAGAGCTGCAGCGTCACGAATCACAAAATGGAAGCTTTGTGATTTCAGCTACAGTGCCGCTAAGCTGGAAGGAAATCTGCTTACGTCCCCAAAGAGGATAACCTTCTGGGAGTAACATGGTAGGAATCAATGCCAGATTAGCACAAAAGCACTATGAGGACTTTTCCAAAGTCCAAATCATAAAGAAGAAAACAAAGGTCATAGGAAGCCCTTGAGGACCCCTACCGAATTTTTCAGCCTCCTTTGACATGGGCAGGCAGTGTTTTTAACACTCTAGAACAAAACAAAACAAATTGCCTATTCTGGACATAAGCGCTAAGAGAGCTGAAGCCTTCATTTCCATACACTTAAGGGTCATATTTCAGTTTTGCCTGAGCATGATGTATGAAGCCCTCTATTGTGTTTATTCAACAAACTACACTTAGTGTGATGTATGAACTACCTTCCTAAAATTATATATCTTTGGTAGCATTTATTTTCTCAAAAAAAAAAATAATAATAATTCCCAACTCTGCAACTTTCTGGAGACTGTGCCTACACACACAATCAAATGTAGACACCAGGGTAATATAAATTCTGTGCAGTAAGTGTATAAGTTTGCATATCAATAGACTATGCATAAAACATTAAGGGAGGGGCACAACCCCTACTTGATTGCTGAAAATCAGCTCTCCTTAGAGATTTCAGCAGCTGTGCCTAATTATACCCAAACTGTTCTGCACCAAGCATAAGAGCTAGAAACATGTCGAGGAAGGATGAATGCTGCATCGCAACCTAGCTGTGTGCCCTATCACCTGTGCCTATATCAAATCACTGGATTGGTTTAGACTTCCAGAGATTCTAGATTCTAATGCGGATTTCTTAATTCAGTTGTTATCTCAAATTCATAAAAATAGCAGAGAAAAAAAAATCAATACTAATGAACTTCTGTTACAGATCTCTCATATAGCAAATATTCACTGATCTCTTTGCCAACTTAAGAGCATCTTAAAAGTATCAGTACTTTTTTGAGCGAACTCCTTTACACAAACTTACAATTGTTTTGTTGGCAATTTGACCTGGCCCAGAGCTCCATTCTTGCTGCAAATAGCATTGCAGCAAACTCCAGTGCTGAAATGCTGCATGGAAGCTTTGATGACAAGCCTGTAATGCCATCTAGCGAGAGAAGCGAGTCCACAATCACTGCAGAGCAGGAGAAACTGGAGCCCGCTTGATGATGCACCTTCTTATATATCTTATTATGTACAAAAAAAGATCATTCTAATGCTTATTAAAAAAACTACTGTATGTGTAAAACATTTGATTGGAGGGTTTTATACATGGAGTGTTATGAATCAGATAAATTTTCTAGCAGTGTCTAAATTGCAAAAATAGGCAATTCTAATAAGGTACTATCCAGCAGGTAATTCTGAATTTGTCTCTCCTCCTAGATCAACATGGCTATTTTGGCTTTCTACATGCTTGCTTAGAGACTCAAAATTGTTCCCAAGTCTGCCTGTTGAGGAGAGTAAGAAATGTCTGAATCTTAGGGAGATATAGACACATATAAAATGCTCAATAACAATGCAACATTAAAATACTCACAATTGGAAGTTTTATTTAAAATTTAAAAAATTGAATGCAAAATACAAGTATGTAACACAATCAAACCCAGGCAAGATAGTATTACGACCCAAATGCCCTCCAGAAAAGATTATTTTGAGGTGTTTCCAAAAAGCAGTCACTGGGAGCCAATCCAATGTCCAGTAGGAGGCTGCTCTAAAAAAATCAAACTGCTATTGGAAAAACATAGCACCTGAGCCTTGGGCCCTTTCACCTCCCCTGGGAGGACAGCTACTAACAGTTTCTCCCATTTAGATCAAACTGACAAGTCCAATTCCAAAGGGAGAAAGCAGGTAACCATGTAGGGCTTTAGAATTAGCACCAGAACTTTTAAGTTTCACCTGAAGCTGATGGCAACCAACACAGAGTCCTGGAAAGAAATGATATTGCAGAAGGTATGAAGGAATAATTAAGGAAGGACTTGCAGTCCAAAAATTACACAATCTGGAGACTGAAGCAAGAGTGAGGGGGGAGAAACTCAAAATAGCCCTGCCTGATTTTCTTCAGTATGAGACAAAGAGAAACTTGGGCAGCTTTCAAAATGAATGTCAATCTTTCAAAAAAGAGTCAGATCAAGAAACAAACACTCCTTACTTTGATGGTGTTAGGTAAAATAATAGAATCTTAAAAACTTGTTTCTCTCTGGAGATCACTTCCATTGTATACTACAGATTCCTTTGGATGAGAAAAGAAAAAAGTAACCCTAGAAAAACTAGGTGTCCCATAGATCCATTTCCCTCTTTCCCTCTCTGTACCCATCTAGATACACACAAACAGCAGAGGAGGGTATATTTTTTAAAATATATTCTTCACAAATCACTCTGAAGAGCTGGCATATGATAAAATGGGAACAGTATTTAGACAGCGTGGGAAGTACCAGCTGTTAACTGAAACCCTCCTCCAGGCTTCATTATTCATATTGGTTCTCTTTCTTATCAATTTTGAGACAAATCCTATTTTCCTTCTTAAATATGATTCCTCTCCTTGGTCTGTAGTTAGCAGGCTCATGGGTGGAACAAAGGGCAATTATCTGCTTCTGTATTTCAAATATTTTCTTCCCTTGGACAAGATTATTATATAAATGTGACGGGGCATCTCTAAATTTACATGCAAATAAAATTTGTCTGTGTGGGTTTCAATGCTAATTTCAGTGAAAACATAACTCATTATTGGTATGGAAGGGAAGGAGTTTCATCTTGGAAAGTGATTTCTACAAGCCAAGCAATGCTGTGCATTCATGTAACCTGATCCTAGCTTGTGTAGTGAATGTATTTTGTATGTCAGATTCCAGATTACATTTATAATGTAATTCATCACGTATACAAACTAAGAAACCCCAGCACATTCCTCCAATGGAGAAGGTTTGGCCTTCTGTAGGTGAAAATTATATATTCTTTTCAATTTTTCTTTAACTAATTTGAAAATTATTGTATTTGGGGAGCTCCATACAGAATGCCTGATTTTAAAGGTTAAAAGGACTTTTCTTTTTTAACTTTGATTTTGTTTATCCTTCTGTTATTTGTCTTTCAAGGTGGGAGGAAAGGACTGATTCTTCTAGTACCACTTTTATGCTTCACGCCTAGGAGATGGCACTATAGAAATTATTACAATTATTCCACTTTGATTTTTTGTGAGAGCATCATTTCTTTTGCATTCCAGGTGGACGACAAGGGGAAGCACCCTAAGATATAGGTTAGTGGCAAGTTTCTTCCCCAAACCAGGAAACCAAATCAGAGTATGAAGACCCAAAACAATTTGAGAGAGATTTGTAAAATCCTACCCTCTGCCTTGCAGGTTTCCTGGATCATGTTTTCTTAGAAATGACCATTAAAGTGAGGCTTCCTGCCACATGATCAAGCTTAAAATCGCATCAAATAGGAGCATCCATTGGAGGGATGGAATAAAATCTGTAAGATACTGGAGCAGGATCATAATCCAAAACCTCATGGTTTTGTATGCGAATGCCACATAGATGCACTTTTGAATGGTTCAGGGCATCTGCCATTTGGCAGATTTTGACTTCCCTGCAGATTCCATTGGCCTTAAATACTGAATGTTAGAACAGGGGTGAAATACAGCAGGTTCTGAAGAACCGGTAGCGGAAATTTTGAGTGGTTTGGAGAACCGGCAAATACCACCTCTGACTGGCCCCCAAGTGGGATGGGAATGAGGATTCTGCAGTATCTTTCCCCTGGAATGGGATGGAAATGGAGATTTTGCGGTATCCTTCCCCTGCCACACCCACCAAGCCACACCCACAGAACTGGTAGTAAAAAAAAAATGGATTTCACCACTGTGTTAGAATTAAGGTGGGTGTGGACTGCATGTCAAAGATCCATCCAAATATCAAATCAAGAGTGCTATTTTCCTTAGTCTCCCTTCCCACCAACCCTGCCGTGCATTTGAGTCGCATTGAATTTTGCTTTTGCGTTTTTAAAATTTGCAAGAAACGCTTTCCTACAAACTACAAAAGTTTTGTTTATTGTTTATTTCTGGGTAATACTCAACCACAGCTACGTTGCTAAACCTGTATCCATAATCTACTGAGACTAAGGAAACTGATCACAAAAATTGTAGAACCCTCTTTCATAGGGAAGCCTGCCATTCCCACCACCTTTCCCCCACCCCCTTCCTATAATAAAAACAAAAACCCCAGGAATGCAAAGAATAAAGGGCGCCCTAGATTAGTGTCAGGAATTGAATGCAGGCATCAAGATATTATCAATTGCCAATCGCCTTCTCCGACCAAAACAAAAGCAACAGCGATCTCACACCCGCACCCCTCAACTACCGAACTGAAGGAGAAGCTACTCCCTTATATAGTATGCGTTACTGTAGAAGGAATACGTCACTTCCTCCCCGGAAGGCGGGAGAAAAGATACTTAGAGAATCGAAAGTTGAAATCCTACCTCAGTGTGCCAGTAAAACCATAACTTGTCCCGGAAGTGTGCTATCCAAAAAAAAAAAAAAGTGGGGGAAGTCTTCCTCTGCATTTTCTTAAGTCCGCGACTCGAGTCCGCCGTCGATTTCGCTCCGAGTCTAGCGGGTCTCGTTCTACCAGAATAGAGCCTCGGTGGCCTCCGTACTGAAGTAAGGCACGGGTGGGGCCGATGTAGGCCAGGCCGCGCGGGCGGGGCCGGGGCGATGGGGAATCTGTTCGGTCGCAAGCGGCAGACCCGCGTTACCGAGCAAGATAAGGCCGTGCTGGTGAGAGCGGGGACGGGGGAGGAAGGGGGTGGGGGAAAGGTGGTGGGAATGGCAGGCTGCGGCCGTGCGCCAGAGGCTCAGCTTCAGCTTCTCTCTCTCTCTCTGTCTCTGGCATCAGACCCAGCAGGGCTGCCTTGCCTGCGGGGTAACCCTTTGCTGCTCTGCTCGCCCCTTTCCTGCCTTCGCCCAGCCAGACTCCTCCGGAGGAACGAATGCAAAAAAAGAAACCGAGCGCTCCGGGTGCTGGGGTTTCTGGCACGTGCAGGAAGGGGGCGAAAGAGGTGCACCCGCACAAGCGTGTAACTCAGGAAGGCGGGAAAGGAAGCGACTTTTGTTCTCTTTTACGGGCGGCGACTTCTTCCACTGACTTCCTCGCAGTCCTTTTCCACTTTTCTTTTTTTCCCCTCCCCCTCTTCTCTTTGAATAAAAAATGTGTCATTCTCTCTCTGTGTGTGTATGAATACACACACATACACACGCACATATATATGCATGTATATGTATATGTATATGTATATGTATATGTATATGTATATGTATATGTATATGTATATGTATGCACATACACACGTGCATATATACAAAATACTGGCCTGCCACCTTTCTTTTCCTTTGAGGGATCCTCGGTGCTCTCTGAAGCTTGGTGGTTGCCTTGCAGATGTTTCATTGCCCAAACTAAGGTAACATCATCTGTGCTAGATGATGATGATGGTGATGTTACTAGCACTGATGATGTTACCTTAGTTTGGGCAATGAAACATCTGCAAGGCAACCGCCAAGCTTCAGAGGATCCCTCGTTTTAACCAGAGGTTACAAATGTTTTCATTCTTTGGCGTGTCAGTGCAATCAGGCTGAACACTTCAACCAATAGCTTGTTGGATAAAATAATAAAATAATTGTGTGTGTATAATGTGTGTATAAATTAGCATGGACTAACAGGCTGTATGTGATCACATAACCTATCTTTGGCCCCAGACACTTTATGGGAACACAGCCATAAGCCAATGACTGGTAGATAGGTGGAAGCTCCCTAGGTATTATATGATGTCTGGAGTTGGGAATCTTGGCTTGAAGTCTTGCTTAAGCGCAAGTGTTTTGATCCAAATTCTATATTGCAAAGCTATGACAGCTTTTGAGATGATCTTAAAAATGTCCTGAAGTTGCTGAGTCCTTTTGAAGTTGGAATTAATGTCATACTTTGGGTATGCTGTAGAATTTTTCTGAATGTCTTGAATGTTAAAAAGTATGACATACTACTATTTCAATAATGTGAAATAAATTGGAAAGTAGCTTAACTACCAGGAAGTAAAGGTATATTTTGAGAAAAGGACATAATATGTAGAATAGAGAAATTCATTGGATAGGAAATAGATCTTTTCTCAAATGTTTGTTAAGGGAAGTCTCCAATCTCTTTTCATATAGTTACTTAATGTCCACTGAAACTAATTAGGAAATTGAATTTGTATCATCCCAAGCCAATGCATTTATATAGCTTTGTATTGGATTTTACAGTGAGAATCTTGCTGTCAAGTAGTGAAAGTTTTCAGCAGAAATATTTTCTAATCCTACCTGAAAGAACTAGGGATTGGACCTGGAATATTTTTACACTCAAAAGTATATGCTGTGCCATGAATCACAGTTCTTAATTTAACAAGAAAATCTGAGCGCCTTACAGTGGATTGCATTATCAGAATGTTTCATGACACTTCAGAGTTCCTTATTACTTTATGAGGAGCTTTTTTATATATGTCAATAGCTTTCAGCGCAGATTTACTTACTGTGCTGAATCTGTCATCAGAGAAATTGTGAGCCACTTTCACTTTTGGTTCTTCTGTATTTCCATATGACTAAAATTGTCATTTATTTGTATTATGTTAGAATTTAAGTAGATCACCATTGTTTGGTGTAATTTAACTGAAGATATTAGAACTGTATACAGAATGGAAATAAATGTTGGAACAAAATTACATATTTTTTCAATTAAAAAAAATATTGTTAGCCAGAAGAGGGAACCCTCTGAATTCCAGTCAGTGACCATATGAGAGGAACTGTAGTCTAACAATATCTGGAGGATCAACTTTTTTATTAGTGAATTCATAGCAAAATAAACTGTTGTTCTGAATGATACTTAAACTTACTATTTCTAATAAGGCATCCTTGTGACTTTAAATTCAGAAATGTGTGAATGCCAGGGGATGGCAATAATTCTTACCATTAGTTTTTTTTAGCATTTTTAATATACGATTTATAACAATGAACTAGTAGCAATGACTTGATTTTAATTTTGCTTAAGTTTCAACTCGTTTAACTTTCCAGTATTTTTCAGCACAGTAGATTGGAGATCAAGATTGCTGGGTTCACAGGTATATCTTCTTAAGAAAGAAAATATTTCTTCTAATGGACTGTTTGTTTTATTCTCCAGCAACTAAAACAGCAACGAGACAAATTAAAGCAATATAAGAAAAAGATTTCTCTACAGCTAGAACGAGAGAGGATTGTTGCTCGTCAACTACTAAAAGATGGCAAGAAAGAGTAAGTCACTTCTGACAGAGTTTGAGCTTACAGTTATTTATTTATATTTATTTGTACCCCACCTTTATTATTTTTACAAATAATTAAGGTGTCAAGTATATCCAAACATATCCTCCTCCTATTTTCCCCACAATAACAACCTTGTGAGGTGGGTTGGGAGGGAGAATGATTAGCCCAAAGGCATCCAGCCAACTTTCATGGCTAAGGCAGAACTTGAACTCACAGTCTCCCACTTCTAGCCTGATGCCTTAATCACTTAGACCAGGGGTGTCAATTGTGCAGGCCATGGCCATCCTAGCTCCACGAATGGGAAAAAGTCACGTGACAGCAATGTGACGCCGTGAGTTTGACACCCATGACTTAGACCAAACTGGTTCTAGATAGATAGATAGATAGATAGATAGATAGATAGATAGATAGATAGATAGATAGATAGATAGATAGATAGATAGATAGATATGTTGGGCCAGATTTCAATACAGCCTTAGCCAAATGATTTCCGCTGGTGTTTCAGCTGAAAGATACCCTCCTATGCTTTCTATTTCTTTTTCGTGTATAGTGGAGACTGCTGTTTGGAAATATTCTGATTTTCTGATTTTACAGCCAGTGTAAATTAATCACTGTAGTGTGTTGACATAATGGCCGCACACTTTTAAAACATTCTAAGGGGTTAAAAAGATTTCTAGGGAATAAATATACCAGTTTTGTTGGCTATAATGGTGAAAAATAAGGTTTGCTTGATAAGAGGCAGTACGCCAGACTAGTTCTGTAACTGACCTATATGTTTTTCCAGGGATATTTGGTTAACTTGTCAAGTTATCAAACCCTGAAATAAATTATTTTTTTTCTGTTGAGCTGGGACAAAAATGGCTTGGTATAATATTTTTTTCTAGACTTGCTTTTTCATCCACTCCCTTTTTTCTCCTTCTAGGAAAGCCAAGCTTCTGCTAAAGAAGAAGCGTTATCAAGAGCAATTGTTAGACAAAACTGAAAACCAAATTAGCAATTTAGAGCGCATGGTATGTGGGATTGGGTTTCTGAATTGCATCTGGTCACTTTATTTTCAGGATTTCTGAAGTGTGCCTTACATGTAAGCTTCTGTGTTTAGTTTAATTCACTTTTAATATAAGAAGATTTCTTTAACTCAGGATTCAGTTGACTTTTATGGTGAAATGCTGTGATTTAAGCTTCCTTTAGCAGTACTGTATATACTCACAGATAAGCTGACCCTCAAAATTTAGTCAAAATACCATGAAAAATATGTCCCCCTCAGATAAGCCAACCCATGAGTTTTTAACCAAGATACTGCTAGGCATTTGACTGCTGTTTGTGCAGTTGTGCTGTGATGGTCTTTTAAAACTGAACTGCGGTTTGCAAGTAAGCCAAACCCAATTTTTATGGTGTATTTTCGATACTTAAAATTAACAGTTTATCTGCAAGTATACATGATACCCTTGGTCTTGGCACAAGTATATATTGCTTGTCTTGAGAACAGAATGTTAGCTTTGAACAGCATTAATTGTTTTAATGGTCACATGATGTTGGCAGACCCATTCCTCGTTCCATTTTTTTTTTTTGTTACTCATCCAGCCCTCTTATTAAACTTGTCACAGCTGTAATATCCTTACATTTTAAGGAGAATTAATAATATATACATTCATGTGTTCATGTGCCTTTTTCCAAGAAAAGGGGAGAGGCATCAGAAATCAATTTGAACAGCTTGTAGTCCTAGTGATTCAGTAGACTGATAGCAATAGCAATAGCACTCAGACTTATATACCACTTCAAGGTGCTTTACAGCCCTCTCTACGTGGTTTACAGAGTCAGCATATTTCCCCCAACAATAAGGATCCTCATTTGATTCATACAGTGAAGTTATCGAACTTAAGATTTCTTCTGCTTTTATTGCTGACATAGCAAGACACTCATTTACTAAGGAAATGCTCCTTATTTTGCTTGGTCCTTTACTGTCCATGGATTCTGTAGACCAGATCCAGTCTTTTTACAACCCCTGGGCCACATCTGGTCCTTTTGCTGCCATTGTCCAGCCCACATGATTTGATTTGATTTTGAAGACAACTGCTGGGTTTTTTTTCCAATTTGAGTATGCGGCCTTCTATGGCTAAACACCTTCACAGCCCTATTGGTTTGGCCCTCCACAATAATCCCAATTCCTGATATGGCTCCTTGGGAAAACTAATTGCTGTAAACCATCGAAGTGTACAAACTGTCAACCAGTGAAACAGGCTGCCACAGGCTGCCTTCTGTTCACTAGTAGTCTTCAAACATCTTCAGGTTGCTTTCCTTAACACTTTTAGATAGAACATGGCATTCTGTGATCCTTGTCTTCTCTCTTACAGGTCCACGATATTGAATTCACACAGATTGAGATGAAAGTGATTGAGGGTCTCAAAATTGGCAATGAATGTTTAAATAGAATGCATCAAGTAAGTATGATCGGAGCTGCCTGCCCTCTCTTAAATTGCATCCCACTGCCAATCATCTTGTTGATGTAAAATTGTGGGGTTCTCTTACAGGTTATGTCAATAGAAGAGGTGGAAAGAATCATGGATGAAACCCAGGAGGCTGTAGAGTACCAGAGGGTATGTATGGCTTGCATGGTCTCTTCTGCAGCGCTTGGTGCAAGGCATTGTGTTTTTATGACTTGCATTCCACCACTTCACTTCACTCCCTTGAATTCTTAACATACTTGTTTACATGTAGCATAAAGTACCATATTACCTGGAAGTGTGTATTAAATTAGTCCTGAGTATTGAAGCTGAGGCTGAAACAGATAGGTACAATTGCTTATGTATTTTTTTGATGTCAGTGAAGGAACTGAAATGTTGGCGATCTGTTACTGCGCAGAGTTCACCGAGCCGTCTGCCTTTTTCTTTGCAGCAAATAGATGAGATATTGTCTGGAAGCTTCACCACAGAGGATGAAGATGCTATTTTAGCTGAATTAGATGCCATCACTCAGGTAAGCACCAATTGCCAAGTCAGGGAATTAGTTCAGGAGTTGTATTTTGAAATGGTATCTTTTTATGAGGAAGCAGCATTTTCACCCAAAATATTCAGGTTACAAGTAGTCCTCGACCACAATTGAGCCCAAAATTCCTGTTGCTAAATGAGAGTTAAGTGAATTTTGCCCCGTGTTTCTTGCCACAGTTATTAAGTGAATCATTGCAGTTGTTAAGTTAGTAGCATGGCTGTTAGGTGAATTTGGCTTCCCCATTGACTTTGCTTGTCAGAAGGTCACAAAAGGTGATCACATGACCTGGAACACTGCAACATTCATTAATATGAGCTAGTTGCCAAGCATCCAATTTTTGATCACAGACCCATAGGGATACTGCAACAGTCATAAGTGTGAAAAATGGTCATAACTCACTTTTTTCAGTGCTTTTGTAACTTAGAACAGTCACCAAGTGAACTGTTCGAGGACTACCTGCATATCATTTGCATTAACCTTTTGAATCTTCAAAGGATTCATCTTGATCCTTCAATGTTTACTTTAAATAGAAGGATAGAATATTTCCCATTTATTCTTGGATTTTTCCAAAATTTGGTCCTTCGCTCTGGGATAATTAAGCTTCATTTCCACAATAAGTATGCATTCATATGATTGCCAGTGTGCTGCATTTTGTGTTCAGGTTAGAAATAGATGGGAAACAGTTAATGTTAACAAAAATAATCAATAATTTATTATGATCTTGTGCAGAGAGGAGGCCAATAAATATCTCACTCCAGTAACTAAAATTCAGGGTAGAAAATGCTAGCTGTTAGGATAATAATGATGGGATTATATGTTAAGGTGAACTGGGAAGATATTCGGAAGATATTGGGAATTGTAATTACCTTCATGAATTCAAAAGCAGTTCAAAATTCAAAAATAAAAACTAGAGAAAGTGTGGTCCTTCTAAAGATTAGGAGCTTTTTCAATTCTGAATTTTCTTTACATGTTTTAACTGACCAAAGAAGATGTTTGCTATACTAATAGCAAAATAATGAAGTCCTTAAAGCTGATGACGTATTTCTATCAGTCTTTATTGCAATGAATAATGAACTTTAACCCAGAACTCTTAAGTATTTTTATAGGTTGCTGATAGAACTTAACTCAAGAAAATTCAAGTAAATAATCTGGCGGCATTAGTATATTTATTACTTTATTTTTGGGGTAATTCTTTATGTGACTGCGTATCTTATAAATTGGCTTCATGTTTGTATATTTACCAGGCCCACACTAGGAGAGAAATAAGTGATTTGGAGAAAATACAAATCAGAATTCATTTTACATCTTATCTTCTTGCTGTGGGCAAGAAAGAAGGAAACAAATAGTGCCTCAGTAATCTTCTGGTTATTCCTTCTTACAAGTCAGGAAGCCCCTGTAGTTCTTCTGCTGTGGGGTCTCTCTCCAGTTTCAGGGATAAAGGAAGGGATAGTATCTGAGAAACCATACATTGTTGCTTGACAGAAAATGATGATTATGTATCTGATTGGAATTATTATGAACCCATAGCTATATTTAAGCAATCCACAATATTTCCTAAGAAACGTCTATGCATGTCCCACACTATACAATACCATAGACATGGTATTGTAATCAACCAGCCAGCTGTGGGAGATCTGGAAAAAATTGAATAGCATTGACCCAGGAATTCCAAGAACTATAAACTACCGGTAGATGTGAAAACCATTTCTCTATTGATGTCAAGAAAACTACATGTCCATCCCCATGCAGTCCTTGTGAATTGAGCTTTATTCATTGAAGAACCAATAGCTTCACTTAACCAAATTTATCAGAATTTATCAAGGCGTTGGAGGCACAGTATAAATAATACAGGCTCAAAACTCTAGAAGTGGCAGACTGATGGTAACATAGTTATTTCCTGTGCATTTTAAAGTTCTACAGTTACTATAAAGTTGTTTCCTGTCTTTAGAATAGGTGTTTCACAAGAACCATTTTTTCTTTCTTCCAGGAGCAGATTGATCTTCCAGAGGTTCCCTCAGAGCCTCTCCCAGAAAGGATTTCAGGTAGTATTATCTGTTTAGAGTTTATACTCTCCTTTTGATATTGCCATTGTACGCAAAGCCAAAGACGGCTCTTGGTCTTTGGCTATGACTAATAAATACTTCATTCAAGACAGAAATGAAATCTACAGAACATTTTATAATTTATGCAGAGCTTTAGAGTTTGTAGTTTTAATGTTTGTACCACTTTGTGGCAATTAGTAAATTACCTTGAAAGTAGGTGTGGTGTATTAGTCCAGTATTGACAAAGGGGAAAGCTGAAAAATGAGTGAATTTTCCATTTATATTAGATTTCATTTGGTTCTGGGCCTTCCATACTCAGTCTCTAAACTACTATTTTGCACTAGCTGTAGCTCTTTTACCTACTTTATTGTTACATTCCATATTTTCTCTGGAAACTCAAAGGAACAGCATGGAGATCTACTAATCTTACCCTACTAGCAACCCATATAATATGAGAATGTCACCATAGCTCATAGTCACTCTGTGAATTCATGGTTCAATGGAGGTTTGAATTGGGCATGTCTCAACCCTGCACTTTAATCATTATACCATATTGGTATATACCAGTAGTGAAATCTAAAATTTGTTACTATCGATTCTGTGGGCGTGGCTTGGGGCGGGTAATGTGACTGGGTGGGCATAGCCTTTTTTTAAAAAAAACTTTTAAAACCATTTTTTCTACAACCTCTTCCACGAAGAGGTTGTAAAAAAAAGTGCTTTCAAAAGGCTCTGACGATCCCAGCTGAGTTGCCTGATCAGCAGAGGCTTTTTAAAAAGCTCAGCTTAGATTGTCAGAGGCATTTAAAAGAAAAAAAGGGGTGGTTTTTTTTCTTTTAAAAGCCTTTGACGATTCCATTTGAACTGCATGATCATCAGGGTTTTTTTTACTTTTAAAAGCATTTTTTCCACCGAAGAGGTTGTAGAAAAAATGCTTTTAAAAGTTTTTTTAAAAAAGTCTCTGATTGTACAGCTCAGCTGAGCATGGGGGGGGGGGCAGGATTTTTGCTACCAGTTCTCCGAACCACCCGCCTCCATCGCTACTGGATTGGGCGATCCAGTCTGAACTGGGAGAATTTCACCCCTGGTATATACCATATAGACATCACAAGAGGTTATTTTTTTCACTACATTATACTCAAGTGCTTCTCCCATTTCAAGCATAGAACATAAATAACCTGTTTAAAGTAATACTTTGCTTATCTAGAAACTATTAACTTTTCCTATCTCTTACCTAATTTTGAATTGCTATGAGAGACTAAAATCTAGAAACTCTAAAAAAATAAACTTACTTCTAATTTGTGTCTTAAAACATCTGGCTCCTGTTTTTTGTTCAATTTGCTTGTCTCTTTTTTTCTGAAAGCAAACACTGAAATGTAAAATAAGTGGTGCTGTAGTGAATTTATAGAGAATGAAAGTAGGAAAAGGATGAGAACTGAAAAATAGGAGCTTTTTGCTGTCTCAGTTTTTATTTGCAGTGCAAATGTAGTATTAATCTATGACTCATTAAAACAGCCACATCTGATTTCAGGATCATATAGGCTTCTCTGCAATAGCTGCCATTGTATGGTCCTGGAAAACAACACAGCTGTTTAAATGAGTCATAAGCAGGCACCATATTTGCACTCCTACATATTCTGAAGCACCTGTTGCAAACAAACTATAGCACGAGATGTCAACTACTAAGTACACACTCCCAAAGCAGTTTCCTGTTCTTTTTAGCAAGTTAATTGTAATTTTGATCATGCCCCAAACCTGGTGCTCTCAAAAATAGATTGAAAGCACATGTGTTTACAATTGGTCTTGCTTGGACCAGATTATAGTCTGCCTAAAATGCAACGGATTAAAATTGAATCTGGATGAGTCAGGAGGCTTGGTAGTTGGTGAGTTCTCAGACAACTGGGAGGGACTGTTCTTATTCTACATTAATATCTTTTTTTCCTCCTGAAGGAGTAAATCTACAATTTATTGGAAGGTTCTTGGGCCTTGGGCCATCCTTGAATGCACAGATCAATGAAGTGGTCTAGAGCAGGGGTATCAAACTCATGTCACGCGAGCTGGATGCGTCACGCACTGGCCATTCCCACCCCCAGTTTAGAGAAGGGAGGAAAAGTCGCAATATGTCATATGATGACAACATGACACCGCAAGTTTGACCCCGGTCTAGAGCATCTTTTCTAACCTGTATATGATTTACTATTTCAAACCTTTTCTGAAGAGATCATATTGTTTTTGCTGTGCTTACCTATCAAATGGACTATTATGACATACTTGGTGTAAAAGGTGTTCTTTAAGGAGAACTAGAAATGGCCTCCAAGCCAAACGGCAGTGGCCATACTTCTCTCAGGTGTATCTTAGCAGGAGCCTGTGATGCATTCTGGCTAAACTGCCTGCCAACAGATTTTTTAATCAAATTCAAGATGTTTGATACTAAATTTCTGAAAGGCTTGAGTCCCAATGTCCTGAAGGGAAGATTTCCTGTGTATATTGTAAGCTCAGAGTTGCATTCTTTAGATAAAGGTCCTTTGTATGTGCCACTCTGGGAAGTGATTTTTTTTTTTTTTTTTTTTTTGAAATCTGTAATGCTGGTGTTGGCTCCAGTGCTATGAAGCTTCTTTTCTCTTAGTTTTGCTACTTCCTTCTGACATTTTTTGGGAGGCCAAGGAAATTGGGGGGAATTAGAATCTGTTTTTGCTCTTTCATTTTTCCCCGGAGAGTGCATTTTGATCTTTAATGTCGATATATAAGAGATACCCAACTATAGAATATTCTATGTAAATAGATAGCTCTTCTAGCAAGCAGCAAGTTCTGGCTTTTATTTATAGAGTTTATAATTTAAATCTTTTCTTGGTTTGACTAATCCTTCCTTTAAATGGGCTAGACCTGGGGGAATCAGTCAGAATCAGAAGAAAGCTGTCCAGAAACTGGACAGAAGAATAGTCTTTTTGCTTTGCTTGTGCTACAGCGTCTCTTGCCACTTGCATTCTGCATTCACAATATGATTAATAGTAGCACAATGTAGCCCAGTTGATTGGCATGTTCTTCTATGAACGTCTATGCCTTGTCACAGTAGCTCTCTCTTAAAAGACATTAGGTGCCCACTGGGAGAATATGATTTATCCGCTAAGGCCAGAATTGAAGAGTGCGCTCATAATTAAGCATAGCTTATCCAGAAAGATTGGGGCAGGGAGTGGGGAGGTTGCATTTCAGCAAGCATTGTGCCTCATTTGTTAGTTGACCTTGAAAAAAAGCTGGTATAAGTGCAGCTCCTGAAAAATGTGAAGCACAAACACACATATCTGATCATTTTGGAAGAACAGAGAGGAATTCACCATTAACTTTGGAGGGAGTGTTTGTAGGAGCAGGAGGCAAAGAGAACCTATGTCAGATCCTGAAAAGTTGCTCTGGGTGTATGTCAGTGGCAGGATTGCATAAACCGCTGCTTAGGATTTACTGACTCTAAAACCATTCAAACCAATAACTCCTTCCTCTTTGTGTGTGTTTTTCCTTCTCCACAGAAAAATCGCCCATCAGAATCAAACCAAAGCCAGAATTGATTGCTGCATCTTAACTTCACTACCTGTGGGGTATCCCTGCATTGAATCTCGGAATCCCAGCATGCCTGGGGTATAGGAGGCCTCCCTGCTGGCATTACCCAGCCATACTGGAGCAGGTTTTCTGCACAGAATGGAAGCTGTAACTGGTTAATGTTCCCATATCAAGGTTATTTTGTAGCGTGCACACTCCTCCTTTTTGTAACTTAAACGGGATTAAAGGGTGACTCTTAAACCTTCCAAGCCAAATGCTTTCTGCGACCAGATTTCAGCTACAGACCTGCCTCAGATGCCAGCGGAACCTCCCTGTCTCTCGCTCTCTCTTTTTCAGTTCCTGATACACGTTGGAGCATGTTGTCACTGCTCGGCTATCCAGAGGAAAGAACTTCTGTGGAACTTCTTGGCCTTCCTCTTGACTCATTTCACACTGGCTTTTCTGAAAGGCTGTTTTCTTTTGGCAAGGATGGAATCTCCGAACCTTGTTAAATCTGTGGGGTTTTTGTGCCAAGATTTGAGCATCTCTTCCATTAGTAGTTCCAGCTTCTTGTGTTAGGCTGCTAGTGGAGATTCGAGAAGTTGATTCCATGTTCAGTATGCTCTTGAGGTTAATGCGCTCATAGGCCTGGGCACTGGGGAATAATGCAAGGCTGATGGGCTCGTTCATTAGAAGAAAGAAGTCTTGTTTCCTGCTGGGGGAGAAGTCTAAATGGCTTGCTAAGGGTTTATGCTTCATATGCTTCCCTGGCCGCCTGCTTTTTCCTTTGCTTCCAGAGTCCCACAGCATGAAAAGTCTGAGCATAAGTTCAGCTTCTGAGAGCTTCTCAAAAACAAACGAGTTCAGTCATAGCAGAGGGCTTTGTGATGGCTCCTGCCCTCCTCAGCTTCATTGATCTGGGCAGTGGGCTTACTTTTTGTTTTTAATGATAGAGCCACTTCTCATCTTTGTGAGTTACTAGGTGGGTTTAAGAGCAGACTGAGACAATGCCACCCGCATGGTTCTCCTCTCACAGAAAACCTGAATGTCCCTTCAGTTTCCTGAATATAGGAAATCGTTAATACTTGAAGGCTGGGCTGTGAGCTGAATAGACTTCCCTTGAGTGGATGGTTCATATATCAATAATACCCCATCATGTCGTATTGCTTTTGAAAATATTCAAAATAGTACCTTGGGCTGGTAGTTAAACAATGAAGGGGATTTGAAAGTTGTTTTGCCTGTTGCCAGGTTGGACAAGATCATGGCTGTGTTTGCAATGTTCACCAGAGGGCAGTCTTACTCTAAGCTCTTCATAACTACAACTGTGAAGGAACATTGAGTTGTGTGTCTTAACCTCAGAATTGCTCCAGGAGGGTTGCATTTATTTTTTATTTCTTCAAGCAAATGGCAAGGGAGCACCTGAAAGTCCTGCTGTGGTGGTGTCCTGGGTATCATACAGATGGGGTTTCTTAAAGGGCTTTATTAGACACCCACCCCTGGTTTACAATACAGCTCAGTGCCTGGGGAAATAGATGGAAGAATGCTTCTGCTTTTTCTCTGCCAGTAAGAACAGAAACGAGAAGAACTAATGAAAACCAAATCTGCAAAGCCCATGAAGAGAAAACACTACTGTGTGCCACGTGGCCTTAGAGAACAGGCTTGGACTTAGCTAAATCGCTTTGTGATTTCCTGATCCATACTCTTCTTGATGACTCAGGTGGAATTAAAAGTGTTGTTCAGCCTCCAGGAAAGTTCTGTCTTCTCCATTTGCTGTACATGGCCATAATTTGGCTGAATTCCTTTTGGGTGCTCCTTAAAACAGGGAAGGTAGAAGCAGGGTAGGTAGCAACAAGTTCGTAATACCTTCATTCCTCTAATGTCTTGTGTACCTTGGTTAGGAGCCAAACTCAATACTGTGTTTCTGGGTAGCTGCAACATTGGAGATACCATGACATCCCAGTGTTTTTCTTCCAGCAGGAGACTGAGCTAAAAGATGAAGAGAATATTTATGCAGAAGGAATGAATGATTGGCTCTCTACATTCTAAGAATGTGTGTAAGGGATAGAGATGTTAACATACCCCAGAGTTTTGCCGCTCTTGGCTATGTTAGGATTGCCATCTTTAATAGCTTTCTATAGAGGTGAAACCCGAAATACAAATGAGGGCCAGAAAAAAAGTGCTCTCACTGCCAGTCTGTCACATCTGCTTCAAAAATAGGATGATAGGCTATGATGTGGTTTCACGAAGCACAAGTGTGAACTTGGGCCCTGGGGTTTATTGTGGCTTATGCAGCAATCTAGCGTTAGCAAAATTACATCTCAGATTGAAATACGAATTCAACCTGTGTCTTTCAGTGGGGAGGGGCAGGGTGTGTGCCTAAGGAACTTCTTGTATGCATTGTACTTCAGTTTCCTGGATTCAGACATGCTCCTATCCCAAGGAGTTGTGTTCCAGTTTAATTTCCCCAAACAAGGAAACTTAAAAGGTATTTCCCACTTGAAAGAGTTCAAACTGTAGCAGAGGTTGTGCAATAGACATAACCCCCAACTCGGTCCTTATCTAGAAGGTACCTTGCTGCCTTCCCGGCCTTGATTCAGCCTCCCTCCCTCCCTCCCTTGCTCAAAGCCTACACAAGTCTTTCTTTGGTGGAGCTATTCCTATTCTGGCGTGTGTGTGTGTGTGTGTGTGTTTGGGAGCGGGGTTAGTGCCTGTAGAACTGCTGTAGTTGTCTAGCCTTGATGTGGTTTCTATGCCAACTCAATGCAATCCTGGGAGTAGGAACAGAGGAATTGATTTAACAGTGATCAGTTTAGCAAAACCAAAAGGTTTCCTACCCCAACTCTATAGATAAAGTCCTAATGTATTCTAATTCTCTGTATTCTGATAGCCTTTTCCTTTTCCCAGAAGCTTCCACATTCAACTAAATGTAGCTGGGAACTATGTTACTTCACAACTAATACAAAATCTGTACAGATAGTCCTCGACTTACAACTGCAACTGAGCCCAAAATTTCTGTTGTTAAGTGAGGCATTTGTTAAATGAATTTTCCCTCATTCTATGACTTTTAGTGCCCCAGTTGTTCAGTGAATCACTGCAGTTATTATGTTAGTGGCACAGTTGTTAAGTGAATCTGGCTTCCCCATTGACTTTGCTCGTCAGAAGATTGCAAAATGGGATCACATGACTCCGGGGCACCGTCATAAACATCAACCAGTTGCCAAGTGTTTGAATTTTGATTCCATGACCTCAGGGATGCTACAACAGTTGTAAGTGTGAAAAAAGGTCATAAGTTACTTTTTTAACGCCTGGTAACTGAACAGTCACAGAAACCTAGCAATTAACTAGTGGAACAGGTTGCCTTCAAAAGCTGTGGGTGCTTCGTCCCTGGAGGTTTTTAAGAAGAGACTGGACAGTCACTTGTCTGAAATGGCATAGGGTGTCCTGCTTGAATAGGGGACTGGACTAGAAGACCTGTGATTGATTGATTGACTGACTGACTGACTAAGTCAAGGACTACCTGTACTACATTTTAATTGATCTTTTCAGTGACATACCATAATCTGCAAACAGCATTCCTGCCGTGACATACCAACCACAGGGGCAAGAAGGCATGCCAGCCTCCAGCTCTCTATCTGTCCCCATAGAGAGATTCTTTCTTGGAGATCTTGGAAGAGGCCTGGCTGAACATTTGCCCAGTTCTGTATTTTACACCTTTTTGCCCATATTTCTTAGTCTCATTATCCTCACCGTTCTGGATTTAAATTCTTCAGTGCCATGAAATGATGGGTAGGAGACCGTAAATGTCAGATGTTGGCTGTGTTTTCCAGTTAATCAGACAGCAGCTGAAGGAAATACTGATATAGGTTAATTTTTATTATCCATTGTCAAAGCTGATTACGATCAAATACTAGCAAATCCTTAACTCTTAAATTCCTATCTAATATGATAGAAACCAGAGGAGGAAAAATTACAGAAGTTGGCAAACCTATCTCAACCAGGGCATGTCCCTCCTAATAATAGAACAGAGTGTCTTTTCTGAAACAATATTGTCAAATCCCTTGGTTGCTCATGACCTTAACGGATAGGAATGTTCCCTCAAATAGACAAGCTGATTGATGATTATGAAAGCGGAAGTAAAACGCATCCCAAAACTTATTTATTTTACTGGGACTTGTATGCTGCTCCAAACCAGAAGTGGGCATTGGGATCAAGGCTATTTATATCTTCAAGTTTGAAAATGATAATCAAAAGCACATTGCAGGAAATGCAATCTGTTTTAAAGAGGGATGTGAGGTAGTATTTAAGAGATGGGTTAAAGCTTGTTTATATATCGGTAGTTTCTCCCAAGGATGCTTCCATAATGTCTCACAGTTTCATGGTGCTATATTAAGCCTTGTTTGCTGGCTGTGCTACAGCTAACTTGGCCTGCTTCCACAGAAGCCACTACTGTATTGTTCTGGAATCTAAATGCAGATGGCACTAGAAAGGTGACATTTTGGTTGAGCTCAAAAGCTTTACTAAGATGTTAAATATGGTGGGGTCTTTCATGACTACAGAAGACCTGAGGAGCAATCCCTCATACCTAAACAGTTTTGGAATTGATGTTTTTAAAACTTGGTTTTGTTTTCATGCTTTTGATAATGCAGAGCTTTTTTTTTTGTTTAATGTCAGTACATAGTTACAAAAGCCTCGGAAAAGTGAATTAGGATCGGTCCTCAAAGTTTACAACTGTCACAACACCCCCTTGTACAGGTTGCCCTCAACTTAACAGTTCTCTTGGTGACCATCAAAATTACAATGGCACTGAAAAAGTGACTTATGATCATTTTTCACACTTAAGACCATTGCAGCATCCCCATGGTCACGTGATCAAAATTCAGCTGCTTGGCAACAGACTCATATTTATGACGGTTGCAGTGTCCTGAGGTCGTGGTCAGATTCTGCGGCCTACTGACAAGCAAAGTCAATGGGAAAACCAGGTTCACTTAACAACAGTGTTACTAACTTGACAACTGCAGTGATTCACTTAACGACTGTGGCACAAAAGGTCGTAAAATAAGGTAAATAACAACGGACTCGGATCGCAACAAAAATGTTGGGCTCAATTGCAGTCATAATTCAAGGATTATCTGTAGTGTCTTGTGGTGTCACATGATTATATTTTGCAACCTTCCCAGCCAGCTTCCAACAAGCAAAATCAATTGAAACCGGATTCAGTTAATAGTCGCCAAATGGCCGTAGGATTCACTTAATGACCACAGTAAAAATTGTCATAAAATTGGGGTCCGGTCATGTGATGACTGGCTTATATATTTAGTGTTCCTATTAATGCAGGGCCTAGTTTGCACACTGGGATTTTGAAAAACAAAGTTGATGATAACTTAGAGCCTTGATGATGAACCTATGGCACAGGTAGCACATGGAGCCATATCTGAGCATGCAAGCGTTGCGCCATCCAGCTGATTTTTGGGCCTTTTGGGTCCACTGGAAGTCATGAAACGGGCTGTTTCCGGCCTCCGGGGGGGTGGGGAAGGCTGTTTTTGCCCTCCCCAGGCTCCAAGAAAGCCTCTGGAGCCTGCGGAGAGCAAAAAACGGGCCTTCCTGGGCCACCGTAACCTTTTTGCCATCGCGGGAGTGTGGCTGAGGGCATTGAATTATGGGTGTGGGCACGCTTGTGCGCAACCTCCCCGCACTCCCCCGACTTTTGGCACGCAACGGCAAAATGTTTAGCCATCATTGACCTAGAGGATATACTGCATCCAGACCTGAGTGTGATACTGAACTAAAAACACACAACACAATTGTTCCAGCTAAGAGGAAATGGTATATAATAAATATAGCTCATAATAAAGAGCAGTAGATCACTGAGAGACCACTTGACAGTTGAGTTAGTTAGGAAGAACTATCACAGAATGATTGTGTTGCTTGTTATAGCTAATAGCCTGCTTTATATACAGGTTTATTTATTTATTTAGCGTATGGCTGGTCACACACAATATTAAAACACTTCATTCTTACAGATTAAAAAGAATTAAAACAATAAAACAAGGAGTAAGAAAACCTAAAAGGAAAACAGAAATAACATTTCAAAGTTTGATGTCGAATTTGGAGATCCAGTCAGTAGCTGCCGTATATACAGGTAATCCTCAATGACCACAATTGAGCCCCAAATTTATGTTGTTAAGTGAGAAATTTGTTATGTGAATTTTGTCCCATTTTACAATTTCTCTTACTACATTTGTTAAATTAATAATCACTACAATTGTTACATTAATAACCTGGTTGTTAATGAATCTGGTTTCCCCATTGATTTTGCTTGTCAGAAGGTCGCAAACAGTGATTATATGACTCCTGGATACTGCAACTGTCATAAATGTGAATCAGTTGTCAAGCATCCAAATGTAAATCATGTGACTATGGGGATGCTACATAAGTGTAAGTGTGGAAAACGGTCACAAGTCACTTTTTTCAGTGATATAATTCTGAATGGTCACAAAAGAACACAAAGACCAGCTGAATTTTGTCTTCCTCATGTAATATTGTATCATGCACAAGTGTCACGGTACAAGAAGTCCTCAACTTACGACCACAGAGTTTCCATTGTTCAGCAAAGCTGTTGTTAAGTAAGTCATGCCCAATTTTATAGCCTTTTGTGTCGTGATTGTTAAGCAACTCATCGCAATTAAGTGAGTCACATGCTCATTATCTGGCTCTCCCCCACCCCCCACCCCCATGGGCTTTGTCGGAGACTGGCTGGCAAGGTTGCAAATGGTGATCACATGACCCTGGGGCGCTGCCACCATCATAAATACGTGCCAGTTGCCAAGCACCTGAACATTGATTACATGATCACAGGTATGCTATGATGGTTGATAGCGTGAGTACCAGTAGCAAGTCCCTTTTCTTAGTGCCATTGTAACTTTGAACAGTCACTAAATCAATAGTTGTAAGTCCTTCCAAGGGCTCTCATAGTCGTTCTAATATAAGAGATAATGGCAATGATTTGGCATTTGGAGGGGCCTGAAAAGAGAGGGCTAACCAGAAGCTGCCTCATAGCTGCGCTCATGGTTTGTAGAACAGCTACGGCATCCCTTCCTGTTAATTATCCTGCTGTCCAAGTATCCTAGCTTGGTTTCCTTAAAGACCATCGTGGAAGGGGGAACACTCTGTATAAGCAATTATGCAAGTGATATAAGCTGTTTCCATCCTCCTAAGGCATCCCTGGAGAGTAATTCAGCAATGCGTGGTTCTGTATTTACTGGTTTTATAAACCAAGTCAACCAGGTGAGTCTCTGAGGATTTGATATTCATCTTCCGATTAATTTTTTTTTTACATTATCCTCCTACCTGTCCTCTCACTCTCTCTCCCCCCCCCCCCGGCCTGGCAATTTAAATTCACTAAACCCAATAGGAGATCTTCCTACACAGTTCCTTTTAAATCTTCCCTAATGCAAAGCTTGGATAAGGAGCTTATATCTTGTACAAGAAGGCTCTGCGGACTGACTCAGGGCAGTCGTTCATTTACATTTTAGTAATAATGGTAAAAACAAACACAAAAATCAGGCAAGAGATTTCCTTCCCTCAAAGTGAAATGTAACTTAACGTCCATATTTAGTATGGTTTCATAATATGGTTGCACATTATGCTTAGGAGTGTCATATTCCATAATATGTAGAAGGTATGTTTACATGAACTATAAAGCATTTGAAAGAATTGTACAGATCTCTCTGCTGCTTCCAAAACCTTAACCTGTGGCCTACATGGATGATACTTCAAGGTAGGGTTAAGGTAAGAGGCAAAACCTTATCTGGGCTGCTGAAACACAGATGGCCACTAGATGGTAGCATACCCCTTTTGCAAATGTTTGCTTCCATCTACTGGTTTTCTGTATTTTTGATCTAAACAAGACCACTAAGGAGCAGGAGGAGACTCAAGCTTCCTGTATTCTGTGCATGATGGTTCCAACCACCAGTTTGGTCACCAGAAGAGTTTTTCTCTGAAACATAAAAATAACTAACTGCATTGGCATCAGACTCAGTACCACCTTATAAGCAATTTGCATTTTGGTAATATTCCAAAACCTTAAGTGTCATATAACTAGATATTAGGAACTGCTTATAGATATCATATTGCTCAATTTATTTTACATGTTACATGCTAACAATGGCTAGCTACTGTAGGAGGGCCACTATCTTGAAATGCAGTTTAGAAATTCATTAAATAAATTGGAAAAAAATGAATGCAATTGCTAAAGATGCAGATTTATGATCTTGAAACCATATAAACCATAGCTTTGGGCAATAGAAGTAGAGGAAGAAGGGTATGTACTAGTTAAATAAGTACCTTAAATCCTTCAAAACTCTCTTCAAGAGAAAGCAACAGTTCAGTAGAACATTATAACACAGTTTTATTTTCAAAATACAGCTTGTAAAATTCACAGCCATTAAGCAAAGGGCCAGGCAGGTTGGGAATTCTAAAACTTGTGCCAGACTGGAGAAAGCTGTAGGGATATTCTTTACTGGTGGCATTTCCATAGGATAGTGGTGCATCTCTGCTATTCTGCCTGTGGGTATGTGAGAAAAATCTGTGTAGAAATTTCCCATTGCCCACTGGCTTCCTTCCCTCAATCTCCTTATTTTCTATGGTCCAGAAAGTACAAAACAGGCCCAGCTGATTTTGTTCAAAAGACAAAGCAAAGCCCCATGTTGAGAAACCTACACCATGCCCTATGGACACCTCGGGAACATGTTGCACTGGTATCACCCAAGCACTATTTCAGTAGCAAGTGTTGGCATCACCATGGATACCAGCAGAAGAGTGTGAAATTTCCCACCACCTGTGATGACCATGCTTTCCTTATAGCTAGAGCCAAACTGTACTGCAATTGTCTACTTTGTATTGCATATTCCAAATTGTGCTTTTTTTTTATGTACACAAAATTCAGAAGAGGATTTAAATTTAAGGCAAACCAAGGATAATTATGGCTGCATTTCAGGGAATGCTTTCTCCCATAACAAATACCCTTAAGTCATCAGTAGATGTCCATATCACATGAAGGGGATGGCGATGAGAAGATATACAAGGTTGACATCCTGGCTTCGGAATAGCTTTCCTAAAGCTATTCCTGATTATCCACCCTGCTTCTTTTTAACTGCCTTTGTTGAAGTCCACAACTTATAACCACAATTGAGCCCAAAATTTATGTTTTTAAGTGAGACATTTATTAAGGGAGTTTTGCCCATTTTACAATCTTTCTTTCCACACTTGTTCAGCGAATCACTGCAGTTGATAAGGTAGTCATCTGGTTGTTAAATAAACCTGGTTTTCCCATTGACTTTGCTTGTCAAAAAGGTTGCAAAAGGTGATCATGTGACCTTGGGACCCAGCAACTGTCATAAATATGAACCAGTTGCCAAGCGTCTGAATTTTGATCACATGATCATGGGGATGCTACAAAGGTCATAACTCTGAAAAATGGTCATAAGTAACTTTTTTTCAGTGCCACTGTAACTTTGAATGGTCACTAAATGAACTGTTGTAAGTCGAGGACTACCTGTCCCTTCCTCTTACTAATGTGTTAATGCTTTTAACATTTAATTTAAAAAAGGTTTGTAAAGTATCTACAATTATGTTAGTAAAGGGGGACTTCAGTAAAATTCACCAAACTGGCTGTGGAGAATTTTTCAGTGGAGAATTTAGTATTTTTAGTATTTACTAAAAATACTAAAAATAAATCATATAAATAAGACTGTTATGTATAATTTGATGCTAAGGACATAACAACTACAGTTATTGGAATTCACAATGACCTTCATGTGGTGAGATAAATTCTAGTTGTAGCCATGGTGATGCCATTCAGCACAGCCTGAGGTGATGTTTCGGTGATACTGGTGTTTCTTGTTCCTGAGTCAGCACAGGGAGTTCCTCGATGCAATGAATGAAAATTGTTGCCCTTTGCCAACGTCAGGTATGGAGCTTTTGTTATAAACTGGCCTGCTTACTGTTCTTGCACAAACTGGGTGGGACTGGCATAAACTGAGCTATTCTAAAGTTATTACTGCTTAGACAAAAGAGCAGTCTTTATGCAAGCCAGTGGCATAAGTGAATGTTAGGACTGCGCAAGGTTTAAAAATGTTGTGAAGAAAGTTCTTCGACTTTTCCATGTTTGCAATGCCACTTCTGCTCTTTTTCAAATCCTGCACAGACCTAGTCAGTATACTGGAGATTTCGGTGGGTTTTGTTTGTCCACCTTAGCTGCATGTATATGTGATGAACATTCTATTAGGATTTGGCTGTTAGAGATTTACTTAGCTTTGGGGAATAAGAAGAAATGTAGTGTTAGTATTCAAAAATAATATTTTTAAAACATATGTTTATATTTAATAACAATAATATAAATAAAAAATAATATAATATCATTTAAAAAAACAATTAGGTGAGTGTCAGAGAGTGATGCCCTCAGAATCTGACGCTTTCATCAAAAGTTCATTAGGCCAGTGCTGTAAGCTCCTCCCTTTGTGTGTGTGTGTGTGTGTGCCTTGACACAATGCACTTATTAAAGGGAAGAGACTTGCATTATTGCAAAAGGATGCTGGTTTTGTCCCTTTTTCTTTTCTTGACCTGCTCCTCCCTCTGCCGATATTGCTAAGGCACCAAGCCATATCATTGTGATTGCTGAAAATTAAATTCAGGCAGGTGAAGGTTTAGCAAAATAATGTTTCTAAATCTATTCTACTCTAGTTTTGTCAATGATACACATGTCACTCAGGAAGGCTGAAAATTAGTATCTTCCTCCATTTCAACTGCTCTGTCTGATAGTTGGAAGAAGATTTTGTTGGTAGTTGTGAAGACATGTCCGACCCATCATGACCCCATGGACAACGTTCCTCCAGGCCTTCCTGTCCTCTACCATCCTCTGGAGTCCATTTAAGCTCATGCCTACTGCGTCAGTGACTCCATCCATCCACCTCGTTCTCTGTTGTCCCCTTCTTCTTTTGCCCTCAATCTTTCCCAGCATTAGGCTCTTCTCCAGTGAGTCCTTCCTTCTCTTTAGGTGGCCAAAATATTTGAGTTGGAAGAAGATACAAGAATTAAAAAGAGCTATGGTAGATTTGCAACCAACACTATTTAACCATTTTATTTCTCCCAGACATTGCTAAACTACAACTCCAACAGCTTTAGGCAGAATCCCCAATGGAGAAGGAACCTGGTAGTATAGCTTTATAGAGTTCTAAAGATCCCTGGTTCTGCACTTGGGGAGTTATTTTTATTGTTTTAACAAAATATCTTTTATGCTTGCAAAGAGTGTTTTGATTTTCCTGAGGAAAAAATTAAATAGAAGATTGATTGATTGATTGATTGATGAAAGTAGAGTGGAGTAGCGTAAAAAGCAAAGCAAAACAAAGTTCCAATTTATGAAAGAGAATCAGGGCTAGAAGATTACTTTAAATTCCATTTCATTTTAATCCAAGCCTCACAAGTACAATAGTTTGTGCTTCAGGTTAAGACTGACTATTCTGTTTAGTTTTCAAATTCTTGATAAGTCATATATGGATGATAATTGATGAATAAGCATTACATATTTACTTCTCCTATTCCCATGATGGCGAACCTAGTGGGCATACCAGCTCAGCTCTGGGGCGCATGTGCGCGCCAGCCAGCTGATTTTCGGGCCTTCTGGGACCACCAGAAGTAGGGAAACAGGCTGTTTCCTGCCTCTGGAGGGCAGGGGGTGGGTGGGGAAGGCCCGTTTTTCTTTCTTACCTGGTCCCAGATCATCTCTATTTATCTGGGAAGGGCAAAAACAGCCTTTCCCACTCCCTTGGAGGCTCTATGGAGGCTGAAAGGGCCCATTTCCCGACTCCCGGTGAGACAGGAAGTGACTTTTTTTGCTGTCCCCATCCTCCAGAGATTCCTAGAAAGGTTCCTTAGAGACTCCTGGAGAGGTTCTGGAGTCTGGGGACAGCAAAAAATGTCACTTCCTGTCCCACTGGGAGTTAGGAAATGGGCCCTTTCAGCCTCCGTATGGCCTCCACAGGAGTGGGAAAGGCTGTTTTCGCCCTTCCCAGATAAATAGAGAGGATCTGGAGCCAGGTAAGAAAGAAAAACGGGTCTACCAGGCCATCATGTGCCAGGAGCGGGGGGGGAGGGGTTGCACGTGCATGTGCGTGGGCACGTGCGCACGCAACCCTCCCCTGCCCCCCTCTCCTGGCACGCAATGGCAAAAAGGTTAGACATCACTGGCCTATGAAGTACTCCTTCATGCAAAACTATGCCAGCATCCATGTCTACCCTATGTCAGTTTATGTTTTTAGTTACTTAAACTTTCTCTACTCACCCTACTTGTTCAGACATTGTGGCAATGATAGAGAGGAAATCTTTAAGCGGAGAAAGTGAATAAAAAAGTTCTTTATGCATATCAGTCCCAAAGCATGTCAATATTGCCTTGTTCTTTTGTGCTGTCCTCTATATTGACTTAGCGTGTCCAAGGACCCATTCAACGAACCCAACAGTTATGGGAGGTTTTTTTTCCTAATAATTGAAAATTAGATGGGAAAATGTCTTAATGTCTTATTTGCATAACTGTATTCAGGTAACTAGGAAGATTTGGGCTGCATCAGATCTGATGCCATTTTACTCTAGGTTTCTGTTCCTACAGCAGCCAATCAGGATGTTTCTGAGATACTCACAAGAGAGTAAAAAAAGAACTTGGTCGTCTAAGCAAGGTTCTTCAGAGGAGTATTGTCACAAACACCGTAATAATATAATCAATGTCATAATAATTTGATATTATCTTCCATTATTTTTTTCTAATATTTTCATAAAGTCATCCAAACTGACGGCTGTTGTTCCATCTTGTTCTTTGGCAACTTTGTTAATTCATTGCTATAAAAATAGCGTGCTTGTTGTTTTCATTGTTACTGTTTCTGCAAGGTGGGAAATGAATTAATGGAGGCAATTCTGGATGATTATAGAGATTTCCTCAATTGCATAGCCTAGCCAAGATCTCCTTAAGTTCCATTGTTCTTTGGGGTTCAAATTTTCCTGAGTAACTGTTATGAGTTATTAGAAATGCATGAAAGTCTTCTTGCTGCAGGGATTAGAAGCTGCGTCTTAAGAGTTTTAAGAACTACTTTTGACCTCACAAATTGAACAGTATCAGAAAGTTAATAGTCTTGGCAAGAAAAGCCAGCATCCAAGATTTTTTATTCCAGCTACCTCTATTATAATAAAATATCACTAAACATCACTGAAGTTCTTCTTTAAGCACATGCACCTGGGGTGGGTTCTACTTACCTTTACTACTGGTTCACAGCGGGGCTGTGCACGCTGTTCTGTGCATGACATCAGGGTCAGTGGGTGGAGTCTCCCGCCAGTTTTATTACCAGTTCTATAGAACAGGTTCTATAGAACCGGGGGCAACCCACCACTGACATGCACACTCATGCTTTCATGGGTACATACGTTTGTGTGCATGCACACACTGGGAACTGATAATGTGGTAGTTCACTAGATGGCAGTAGCCAACTCTTGGAGCTTTTCACTATAGGTTACTGAGTCTATCTGGTAGGAGGAGGAGGAGGGCTGGTGTTTCTGTGTACTTTCAGTTGGCATAGAACCTACGGCAGATCTCGATGACAGCTGTGAGAAGGCAGCTTTGTCTCCACTCTGCTTACCCATCCAGACAATCAAAATAGATCAAATGGAAGTGGTGTAGATAGCAAACATGAATCGCATCATTGCTGATTTGCAGGTTAAACTCACAATAGTGTCTGTACTATTATATCATTGGGCAAAACACTTTTTAATAGCTTTCTTATGATACATTTTAAATGGGTTTTAAGATGGTTTTTTAAATTGTTTTATATAATTGGATTTTAAATGGTTTCAGCCTAATTATTTAATTTATTTTAAATATTTTTAACTTTTGTATGTCATTGTATTTTATTTGGCTGTTCACCGCCCTGAGTCCCTTCTGGGAGTAGGGCGGTATACAAATTCGATTAAATAAAATAAATAAATAAATAAATACATTTTAAAAAGTGAATTGGTCTGCAAACTGGATACGAGACAGAGGACTCATCTGTATACAGGTGCTTTTCTCATCTCTTGTAGAATTGAATTGGAACCCATTGAGTCACCTGTATTGTCCTGCTGACTTGGTCATCTGACTTAGCTCTGCACTTCATGGATGGGTTTCAAAGATTATATTAATAGTAGAAATCAATAGAAATCTTATATCAAGGGGCCAGGAACTCTTGCATATTGTCATGTTGCATTTGTATCCATACGCAGTTGTAGCATGGTGAATGGACACGTATATCTTATGAAGTATGGTCTCGTATCTGTGATCTTAAACCAAAAATGCAGATGGTATAGCATAACAGGCAAGTGGCTTTGTCAGCCCATTCATGAAATGTCCTCATGTTGGCATATTAATTTACTGCCAGTTCAGGTTTACTCTATCTTAATAAATGATCAGCAAACATTTAGCCAGTATACAACTGCCATTAATTCAGACCAGGTGTCAAATGCCAAAGACCCTCCATGATTGAAATCAGCAGGCCCTTCATTGTTGACTTCATTTTCACAGTTGAAAAAAATATCAGACTGAGTGAGTGGAGTGACTCTCTCAATTTTAACCTATTCTTATAGATCACGGGTAGGCAAATTATGTCCTTCATAAATCATATCTCATGCAAGAGTGATAATTCCCTTTCCTGGCAGGCGGCTAAATGAGAAATGGGGGAAAAGGAATAAGATAGAAAATGGGGGAAAGGAAAGATAGCGTGGGTAACCCCCCCGGTAAATGAACCCAAAGGAAATATAGTGCTCAACAGAGAAAAATGTCCCCCACTCATATTACTTTATAGAAGCTAGAGATATTATGGGCTTTCAATAAAATAACACTGAACATCAATCAATGCTGACAAGAGTCAGAATACAGAATTAAAAAATGGGAAGAGACCTTGGAGGTCTTCTAGCCCACCCACCCCTGCTCAAGCAGGAAATCTATACAATTTCAGACAAATCTCTTCTTAAAAGCCTCAAATAATAGAGCACCCATAATTCCTGGAGGAAGCTCTTCCACTGGTTAATTGATCCTAGGCATTTGGAGCCCCTACTCCTCCCTTTCCTATCACTGGCTTCTGAAACAACCATTAACTTCTCCAAGGAGGCTGCTGGAGGCACTTTTCTAACCTGGAACTAGGTTATAACAATGTATCTAAAAATGCGACACCTTCCTGTTCTCCATTGTGGCCCTTCCTAATTTGCTTACATTTTTAGCATGGAACTACCAGAAGAGACTGGATTACCACTATTTGAACTGGATTTATGCTACCTATTCACCACTATTGTGGTTAGTGCAGAAATTTCTTCTTTGTCAGTTCTACGTTATAAGCATTTGTTAATATGCCACAAATTAGTTATCACCTTTAAAGCACTCCATGGCTTAGGGCCTGGGTACTTACGAGACCGTCTTTTGCCACCAATAGCCTCCCACCGACCAGTTCATTCTCACAGGGAGGGACTACTCAGGGTACCGTCAGTCAAATTGTGCCGACTGGCGACTCCCAGCGGGAGGGCCTTCTCTGTAAGGGCTCCAACCCTTTGGAATGAACTGCCCCCTGATATACGAAACATCCCTAATCTCCGTGATTTCCGCTGTGCCCTCAAGACCCTGATGTTCAATCAGGTGGGGCTAAGCATGTTAACTGGGAATGATTAAAATATTATATAATTCTGGGTTTTATTTAATTTGGGCTAAACTATGCTATAATTTTAATTATCAATTTTATGATGTTTATGTATCTTTTATTTTTTCTTGACTGTACACTGCCTTGAGTCCTGCGGGAGAAAGGCGGTATAGAAATATAATAAATAAATAAATAAATAAATAAATAAATAAATAAATACATACATACATACATACATACATACATACATACCACAATGCATTTGGTTTCTGGTAGCCATCAGTTCTAGGTTTAGATGACTTGTTAGTAAAGCCTTACTCTGCTTGGTGTCCTCAAAGTGTATTCAGCTGTAAACCCCATCATCCCTGGTTACCACAACTCAATTGGCTGGGGTTATGGGGACTATAGTCTATCATATAAGAGCCCTGGTGGCGTAGGTGCAGTATTGCAGGCAAACTGTGCCCGCAGCCTGGTGTGTGATCTTGATAGAGCTCAAGGCTGACTCAGCCTTCCATCCTTCTGAGTAAAATGAGGAGTCAGACTGTTGGGGGCAATATGCTGACATTGTAAATCGCTCAGAGGGTGCTGTAAAGCACTATGGAGCGGTATATAAGACCAAATGCTATTGCTATTGCTATCCTATCTGAAATTTTAACTGGGAAACCTAAAATAATTACACAATTCTAATGTGTGGTCTTATCCTTTACTGTAAACAACTGGCATTGGGATCCTTGCAAGGGGTGAAATAAGAATGGAGAACTGAGTATTCATATGCCATTTGATCATCTTACAATTCTAGGTAAGACAACAAAGGCCCTCATACGCTCTGCTAACATCAGAACAAATCTGAATTCATTGAAAATATGAAGAAATGTCTTGCTATGAAATAATATTTGTAGCTCAGGTTTTAGATTATGGCAGTGGTTGGCTCTCTATGCTTGTTTCAATTTAGTTTCGTTACCAGACTAGGTAACATCATTAGCAGGATTTTCTTGTCCTATTTTCCTTAGCTTTATAAATGTCTTGTGTGCCAGTTTAGTCAGTTGGTTGCTCGTTTGGAGCTATATTTAAATTCTGAGCAGCTGATTGGTTGCCTTGTTGATTGGTCGTTCGAATAATCTGGTTTCTTACATATTCATATGCTAGGTCTACATCAATATGCTTGTTAATTGCTCCTTTGGTGGAATATCAATAAGTTCACGTATATGTGGCAGGTATTGGCATGGCCAGTGATTTTTGTTCCTTCCCAATCAAACTGGTGTTGTTTCTTATCAATGTGGTTTGAGATCAGGGATTTTTGGTCGTGCCGTTTAACTGCCAGTTGATGTTCATGAACCCTTGTTTTCAATTGCCTTCTTATTAAATCCCACATAGAATTGGTTACAATCGTTGCAATTGATTTTGTATAGTATGGTTGCTGTTGTCTTCCTTCTGTATTTTGTTTTTGACTTTAGATAGCTCTTTTCTGACTGTAAATGTGGGTTTGTGAGCCGTCGTTATTCCTAGGGGTTGCAGTATTCTGGCAGCCATTTTGGATGTCCCTTTGATGCATGGCAGGCCTTGTTTTTGTGTTGTGGTTGGCTGTTGTATTTTGTCAGAGTTTGGATGACAAGGATCGTATTATGAAATTTTGGGGATAGCCATTGTGAAGGAAAACATTGAAAAGGTGTTTCTCTTCTGCTTTTCTTAATGACTCGATGCTGAAGTGTGTTTTGGCTCTTTTGAAAAGGGTCTGGATGCAGCTCTTCTTGTGTGCAGTGGGGTGGTTGCTTGTGAAATTTAGAATTTGGTCTGTGGGCATGGATTTTCAGCATACACAGCTTGTTAATTTGCCGTTATCTTATCTCCTTCTGACAATATCTAGGAAGGTGAATCATCATCCTGAGTCTTGCCAATTCATTTTCTCAAAAATTGCTTGTTCACTTCATCCTTTTTTCCTAATAGAAAAGCCGGCAACAGCGAATCCAATATCTATTTGTATATGCTATAGCTGGTTACATCTGACAGGTTCATCTGAAGAAACAATTATACAAGATTAGTCCTAATTTTCCACTGTAGAACAAAATCTTTCCAATCAAGAAAGAGAAGTAAATGTGTCTCTTCCGGGATTGAGCAAGAAATAAGTCATTCAGAAGAGAGAAAATTAAATATTAGTGTAAGGGGAAAACCAGGAGAATTGGACTGCTCTGAACTATAAAACAACAGCGAGATAAAGCATCAGCACTGGTGCGAAAGCCAATTAAAAGGACTGGAGGAGAGAATGATAAATTAATCCAATTCCTGAACATTTGAAGAATCCCCAAAGGGATGGTATTAGATCTCAAAATATTGGAGAATTCTGCTAATATTTTTTTTGAAGTATTTTAAACATCTCTTTCTTCTGCGGATAGTCCATAACTATCTAGGTTGTGTGCAGTTGTGCAAGGTGACCAAATCTGGGCTACAAAATTCTGAATGACCACAAGATGGCAGCAAAGACATACAGGAAAATTAATGCTCTAGTGCCCCCTAGCAGTCATTTATAATATTGGGGGACATGTTCAGAGAGAAGGCAAGAGAAGACAAAACAAGAAAAAAAGAATTCTCTGCCTGGAAAGACTAGAAGATAGGAAGAGATTCAGTCTTATGATAACCTACTGTCATCGTCTTTTCTTGGGAATCTTTAGAAGGAGGTCTGCCAGCAGATTTTTAAATTATCTTCTTATTCTGGTTTGTAGTGATATGGGAGCATAGTTCTGCGTCCAGCTAAAGATGCAAAACCTTTGTGTCAAAAACCAGATTTGTTCTTTGAACCGTGTTATAATGGTTAGTTTACAGTTTGATGAGGATTCAGGAGGCAATTTTATAAGTCCTCCATTAGCAACAAAAAGAACCACCCCTTTGCCAGTTCACAAGGAAGCCACTAGAAAGAAACTGGAAATGTTTCTGCCTATTGGATTAGAGGATAAAATGATTCTGGATTAGAAATTGCTGAAATTCTTGCAAATCTATCCCTTTAATTTCAATATATCCTGCTAAAGATTCTGTGAGAATCTTGTGTGAAAAAAATATATTTTCAGTTGCGTTGGTGGCCAAGAGCTTACTATATATGGCAGAGCTATAGTCCAAAAGCAATGGGTGGAGCCAAGGAAAATAATTTATTTTTATATGTTGACTCTTCCTCAAGGCTTTTTACCAGGAGACAGGATTGCTTAGGCAATGTCCTCTGATACATGAGCCAGATAACTAAGTCAGGTCAAGTCTCCTTTGAGTCAAGCTGGATTTATGGTGACTTCATAGACACATCCATGCAGTTCTTTTGACCACAGCATGGAAATTCTGTACCACTGCTGACTTTTAGGATCTTTTTTAATTTCTGAGGCTAATAATATACAGCCTCCAAGTACTAAATACATCCAACCCTGCTTAGCCTCCCAAATGATCCAAAATACCAGACAACAGCTATCACTTCTTGAAAAATTCCTTCCTTCCTTCCTTTCTTCCTTCCTTCCTTCCTCCCTCCCTCCCTTTCTTTTCCACAGGATTGTTGTATATATTTGAAGCAGCATATTCAATTCAAAGATCAAGGGCCTTAAGGAGGAAAACAATAACTTACATCCATTGGTGAAATTCAAATTATTTTACTACCGGTTCTGTGGATGTAGCTTGGTGGGCGTGGCAGGGGAGGGATACTGCAAAATCTCCATTCCCACCCCACTCCAGGGGAAGGATACTGCAAAATCCCCATTCTCTCCTCACTCCTGGGGGAAAGGATATTGCAAAATCTCCATTCCCACCCCACTCTGGGACTAGCCAGAGGTGGTATTTGCTGGTTCTCTGAACTACTCAAAATCTGCGCTACTGGTTCTCCAGAACCTGTCAGAACCTGCTGGATTTCACCCATGCTTACATCTGTCTATCAGCAGCTTTTAGCACCTGGAGAGTGCACATTAAGCAGGCATACAGATCACCTGGCTATTGCATAACATTCAAATTAATTGTATTGCTGCTTAAGTTATGTAATTGTTTCTGCCTTCGAAGCCATTCTTTGAATCACTATCTCATGCATAATTTATGTAAATCTGACTCCTCTTTTTTAAAATATAATTTCCTCATTTTGAGGTAATGGTTAAGTGGCCTCCCTAATATATGCAATTTTAGGAGGACATCCACACCTCTAGAAGATTTGAGAGCTAGCATAGTATAAAGCCTGATAACTTATTGGGGTGACAGAGAAGTTGGATAGGACTGGATAATCTCATGGCACAATGCTAGTGTTGTGCCCTTCAACAGTGGCAGGAACTGTTGCAGATATTATCATCAGCCTGCAATAATCACAGTGGGTTGCCTGGCACCAGTTCAAATGTTACACGGCAGAATAGAATCGGAATGGAGCTGAAGCAAGTAATTAAAATATCCTTTTCAATGTCTCTACACTGAATTATTGTCTAAAATAAATTCATACAAAGCAATATCACCCACCTTCATCCTCAGCCAAATATAGTTAAACCCAAAGACAGTAAAAAAGAGATGCAGTCAAATAGTCCCCTGGCGCGTCCATTTTCAAATTATGATAGAATTGTTAGATCAAATCTACAAAAGGCAACAGATTATCGAGTAGCTGTCTTTCCTTTTGTTATTATCAGCTGATATGCTGGTTTGCTTTTTTCCCTCTATACTTGTAGGTGGAACACTAGTTATTATCACATGTGTTTAGTTGATATCCAGAATGGGCTGCGGAAATGCATTCCTCTAGAGCAGTGGTGGGATTCAAGTAATTTAACAACTGGTTCTCTGCCCTAATTATTTCTTCCAACAACCAATTTGCCAAACTGCTCAGAAAGTTAACAACCGGTTCTCCCGAAGTGGTGCAAACTGGCTGAATCCCACCACTGCTCTAGAGTTAATTTTTAAATTGTTTGAAATTTTCAGCCTGGATGGAAATCAGAAAGCTGCCAGCTAACCCAGGAAGGTGTTTTAATTATTATTATTTCATATGTGACATCGCTGATATAGCTGCCCTATGGCTTCCAAGACCAAAGTGCTAAAAATCTAACTTTTAAAATTATGGTTTCCTGGAATGTACTTCTAATTATTCTTTGGTGTTTTGCATTTGTGCCAGCTTTCAGCTCAACTTAGACTACATAGTTTTTCATGGGAAGCTTTTGCTTCCTCATGCTTTTCAGAAGCAACAGAAAATTTTTCTTTCTGATTTTTAAAATATTGCTTGAAGGGGCATTTCTTTTTCAAGGCTGTGGATTTTTGATGCTACATGACCTTGCCCTGTACTGATTTATTTCTTATTTATTTAAAACATTTACATAGCTGTCCATCTTATATCAAACTCTGGGCAGCTCCCAGTCAACAATTAAAACAGTATCAGTAATAATTTCCGTTTCTATTAGCTGAAATTGCTTTACTAATTTGCTTGCACTGTTGGATGCCATTTTGATAGTTTAAGACGGTGTTCCTCAAACTGTGGTTGGTGGACCCCTGGGGGGGAGTGATGTCATCATGGGAGGGGGGGTGTCCACAAATGCTTGAAGAAATGTTATGATTTAAATCTTGAGTTAAGTCTTGGTGGTCCGTGGCCATGGTCCGTGGCTACAAAAGGTATTTAAAGGGGGATCCGTGGTGAAGAAAAGATTAAAAATCATTGGTTAGTGTTAGGCAAAGAAAGCGGCAATGAATTTTTAGAAGTAGCAATATAAAAATATTTTAATAAAACAAACATAACTGGGTGGATGGTATGTGCTATATGCGAATAGTCTTCAGAGTAAAGATAAACAAATATGGTAATACAACAGTGATAAGCATCATATCACCCTATTTTGCCTAGCCTAACTTGATATCTTCTAGATTATTTCAATTCCAATTTCCATTAGTCTTCACCAAAGAAACTACTGGCCTTGCTGATGTAAAAGGCTTTAATGGAAGATAATATTTGTAGCTCAGGGTTAAACTCAGAGGTCCTTGATGCTCTCAGAGTTGGTTGTTTTCTTGAAGATGTTGCATTACCCAACTAGGTAACATCATCAGTGCAATAAGGAGGTTTACAATTCAATGTGTCAGAAACTACACCAAGCTGGGGAAGGCAAATCTAATACAAGCTATATCTTGAGTTGGGCATTTGTCTTTGCTATTGGCCAAAGACACTAATGGGCAACTTGGCTGAGGTCTGTAATCATGTTTGAATGTACTTTGAGCCATACCGATCCATTGACTGACAGGCAATTGCCAGGACTGCTCCGCATTCTTGCTGCAAGTGCCACGGATTGTGACTCTTCCTCTTCCATTACTCAGAAGTGCCTTCAAATTGGTTTTATATGATGTGCTACCTCGGTTCAAGTTTCTGCTGTCCTTGGCTGGTTATGGAGTGAGGGGCCAGTGATGGAGGGATGGTTCCTGCTGTCAGAGCAAGAGATGATGAAGAATTCTCCTCCATCACACCAGCTGGAGGTAATTGCTACAGGAAAAGGAAAAAAAATAGTATTTAATTGAAGGATGTGAAGATTTCTGTGGGTTCTGTTCATAAAGCAATAGGGAAATCTGCATGCACATGTGATTAAATGCTGCAGACATGTGGTTAAAGATTGGATACTTAGACCCTTCAGTCTCTGGCTGAGAGCTTCATATTCTGGCTGAATTACTTTATGGGCTAGGGCTGTTCCTGTTGATTTAATGTTTTTCCATAGTATGTTTTAAAGATCATTCTCAAAATACTTTAAAAACCTCAAATGACAATGACCGCTCTTCCTTTTATATTTCTAGTTTATGGGGGGGAAAAAATCACAGTTCCAGATCACTTTCTGTCCTTTTCTTGTTTCAGCCTTCTTCTTTTACTGCTACAAAATTATAAACCCACAGCCGACTCCCTCCTCAAATTATAGCAACTACCTCCTGTGCAAGGTTTTTGTTCATGGGTACACATATATAATAAATTAAAATCATTTTTTTCCAGAGAAAGAAAGAATGAAGAGGAAACATGTCCCTTTAATTGAAATTTTATGCCTAGCTAAAAGTTCCCATATTTTTTTTAACCATCTAGTAATAGATGGCAGATGCTTGCATCAGTTGCTCTTGTGTTATAACAACAGCAGCAGTGGCAGCAACAACGACACATTGCCTCATGATCTAAAACTCTTCACTAAGTGAAGAAAGACTTTATTATGGGATTCCAAACTACGTGGTGTTGGGTGGCTATAATAAATTTGAATAAATAAGTTTATTCAATTTAGATTAGAACAGAAGCAATCTTGGGCATCCGTCTGGTTTATTCCGTATCTTTTTTAAAAATCTCATTGCTGAATTCATATTTCGAAGTAGCTGATGTCATATGTTTAAGCAAGAGTCGTGAAGGATCAAAGCAGGGCTGGCTCCAAAATGTCCAAGTAAGAATCTGTCTAGGACGGTGAATAGAATCCCTGAAAGGCAGAAGACACAGCCTGGAGCCCCAGAAAGCCTCAGAAGTGCCTCCAATGCTGACATAATTTTTTTACCAACATGACAGAAGGGGAGATTGGATCCATATGCAGCAAGCAATAATATAAACTTGATTTAATTCAATTAAATATTTTTTTAAAAAAAGTTAAAGGTAAACAACATTAAACAGATTCAGCCCTCCCACCCACCCACCTATTCTTTCTATTTTTTGGTAGTGTTGCTTTCCAGTATGATCTTGTCAGTGATCCTTAGCTTTAAAAACTTGGTGAGCTTCTACCAGAGGTGGGTTTCAGCAGGGTTTCACCAGTTCTGGAGAACCAGTAGCGGAAATTTTGAGTAGTTTGGAGAACCGGTAAATACCACCTCTGACTGGCCCCGCTCCCATCTAGTCTCTGCTTCCCGAATCCCAGCTGATCTGGAGGAAATGGGGATTTTGCAGTAACCTTCCCCTGGATTGGGGAAGGAATGGAGATTTTACAGTATCCTTCCTTTGCCATGCCCACCATGCCACACCCACATAGCCACACCCACAGAACCGGTAGTAAAAAATTTTGAAACCCACCACTGGCTTCTACATTAAGGAACATAGAATGTGAGTCATATGGTAGATCAAGAGTCTTTCATTTTCTTTTTTTACAGAAGAGAAAATGAAACTTGAGCAATCATGCGTGCCCTGATCCCTTAATGGAGGAGAGGTGGGGAGCGGCTGCCTGTGAAAACCACCTTAAAAGTTCATCTGATGTACAAGGTGGCCACTTCAGTCCATCTATGCTAAGTGCTAATATATGTTCCTCGATGGATAAGGTCACATGGTCTCTTTGATTGTTTTTTAAAGCCTTGCGCTATTTCAGTTCTGCTAAATGATTTGAAGAATTGCTTACATCCCTATAAATCTGCTTGTGTTTAAGATCAGTTTAGAAGACTTGATCTGCTATCCAAATATGGTGGCCACTGTCAAAGAAGGGAGTTTGGAATCTTTCTGCAGGAGTTTCTTCCCACAAGACCAGAGGTCTTCAAACTTGGCCACTTTGAGACTTGTGGACTTCAACTCCCAGAATTCTCCAGCTGGCTTCTGGGAATTGAAGTCCACAAGTCTTAAAGCGGCCAAGTTTGAAGACCTCTGCACAAGACGTTGAGATGATCCCAACCCCTCATTGCTTTTGGAAGGTATTAAAATCATCATTCTCCTTAGCTTGTTAACTGAAAGTTTAACAGCATTTCTTAATGCAGATTTTACAATTGCATTTTATCTGTAATGTAATTTTATGGTGGTTTGGTGTATTGTGTCTAAGTAGCCTTGGAAAATGCTATGGACTTGAAATTGTCAGCTTTTCAATCAATCATAAAAACAAACTGGAAGTTGCTACAAAGTTTTTACGAACTGCAGTTTTTTGTGATCCTCCATTTTGTTTTATCTCCAGTGCTCCAGGCTAACAACTTGGATGGAGTATTTGGGGTGGAAAATATCAGTTGTCATAAGCTGAGTTCCTTCTATCAGAATGTAGTACTCTGGAGGACTGCCATATGTGAATGTCTACTATAAACTAAACAAATTCTGAAATGAGCAATGCAGTGAAATATCAAAAAGATGTTCATAGCAAGATGGGGTGGATGTACAGTCATGCTTTAAGGAATTCTTTTGATTCCTTTACCATCAAAGACCAATGGAGGCATTTGTACAGCTAGTCCTTGCTTACCGACCACTCATTCAGTGACCATTTGAACTTACGACAGTGCTGAAAATGGAGACTTTAGGCTTTTATTTTTCTTTTCAGTGTCATTAAAGAAAAGAACCCAACGTAGGTTTAGGATGCAGAAAATTAAATAGAGATTAAACATCAAGAGAAACAATTTATCTCTTATTTCTAACTAAGGAATAAAGACAGCCGTATATTTAAGTGTGTAAGTCATTAACGACAATAGTTTGTCCTTCTGTTACTGAAAACTTTTTAAAAAAACTTGTTTGATTCAAAGAAATGGGAAGTGATGGGTTAACTTGCACAGCATCTAGAATCCTTCTTCCCTTCATTTCTCCAGAAATCTCTTTCTCCAATTCATTTCTACATTTTTCTTTTGTAATCTCAAATCACACACAAAAATGTCCAAACCAACAATCCCGGGCGTGCCACAGTAAGCAAATGCAGCAGAGGTACAGCAGTATATCACTGTGTGATAAATTGCACAGGGTGGAGTGAAAGAAAGGAGAAAAAAAAACCAGGGTGACACCAATGAAACCATTCAGGGAACACACACACTGTCTCTACACAAACATACCTACAGTTAAATTGGGTGGATTACATAATATACTGTGTTGCTACAGTAACTCCGCTCCATCCCATGGCAGCTGGGGGCAGATGCTACTGTTCTGTGAGCCAATGCATTATAATTTTCATCTCTCTCTTTTTCTGAGTAGAAAATATACCCCGAGACTAAGAGGATTTGTGGAAATGAAGAAAAAGGGGGGGGGGGGAGGAGAGGAGAAAACCTAAATGCTGGAACAGAATTCTATAAGGAGTTGGTGCCTCTAAAAGATGCTTTCAACCATCCCTTATTTTGTGTAGTTCCCTTATTTTTTAACCTAACAAAGCCTCTCTGTCTCTTTAGCAGGTATGTGTTTCATTTACCATCTGATCTGTTATACCTTCCCCAAAGTGGAGTTCCTTTCTTAGTGTAACCCCAGCCTTGTTCAGGTTGACTAGCAGAGACCCCCAGATTCTCAGGCAAACATCTTTTCCTCTTGAAAGCAGATATAGACACAGTCTACGACAGGAGTTGGCAACCTTAAACACTCAAAGAGCCACAAAGGTCCTAACCGGAAGCCCCTCCATTCAATTCTGGAGTCGACCGGAACTCTTATTCCCCCCACCATAGAGTCTCCTCCTAGCGTAGCATCCTTTTTCCTCTACTTGCCCTAACTGAAGACCTATCAACTGTGGAGCCGACCGGCAACAAGGAGCCACAGCAGAGGGATGAAAGAGCCACATGCAGCTCCAGAGCCATGGGTTGCTGACCCTTGGTCTATGGTAATCCAAGCTACAAAGATACCTGCCATGATAAAATTGAAGCCAGCCTTAAAGTCAGAACCTAGCATTCAATATTTGCTGATGACTGCTCGAAGTCATACTTGTAATCCAACCGTCGCCAGTCTATGTTCTCTGGAGGGACGGATTGCAACTTCATGCCAGCCAAACCAATGGAAAGCGTATTAGATAAAGGTTTGCTTTGTCTCTCAGCCTCTTGAAAGACTTCTTTATTTTTTTAAAAAAAACCTGGTTCACACATTGTGCTAACCCAGGATTTGCTTACTCATGTCTCTCTGAATGAAACCATTTGTCAAGTTCACACAAGATGGCAGGTGCAGTCTAAGAAAACCACTTTAAGGTTCCATTTCCTCAATAGAACTTTAGCATCTTCTAGCCATGGGCACATGCAATCAACTTTACCGGATTGCTTTATAACAGGAGTTGCCGACAACTCTGACAACTTTACAACCTGGGGACTTCAATTCCCAGAAGTTTTGAGCCAGCCATGCTCTATATGATCCTCTTGATTCTTTAATTCTCATGCAAAAGGGCTAATCTTCAAAAACAGTAACTTGAGCATGCAAATGAGCTAGAGAAACCACAATGCAACCTTCACTTTAGCCACAACACCGCCCTCATCTTACACACACCCAGCCTATCAGCAAAATACTACTTAGTCTTCAATTTACGACCGCAATTGAGCCCAAAATGTCTGTCGCTAAGCGAGACAGTTATTAAGTGAGGTTTGCCTCATTTTACAACCTTTCTTGCCACACTTGTTAAGTGGATCACTGCAGTTGTTAAAATAGTAACATGGTTGTTAAGTGAATCTAGCTTCCCCATTGACTTTACTTGTCAGAAGGTCACAGAAGAGGATTACATGATCCCGGGACATTGCAACCATCATAAATATGAGTCAGTTGCCAAGCGCCTGAATTTTGATCAGGTGACTATAGGGATGCTGCAACTGTCATGTGAAAAATGGTCATAAGTTACTTTTTTCAGTGCTATTGTAACTTTGAATGATCACTAAATGAATTGCTGTAAGTCAAGGACTGCCTGTACCCTAACCTCATCATTAAATGTTCTGGCAGATTTTTCCCAATCCCCCAGCTTCAAAGTATGCAAAATCTTTAATGGGCTGCCATGCAGTAGTACAATTCCACCACCCCACAGAAGTCAGGTGACCTTCTGTGGGAAGGTCCTAAAGTCTCTTTTGGGAGTGTCAGGTGCCTTTCTTGAGCCACTAACCAGACCCTGGAGGAACCACTTTAGTCTTTCCATTTTTTGTTGTTTGAGCTTCTTTTGTGCCCACTACTTTGCCCACCCTATCTCCATCCTCACTTTTGATTTCAATTTCTCTCCAGACTTCCCACAAGATAGAGGAGAGGAGAGAATAGAGTTGTTTTAGTTTATTCAGAGAAGAAACGTGTGGGGATATGAGCACGGTTCTGCTTTCGTAGTATTTTGAAATGATCAAATCGCCAATAGTTTATACTGAGGCTTATTCTCCTTTATCAGAATTCTGAATTGGGCTGCATTGAATATCTTCAGCTTCTTCCACTCTTGCATCCTCTACAAGTTGTTAAACACTGAATATTATACAGGTAGTTCCAATTTGAGGGCACGATGGCTCCAGGGTTAAAGACACTGAACTTACCAGGTTCAAGACCAGAGCACCATGTTAACATGGTGAGTTCCCGCTACCTGCGCCAGCTCCTGCTGCTAGCAGTTTGAAAGCAGGCAAGTGCAAGTAGATTAATAGGTACCACCAGTGGGAAGGTAACAGCAATCCGTGCACCTTTGGCATGCTGGCCACATGACCATGGAAAATGTGTTTGGAGAATGCTGGCTCCCTCAGCCAAGAAATGGAGATGAATGCCGCACCCTAGAATTGGACACAACTGGACAGGGAAACCTTTACCTTTTAGTTCGAGTTTAGCAATCACAATTGGAACTTAACCAAAGCAATAAATAAGTCAAACATCACAATTTTATGATTTTACTTCAGCTTTCTGTTGCTTCACAAATCTGCAAAAAGAAAAAAAATCGGCAAAGCCTTAGTAAGACCACACCTAGAATAATGCATCCAGTTTTGATCACCACGCTATAAAAAAGATGTTGAGACTCTAGAAAGAGTGCAGAGAAGAGCAAGCAAGATGATTAGGGGACTGGAGGCTAAAACATAGGATGAACGGTTGCAGGAACTGGGCATGGCTAGTCTAGTGAAGAGAAGGACCAGGGGAGACATGATAGCGGTATTCCAATATTCGAGGGGCTGCCACAGAGAGGAGGGCGTCAAGCTATTTTCCAAAGCACCTGAAGGCCAGACAAGGAATAATGGATGGAAACTAATCAAGGAGAGATTCAACCTAGAAGAGAACTTTTCTGACGGTGAGAACAATCAACAGATGGAACAGCTTGCCTTCAGAAGTTGTGGGAGCTTCATCGCTGGAAGCTTTCAAGAAGAGACTGGACTGCCATTTATCAGAAATGGTGTAGGGTCTCCTTCTTGGACAGGGGGTTGGACTAGAAGACCTATAAGGTCCCTTCCAACTGTGTTAATGTGTAAATCTGCAAATATTGTAAATATGAAGATTGGTTACAAACTTACTTTTCATCACCATTGTAACTGGGAACAATAGCTAAACAAGGCAGTCACTAATTGAGGATTACCTTTAATTTCTAGCCAGATTGGCTGAAAACAGCACAGCATCATTGTGTTGCATCCTTCAATATGCAAATAATTAAATTTGGGCCTTATAATCTAAAGGATAAAATATTTCAATGTTTTCAAAATAATGCTAGTCTTTTCAGTTTTCTGGAAAATTTGTTTAAGTTCTTTCATTGTGGAGTAATAATTTTATGGTACAACATATGTATATATATATATATCTTTCACTATATGTTATATATTATATGGAGTTTTCTGAAAGCAGCCTTAATTTAGCATCCAAGTTCCACATCTGGAGCTGCTCACCACACAGATTCCCTGAATTATGTGAAGAATGTTCCTATTAATGCCAGTTGGGGAAGTTCTCCATACAAGCTGGATGATCCATATGTGCGAAGATCAGAAACCTACAGCCATAGCAGAGATCAGCAGCTGTGTGTAGCTTGTTTTAGCATCTTCCATACCATGGTGTAATAGGTCAAAAAGGTCTCATCAGGGTTCTGTTAACTCCATCTTTCCTATTTTATCATATAGAAAGTAATCTCAAGAAAACATTCTATAGCAGCCTTCCCCAACTAGATGCTCTTCAAATGTGTCCATTTCAGCTTCTAGGATTCTTCAACAGCATGGTTATTGCTAGGAATTCTGGGAAACATATCTAAATTTATTAGATTAGGGGAGTCCAGGACAGTGTTTTTGAAAGTTGTGAAGACCACTTTCACAAAGATACATTGAAAGCAGCAGTGTCTTCAGAGGATCACAAAAGGCAAGATGGCAGCCACAATGCCCTTCATCTCACCTTTTTTGATCTTCCCCCACCCCATCAGCAAATGTTGGTAGATGACGAAAAAGATAGTGAGACTTTCAAGAGCTCATATTCACTGTGAGTGTTCATCCAAAAATCACATTGTTTCAATGTGACATCTGAGGAAACATTTGACAAAATCTTTTCTTCCATGGACTTGAATAGCTAGTAAAATTAAATGCATCCAAATCACACACACACACACACACACACACACACACACACACACACACACACACAACCCCTTCTTTTGTGTATGTTCTTAGGCCAGCTCACATAATGCCTTTAAACTGAAGGAAGAAAAATAGATGTATGCAAGCTGGGAGACAGCTTGAGGCAGCCATGAAGAAAAAATTATTTGAGAAAAGAGACTTCTGCTGATGAAGCTGAAAAAGTAAGAAAACCTGAAGTGAATATAAAAGCATAAATACAAAGGAGTAACAAGAAAATAAATAAGGGATATGAAATTTATGATGGATTAGCAACATGATAAAAAGTTGGTGTAAGGTCTCCTAATAGGGACATGGTGGCTCAGTGCCTAAGATGCTGAGTTTGTCGATCGAAAGATCAGCAGTTCAGCAGTTCGAATCCCTAGTTTCGCGTAATGGGATAAGCTCCAATTACTTGTCCCAGCTTCTGTCAACCTAGCAGTTCCAAAGCAGGTAAAAAATGCAAGTAGAAAAATAGGGACCACCTTTGGTGGGAAGGTAACAGTGTTCCGTACGCCTTTGGTGTTTAGTCATGCTGGCCACATGATCACGGAGACGTCTTTGGACAGCGCTGGCTCTTCAGCTTTGAAATGGAGATGAGCACCGCTCTCTAGAGTTGGGAATAACTAGCATATATGTGCAAGGAGAACCTTTTTCTTTTAAGGTCTCCTAGACCTTAATTTTGGAACAATATGGCACTTTTCAACCGAATAAAATTGTTGCTTTACTACTGTCTCTTCAGCATTTATACATTTTTTTCCTTTTCTTACCTCAACAATACGTTTTTGCCTGGAAGTTGGTTCTGCATTTACCTGCTTGCCTTCTGAACAACCGAAATTATATATATTTAAGGGGCAGTTTCATAACCTTGTTTGTAAACAATTAAATATAATGTGGCTGAAGAACTCCAAATGTACAGAGCCACTTTGAAAACTGGACAATGGTGGGCATAATTACAATATATAAGCTGCCTAGTGTTTTTAAGAATAAGTTGGAAAGGAAGAAAAGGACAAAGCAAATAAAAGAAAAAGGTAGAGCTTAAGCAATGATACACCAGAGCACTAATGTAGTTTGCACAATAAATCTTATTTTTAGATCCCTTAAGGAAGAAGTCATAAAACAAGAGAATCCTGGGATTTAAGCTATATTGTGGATGACCTCAGTTGAATTTCAGTGTGAAATCTTGGTAGCCTTGGAAAGGTTATAACCTGGAGCGGGGGTAGGTGGTGGAGAGATAATGAAAAAAAAGCTCAAGTAATCTGTTAACCGGAGATTAAAGAGATTCTCTGTTTACCTTTTAAATTTTTGACAGGAAAAATAAACTAAAGTACCATTGTGAAGAAAAAGAAAAATAATATTTTGAGCTAGAGATGGGGGAGATAAAAATGTGTTTGAAGCTGGAGCCTAATTCCGTGAAAAATAACTCCAGAGATGAGCTTCCTAATGGGAAATTATTGCAAAGTCTTTTATCTCATTTGCCAGAGAAATGACTTGTTTGAACTGGTAGGCTGTTTCTCTCAATGTAAATGCAAGCATCCTCTTTCCTTCTTTGTTCCATCCTTAGCCCCCTACCCAGCCAAGTGAAAGCTCAGTGCAATGAAAAATACCTTACATAACATCCTATTTATAATATGAGGGATATATGCAGGCCTTGCTCTGATCTGAAATTTTTGTCTTGAGTCTCTCAAGGGATACTTAATTAAAATCTGGGACTTAAAGTCATCAAATAAAGAGGGTCAGTATCCCAGCTTTCCCTTCTTCACCATCAGAATCTTAAATTAAAAATAATTCTCTCTCTTTGTGTATCCTGAAAACAAACATAGTACTATTGTGTTTTTAATTAAAGAATCAGTGCCCATTTCAGATACCTGCAACATTATCTATAATGTTGCCCTACTACATTTTATGATTTTCATGTAAGACTTCTAAGGGCCTCTCGAAATAATGTACTTATGGTAGGTTTACATGAGTGAAACAAACATTTTGAGATAGCTATCTGAAGGAGATTAACCACATTCTGGGTTGTTTTTAATTCCTTGGAATAAGAATCAGCCTGTGAGGACTGTGGTGTACCTAGCAGACTTCCCTTTCCTAACCACCACGGGCTAGATTTCCAGAAGTTTATGAGAAAATATAAATCGAGTTCAACTTTGGAGTATGGATAGTCAATTTTTCTTCTGTCTGTCAAAAATTAAATGTTGCTGCTAATATTTTGTACCAAATAATATTCGTTATGCTCACCACCTGAAAATATTGGTCCATAATCTTCAGATTCCTTCTCTCCTGTTAGGTCTGGCTTTCCTTTCTTATGAAACCAGAACAGGTCTGGTGTTTCTAGCTGTCATTCTTTTGCCAATTTCAGAAACTATATCAGACTAAAATGAGCCGGCCCTCCCATTCTACTGTTGCTTACTATGTCTGGCAGGATTTCTACAAGTTCCTCCTCATTTAATTTATCTTATTCTATTGGCTTCTTCCACTACAGTGATATGTTTAACCAGTTAACTTACTCTACAACTGTGTACTTACTACACCACACACTTCTAACTGGTAAATTATCATTGCTTAGAAAGACTGCCATGTTTCACATGTAGGAACAGGTTTCAGGTCCCCAAGTCTTGGTTCAAAAGGGATTCCCAGTTCTAAATATTAATTTTTTAAAAATTACAAGACCATGGCACATGTAAGCTTATGTCCCAAGCATGGGCAACTCCTGGAGAGTTTCTTATTCCTTACTATGGTTCAAGAAAATTTAATTGGATTTGGCCATATGTGCCTATGTTAATGCTAAGCTGTTCTGAAAACTGGCTCTTTTCACTGAAAGGGAAAGGCTCACCCAGGAAGCATGAACAGGTTGGAGCTGGTAGCAGTGGTGAGATGGCCTGCTGATATTATTATTAAATGGCAATTCGTGCATGAGGAATCCGATCTGATTAGCCGGAATGTCAGTTCCCATGAGCCATCCATCCTTCTGCCTGAGCAGCCTAACAGCTTTAGAGAGCCTGAATCAAGAGGGATAGACAGGCTCTGTGGAGAATGTCAATGGTGTTTCCTGGAGCTCTGCTGGTAGCATCTTGTCTTTGGCTGCTGCTCCCTGTTTTCTGGGAATTACTTCTAAATTATCATTATTATTCTCAAAACCATGCAAGGAACCGAAAATGAAGAAGACCAACGGAGATAATATTCTTCCATGATGGAAGCTTGCCTCCAAACACACATCCAAAGAAAAGCACATTTAATGCTAGTACTAAACAGAGATTGAGAGAGATTCAATGTTGTTTATAGAACCAGGGTCCCAGTAGAGCAGGTTTTCCCAAATTTGCCATGCTGGTTGCGGAATTCTAGAAGATGAAGTCCACCTGGCTTAAATTTGCCAAAATTTGAGAAACCTTGCAGTAGAAAGTCTTTTATCAGCTCTGGGGAATATGACCGACTTAAGGTTATGGTCATCCATGTATTAGTAACTTTGAGATGTTAAGATAAGAACAAGCCTGAAAACATCAGTTAATGCAGGATAGATCAGTCAGAAACCTGCTCACTATGTTTAGCCATTTTGAATACATCCCTCCAGTAATGGATCAGCTATGCTAAAAGCTGTTCAATGGTTCGATTCCAAAGAATAGGCATCAAGTGTTGACTTTGAGGATCTGGAACTATCTGAAACAAATATGATCTTCCGAAGCCTTTTGTAGACTGCTGATTTCTCAATGGTGCAATTTTTAAGAAATGTTTTCCTCATGATCCTTCTCTTAGGAAGGTCTGTGTGGCAGTCTCCTTTCTTATGTTTAAATTCCTAGCTAAGATTATCTTGTTCCGTTAGTCACATAATGGTGAACACTTACTAGTTTTTACCTGTGCTTTTAATTTTTTTTTCCAGTTTATATTGATTTTATCATTCCCTTGTTGTAATGTGGTGGTTGCGTTGTTTCACATATAAACCGTTTCTGAAGGCAGCTAGGGCAACATCTAAATTCAATAAATCTAAACTCTAAATAAATAAAAGAGATGAAAGTTACATCATGGAAGGCTTACAATTTTCTAAATCTATAGGTAATCCATAACATACTAAAGCCATAATGAGGCCTGCCCATTATTGTCATTAGTTGTAACAGTTGTAAAATGTACAACCTTTTTTGTGGTGGTTGTTAACTGAATGTGATAGTCATTAAATGTACTAATGATTCGCCATGGCACTGTTTTGCCGAAAACTGGAAGTATCAATTTTTGGCAAAACGATAGTGAAACATGGTCTCATGATCACAGGATACTGCAATTGGTGGTAAATGCAGCCATGATGCTGAGTGCCTGAAGTTTGGTCACATGACCACAGAAGCAGCCTGACTGTCGAAACTTTGAGTCTGTGTCATAAGTAGATCTGTTCTAACTTCAAACATTTGTTAAATGACCAGTCGTAAGTCAATGACTACCTGTAATTGGCTGTGAGAACTGCAATCTGCTGTCTGTCCCACAAGATTGACCAGGTTTGAAAATGAACTTCACAGAAAGGCTAGAACTATATTTTATTGGCAGGCTATAATACAAGAATCCTGAAGCTCTCTGCTTTTCCTCCCTTCTCTCTTCAGGGAGTGTCCAAAGTCTTCCTACTCCTTTTGCTGCGCTCACTTTTATTGCAGTTGATTATGGACTGCATTACAAACTGAGTCTTGTCCCAGTAGCAATTGATACCTAAAACCAAATACTTTTTTTAATGACTGAAATGCCTACATCAATTCACCTGAAACAAACAAACAAGTAAGATTTTAAAATGTTCTATGAACCTTTGTTTCTATAATCACTGCTACAGGCAGGCTGAGACACAATACCTGGATTTTTCTTTGCATAGCTATGTAAGTACCCCAGATGTTGAAAAAAATCCAACAGGCTATTTGTGAATAACTGGCTAGACAACAAATCTGATTGGTTTTGATGCAGCCAGGCTATATTTATATTCTTCAGGATGTGGTAATCAGTCTTCAAGCATCACAAGCAAACAAAAAGTGCTTTCAGATGAAAGGCTCCGATATACATACACAACATAATGTTATTTCCTTTCTGGTAATATATATATATTTATATTATGATAAAATGAGCCATAAATTGTGGGGAAGATATTAGGGGGAGGGGTCAAATACAACTAAAAATAATATACAGGCAATTCTCAATTTACAATCACGACGGAGACAAAAATGTATGTTGCTAAGCAGGTCGGTTAAATGAGTGGTGCCCCATTTTATGACTTTTTTTTGCAAAAGTTGTTAAGCAAATCACTGAAGTTGTTAAGTGAATCATGTGGTCATTAAGCAAATCTGGTTTCCCACATTGACTTCGTAAGCCAGCTGGGAAGATTGCAAATGGCAATCGATGACGTGATCCCAGAACATTGCAACACACACACACACAAACACACAGAACTTGATCACATGACAGTGAGGATGCTGCAATGGTTATAAGTCTGAGGACTGTTATAAGTCTTTTTTTCAGCCTTGTTGTAGCTTAAACAGTTGTTAAATGAATGGTGGTAACCTGTTTCCCCCAAAATAAGTCCCAGCTGGAAAATAAGCCCTAGCATGATTTTTCAGGATGCTTGTAATTTAAGTTCTACCCCAAAAATAAGGTCCAGTTAAGAACGTCAGCCAGACGGATGCATTTAATATCGTATTTCCCCAAAAATAAGATGTCAGTTTTGGAAGACGATTTTCTTTTTTGCTTCTTAACTGCCACATATTTTAGCTGGGGAAATTGGGAGGGGGTTGTTGTTGGAGCGGTAGAAAGTTAGTCATAACAACATTCCGCATTCAAGGACTTTTGCCTGCATCTGATGGAGACTGCCAGAAGATTGTATCCAGCTGAGTGTGAAGAGTTGATTAGACAATGGGGTGAACTTGTGGGTGTGGGGCAGGGCTGTGAACTGTTAGCTGGGTGGAGAAAACCTGGAAGCTTTCAGATTCGGGTTTTCTCAGATGTGCCAACATGACATCTCTAATAAATTGGAACTTTGAGGAACCTCAGGCCTTGGAGCTTTATTTCATTGGGGGTGTTCCTTGGAACCCTAACTGGAAAATAACCCCTAATGAGTCTTTTGGAGCAAAAAATAATAAAAGACCCAGTCTTATTTTTGGGGAAACTCGGGTATATACCAATACCATTCACAATGCCTTTCTCTCTTTGAAAACTATTCTTGCTACCACTCATCTTGAGGAGTGACAATTAATGCAACCCTGCCATTGACTCCTTATCCCCACCACCTCTGTTGGCATAATTTCTGTACATAAACAAAGAAAATGTCTACAGAGATTCTCGGTCATCCAGGTCATGGTTGTCCCAAAGGTGGTGCTTTTTTTTTTCCCCAAGAGGCAACTGGACTTTCTGGTTTTTCTTTGAAGACATTTTGCTTCTCATTCAAGAAGCTTCTTCACCTCTGACTGGATGGTGGGGAATGGAAAGATTTATACTCCTTGCAGACAGCTGGTCACCCGCTAAAAGAATGCAAATGACCAGCTGTCTGCAAAGAATATACATTCTTCCATTCCCCACCATCCAGTCAGAGCCGAAGAAGCTTCTTGGATGAGAAGCGAAATGTCTTCAAAGAAAAACCAGAAAGTCCAATTGCCTCTTGAAAAAAAAAAAAGCATCTTTGGGATAAACAAGGAAACCAAGGTGAATAGTTTGCTGTCCTCGTCTCCTTAGCCAAGTAGCCAACTGCAGAAATATGTTTTATTTTTTAATTGTATTTGATAGTCTATTTTTAGTAAGTAATCCTTTAGGTCAGGGGTGTCAAACTTGCGACCCATGGGCCGGATGTGTCACGTGCTGGCTTCGCCCCTGCCCAGTTTAGGGAAGGGTGGGAAGTCCTAATGCATCACATGATTCTGCCGTGATGATATGAGTTTGACATCCTGTTTTAGGTGTTATATTGGGAGAGTGGGGGGGGGGCAAATACATACCTTCCCAGGGCTCTAAATTGATCACAGCTTCTTTTCTTTAAACCTCTCACTATTTGCTTTTGAAGATCTCTCTGACTCCTTTCTACCAGATTTTTCATGATCTTCCCTTTCCCTCAGTTCAGTCACTTGTGCCCATGTAACTGTTTTGTACTTGATCCGTATGCATTCTCTGTATATCCCTATATGTAATTCTATTGGGCTGATAGCTCATTGTTATATTTAATCCACATTCATTCAGCCTCCCTTTGTGTTTCAGCTTTTACCCCTCCCCACCTCTCAAGCACCCTATTCCCACTGCATTTAATTTACTTTTATGTCCCCCCACCCCCATGTACTTTCCTCTCACTTCTGTATAACTAAATGGGCAAAAGCACATTCTTTTACACAGCCATTTTCACGTCTTTCAGCATTCATTCATTCCTCACAGCTAGCCTCCTGCTACCTTTCTAAAGCTTTTACACATCTTAAAATTTTGACAACTTCAAACTACCCATAATAAACATTCTACTCACAAACCATTTATTGCTTGGATTGCTCACCATTTTTCGATCAGACAGAACTGTTCACATATCCCCTTCAAAATACAATTACTACTTTTGCAGATCCATAGTTCACCTTGCTTTGTACAAGCTCACATTCCTTGAAAATTGCAAACAATATTGCACTGTTTGCATGATAAAAAGATGCATCCGTTTACATTGCTGATCAACAAATCCAAGTCTTTATAGGTGCTGGTTATCACCTATAAAGCTCTTCAAGGCCTAGGCCCGGGATATTTGTCGGACCCACTGCAGCCAGCGACAATCCCCAATGGCTCAGTGCATTCCCACAGACATGGCCTCCTTAGTTACTTTTAAAATTATTTTAACTTTTCTGTACAAATGTTTTTACTTCTGGCTGTTCGCCGCCCTGGCGACCTCCAGGGGGAGAGCTTTCTCTGTGGGTGCACCCACCCTCTGGAACCAACTTCCTTTGGAGCTCCGGATGGCTCCTGACCTTCGCTCGTTCCATCGCAATTTGAAGACCTGGCTGTTCCACAGCTTGGACTGATGGGAATTTCTTAATCAATTTTAACTGTTTTAAAACTGAATTTTAATTCTCACTGTTTTAATGAGGGATTATGCATTTTTATTGTTGTGAGCCGCCCTGAGTCCTTGGAGATAGGGCGGCATATAAATTGCATAAACAAACAAACAAACAAACCTTACCATAAACATTTCTTATGTAATTATTCACATCTGATCCACATCCTTATGCATTTATCTACGAATACTTCTTTGTCCTTACTCCCTACTCAGTGAGTTTCAAATTTTTGGTAAGGATTTCACTTGTTGTCACACATGCTTTCGTCCCATCATATACTCTTTTTATTGCATTAAGCAACCTATCTTCACATCCAGTTTTATACAAAACTTCCATAATTCAGGGGTATGGTCTTTATCATGTGCTTTCTCCTTTTTTATGCTTTAATCACTTGAATTTTATAGTTTTAAAATGATTGTATATGTCTTTTAATTTTGAACTCAGAACTGCCCAGGGTTGATTGAAAGGTAGGTAGTTATATAAATTAAATAGAGATAGATAGATAGATAGATAGATAGATAGATAGATAGATAGATAGATAGATAGATAGATAGATAGAGATAGATGATAGATAGATAGATAGATAGATAGATAGATAGAGATAGATGATAGATTGATAGATAGATAGATAGATAGATAGATAGATAGATAGATAGATAGATAGATAGATATGAACAAGTCTGCATTAAACTATTTCTCACCTAGATACATTTCTCAATAAACTGCTGAAGAGCAAAACGTTGGTCTGCACGTTCTCACCTGGGCAGAAAGCTCCATTGCATTCCCGTAGTCATCAGCTGCAACATTTATATACACTTTGAAAAAGAAAACTATTTTCATAAGCATTTTATTTCTTCATTTAAGAACACTAGAGCATAAGCAGTGCCCTGCTGGATCATCCAGTCCAGCCACCTGTTCCGTGGTGGCCAACTAACTGCATAAGGAAGCCCACTATTCTCCCAAAGCCATCAGGGTTACTTGCCATAGGTAATCCAAGATTTCCTACATTCCCTCCACTTCAGTTTCATTCCAAATAATGTCATCACTTTTATTATTAATCCCATTTGCTCTTCTTGAAGCTCATTTCAATTCATATTTTAAAATTTCCATCAAAATTGCTCTGTTTTCTCTTCTCATCTCAATCCTCTCTCGCTTGCTCTCTTTGCACAGTCTTTCTGTATATATTATACAACTATTTTCCTCATTTTTATAGCAGTTAGAATAGAATATTCTTTATTGGCCAAGTGTGATTGGACACACAAGGAATTTGTCTTAGGTGTATATAGTCTCAGTGAACATAAGGAGGATAAAATACATTCATCAAGAATAAAAAGATACAACACTTAGTGATAATCAAGGTTACTGATAAGCTATCAAATCGTACTAGGAAACAAATAAAAACAATATAATTGAAAGATACAAGCAACATGTTTAGAGTAATAAGTGGGAAAAAATAGATACTGGTAAGGAAGAGAGGAATAATAGTAATACAGTCTTTGTAAATTATTTGACAGTGTTGTGGGAATTAGTTGTTAAGCAGAGTGATGGCATTCGGGAAAAAACTGTCCTTATGTCTAGTTGTTTTGGTGTGCAGTGCCCTATAGCATCTTTTTGAGGGTAGAAGTTAAAACAATTTATGTCCAGGATGTGAGGAGACTCTGTAGATATGCTTGTTATCTGCATTTTCCCTCATCCTTAAGTTCTTTTACTTCATCATTCCATCAATAATTCCTTTCATGCTTCTCATAACTCAACACATTTCTATGGCAGTCTGAAACATAAGTCTTTTTCGTTCTCTCCCAAGCCTCTTCATCATCCTCTTTATTTATGCCCACTTTTCATTCATTCTGTTGAAAGATTAATCTGTCCTCTAATATTTTTTTTAATGCAGATCTCATATTTTTTTTCAGCAGTCACTGTACTTTCCCTTCCTTGTCTTGCCTTGTTTTGTCTTCCGTGTCCATAATTTCTCAATTATTCTCCATAAATTCTTGACACTGTTTTTTTTAAAAAAACAAAGCTCTGTCTTCCATTCAGGTTTCCCGAATGCAGGTCTATTCCATCTGTCCCTTCTCATTGGGGATTTACATGTGAAGAAAAAATTGAAGAAGTGTAGAAAAAAAATCCAGGTGGGTTATAAATGGAAGTCTGCGCCATCTCTGTCTCTCCCTGCCATCAACATTTCCTGGCTGAAGTAGGCAATGACTTTTAAAACAGAGGTAGCATTAATTGCTAGTTGCTGTAAAATGCCTGGTTAAAGAAGGCAAAGTATTTTTCCAAGGATATATTCTTTGTCACATATAAAAAATTCAGACTGTTTGGTCTTTGTTCGTTGCCTAAGAATCAGAGCTTTCAGTAAAAGCAGGAGAGGTTTTTGGCCCAAATGATCTCTTCCAAAAGCAGCCAAAGGACCATTTAGAAATCAAAAATGCCTTAAAAGCAACAGGTTGGCAACAGGAAAATTAATTGTGTACATATATTAAATTCCCTGAAAATTTCCAGTCTCCTGGAGTCAGATCAAAAAGAATTTACTGGCTAAGAGTGGCAATGGCATCTTAGGAAAATCCACATATATATTTTGGAGACTTTTTCATCATAGTTTTTTTTTTCCTCCTGATTGTCAGCATCCAAGTCTACTGGTACAACTAAAGTAGTAGTATAAATCCATTTATTTGGCTTTTGTGCAGTATTATTGACAAACTGCTGCTCTTCCATTGGATAGAAGTGCTGGGTTCTGATTTCTACATATTCTTAAAGATTAATGAAACCATGGTGCTAATTCCTCACTTAACTTGTAAGGTTGTTTTGAGGTTAAGAGCCAGTGGTGGGTTTCAAAGTTTTTTACTACCAGTTCTGTGGGTGTGGCTTGGTGGGTGTGGCATGGCTTGGTGGGCGTGGTGTGGGCGTGGCAGGAGAAGGACACTGTAAAATCTCCATTCCCATCCTGCTCCAGGAGAAGGATACTGTAAAATCTACATTCCTTCCACACTCCAGGGGAAGATTACTGCAAAATCCCCATTTCCTCCCGATCAGCTGGGACTTGGGAGGCAGAGAATAGATGGGGGCGGGGCCAGTCAGAATTTTTACTACTGATTCTCCGAACTACTCAACATTTCCGCTACCGATTCTCCAGAACTGGTCAGAACCGCTGAACCCCACCTCTGGTAAGATCTAAGATGATAAGGAATCATTCCAAATAAGAATTCTATACTTCTAAGACAGGGATGTCAATCTCAAGGCCAGATCAGGCCCACAGGATGCTTAAATCTGGCCCGCAGGGCTGGCCTGGAAATAGCAGAGGACCAGCCCGCAGTGTGTCTGGCAGCCCATTTTTGGCCTGGACGGCCTCCTGCAGCACTTTGCCGGCCAAAACAGGGTACAGGGATGCCCCCCCCTTGCTCCGTGTTGGCTGGCAAAGTGCTGAAGAAGCATCCATCCCGTCTACCCCCTCCCATTCCTGGCCAGCTTACAGAGAACTACAATATTGATCCAATCCTCAAAGAAATCCAGTTTGACACCCCTGTTCTAGGAGAATGATTTTTTTTTTAAAAAAATGATTGTTTTTGGTTTAATCCAGTGTCCAGTGGCTACTCACCTGCTGGGTTCTAGTTACGGCTGGGAAAAGATAGGCAGGGAAGGGGAAAACAAGTCTGGAGGAAACCAGAAAGTGGCTGAGGTTTATTTCTCACAAGCAGAAGTGGAGGAAGGGATAACATATCCCCATTGCACCACAGCAGGCTGCAAAGGGAGGCCTTCAGTGACTAAATGATGATTAGGGTCTTCTCCTAAAATCATCATTATTATCAGTGTAGAGAAATAGGTGCCTTGGGAAAGGCCTAGCCTAATCTGGTTATCTATTAATAACTAATCAACTTAGCTATTTAAGTGGAGGAACATTGAATTATGTCAACGCACATCATCAGTCTGAAGTAACACAACTCAAATAGCACAAGTTTGCCATCTCATCTGCTGTTTCTGAGAACTAAGCCAGAAAAAAAAGGGGGGGGGGAATCAGAGTAGGCTTTTCTGAGTGGGAGTTAATGTGTGGGACATGAAAAAAAGGACATCTTTAGAGGATTTCTGCTTGAATATTATTTGTCCTCAAGTATTTATATTTTTATTCTTTCCTCCATCAGATGTTCTTGGATTACGTATTATACTTTAAATATAGTAAAAAAAGGATAAAAAAATACATAATCATAAATATCAGTACATTTTAAATATGGATGAAAGCAGCACTCTGGAGAGTAAAGATAAAGGCCTGTGTTTAAATACATCTTTCACCTGATAAATTTCTGTTTTGTACCCCAAAAAATCTGTACCAGGCAAATCTTGGGGAGGGAGTTCCTCAGATTGGTTGCCAAAGCAGAAATTTCTTTCCTTTTCTTTATTTGGCATCTGTCTTCCTTCTGAAATGTATAGTTTCTCAGCTGGTTGATATGAACAAAGGTATTCCTGTAAGAATATCATTCTCGAGCCATGTAGGCAGTGATGGGATTCAAGTAATTTAAAAACTGGTTCTCTGTCCTAATGATTTCTTCCAACAACCAGTTTGCCAAACTGCTCAGAAAGTTAACAACCAGTTCTCCCGAAGTGGTGCGAACTGGCTGAATCCCACTATTGCATGTAGGACTTTGAAGGTAAATGCCCAACTTGAATTGGGTTGGACATAAGCCAGAAACAAGTATTATACATTTCAGAGTATAAGACACACTTCCCCCCCACCTAAAAGAAAGTGGAAATATTGGTGCATCTTATACACCAAATACAGCCATTTTTGGCCTCCTGAGGCCCTGCCCCGCAAGTCCCATTTTTGTGAAAAACGGGCCCATTTTTCACAAAAACAGGGAGCGCAGAGGCTTTGGGAGACCTACAGAGTACCCCTGTGGGCTGGGGAGGGCAAAACTTTTTTTTCTTGGTTACCTCTTCAAAATCTTGATGCATCTTATACACCGGTGCATCTTATAGCCAGTAAATCCTTATCAGTTTCAAAGCAACAGGAAAGATATGTTACCAGAAATTCATCCTGGTTAAAATATTCCTTGCTATGCTTCCAGACCACCTGTAAGGACAACTTTATGTGGTAATCTAAAATAGAAGATTATTGGAGAATGGATAAACAGTAGCTAAATTGTCCAAAGAATGATATATACTGATAAGAGAAATGTAACCCATATAAATGGTCACTTAACAGATACTGTAATTCTTTATGCATTTCCAAAATACGAATTTGTCACAATTGATTTAAAGGCAGTGGTATTTACATTTCTACCAAGACTTTACCTCTTTACTGCTCGCTCATTTCATCATAAGTTCACACACTGATGCTATTACTTTAAATGTCTACAATTTTGCAGTTTATCAAGTATTCATTAAGGAAGCAGAGGAATCTGCTTCTACAGTGGTGCCTCCCCAATGATGGGAGAAGTGTTCCACATCTATGGTGGTGCCTCCCCAATGGGTGGGAGAAGTATTACATACATAGGTGTGTGTGTGTGTGTGTGTGTGTGTGTGTGAGAGAGAGAGAGAGAGAGAGAGACAGAAAGACAGACAGACAGACAGACAAACTAACCCAGAGCTTGAAAAAGATATTGGTGTTAAGGTACACTGATTACTTTTTAATAATGATGAATGATTAAATTGCACAGATCTCAGTTTTGCACTGCATTTCTTAGAATTCTTTTACTAGCTTTCAAAAAGTTATGAAATGTGTCATAGTATGGTGATCAACCTGGGTGGGTTGACTCAGTAAAATTAGTTGCTAACCAACACATTTAGACGTAATAACAAAACTCCTTCAATTTTGCACTTGCTGGTTAACGTGCCAGCTGGTCAGACTGTTTGAAGATGATGGATCCAAAATTTTCAGAGAGAATTAAATTGGTGATTGCTTCCCCCCGCCCCTACCCCTCCGGGACTAATTACAGAATATTTGAAGCAGAGAAGTATGATATACTTGAGGGCTGGATGTTAGTAAATTGAAGACATGGCAAATATTACAGAAACCTGATGAAATGGATAAGCTGCTTAGAAGCTTGGGGGGAAAAAAGACAAGGAAGAGTGTGCTGCACTGACATAAGTTGCCATTATGTCAAAGAACTTAACTCCCTTAAACAACAATTAATAAATGGAGGATACTATGGGTGCTTTACCGTTGCCCAAAAAAAGCATTAATGGAAGAGATTTCTATAATCTCCTCTCTTGACCAAGAAATTAAGGTGGGCACTGAATTTTCAAGTCAGCTTCATTTATGTTTCCTGGTAAAATACACAGGAAAAGTCCGGGGGGGGGGGCAAAGTACACCTGGAGTTAGAGTTAGGTCTTCATGAATTCAGAGAGCAAAATGGACATCGCCAATGGGTTCAGAGTGCTTGATTATGCTAAGGAGGGCAGTAACTTTTTGAGTCACCCTTATCTAACTTTCCTGGTAACAGTAACAGAGTTGGAAGGGACCTCGGAGGTCATGTAGTCCAACCCCCTGGTCATGCAGAAAACCTGTACTAGGGATTCGAACCACCAAACTGCTGACCTTTCTCATCGACAAGCTCAGTGTCTTAGCCACTGAGCCACCTAGTCATATTTGGGAATACATGGGAATACATGGGATATATGGGACGGCAAATAGATCTAGGGTTAGGGTTAGGTCTCCATGATTTCAGAGAGCAAAATGCACATCACCAATGGATTCCAAGTGCTTGATTATGCTTCCCAAATTAATGGGAGACTTTACACTAACCCTAGGTGTATTTACCCCTCAATGGGATTTTCCCATGTATTTTACCAAAACTCATTGTCTCAAAAAGCTGGTGCCATCCTATGTACTCCACATCCATTTGCGATGTCCATTTGGTCCCCCAATGGGATTTTCGCGTGTATTTTACAGGAAATGTAGATAAAGCTGACCTGAAAAGTCGACATTCTCCTAAGCCTAATCAAGCACTCTGAATCTGTTGTCAATGTCCATTTTGCTCTCTGAATTCATGGAGCTCTAACCCTAACCCTAGGTGTATTTGCCCACAAGTGAAATTTTCCCATGTATTTTATCAGGAAACGTACATAAAGTAGGCTCAAACAAAAACTTTCCTAAACACAACCAAGCACTCTGAATCCATTGGCAATGTCCCTTTTGCCCTATGAGTTCATGGAGACCTAACCCTAACCCTAGGTGTATTTGCCCACAAGTGAAATTTTCCCATGTATTTTATCAGGAAACGTACATAAAGTAGGCTCAAAACGAAAACTTTCCTAAACACAACCAAGCACTCTGAATCCATTGGCAATGTCCCCTTTGCCCTATGAGTTCATGGAGACCTAACCCTAACCCTAGGTGTATTTTCTCCACAAGGTGGTTTTCCCATGTATTTTACCAGGACATGTAGATAAGGCTGACTTGAAAAGTCAGCGCCCTCCTAAGCACAATAAAATGCTTCAGATCCATTGATGATGTCCATTTTGCTCTCAGAATGACACACCCCGGCCTGGGGTTTGCCATACCTGGGGGAGGGACCCCAGCACAGGAGGTGGGTGGTGGGAAGACCGTTGGTCAAATCTTGAAGCTGCAAGCGGTGTCCTGAACCTGAAGCTGCAAGCAGTGAGCAACATGGAGCAACGAACAGCTGATCCAGGCCAAATGCAAGCTAGCTGATGACCAACTGATCATGGTTGCCTGCAAGCTGGCCAAGGGCTTTTGATCGACTCTGCCAGCAGCCCGATAAACAGCTGATTGGGCCTGCCGGTGGTTAGTTGCTCAGGAGGTAGAAGGGTGTGGCTCCAGCCTTCAAAAGGCACTGGGAGGTGGACACTCCCAGTGCAAACTTTAGTTCTTATTTTTTCAGAGCTAACTGTGTGCCGAGAATCCAGCTTAATAAACCACTTGGAACTCAAAGCGAGTGGCATCCTGATTGTGGGTTGAGTCCGGAGCTTTGACTTTTGAGACAGAATTAATGAGACCTAACCCTAACCCTAAGTGTATTTATTTATTTATTTATTTATTTGGTTTGATTTATATGCCGCCCTTCTCCGGAGACTCAGGACAGTGTTAAGCAATAGCCTTCATACTTTTGTATATACCTGCTTAGTAGGGCTTTCCGCCCCCCCAAGCGGTGTTCTTTTTTATACAAAGTCAGCTTATTGCCCCCACAAACCCCATACCTTGAACGGATGGAAGGCTGAGTCAACCTTGAGCCTGGTGAGGTTTGAACTTGCAGTAATTGCAGGCAGCTGGTGCTATTTAACAGCACTTTAATCTGCTGCACCACCAAGGCTCTTGAACCACCCAATAGGATTTTCCCATGTATTTTACCAGGTTAGGTCTCCATGAATTCATCCGCCAAATCCATTGGCAATGTCTATTTTGCCCTTAGAATTCATGGAGTCCTAACCCTAACCCTAGGTGTATTTTCCCCACAAGGTGATTTTCCTATGTATTTTACCAGGAAGCATAGATAAGGCTGACTAATCTATGTTTCCTGGTAAAACACATGGCAAAATGACCTTGGGTGGAAAATACATGTAGGGTTAGGGTTAAGTCTCCATGAATGGAGTCATTAGGGTTAAGCCTCCGTGAATTCGGAGAGCAAAATGGACATGGCCAATAGATTCAGAGTGCCTGATTATGCTTAGGAGGGCGCCAACTTTTCGAATCAGCCTTATCTACGTTTCTGGTAAAATACATGGGAAAATCACCTTGTGGAGAAAATACACCTATAGTCAGAGTTAGGTCTCTATATATTCATAGAGCAAAATGGACATTGCCAAGCGATTCAGAGTCCTTGATTATGCTTAGGAGGGTGCTGACTTTTCAAGACAGCCTTATCTACATTTTCTGGTAAAATACATGGAAAAATCCTACTGAGGGAGGGGGAATACACCTAGGGCTAGGGTTAGGTTTCCATGAATTTAGAAATCAAAATGGATATCATGAACAGATTCAGAGTGTCTGATTATGCTTAGGAGGGCGCCGACTTTTCGAGTCTGCCTTATGTACGTTTCCTGGTAAAATACATGGGAAAATCACCTTGCGGGGAAAATACAGCTAGGGTTAGGGTTAGGTCTCCAAGAATTCAGAGAGCAAAATGGACATCACCAATGGATTATGCTTGGGAGGTCACCCACTTTTCCAGACAGATTTATCTAAGTTTCCTGGTAAAATACATGGGAAAATCCCACTGAATGGCAAATACAGAAAGAAATGAAATTTGAGATACAGTATATCTGAAGAAGATAAGAGTGATAATTGTTGCATTTGAGCATCTTCACATAAATTGGAGATATTATTTTCCTGGATGCAATAAAGCGATCAGATTTCCAATACTCTAAATGATAGGAGTGAGATTTGGAGAAGCACAAAGAACATTTGAACATAAACAACAACATTTTTCAAATATATTTGGAACAGGAAATTGACCTGGGAAACCATTGGATCATTGGATGATGTGATAGTTTATTAAAATGTATTATATATAGCCTACTTTCCTTCCAAGAGCTCAGGGAACTATTTAGAACATTGATGTCTTCATTTCCCCCCACAATAACTCTCCTATAAGATGTTGAAACTTTAAAAAGAGTGCAGAGAAGAGCAACAAAAATGATTAGGGGACTGAAAGGTAAAACATATAAAGAACAGTTGCAGGAATTGAGTATGTCTAGTTTAATGAGAAGAAGGACTAGAGGTGACATGATAGCAGTGTTCCAATATCTGAGGGGCTGCCACAAAGAAGAGGGAGTCAAGCTATTCCCCAAAGCACCTGAGGGCAGGACAAGAAGCAATAGATGGAAACTAATCAAGGAGAGAAGCAACTTGGAACCAAGGAGAAATTTCCTGATAGTTAGAAGAATTAATCTGTGGAACAACTTGCCCCCAGAAGTTGTAGGTGCTCCAACATTGGAAGTTTTTAAGAAGAAACTGGACAATGATTTGTCTGAAATGGTATAGGGTTTCCTGCTTGAGCAAGATGTTGGACTAGAAGATCAAATGGAAAAAAATGTTTAAAAGTGATGATATTTATATAGTTCCTTACCACACACATTTAAATTATATTAAAGTTACCAAAGTATCTTTACAATCCCCAAGGCATATCACAACCTTTGAGCACTCCTAATGTTTGGAAATTGAAAAATTTGACATGCCTTAATTTATTCTATACTGTAGCTTGGGTTGGGAATAGCTGAGTGACCCATAGTCACTAGTTAACAATTTTCATGGGTGCGGGTAGACTTCAATGTGGGTCTCCTTAGTCCTAGTCCAGGGCCTTAACCATTACACTAGACTGGCTGGAAAGTAGGGAAATATTGGTGAAATGGAACTAATTCTTCACTCATTCGGTTATAGCTGCCGATCTCACAAATTTCACTCTGGGCAGAGTACATTAAAAAAAATCCCTAGAAAACAAATACCAAAACATTCCAATATATCTATCTATATATAAGCCATCGAGATAGAAAAACGCCCACACAGCATGAACAAACGAGACGATACCTTCCGCCTACCAGCCATTTGGAAACCCGCCCTTATTGACAAACGAGTCCCTAACACGATAAATGACACCAGACCCACACTCACAAGAGCCACACAGGATGTCACCACCACACATCCACGCAGAAAGCAGACTCAAACCCACACTGATAATGAGGCACGACCAAGGACCAGAAGCCAGACCGCAGCTACATCATTAGCCACTTTTAACCCCTCCAATCCATACATGAATCAGACCGACACCCACCATGAAGATCTCTCACGACCACAAACACGAACCCAAACAACAAAAATGCAGCTCACCAGCTCAAATCCCCCTGCAACTCAGACTAAGCTGAGCACAACCAAGCCCCCACCCAAACAGAACACACCCCCAGCCAATCAGAGCACAACCAACCCCCCATCCAATCAGAGCACAGCCAAGCCCCTAACCAATCAGAACACACCTCCACCTAATCAGAACACAGCCAAGCTCCCACCCAATCAGCTCCCACCCCCACAAACAGTTAAAAGGAAGAGACAGCTGCAATCTCACATTGCTCCTGGAAGCATGAAGCTGAGAACACCAGCCTGAAGATGACGAATGAGACGTCGTCAAAACGTCGCCAAGATACTTCCAATTCTACACGGGAGAAGACCCGAATAACCAAAGACCTACATACAAACACCCGCGAAAACCTCAGAAAACATATATGGAAAAAAAATGTTTAAAAAGAGTGTATATATATATATGTGTGTGTGTGTGTGTATACACGAAGTCTCATTCGTCATCTTCAGGCTGGTGTTCTCGCCTTCGGGCTTTCAGGGAGCAATGTGAGATCGCTGCTGTTTCTTCCTTAGAAGGAGCACCCATGGGATCACCCCTGTCACCTGTCATTGCAAACCTCTACATGGAGCACTTTGAAACCCAAGCCCTAGAAAAATCTTATCACAATCCCAAACTCTGGCTCAGATATGTAGATGACACCTTCATAACCTGGCCACACGGGAAAGAAAAACTGGACAACTTCCTCACACACCTCAACAGCCTACACCCCAAAATACAGTTCACCATGGAAACAGAAGTTAACAACCAACTTCCTTTCCTGGATGTCTTAGTCTACAGGAAATCCAATGGCTCCCTAGGACACACCATCTACCAGAAGAAAACACACACAAACCGCTATCTGCACGCACTCTCACACCACCACCCAGCACAGATCAACTCGGTAGCCAAGACTCTCATTTCCAGAACAAAACGCTTAGCTGATGAACAACACCTAAAAACTGAACTACACACTCTCGCTAACGTACTAACATCCAATGGATTCCAAAGAAATAAGATTACCAACCTAATCCAAAAAGAAACCCCCACTAAAATCCAAGACAGAGAACAAGAAAACGGCAAAGCCATCTTCCCATACATAAAGAGCGCCACAGACAGAATCAGCAAGATCCTCCACAAACACAACATCAAGAAAGCATTCTGCACAAACCGAAAAATATCCACCATCCTAAGAAACCCCAAAGACAAAATTGAGTTAGAAAATCAAGGAGTATATGAAATCCCATGCACCGCCTGCCCCACCACATACATCGGACAAACCAACAGAAGAATAAGCGCACGCATTGAAGAACACAAGAACGCAGTTACAAAAGAGGAACCAACTTCTTCCCTGGTCCAACACCTTAAAGCCACAGGACATGAAATTGACTTTAAAAAGACCAGAACTATCGCCAAAACTGAACACTTTAACAACAGAATAATCAGAGAAGCCATCGAGATAGAAAAACGCCCACACAGCATAAACAAACGAGATGATACCTCCCGCCTACCAGCCATTTGGAAACCTGCCCTTATTGACAAATGAGTCCCTAACACGAGGAATGACACCAGACCCTCACTCACGAGAGCCACACAGGATGTCACCACCACACTAAGGCACGCAGAAAGCAGACTCAAACCCACACTGATGATGACCAAGGACCAGAAGCCAGACCGCAGCTGCATCATTAGCCACTTTAAACCCCTCCAATCCATATATGAAGCAGACTGACACCCACCATGAAAAGCTAGCATGGCCACAAACAAGAAGCCAAACAACAGCAGCACAGCTCACCAGCTCAAATCCCCCTGCAACTCAGACTAAATCGAGCACAACCAAGCCCCCACCCAAACAGAACACACCCCCAGCCAATCAGAGAACAACCCCCCCCATCCAATCAGAGCACAGCCAAACCCCCAACCAATCAGAACACACCTCCACCCAATCAGAACACAGCCAAGCTCCCACCCAATCAGCTCCCACCCCCACTAGCAGTTAAAAGGAAGAAACAGCAGGGATCTCACATTGCTCCTGGAAGCACGAAGCCGAGAATACCAGCCTGAAGATGATGAATGAGACTTCGTTAAAACGTCGCCAAGACACATCCAATTCTATGCAGGAGAACACCCGAATAACCAAAGACCTACATATAAACACCCACGAAAACCTCAGAAAACACACACACACACACGTGTGTGTGTGTGCGTGTGCGTGTGCGTGTGTGTGTGTGTTCTTCTTTTTAGGCCAGGTTTTTCCTACATAACCAAGATTTTTTGGAACCACAATTGAGTGAAATCCCAATTCACTACATTCTTGGTTCTTCTCCTAGCTATCTAGGTCTCCCATAATGCAACACTAAAATCTATTTGCAGCCATAATGAAGAGAAGAACCCAGAATGTAGCGAATTGGGGTTTCACTCAATTGTGGTTCCAAAAAATCTTGGTTATATATAGGTCTTTGGTTATTCGGGTCTTCAGAACACATATATATGTACATGTACATGTACATGTACATGTACATATACATATACATATACATATACATATACATATACATATACATATACATATACATATACATATACATATACATATACATATACATATACATATTTATATATATAATTTATTTAAAAGCCTAAAAGACAGCATCTTTGGTGTTACAAACAATGTAGCCATCTCAGCAATTCTCCATTTCCTTCCATGCTCAGTGACATATTTTGAGGGACTTCGGAAAAATGCCAAGAATGAGTTTACGTTACTCAAGAATGAGTTCACGTTACTCTCTTCATTGCTAAGGATCTAATACAAATACCGATGCCTGAACCAGCTTTTTCAAGAAAAATATAGGACAAACTGAGATAAATTAGAGGTAATGAGTGTTGGAATTATAAGTCAAATTAACCAACTAAAAATAAATCTGTAGGCTCACCCAAGAGTTTTTGAAGAACTTAAGATATGAAATTGCTGATCTTTTTGCTAAAATATGAATCTTCCATTTAATCTTGGCATTTATCCTTGAAAAAGGAAAACAGCTATTGAGATCATAATTTTTAAAAATGGATTTAGGGGCAATGTAAGAAACTTAACATTTGGAGAAAATTGCTGATATTATTAAAGATGAAATAATCATATAACTAGAAGAAGGAGTCTTGTTGAAAAGAAACTAACATAGCTTCCACAAATGTCAGTCAAGTCTCACTTCACTTTTAGTTTGAAGGAATCAACAAGTACATAGACAAGAATAGCCCAGTAAGTATTTTCTACTTAAGAGTTTCAAGGCTCCTTTGACAAAGTCTCCCACCAAGGATTCCAGAGGAAACTGGCAACCAATTAAAAAAAATTTTTTTGGCTGCTGCCGGCTCATATTTTAGTGATCATTCACTTAGACTCCAAGGTCCATTACTGTTTTTGAGCCAGGTTTCGCCTAATCTATACTTGTCCCTTTGGCCATTGATTGATTGGACAAGTAAAGAAGAATAAACGGACAATTCTCACACTGGTAACGTGTGTGTAACATGAGGTCCTTTATTGTTGGTACTATTCTTTTTAATCTGCCTATAAATTATCTCCAGTTGAGCAATAAGACTGCTTTGCTGATGAAACCAAACTGCTTAAGGTGGTAAAATAAAAAATGGATTGTTAAGAATCTTGCCAAATGTGATGAATTAACTTCAAAATGGCAAGGACAGTTCACTGTAAATAAGTATACAGTGACATATGTTAGAATAAAAAAAATCCATATTTCATTAATGAGACCTGAGCTGGTAATGGTTGGCCAGGAAAGGGATCTTAGACTCATGGCAGACAATTCAATGAAAAAGTCAACCCACTGTGCAGCTCCTGTTAAAAAAAAACCACACACACACACTCTCCATAAAAGAACACAATTTCATGTTTGAAATTGGAATTGAGAATAGAACTTTCAATATAATAATGTTCTAATACATTTATGTGTCAAGAACACATTTGAAGAATTGTAGGCAATTTAAGTTAGCAATCCAAAATGATGTTATAGAATTTGAAAAGCTGCAAAAATGACAACCAAACTGATTAACAGAGCGAAGCAGCTCCCTTACGAGAAAAGACTACAGCAATCACCAGCCAGGACTGTTTGGCCTTGAATCAAGGAAATAAGCATGCAGGGTGAGGGGAGACAAGCATGCAGGATGTTGTGAATTTTTCTTCTTCTCTCACAATATAATAATTCAAAACCAGCTTCTGAATTAAAGGCAGAGAAACACGGGGCCAGCAAACTACTTTGTTACACAGTTAAATTCTGGAATTCAATTCCAGCACTTGTAGTAACAGCAACCAATTTAGATGGGATGGCTCAGATTCACAAGATTAGATAATCAGTGACTACTAATCCTGATGACTGTTTATTACCTTTTGAATCACAGCTTGCTGTAATACTGAATGCTGGGAAGTGATAGCGGAGAGGGGTAATTTATTTATTTACTGGATATCTAAAGTCATCGGACCCCATAATGATTCTGGGTGGCGTACAATACTGAAAACAGTCAAAAACAATATAAAGAGGAAGGAAGGTGTAGTAAAACACCCAACCTAAAGATAAACTATTCCATTAAGAGGCCCACCTGGTGGAAAAGGTAGGTAGGGACCATGTGGATCTCTGTGGAAATGCTGCTACCTGGACTCCATTGAATGGAATTGTTTAATGGAGGGACTTCGGCGCATGCTAATTGTTTGACAGTAAAGGCAGGCAGAAGCTACAGGAGATAAATGGGCCCTCAGATAACAAAAAGCCCCTTGCCATGAAGAGTTTTAGAGCTGATCATTACTATTTTGAATTGTATCTGACAGCCTGCTAGTAATCATTGCAGCTCATGAAGCAGAGGAATTACATCATTGTGGCATATCCATCATTTCCTATGCCACTGCATTCTGGACCAGCTCCAGTTTCAGAGGGGTAGCTTCTGATATGGCCATGGGCCTCCAGGTCCAAGGAGTGCAACTGACACATAAGAGAGCTCTGGGCAAAGATCTCCTGGCCAAAGTTACACCCTGCTTTTCTGTGACAAGTACACAAGTCCAGCAAAGTTGAACACTTCCAAATAGAGGGACAATCTGGATAACCGCAACCACTCAGTTTTTCTTGGGTTGTTCCCGAATCTATTCCTCCCTATCCTGCCCCCCCCCCAAAGCCTCCTGCAACTGGACCAAGGGTGAAAATATACTCCTGTTCTCCAAATATGCATTCAGTTGTCCATCCCATCGAGATACAAGGAATGCTGGACAAGGTGAAGCAATGGACGGTTTCAACCAAGGCCTTTAGAAGGGCCCCTTGAAGTTTCAGGTATACAACCACTCTGGATCAGATTCGGCTGCTGGCACAACACTAAGAAGCCAACCAGCCTGTGCGTGTGTGGGTGTGTGAGCAATTGACCCTATTCTGGGTTGCACGAAAAAGGCTGCAATCACAGGTTATTTAGCGTGAATATTCCGCAGAAGTCGTCCCAGTATACATTATGCATGAGGAGCGAAGCCCACTTTCACCCTCCGTTAGGCGAGGGCGCCAGCGACGGGACGAAATTATTCCGCATACTTTCCTACTTTCTCGTTCGTGGGCGGGCAAGAGAGATTACGTGGTCCTTCGGTCCTCCCTCCCTCCCTCCCTCCCTCTCTCTCTTTCTTTCTTTTTCTTTCTTTCTTTCTTTCTTTCTCTCTCTCCTTTTCTTTTCTTTCGACTTCTTGGCGTGACGCGGCGCGCAAGAAAGCTGCCGGATCGCCTGAGGTCTGACTGAGCTGTGGGCGGCGGATGAAGGTGGGCGGCGCGCCGCGCCGCGGTGCGCGCGTGTGGGCATTGCCTGACTCCTGTCCGTCCGCCCGCCCCCCCCCCATCCCTCGCTCCAGCCTTCTCTCTGACTCCGCTTCGCCTCCTGCCTGCCTGCTTTTCCCAGGCGGCGCTCCTTGAGGCAACCGCCAGGGCAGAGCAACGCGGAGCAGGCGGAGCTGGGGGCGGGTGGAGGCGGAGGCGTCTGCTGGGGGGGTGAGGGGGGCGGGATGCGCCCGGCCCTGAGAGGCGATATAAAGCGTCGCGCCTCTCCCAGTCGCTTCGCCTGCAACGTCCACGGATCTTAGCTGTGGTGGCGGCCGTCGCTCTCCCGCGCTCTCCGTGGAGCCCTGCGTCCTGACCAGTCTATGGTGTTTCCTGGAGCCCCCAGCACCGTCATGTCGCGCTCGGAAGAGGTGCACAGGGTCACCGAGAATGTCTACAAGGTTAGAGAGGCGATCGTCTTCGGGAAGAGGGAACGGGGCTCGGGCTCGGGCTCGGGCATCAGGCTGTGCCGCGCCCGTGGCGTTTGGAGCAACTTCCCGTCGCGTCCCGGGCTGCGCCGGAGTCCTTTTGGCCGTGACGGGACTTTGGTGTACTCCTCTTCCACCGCCGCTCGGCCGCGTCTGGCAGCGATGCCTGCTCGTTTTCCTTTGTGTGCTTTGCGGAGTGGCGATCACCTGTTGCAGGCTTTTGTGTACCTTTCCTCGCTCGCACTTCTCACCCGGGACGCCCCCCCTCCCTCCCTCCCCTGCTCTTCAGATCGTGGTGGTCTTTACGCCCTGTTTATCGGCGGGTGTCTTTTTCACCTTGAAGCAAATTCTGTTTTTACGTTTTTTTTTTAAAAAAAAAAGCCTAACCGAATAAATCTACTGTATCTTTCTTGGATTCTCCCGATTCTGCCGCCCAGCGCTTGGCTGTCTTCCTTTCTCCCCTGCCTCGGCATTGATCGTTTCGTAATTGCCAAAAAGAACATATAACCCAGTTCTACCTAAACTCCTTCGCGGCTTTTTTTCTTTCTTTCTCTCTTCCTTCCTTCCTTCCTTCCTTCCTTGAGTGGTGGTGCTGTGGAGACTTGATTGAAAACCATATTTCCTGGGGCGAGAAGAGAATGTGTGCGTTTGTGTGTGTGTGAGCGATTCGCGGGTGTGTATGAGTTTCCCTGGGAAAAGGGGGGAGCGAACCATAAAGAACAGGCTAATTTGCCAAACAAGCGAGAAAGCAGCAACTCTAACCTCCTCTCTTAGAGCTCGTTTTTAGTATGGTATACTTGTAGGTTTGCTTCAAAAGAATTCCCGTTTTTAGAGGTAAAGAACAGCGTTTAGCTTCTTCCTTCTACCTGGCTAATTATCCACTGCATTGGTCTGAAGCTTTACTTGCTCTCTATCAGGTATTCCTGGGGAGAAAACACCATCCCTTTATTTAAAATTAAGATTAATTCTCTTCCTTCTCTGCCTCTCCCCTGCCCTCTCCTTTTTAGTATCCAAATAGGGGAGAAATAGATTTTGTCCTTAAAATGGGGTGGGAAAAGATAGCTTATGTAAGAGTACAGGTGATTTGTATGTGGGAGTATTTTTTTAAAAAAAAATAACGTATTTTTGTATTAAAATGAAAACCAATGTTCTACATTGGATTCTTTATTGTTCTGGTTGGAAAAATTCATTCTGGGGAAAAAATGCTAAAGGACAGAAACAACCCCTCCCTCCATGTCAACACTTACTTCCTGGTACATGATTCTGTGGTTAAAAAAAAAATCCCATCCTTTCTTTGCTTTTGATGTGGTTTCTAATGGAATGCAACGATCTTAAACAGGACTTCTGCATTCAGAATTGTAAAAGTCCCAGGGCACTGGTAACATTACAGAGTTGGATTCCTCTAAAAGCTGAGATCTCTCTACATGCTTGTAGGTATTTGTGGTTTCCGTAGAAGCTGTTCTGAGGTTTCTGTGGAATAGAAAATGCTCCCCTTCTAAACTGTTTCTCTGCTAGGTGAAATCACTGCTCCCAGCATGGCATGTTAGTTATATGAATAGACATCTTTTTCCCTTTCAGTGGTGTCATTATAATTTTTACATTATTGGGGTCATTGTTTGTATTTTAATTGGTATGACCAATTGGTAATTGGTAAAAAATAGGTTATTTTAAAAAGGAAGGTAGATTCATATTGGAACATAATTCTAGGAGGGCATAAGATGCCAATTACACAAAAACAACCATTATTACACTCATTAATAGCTAGTTGGCTAGCATGCCATTCAAAAGCATTTATCCCTTAGTAAGCAAGGAATTGCTAATTCAGGTGGTTCTTCGTGGCTTATTTGCATGAAGTGCAATAATTTAGCTGATGCCTAATCCAGTGCTACATGTAAATAGGTCTGTACTATTTGCCACCTGCACATATGTCACATGCAGAAATCATAGCCTGAGAGCACAGATGGTGCTGTCGGGGGCGGAGGGGGGAAGAGGGCGAGAGAGAAAGAGAGCTGTTGATGGAAGTCTTCCAACACAATGTCATACTTGAAAGAACAAGTATACTTTCTATCTTGGACGTGGAACCAAGTGTATTGGAGTTGGCATATGGTTGTTTGCCCTGATCCCCTTGTCCCTAATGTGCATGGGAACATTGGAGTAAGTTCTGTGTTTTTGTCAAATGTTAGAGTGTGTGCATTTGAAAACACTGTTTGGCCCTGTTTTTCAGTTACAGATACTGTATTTCAACAAGAAATATCATTAGGCCAGTAATTTGTTCTGTGTTACATCTTTTCCTTTTTTCTTCATATTAATGACGCTTTGAAATTTTTATCTCTCAGACATCTTACTGAAAACATTCTTTTAAGTTAATATGTTCTACTTCAGTAGACCCTGTGAACCACACTTAATCAAATCTTATTTAACTTAGGAATGTAATGCAGGCTGTCATGCATTAAACTAGATCTAGTTACTGTGTTGTCTGGGGTCAGTCTCTGTTCCTCCATTTAAATTAGTGTAACATTAAGTTATCTAGGAGAAGAACGAGGCATCTAAAGTATTAGACTCCCACCATTTAACCCTGTATGATATTGAAAAGCATTCTTTCTTTTTGTTCTTTGTCGTAGCTTTTTTGCCTATTTTGATATAAAGTCATCCTTGGCCATTTCAGGGTCTGTCTTTCAGCAAGACCTACTCTCCTCCCTTCCTTTCTTGGTTTTTTAATGAACAAGTTTATGTACTGTAATTTTTAGATCCAAATAACTTTGAAAACAGCCCCCTTTGAAAGAATTTTTGGTAATATCTGCTCCTGGCAACAAGGAGGGAAATGCTTTTTTAAATAGTGGATTAAGATAGATAGATAGATAGATAGATAGATAGATAGATAGATAGATAGATAGATAGATAGATAGATAGATAATTTTATTTCTATACAATGGGTTTCAAGAGCTATAGAGCTCTTGAAACTCATTGTGGACTTAACAAGAGGATTTAATTTTATCATGATTAACACCCATATATTCATGTTTTGGTAGAGTCCAGTCATAGAGGGGTATATATTGTTTTGGTTTTTCTAGAAGATAGAAATGCTTTAGATCTATGCAGTTTTCTTGGTAGCTCTGCCTTCTCGTGGAAAGTTTTTTATCTGCAAGTCTGGGATTTCCAAGTGGTCCTCTATCTAAAGACAATCAAAGTTGGCCTTGTTGAGTTTTGGAGAGCACCCTAAATCAGCAACAGGATGCTGCCTATGGTTTTTAATGCCATAGTCCTAAATAGTTATTATTTGTAATAGGGGATGTTAGTTATCATTTGAAACTTATTGAAAGATAAATATAGACCTGGTTACAATTGTGTTGGTACAATACTTGGAGAAGCTTTCCTGGTCCAAGGGCTGGATTTACATACCATGCTAAACCAGTAATAGGCAATTTTTTGGTTGCCATTGACTACCTTTAATACCTTTGATGAGTTTAAATGCAGTGGCTATAGCAATAATGCCAAATGGATATGAATGGTTTGTGCATGGAGAATTTACCATTCCCCCCCCCCCCAGATTTGGGTTGCCAAGCCTTCAGGGTAGATTAGATTATGTCACTGCTTGTCAAGCACCAGGGAAATCAGGAGAGCCAGGCTGTTCAAATGGGTATAAAGCAGGGGTGAAATGCTCCTGGTTCAGACTGGATCGGGCAATCTGGTAGCGATTGTGGCAGGTCGTTCAGGAAACTGGTAGCAATGGCGACATGAGGCTCCGCCCACCCACCCAAGTATCATTACTTCCTGGTTTTAACCAGGAAGTAATGTGTTTTTTACCTCTGTGCATATGTAGAAGGTTTTGCGCATGTGTAGAGGGTCTGTGCGTGCATGTGATGTGCGCGGTGCATCTGAACTGGTAAGGAAGGTAAGTAGATTTCACCCCTGGTATAAAGATTTATTGCATGTTTCAGCTTTCTGCAAGAATCTGAACTACTAATGACCCAAGTAAGTTGGCGGTAGATAAGAGTAGAAGGCTGGAATTAGATCTCTTTGTGGGTGTGAAGAGACTCATGACTGATGACATCTTTGACCTCTCCCTCGGGCTCAGTCTGGTCATCTCCTACACTGCTATTTCTATTACAAAGCTACAATAACAGAATCTTTTGAGGCTAAATGAGCTTCCCTTCCCTTCTCTTTTTTTTATTTTTGAGGAGGTCTTGTCTGAACATTTGCTTAGGTTCTATTACTACCCTGGACTCTGTCATCTCTTATGTGACTGTTGGCTTGGTAGCAGCTCTTCTTCCTGTTCCTGAAGGCCATTCCTTTTGACTTTACAGCAGTTTGTGATTTTTTTTCTTTATTGGCCAAAGTCTGTTGTAGGGATTACACTCCCCCTCAAAATTAGTAGAAGACTAATTGTCCCACTGTTTGGGACAATGACATGTTACCCTTTTCTACACCAAGGCAGTACTTGTCTACAACTGGTTTAGCCAACAAGCTCTAATGGCTTAAACCAGAATGGCAGAAGTCAGCTCAAGGCAGAGTACAATGTATGTACTCTATCAGGGTAATTTGTAAACCATGTATTACAGCTTAGCAATGACTCACTGTTTCTCCTTGCAAGGGTTTGCTGAGTATGCAGCCACTGCAGTGGACCCTAAGATTCTGCAGAGCTGCACAGTGCTGCATCCCTCACCACTGGCCATGCCAGCCTAGGCAGTCAGTTGGGAGTTATACCGAGTAGAAATAATTCTATGTGCTGCATGGTATAGGTCTCCATTTGCTTAAGCATTAAGAAACAGCCATGAAGCTATATGCAACTGTTCCCATGCTGCGATGGAATACGTTTGGCAAGCAAGATAAAGGGTATCGCTGTCTTCTATGCTAGGTGCAGATTATTAAATTTATCTCTAAATCAAAACTGTGTAATAATAGGTTGCTGCACTGAAACATAACAAAATAACAGAGTTGGAAGGGAACTTGGAGGTCTTCTGGTCCAACCCCTTTCTCAGGCACCAGTGATGGCTACCCTTTTTGCCATTGCATGCCAAAAGCGGGGGGAGTGTGGTGGGGTCACACGCACGCATGCCCACATCCATAATTCTATGCGCCCACCCCCACCCCGTTCCCCCTCGTTTTTGGCACATGATGGCCCGGTGGGCCAGGTAGACCCATTTTTTGCTCTCCCCCAGCCTTTCTAGGAGTCTGGGGAGGGCAAAAACAGCCTTCCCCACCCCCCAGAGGCCCTCTGGAGGCCAAATACAGTGTGTTTCCTGACTTCTGGTGGGCCCAGAAAGCCCAAAAATCAGTGGGCTGGCACGCACATGCGTGTCGGAGCTGAGCTCACGTGCCCACCGATATGGCTCCATGGGCCACCTGTGGGACCCGTGCCATAGGTTCGCCATCATGGCCCTATACCATTTCAAACAAATGGTTGTCCAATCTCTTTTTAAAAACCTTCAGTGTTGGAGTACCTACAACTTCTGGAAGCAAGTCATTCCACTGATTAATTCTTCTAACTGTCAGGAAATCTCTCCTTAGTTCTAGGTTGCTTCTCTCCTTCATTAGTTTTCTTATATTTCTTAGTGTTGTAAATATCATTTTTTTAACTGTAGGAAAAATTAATTGGAAATGCCCATTGCAGGTCTTAAACTTTCTTCCTGGCATTTACACTGTTTATATCTATTCCATGCCTGCCTGCCTGCCTGCCTGCCTGCCTACCTACCTACCTACCTACCTACCTACCTACCTATCTATCTATTTTTTAGTTTGACAAACATGTACAAGGTAGCAGGTATGAATATGAAGAGGAACATGAACAAGGGAAATGAATACAAATAAATGGGGACAGTAGGACAGGGACGGTAAGCACACTGGTGCACTTATGCACGCCCCCTTTATGGATCTCTTAGGAATGGGGTGAGGTCCACAGTAGACAGTTTAAGGTGTGAGGGTTTGAGGATGTAACAACGGAGTCGGGTAGAGCATTGCAGGCGTTGACCACTCTGTTGCTGAAGTTGTATTTTCTGCAGTCGAGTTTGGAGCGGTTTACCTTGAGTTTGTATTGATTGTTTGCCTGTGTATTATTGAGGTAGAAGCTGAAGAAGTCGTTGACAGGTAAGACATTGTAGCAGACAATTTTGTGTACTGTGCTTAGATCAGACCGCAGGCAGTGCAGTTCCAGATTGTCCAAGCCCAAAATTTCAAGCCTGATGGCCTAAGGGATTCTATTGTGAGTAGAGGAGTAGAGTACTCTTCTTGTGAAATATTTCTGGACCTGCTCATTGATTCAGCCAACAGCCAAACTAAACTAAGGTTTAACTAAACTAAGGTTTAATGTTGACTGGTAGAGTTTAACAGAGAAACAGTCAAGCTGCTCACATCTTGTTTACTTGCTATGTTATTTCACACCACACTTAATCTCCTGCACAGCTGTGGTCAGCTTGCTTACTTTCCAGTAGCATCTTCCACAGTAATGTTGGGTTTGATCCTCAGAGGTGTGATTGTAGCAGTACAAAAGAAGAAAGTTGTATATATGGCTCAGATGAGCCTTAAGTAACCTTGTGAATGAAATTGCCTTCTTTCTTTTGACATTCTAAGGATCAGCCTCATAGTAGTATCCTTATTGGCTTGTTTTAAGAACACATACTGTATTTTTCAGAGTATAAGATAAAGCTTTCCCCCCCCCCAAAAAGAGAGTGAAAATCTGGGTGCGTCTTATACTCCAAATGTAGCGCTGCCCAGCTTTTTAAATGGAGGTTTCAGAGGCTGAAAAAAGCATCAGAAATGAAGCTTCAGAAAAAAAGCCTCAGAAACAGAGCTTCAGATGCTTTTTTTCTGAAGCTCTGTTTCGGAGGCTTTCAGAGGCAGAAAAAAAAGCAAAAAAAAGCAAGGCACAGAGCTCAAAACCAATGAACCTGTTGCTAAAATTCATCTCTGGGAACAGCTGATTGGGAGTATTCTGGGAGACCGATCCACCAACCAATCAGTTTTTTTCTTATTTTCCTCCCCAAAAACTAAGGTGCGTCTTCTACTCTGGTGCCACTTATACTCCGAAAAATACAATATATGTAGCTGGTCTTTCTCCTTATTTGTTTGTTGTTGCTGTTTTGCTGCCTTTCGTGGAAAACTGTTGAGATGGGGATGTTACTTATGGGAATAGCTTAGATTTATTAAAATATAGCATGAGTGAAGTGCATAAAATATTCAGAATGTTCTTTGTACATTTTATCTGCAGTTCTTATGACAGACCAGTAAAAATAAATCAAAATTCTTTAGCTTACGTTGCAAAAGATAAAGTCCAAGAGAGAAGCAGAGGGAAGTTGAAGTGAGGTCTCAACTATTGACTTTCCAGCAGAAATATTTACACTGCCAGTAGGCCTCTCAATAGATTGCTGGGCTGTATGGTGTTTAACTGTAACTCCTATAATTTCCATCAACAAAGAAACCAAACATATCTTTGTGAATTTATGTCAGTTGCGATCCAATATACTGTAGTTGGAAGGCACTAAGTCAGGCAGGCTGTCTTAGAGCATTGAACCAACTTAAGAAATCTTATAGTAAATCTGCTTTTCCATGGCAGGAAGTTTGATTTTTACAGATTTGTTTTAACCACAGTTATATCTACAACTTCTGTAAGCCTCTAGCACTGCAGTAGACTTTATGTGACAGGTCAAGGCCACATTTTAAAAGTGAAGGTACTGCAGCCTACTTGTTTTAGGATGGTGTATGAACTTAGCCTTGTGGCTTGTAATCATTGTTTCTTGGGATGAATTCATACATCATATTAAGCCAATAACTAACAGATCATATCATATGTTTGCCTGATATAGTTAAATCACTCCAGTTGGTACACTGCGTTATCTTATTATCTCTCTCCCTCCCTCATAGTTCCTTAGTAAGAGTTGGTGACTTTTCTAGTTAAGATATTCAGGAACGTCCCTCTCCTGCTCCCCCCATTTTTGATCACTGCCCAATAGAAATGGCAGCTTCTTTGCCATGTAACCAAAGAAAAGCTATTGACCATGGTTAAGAATCTAGACAAGATGGAGTTAAGGCAGACACATGGCTTCATGTTAACCAATAACAATGCTTTAACATGTTATATGAATAATGGCTTACAGTAGTTTTATGGGAGAACCAGACTGATTCTGAAAAGCACTACTTTTTTTAAACCTCCCGCAAGCCTGTTTTAAAAATTTGATCTCAGCAATGCTCTTACTTATTAAATCATGTTTTATCCCAATTTATAAAAGTATTTGAAAGGGGCTTGGAAGTTATGTTGTATTATGTTTTTCTTAGTAGCAGCCAGAATTGCACTGGTAACATGTGCTGAGGATGGGTAGGGTGGCTGAGGATTAGGAGTGCCTGAGCTGTACAAACCGGAAGGGAGATGAGCCTGAAGAAGGAAATAGCATTTGCCCGTTCTCCGAAATCAAGCATGCTAGCCATGGCTTCTGAAGCTAGCCATGGTTGCTGCTGCTGCTGCTGCAGCTGAAGTTGTTGTCTCTCAAAGAGCTCCACTAATGGCACGGTTTCAGGAAATGTAACTTTCTCTGGGAGTTCAGGCACAGTGTTATTGTGAGTTTGCTTGCTCTTTGCTGTATGGGTAGATGCATGTTTCTATGAATAGTTTGCTTCATTCTCTTCAAAGAGATGAAGCTGTGGTGGAAGTAGAGCTTAAGGCTGCCCTATTTTGAAAGAAGGAGGGAAAGCAAATGGGATCTCCACGTATAGGACACACAGGTCTCTACTGGGCTTACTTGGTACACAAAGCAGCTGCTTAATAAGGTGGCTTCAGGTATTTCCGCTTACCTGGATTATAAGCGTCATTGAAACTCTGTTGTGCTGTCAGGCCATCTACAGCTTTTTCAGTACGTAAGATTTTCTGCCAGATTAAATTTGCTGCCACTGGAAGATTTAGCAAAATAAGAATTCAACCTTATCATGCAAGAAAATAGCAAAGTGACCATTGTTGCATACTTACATACTGGATTTGGACAGAGGACTAAAGCAAAATAAGGGCTCTTTTGGAGTTTGCTTATTGCAATTGTTTATGTTTATGTTTGTTTATGTTTATGTTTATGTTTATGTTTATTATTATTATTATTATAGAACCCAATTGATCTTATTAGTTAAACCATACCTTAAAGTAATACATGAATTCAGAAAATATATAATACAATCTCTTTCCCCCCTGACCTGACTTTCCTCTTCAGCATCCTGTGAATGATTAAATAGCGATAAAGAGTTTCTTGTTACGCCACTAGCATACATATCATTAATTGCATATAAGAAAATACCGTTTCTGCACGAATTCTATGTGAGTCTTTGCTCAGCATATACTGTAACTCAATCTATTTTCTGGGAACAGCTAAGAGAGGGGAAAAAATCAATAAAGGACAATTTAAGCCAGACTGATGATATTTAGATGTGCCTTTGGTCATGCCATCTGAAAATGTTGTGAAATGTAATCTTAACAAATCTGAGGTGGGTGGGGGACCAGCTTGAGGAGAGAAAAGAAAGTGTGTGTTATACAGGCTGAATTATAGCTGGGAAAGAAACATCCATGATTAAGCCAAAAGCTTCAGAGGAGAGGATCAGAACTGGCAATTGTCAATTATTTTTAACACCAAATCAGAAGTAATTATTCTAATTATTGACGTTTCATAAAACTATTAAACTATTAAAATTACAATTTGAAAATGACAGCCACTACGATGGCTGCAAACTACAGTATAAAAACTTTACTACATGCCTGCAATTTATTTAAAAGGAAAGTTAACGCGCCCCATTTAATTATTATTTTAAAATGGTGATTGGAGTTTAGCCATCAATGGGGTGGTACTGAAATGTTTCATTTTTTGATACAGTTGTCTCAAATTGAGTCTTCCTTTGTTTCCATTTATTTGTATAAACCAAGTACAAAAACAGATTATTACAAAAACATTATAAGGCCAAAACAAATTATAGATTCCACGCTACCAATGCTTTTCATTCCTTATAAATATTGATAGTTAAGATTTTTTTTTTTAAAAAAAGGACTTGGACCTCTTCTAATTTAATTGTATATCACAGGGGACAGTAGTAGTTTTACCCAGATTATTCATTACTCTAAACCAGAAGTGGGGAACCATGGCCCTTTTCTGACTTGTGGACTTCAAGTCCCAGAATTCTGGGAGCTGAAGTCCAGAAGTCATAAAGGGTCCATAATTCCCCACCTGTGCTCTAAACCAACCGTGTTATTTTAAGTAGGTGTGAGGCCAACGCTTGCTTAAGCCTCTGCTTTCTTGGAAGCCATGCTGAGAAGTTAGAGGGATGAAAATCTAAGCAATCTTCCCATTTTGTTTTAGTTTAATCTGATGTATTATTCATTTAGCTATGAAAAAGTCTGAAAAACCTGTGCAATGTCCTTTCTTCTGAGAAAGGAAGTGAGAACTTGGTTCCATGACAACCTGATATTTTCCTTCTTAATATTAAAATTAAAGGAAAAACATGTCTTGATTGACTTGATGCTGCCCAGAAATGATTGTATAGAGAAGAACATTTCTGGCAGCATCTCATGCAACAGCTTCTTAACTGAAAAAGAAGTTTACGAAATCTTGGCTTTCAATTATTTTTTTATCCATCTTGGGACCATCAGTACTATTTCGCTTCTTCATGCTTCACATTGGAACTGGAATCTTTAAATGCCTTGAAACTGAAATTCAAATTTTTGATTATTTGGGATTCTTTTTGGGTTCCCCAAATGGAGGTGCTTAGGTGCAGACGTAGTTCTAGAGTATCACTGGAATGCTCTGGTTAGTTTCTTCTCTCAATAGGATTCACAGAAACATTTCTAAACCTGGATTCATAAAACTGCAGGCACTCCTTGATTTATAACCACAATTGAGCCCAACATTTCTGTTACTAAGCAAGACATTTGTTAAGTGCGTTTTGCCCATTTTACAACCTTTCTTGCCACAGTTCTTATGTAAATCACTGAAGTTATTAAGTTAGTAACACATTGTTAAGTGAATTGCTTGTCAGAAGGTTGCAAAAGGCTACTGTATGACCCCGGGACACTGGAACTATAAATATGAAGCAGTTGCCAAAAGGCCACATTTTGATCACATGACCATGAAGATGCTGCAATGATCAAAGTGTGAAAAACAGTCATAAGTCACTTTTTAAAGTGCCATTGTAACTTTGAATGGTCACTAAATGGATGGTTGTAAATTGAGGATTACCTGTACATTAGAGAGAGAGAGAGCAGTGTCTTGTTGTAACTTCCTCTTCTATAATATGTTTTCTGCTGTTTTATTAGACTTCAGAGTGAATCTGATTGCATGGAGAATTGTATGCATTCTTAACTGTTTTTATTGGTCTTTTGGTTTCAATCTTGCTGTAAATGAGATGATATTGATAGAGACACAAGAGGCCTCCAACCCCCCACCCCCGGCTTGGTACACCAAATTCAAGCAGCCCAGGCAGTTGGCTGCACAACCTCTGCCTGAGCATGTCTGTTGCAGGGGAGCCCCACACTTTTCCATCTGAACTGCTCTTATTATTAGCATGTTTTCTTTAATGCCCGTGTAGGATCTGCCTTCCGGTAATGTTAATCCACTATTCTATATCTGAACTGTACCATGGAAGGATAAAAAAAAAAAACAGATTCTGACCTTTATGTGCAAAGAGTGTTAGCTTGCATATTCCTTCTTGGTTGTTTTTTTTTCCTCCTTAAGACTATTCTGCAATAGGCGTTTACCATGGGATTTTAAAAACTGCATTTTTAATCTACTGACAACCTGGGAATCCCCTCAGTATGTTTTAAATTCAGAAGACTGTTTTCTGGATGTGTTGAGATATGTCATCTGGGCATTTGCTTAAGCTGCTTGAAGAGTAAGCAACAGTGGCGACTTCTGTTCTAAAACCATATTTTATTTCTGTCTGGCGGTGAGTGTGCCATAGTGTCTGCTTATAAGAACAGAGAACATGAATACACTGTGTCACTTCTAATGACAAGGAAAGAAGCAATATTTTGATCTTGAGCTGAAAAGCTTTCTCCCCCCCCTCAAGTATTTGGTTATGACTGGCATTCGTTTGCTTAGCATCTTCCTGCTCAGCTGACATCATGTGAAGCAAAGCAAAAGCAGCTTCAGCAAGGAAGTTTAAGAAAGGGCTTAAAATAGTCTAATGGAAACTAAATTAAACTAAATCTAATGGAAACCCTAAGTCTGACTTCTAAAGCAGCATTTCTTAAACTTTTCTCTCTCGGGACCCTTTCACACGTTTAAAAATTATGATGAACTCCAAAAGAGCTTGAGTTTGTATGGTCTATATTGATTGATATTTACCATATTAAAAATTAAAATTGACGCATACACTGCCATTACCACTTCTTAAAATTGTTTGATTGGATTTTAATACTATATTTTTCAGCATAGGCTGTGACAGTAAATAAATTTTCTAAAAATGCTGAAGCAGTTCATGTTGCTTTTGCTGTTTAGTTCTTTCCAAATAAAAAAAATACCATGTTTGATCACAGGTGCTTTTAAGAATTGTCTCACTTGGATGTCTGGATTTCCAAGTTCACACTACTAAAAGCAAAACTGGAAAAGTTGTATAATAATGACCAAGATACTGGTGGTTTTTTCACCATCGTTTAGCCTGGAAAAATGGACATGGGAAGTTGGACTCTTCCAACATTATTTTAGCCATCTATACTGAATATAATGGATAAAGGAAGATTCCTCACTGCAATCTGGATACATCTCCCCTTCTTGCAATCTTTTTTTTTTTAAATTTGATTTATATGCCGCCCTTCTCCGAAGACTCAGGGCAGCTTACAATGTGTTAAGCAATAGCCTTCATACTTTTGTATATTTATACAAAGTCAGCTTATTGCCCCCACAAACTGGGTCCTCAATTTACCTACCTTAGAAAGGATGGAAGGCTGAGTCAACCTTGAGCCTGGTGAGAATCGAACTGGTGTAATTGCAGACAGCTGGATGTTAATTATGGTGCTTTAGTCTGCAGAGCTAAACCAGGCTCTATTTAACAATTTCTTGTTAAAATCTTGAAGAATTAACGTAAATGGATTACTTTTTTGTCATAGTAGTTGAGTATATTACCAATATAGATTCTGTTTCATCTTCTAAGTCTTACCATTAATTACTATGATTTTGGGTTGTCCAAATTATGTGTATATCTTTATTGAAAATAATATACGCATAATTTGGGCAGTGTAAAATCATAGTAATTAATGGGATAGATCTTGTAAAATCTACCCATCATTATACCATTGCCCCTCCCTCAAAACTGTTTACATCCTGCTGCTTGTTGTAATCCACCCATTCATTTACAGTGTGGCATCAAAGTCTCCTTTAGGTCAAGTTATTTTCTGCTGATAGTCTGGAAATTGTAGGTCATTGCCTTCTTTCAGGATGTTTCCTGATGATCTTCCATTTAATACTAAGTAAGGTCAACACTACCTTTGTAGTGTTGTAGTCCAGGCAAAGTTACACAAAGTTACACAAACATATGGCAAATCTGCATATTTATAGAATAAAAAGGTACTGTTACATCAGGTTTCTTCTTGTTGGGAATGGGAGCTTTTGGGGAATTTTTAGCTGCTTCTAGAAAGCTATCAGGGATTACTCCTGTTCACAAACACTTATTTCGCAAAAAAGGAAGAAGAGGAGAATGAAAAAGAAAAGAAACCTGAGTATAAGGCAGAGGTGGGGCAGGGGCCTAAAAGTTAAACCCATTCATATCGCCCCCCTCTCTCTCTCTCTCGTGTGTGTGTGTGTGTGTGTGTGTGTGCGCGCGCGCGTAAGATTCATTCCCATGTAGCATGAACTTTTCTCTCTGTCATAATATGTTTTCCATTTTCTCTTTCTTCCCAGTTGGTCACTATGTTGGTCTGCCTAACACTTTTTGTCCTACCTTGTGAACTTTAGCTCTGGTCTCCTGATGTATTTTCTCCTCTAACACTGCTGTTTCCTCCCCTCCTGTTGTCTGATTGCCATTCCCTAGTTTCTCTCTTTGTCAAGTATAGGCAGTAAGGCCTGTGCTTTCCTTCCTTTTCCATATGTGTGTCTGGAACCCCTTCAAAGTGCAGCACTATTTTGTAGTGGACTTCCCTCTTCGCTATCTAAGAATGCTAATAACTGGTTTGTGATTCAGAAGTATTCTGGGCAATGGAGAATATGGAGATTCTCAGTCATTTAGGTCATAGCTGTCTCAAAGGTGCTTTTTCAAAAGGCAACTGGACTGTTTTTTTTAATGTCTTCCTTAAAGAAAAAACAGTCCAGTTGCCTTTTGAAAAAGCACTTTTGAGATCTTCTGGGAAATAAAAATGTCAGACACTCAGAGGCCATCTCTTCTGAGATGGTCTTTAGTACCTGGATTTTACTTTAAAACTTTAGAAACAAAGAAATAGAACTAATAGGGTACTTGGCAAAGTCAGTAGAACTTCTTTGTCTACTCCCCAATACACAAGACTTTTCCTTGTAGTTTTAAGTGTATCCCAGCTTTGACAAAGGTTGGTTCTAGTTCTTCTTTCTATGTTGTGCTTTGTGGATTTATTTGGCCTTGGGATCCGCCAGTTATTTCTCAGACTGCTTTCTGAAAAGTTTGTGTGTGTGTGTGTGTGTGTGTGTGTGTGTGTGTGTGTGAGAGAGAGAGAGAGAGAGAGAGAGAGAGAGAGAGAGAGAGAGAGAGATTGAGTATTCATACATTCCCTGTCACTTACACAATGACCTTCATTTCATTTTAATGTATTAAGTGACCTGGGTCTCCAATTTTCCAATGTTCACTTTCCCATTTTTGCTTAAAATCTTGCTTCGATACCAAGAACCTGCGATTATTAGCACTCATCCTTGGAATGATTACACTTAATGAGAGTGGAAAGAACTATCAGCCTCCCCCTCACCACTGCTGCCTCTACAATCGCTTGCCTACACATGTGGAATAATTACAGGGGGAGGTTGGAGAAAGCTTGGCACCTTCCGCCAACACCATCCCACTTCTCCTCTGCAGTGACTCATCCTGAAAGCTCTCACTGTGGCACTGATAGAAGTCTTATCACATCTGCTAGCGATGTCTGAAAATCTGCATCTGCAGCACAATAGAAGCCTCTGCTGTGAAGAGGTGCAGACATTAACCAGTTAAGTTGAGTTCTGCCTGTATGAAATTAGAGCAGGAAAGGAAACGAATTCACAGCAAGGTTTTCTTTTAGCACAGAAAGAAAGTTATTAGACGCCAAAGAAGGCTGGAATATTAGCAAATCATCCCCTGAAAACCATACTTTCAAGTTTGGGGAAACATTTTTTTCCCTTCCTCCTTAATATTATTTTATTTGTCTTGGCTGTGCACAGCTAGAATTTCTGATCATGGGCTTGCTGCAGATTAACGAGTAAAATGTCATTCCAAACGGAAGAGCTGATTGCTTTATTATCTTTAAATCCGTAGGGGAGACAAGAAATTCTCCTTCAGAGGAAGCCTAATTAAAATGGTGGATGGCTGTCCTGTCTTGACAGCTAGAAGGAGATATGCAGGTGATCTTGGTCCCTGAAGCTCCATTGAGCCTCTTTGCAGATGTAATTCTTTCAGCTCTTTACTGCATGACTGGCTGAAACGGTTTGCAGTCATAGGGAGCATAATGCAAATATAATTATCAGCAGAAGATAATTGAATGTAGAGATATGATTTGGTTGGTGTTCCTTAGGTTCAGTTAGAAAGTGGCCTTCTGTGAGATTCTGTTTAACAATATACTTCCTACTGACTTCTTTTTTTAATGTGTCTGGATTCCAGAGTTGCACAAAGTCATGATTAGCTACAGTGTGGTTTGTTGATCTATATTTTCACCTTCTGACCTTGTTTCATTGAAGCTTAGCTCACACTATGTGCTAATTTGAAGGCACACAAACCACAATTATAGCTAGGCAACTGCCACATGTTATCCTAGCTAGGTTAGTTGTATTGACTTATCAACGTTGTGATGCAGGGCTTACATCCAGGGGTGGGATTCAAGTAATTTAACAACCGGTTCTCTGCCCTAATGATTTCTTCCAACCACCAGTTTGCCAAACTGCTCAGAAAGTTAACAGCCGGTTCTCCCGAAGTGGTGCGAACTGGCTGAATCCCACCACTGCTTACATCTGACAGTAACACAAGCTGTGATCTTAGAGAACAGCTATCTTAGACAGGTAGTCCTCAGGTTAAGGACCAATGGTTCGTTATGGGCGCAGTTTCGCCAAAACCCAGGGAAGGGAGTCAGTGCCAGGTTGTGGGGTTTTTTTTGTTTTTTTTTTTGGCAAAACAGTTATAAATCACTGTCATGGGACTAAGGGATGCTGCGAATGGCTGTAAAAGTGGCCGTGTTGCCAGATGGCCAAAGAACAGTCATGTGATGGTGGGAGGGGCATGATTGTCAAAACTTCAGATTTGGGTTCCTAAATCCCCTTTTTCAGATAAGTAGCTAAGCAACCGGCCATAAGTCGAGGACTACCTGTATCTTGTTATAATATCCATTTTCTACCTTGCTTTGAATACATCACAGGAATCACTGCATGCTTAATTCTTAATTAAGGATTAATTATTCAGATATGCAAAGCATGGCTATCTTGGGGGAGAGCTTTATCAAGAGATAAGACATCGCTGACTAGCTGGTGGTACACTAATAGTTCTAGTTGACGTTGAAGGTGATGATTAGCATTTGTACTTTTATCTTTTCTCAGATAGCTGAAGTTATCCTGTTTGAATATCTTAATGTTATCCCCCACAGCCATCCTGTGAGGAAGGTTGGGCTGAGAATGAGCCAAAGTCACATAGCAGGTTTCCTAACTACAGATGGTCCTCAGCTTACAACTACAATTAAGCCCAACATTTCTGTTGCTAAGCAAAACACAAGTTAAGTGAGTCTCGCCCCGTTTTATAGCCTTTCTTGCCACAGTTAAGTGAATCACTGCAGTTAAGTTAATAACACGGTTGTGAAGTGAATCTTCCACATTGACTTTGTTCACCAGAAGATCACAAAAAGGTGATCGCAGGATCCCAGGACACTGTAACCCAGAGGTGGGTTTCAGCAGATTCTGACCAGTTCTGGAGAACTGGTAGCAAAAATTTTGAGTGGTTTGGAGAACCGGTAGTAAAAATTCTGACTGGTCCCGCCCCCATCTATTCTCTGCCTCCCAAGACCCGGCTGATCGGGAGGAAATGGGGATTTTGCTGTAATCTTCCCCTGGTGTGGGGTGGGAATGGAGATTTTACAGTATCGTTCCCCTGCCACACTCACCAAGCCACACCCACAGAACCTGTAGTAAAAAAATTTTTTTTATTGAAAAAGTTTTACAATACAATTTTAACATGCCTTCCCCCCCAAGCCCCCACCCCAACAACCCCCCCTCCCCTCCCCCCTCAGCCCCCCTTCCCCCCCCCTGACTTCCACTATTAAACAATCATGTATTACAATCAAGAACTTTTTAGGTAAGATCTGGCTAACAATAAAACAATTTTAAACTTATTTAGTACAAAAAATATTCTAAACTTTTAAAATCTATTACCCCCCCCAGATATATAACCACATAAATCATTTATAAAAAATCATAGAAAATTTTCGCATACAAAATATAACATTTATCTTTTTTTTTTTAAAAAATGATAAAATAGTGTTGGGCATCTTAAGTTTTGAATTAAAATATCATATAAATCCCACAATTTACTCTTAATAATATTTCTTAATCATTCAAATATAAAAATCATCATTAAACAGAATAAACCAAAAACATCAAATAAGATAACAAATTTAACCTTGTAAAATAGAAAGAATTAAGCTATTTTTAAGAAAAATATATCAAATTTAAACAATAACTCATAAAGATATAAATCCAATTCTATATTTAATAAACATTATTAAAACTCAAGTGCTACTTGAAACTTCTTACTCTGATATTTATTCTGCATGTATACTACCCATTTCTTCCACTCTTTAGTAAAAGCTTCATGGGTCCTATCTTTCAGGTATGCAGAAATCTTAGCCATTTCTGCAAAATTAGACATCTTCAAAATCCATTCCTCTATGGTAGGTACACTATCCTTCTTCCAGTATTGTCCAATCAGTAATCTAGCTGCAGTAAGCATGTACAAAATTAATCTCGTTTCGGCTGATGAACAGCCCTTAACTATTCCCAGTAAGAAAAACTGAGGAGAAAATTCAAGCTTCTTCCTCAAAATGTTCTGCATTACCCACCAAAGTTTAATCCAAAATGCTTTCAATTTTCTGCACGTCCACCAAATATGAAAATATGTTGCATCCAAACAATCACACCTCCAACATTTAGGTTGAACATTTGGATACATACATGATAACTTTTTAGGATCTAAGTGCCACCTGTAAAACATCTTATAAAAGTTTTCCCTCAAATACTGTGCTTGTGTAAATTTAACATTCTGGACCAAATCTTCTCCCATGTTTCCAACATTACTGGTTCTGCAAAATTCTGTGCCCATTTTATCATACAGTCTTTAACTAATTCACCCTCTGAATCTCTTTCTAACAGTAAATTATACACTCGTTTAATATGCTTCGGCCCTTTACATTTTAGCTGAGTCACCAAATCTTCTTCATGTAACATTAGTCCAATTTTCTGATCTTCTCTCCATCTCGCTTGTAGTTGATAATACTGCAACCAAGTTAAATTCAGTCCTTCTTCCAACAGGGTATTCAAAGGTTTCAAACTCCATCTGCCCCCATCATTAAAAAGTATCTCTTTATACAAGAACCCCCCGAGTGACTTTATATTTGGCATAATCTGCCCAAGATCCAACCACAAAGGTATTTTGTAATCCAATTGAAGCTGGTCCTTCTTCCAGACTCTCATCAAAGCATGTCTTAAGTTATGACTGTTAAATACACTGTCTCTCTTATCTTCATAAAGTAAATATGCATGCCATCCAAATTGCAAGTTGTGGCCTTCTATATTCAAAATTTCTGTTTTTGTTGTTCCAATCCAATCTCCAACTTGTGTCAGCACTGCAGCCTCATAATATAGACGTAGATTTGGAACTTTAAGGCCACCTCTTTCACGAACATCTTGCATAATTTTAAGTTTAACTCTTGGTTTTTTCCCATTCCAGATAAATTTATTTAAACCTGCTTGCCATTCCATCAGAGACTTATCACTTTTAAGCACCGGAATCACTTGAAACAAAAACAGAAATCTAGGTAGAACGTTCATCTTAACAACTGCTATTCTACCAAGCAAAGATAGTTGCAGTTTCTTCCATGTTTCAAGATCCTTTTGAATCTTATGCCAGAGTTCCTCATAATTATTTTGAAAAAGTTTTATATTGGATGCTGCATCTTGAACTCCTAGATATTTCACCTTTGTAGCTATTTCAAAGCCTGCCAACCTTTCAAGTTCAATCCTTTGTGGTTCCAACATATTTTTAACTATCATCTTAGTCTTTTTCTGGTTCAGGCTGAAACCTGAAACCAGGCCATATTCCTCTATAATGTTTTTCATCTGTATGATTGATTCCAAAGGTCGTGTTAGGGTAACAACCAGATCATCTGCGAATGCCTTTGTTCTGTAATCTTTTTGCCTTACAACTATTCCATTCAGCTTGTCCGAGTCCCGTAGAGCATTCAACAGCACTTCCAAAGTCAGAATAAACAATAATGGGGATAATGGACAGCCTTGTCTTGTTCCTTTCTGTATGTTGAAATTGGTGGTTAAACTGCTGTTAATAATAATAGTAGTAAAAATTTTTGAAACCCACCCACTCTGCAACCGTCATAAATATGAGTCGGTTGCCAAGCATCTGAGTTCTGATCACGGGACCATGGGGATGCTGCAATGGTTCCTAACTGTGAAAAAAGGCCATATGTCACTTTTTTCACTGAAGTTGTAACTCTGAACAGTCACTAAATGAACTGTTATAAGTCGAGGACTACTTGTATCACTGGCTGAAAGCTAACTTGTGCCATGTTTCAGCAAGCATCCTGGATCATATGAGAATGGGGATTCCCAACTCTTGATTTTTGGACTGGGACTGGGCTGCGGCATGCCAGAAACCGGGCCATGCAAACAAGCGAAACCCCATCCGCGGGATACAGGCAGTGTGTGAAACCGTGCCCCCTCCAGTCTGCAGAAAAACCTCTCTCCACAGAATTGGTCCCTGGAGCCCAAAAGGTTGGGGGCCGCTCAGTGGTGGGATTCAGCCAGTTCGCACCACGTTGGGAGAACCGGTTGTTAACTTTCTGAGCAGTTTGGCAAACTGGTTGTTGGAAGAAATCGTTAGGGCAGAGAACCGGTTGTTAAATTACTTGAATCCAACCACTAGGGCCGCTGCTGTAGAATATATAGGGCAAAACAAAATCAGAATTTGCATTGAGTTTCTGAGGTACAGGGTGAAACATGAAGCTCATTTCCTTGATGCAATACTGATATTAAGCAAGCAACAAGCAAAACAGATGTTTTGCACTCCTGGGTCTCCTCCATATCATCCAGATAAAGCTTGAAGGCAACCCAGGAAAGAGTGAAAACTGTATTTTCCACATCATGCTAGAGAAAGTTAAGAAAATGTCATCTTCTTTTATTACTTCATTTAATAATGTCTGCGTATTAATAGTGAAATCAAATAGCATTAGGGAAACTGCCAACTTCTAATTGCATCCATTTTCCAAAACGCCTATGATCTTCCAATACATGTTTTTTTGCTCCAGGTCCTCTCAACGCAGCAAGGAGGGGAAACTAAAACAGTCCAATCAGGATTGGGATATTTCTAAATTATCTTAATCAATGATCAGCATCTTTTTCAAGGTTCATGATTTTTGCACAATGATGTGGATGCTCTGGGTTCAAGGCTAAACCCTTCAGGAATCAGCAACCTGAGGCCCCAGAACTACATAAAGCAGTTCTGGAGATTTTACGACCCACAGGCTACATCAGGCCCATGGGCGATCCCAGTCTGGCTCATAGTGACAGAGGGGTACAGGGTAGCATCAATGAAGAGGATGAGGTAGCATCTGAGGGCAGAGCAGTGGTGGCCCTCTACAGTTTCTTATGTGGCCCCTTGGTAAAATAAATTGCCCACCCTGACATAAAGACTTTTCTGTGGTCTGGAAGCTACAGGTTCCCCAATCTAACACCACTTTTGTTCTCTGCTCTGAAGTAGGAACTACACAAACTAAAGACTAAATTGTAAATCAGACTTAAAACAGCCTTATCATAGCAGCACTTCCCTTCGGTCAAAATATTTAGTGTTCCTCAAGCCATTCCTCCTAAAAGAAAAGCTTGAAAGGCTAGGAAGACACAGAAATACAAAATGTGAAGGGAAAGTGTAGAACAGACCAATGAGTATTATTATTAGCTTTGACTACAGGAGAAAGAAAATATATAATGAAAGAAGTAGTTCCTTTCACCTCCTGTACACCACTGTAAGAAATTAGTCCAGTAGAACTTCCACCACCTTATTCTCATTGTTCTCCTTCATCTCTCAGTGATCTTTGATACTATCAACCACAGCATCTTTCTGATCAATCTGTGGTTTGGGAGACCTTATGGTTCACTTGTTCTTTTCCTTTTCCCATGGTCAGTTCTGGACAGTGTCTATGTCTATGAGAAGGGTGTGTATGTGTAAGAGATTAAGCCTGCCCCCCCTGATATTGTGCCACAAGACTCAATGCCCTTAAGGCTTCTCTTTAATATCTATATTAAAGCCTTTGGTTGAGGTCCTCTTTTCCTCTTTTGCTTCAGGGTGAGATAGCCCCAGTATGATTATGATCTCAATCCCAAACTGTCTAAATTATGCTGCCAATGAAGAGATCCAAGGTCTGGAAGTCATAAGAGTCTGGGTGGAGGGAAACAAGCTCTAACCCAATCCAGCTAAGTCTGAGTGGCTATGGCTATTTGGACTCCCTGGATCCAGAGATCATTCATCCTTAGTCTTGAGTGGGTGGCACTGATATCCCATCCCCTCCTCATTTGACTTGTTAAGGCTTGGTGCATAATTTATCTTCTTCATCAACTTGCAACTCCAGTTCAAGGAACAGATAGCAGCTGTGGCCAAAAAGGTCTTTGCTGAGATTTATCTGGTGCAACAATTGTGCCCTTTTCTGGCTAGAAAAACTCGTTACTTTAATAGAACTGAGCATGGATAAGTCAGTTTGCATCACAACGACAAACGAGGTACAGAATTCAGAGGCAGAAATCCTAAGTAGGAGGATTCCACTCTGAAATATTTTATTATAGATTCTTCCTGTATATCCTTTTAAGAAAACAATGAGGCTCTTTTATAGTAGTAGTGCAAACCTATTTAGTGAAACAAAGCTATGTGGTAATCAGGATTCAAAAGTTTGTGTACTTCCTTGGCAACCATATTTTTGCCCATATTTTAGCCCTTTCAGAAAATGCTATCTTATTTGCACTTAAGTAAGTCTTCACCTATGTTATAACTCACAATCAGGTAAACAGCAAGAAAAGGTAACAAAATATATTCCAATTAAATTCCAATCAATCTGCAGACAAGCTTTTAGCCATTTTGGATCTTCACTCTAAAAAGCCCCAGCAGTCTATGGAACAATCCCTATACAAGTACTATTTGGAACACAATTTGATGAAATACAATTAAAAAGTTTTGTAGAAACCGTTCAACTAAAAATTAACGAAAGAATTAGGCTCCTCTGCTGACTTCAGAAAACTGATAAACACTAGACTTGTTTCAAACGACATTCCTTTATCTCGATGAAAAGAATAGGGTGAAGCAGCCAAGCATACACCTCTCTCTACTTGGCAAGGCAAACATAAACGTGACCCACAGATCTTGGACAGCTCTTAATGCAAGAGATTTTTTTCCCCAAGTTCTTTGTCCAGTTCTACTGCATTTCGTACTTCTGCTCTTATGACTTTCGCAGAACCCAATTCCTCTGGGGGAGGAAGCATCATTGCTGAGTTTGAAGCTGAGATGGGCAGCTGACTCAGCATGTTAAATTTCTAGAATATGGCAGGAACTCTCTCGGAGTTGGTGTAGAGAAACAGAAGGAAAAGATTAGGGAAGCAGCATGGAATAAATTGAAGGCAGTGCAGTGGTTATCCTGGATTTTTCCAAAGTACCGTTTAGAGTAGAAAACAATAGAGTAGTATTAACCAGCTATTGGGATCACCATGTTGTATTCTGGTTTCTTCCTCCTCCCCAGACCAATAAGGCACTCAACTGAAACCAAATCCTCAGGTTTTGTAAGTCCAGCCCCATGCCATGATGCAAATACAAGGAGGTAATCAGCCTTTTATTCCATACCTGAACAATGCCATTTTTGTCCCAAGGAATTTACATTCGTATTCATTGTTTTATAGCCATAGGATTACAATACTGCACTCAGGAATGTCACAGATGGGGAGCTGCTGATGGGAAAGCAGTTTTTTTCCCCTCTGAAAATAGCATCAGCACTTTGACAATGTGCAAGCTCCGTGCTGAAAGGAGTTCCTCCAGTATCTGAACTGGTTGATCCTGCTTCAGAACTTTACCCGGGTATTAAAATGTGTTGCTCAAAACAAACCAATCACTATTTACATCTGACACTCCCATCCATGTATTCAAAGCATCTCCTTGTAGTATCAGAAGGAACAGAAACTACAATTCTACCAAAGCCCAAATCCAGTTTCAGCAGCACATACACACCCTTAATCTGTGGCTGTACCAATACTTCTAATTTAGCAGAACCTGAAGGAGAATATAGTTCAGATTTGCCTAATGCAACACCCTAAGTGTTTACAGACTGCCGTTACCGCATCTCAAACTTAACTGAGCAGCCCATGGACTCACCTTCAACTCTGCATCGTGCCACACTTTAACTATTGTTTATTAAACATGCTACAATCTGAGTGGGCACACATAAAATGGTAGATCACACCTATAGTTTACAAACCATCATGGCGAGATTCACACAATACCGCAAGCCGCATTATGGCAGAGCTTGTGATGAAGTGAACCAAACCAAACTACTTTGAAGAGAGTATTCCACAAGCTTTGTTGCGTTCCTCATAATATAACACAAAAAGAAGGTGGGAAGCATACTTCATAGAGAAAGACAATTTTTCCAGTGTGCTGCGTCTATACTCCATAGCTAGCTGGGATCAATCCTCCTTTTCTGACAACAACTGAGAGAACTTTTTTTTTTTTAATTATTCCTACGTCACTCTGTGCTCTAGCTCCACCCCCCTACTCCCTTTACCTCCTCCGTCTTTCTCTCAGTTGCTGACAGACTGGGTGGATTTTTGATTCCTCTGTGCTCTAGAGTAGTTCGTTAGGCCTTTAGTTATTTTTGAATAGAAATTTTTTTTTATAATTTCATCAATTCGGTTTAGATTAGGGTTTTGTTTGTTTTTTGTTGTTGTTGCTGTCTGGATTGCCTGCCTCTGCTGTGTGACCGACTCCGTGCCTGGTAAGCCAGGTCGGGTCGCGCTTCGCGCTTTTAGCGCTCACAGCTGCCGGTCTCTGTCCCTGCGGGGCGGATCCGGCTTGAAGAGCCTGCTGCCGGTGGAGGGGGGGCTGGGCGGTTCGCCATCGTAACCCCTGCCTCAAGCTTATCAGATCGGAGAGCTCCCGGCAAGAAAGAGAGGCGGCGGCAAGGCAAGTACTTAGCGTTTAGCCTGCCTACAGTCGGTGTGTGTTCCCAGCTTCTCTTTCAGCCGGCTCCCGTCCCGTCAGGGATCTGCGGGCAGGGCCATGATTTAAAGGGCCAGGGACTTCGGAGCTCCCTCCCTGAAGGAAGGCGAGTTGTTTGGAGGGCCGAGCGGTGGTTTTGGGAGTCCCAGCCGCCCACGCCGTGGTCCAGTGGCCGGCGCTCTCCTTGCAGTGAGCGCAGCCTGAGTGGCGCGGAGGCGCGCGGCCGCCATTTTGGGGGTGCCTCCTCGGCTAATTTTCGCGCCCTTTCTGGCGCCTGCAGAACTGCTTGCCTGACCCTGCTATTCAGTGGGGGGGGGGCACAAGTGATTGGCAGTCATTGGGACAAGTACCTGGTTTGGTGTTTCTGGCTGTAGTTGGTCAGTGCACTTGTAGTTTCTGTCCCACGCCCTGGGGAGGCCGGTGGGCTTTCCTCACGTGGCTGTTCCACTTGGAGCTTGGCTTTGCATATCACTGCAACCCTGCAGAGCAGAGCAAAGGGTTGCAAAGCAAAGCAAACTAGCAAAGCGAGGCTAGTAAGGCAAGCTAAGCTAAGCCAGTTAAGCAAAGCAAAGCAAAGCTAAGCAGAGCAGGGCAAGGCAAGGCAAGGCGAGGCAAAGCAAAGCAAAGCAAAGCAAAGCAAGGCAAGGCAAGGCAAGGCAAGGCAAAGCACAGCAAAGCAAGCAAAGCAAAGCAGAGCAGAGCAGAGCAGAGCAGAGCAGAGCAGAGCAGAGCAAAGCAAAAGCAAGCACAGCAAAGCAAAGCAAAGCAAAGCAGAGCAGAGCAAAGCACAGCAGAGCAGAGCAGAGCAGAGGAGAGCAGAGCAGAGCAAAGCAAAGCATAGCTGAGCAAGCAAAGCATAGCAACGCATAGAAAGCAAAGCAAAGCAAAGCAAAGCAAAGCAAAGCAAAGCAAAGCAAAGCAAAGCAAAGCAAAGCAAAGCAAAGCAAGTTAAGCAAAGCAAGGCTAAGCTAAGCAAGGCAAGGCAAGCTATACTAGCTAAGCCTAGCTAGACCCAGCTAAGCAGAGCAAGCTGAGCAAAGCTAAGCTAAACTAAACAAACACACTGAGCACAGCTAAGTGAAGCAAAGCTAGGAGAGGGAATTATCCAACCTAAATTGGATACCCATTATCTTCCATCCATGGCTGATTCCTCTCTATCTTCTGACCTCGAGCAGGAGGTCAGCCCTGTTCGATCAACAAGATCACATAAGAAAAAGAGGGACAAGAGGTTGGCTAGTTCCAGCATCAATCACGCCTCCCGAAGAAGTCAGGGGGAGAGGACAGGGACGCCCTTCGCCGTCATAAGGCATTTGAGAAACAATTCGAGAAGGCCAGATTGGCGGCAGCCTTGTTGGTGCATCCTGAGACGGGCAGAGCCCAGACCTTGGCTACAGATCTCGAGGCGGGGATGTCTGGCCAGATGTCCCCAGCTCCTCTGGCTATGAGTAAGAGGGTATCTCAGTCTATGCCCGATGTCTCTACTGCAGGGGCGGACCTTCTAAGGCCACCCGCCAGACAAGCTCCTTCGGCTACCTTTACGCCCACAGCGGCGGGCCTGCGCCCAGTGGATCCAGCTCCCGCGAGCCCACAGGTCGATTTTCAGACCATGCTGTCCTCGGCCCTAGCCACGATCATGGCGGCCGGAGCCCATCAACCGGTTCAGCCTCAGTCAACGGGGGGGCGGGGCGGCCGGAGTCATCTTCCGCACACAGGGCGCACAGATCAAGGTCCCCACTTCGGCAGGTGTCAGATTCCTCAGACGGTTCAGAGGAGGGGGAGGAGACGTATCCGGAGGATCCTGAGTTTTCCGAGGATGAGGGCCTGCTTCCTGATACTCCTGCCTTCTCGGGCCTGTTTCGCCCATCATTGTTTAAATCTCTCCTCCATAAGGCTCGTTTAAGGACAAATCTGGGATCGGTGGGGGCGCAACTCCCTCCGTCTCAGCCCGAGACTGGCCCACACGACGCATTGTTCAAACAGGCCAAACGTGAAAAGGATTTTGTGCCTTGTCCCCAGTTGTTCATTGATGTACTCCAGGCCCCGTGGGCTCAGCCTGGGTCTCTGACTGCACCCAACAATCTGGACAAGAAATTATACTGCTCCGCCCCCGAATTGGAGGCTCTCATAGATCTGCCGTCTGTTGATGCTCCGGTGGCGACCCTCACCTCTCATTCGGTGGTCTCGACCGACCCGCTAGACGCTCTGAAGGCGGAGGACCGGAGGATGGAACTGGCCTTGCGTAAGTCACATCAGGCGGGGGCCTGGGCGGTTAGGACCGCTACGGCTACATCATTCTTCAACCGCGCTTCACTGATCTGGCTGCGCCAGCTACAGGAGCGTCTTCCCCCAGAAGAGACACGCTTACATCAAGATGTGAATAAAATCATTGCGGCCACTGAGTACTCTGCCGACGCTTCCCTAAACTCGGTCAAGTTTGTCTCTAGAGCCTTGGCTTCCTCCGTGACGGCTCGCCGTATTTTCTGGCTTCGCCCCTGGAAGGCGGACATCAAAACCAAGTGGAAGCTGGCATCGGCACCTTATAAGGGATCCTCTCTGTTTGGGCCCGCGTTGGATCCTCTTCTTGTGGAAGATAAGGACAAGTGGAAGGTCCTCCCATCGACCTTCCGTAGGCAGGACATGCGATTTCACCCGTATTCACAACGCCAGTCCTTTCGGAGCTATTCTGGGCTCGGAGGGTCCTCGGCCTACCGTCCTTCATTCCACCCTGCCGACCGTCCTTCAGACAGACAATGCTTCCGTGATAGGGGCAGGGCGCAAGCTCCTTCGAAGCGTCTGTTCCGTGGGGCAGGCTCCAGGCCCTATCGAAGGGGCAAATGACTCACTGCTGGAAGGCCCGGTGGGGGGTCGCCTCCGGGACTTCCACAGTCAATGGGCATTGTCGACCTCGGACGCTTGGATTCGCAGTATGGTCTCCGACGGCCTTCGTATAGAGTTCATCTCCCGACCCCCAAACCGGTTTGTCCAGTGTCCTGTTCCACGTTCCGCACGAGAAGTTCGTCTCATGGTGGCAGAGATCGCTCACCTGTTAGAAATCAAGGCCATAGAACAGGTCCCGTTGGACCAGCAAGGGGCCGGCTTTTACTCCATCCTGTTTCTGGTGCCGAAGAGCTCCGGAGGGGTCAGAGGCATCCTCAATTTAAAGCAATTGAATTTGGCAGTCCGGTATCGATGCTTCAAAATGCACTCACTACGCTCCATTCTAGCTTCAGTGCGCAAGGGAGACTGGATGCAATCAGTGGACCTTCGGGAGGCCTACCTCCACGTTCCGGTGCACCCGTCACATCGTCGCTACCTGCGGTTCGAGTTTGCTGGGACTCACTACCAGTACTGTGCCATGCCGTTTGGACTCTCCTCTGTGCCCAGGGTTTTCACCAAGCTGGTGGCAGCCCTAGCGGCCTCGCTTCATGCTATTCCAGTGAGGCTGCTCTGCTACCTAGACGATGTGTTGATCCTGTCGTCCTCCCGGGAGCGAGCAGTTCTGGATAGGGAGTTGGTGCTCCACGCCTTCCGTGCGCACGGCTTCACTGTGAACATGGAGAAGAGCCACCTCGTTCCATCAACGTCCATCTTACACCTTGGGTCCGTGATAGATTCGGCAAGAGGCCAGGTGTTCCTGTCCCCGGAAAGGATACAGAATGTCTTGGCATTGGTGGACAAGGTCTTGTCCCTGAGGTCAGTGCCCCTAGTGACCCTGTCTCAACTGCTGGGGAAGCTCGTGTCCTGTATACACATCGTACCATGGGCACGCAGACACTCCCGGCAGTTGCAGTGGCTACTCCTGCCGTATCAGCAGAAAGGCTGCGCGACTTCGTCGAAAAAAGTGTTCCTGCCCCCTCAGGTCCGGCTGTCTCCTCGCTGGTGGAAGCCCCCTGCCATCCTTCGGGGCAGCCATTTCCTGGATCTGGACCGAGTGGTGATAACCACGGATGCCAGCTTGCACGGTTGGGGGGGCCACATGGCGAACAAGGTAGCCCAAGGCAGGTGGTCCCGGTCAGAGTGTCAACACAACATCAGTCTCCTCGAGCTTCGGGCGATCCGCCTGGCTCTACTTCACTTCAAATCGGAGGTCCAAGGTCGCCACGTGTTGATCCTCACGGACAACACGTCAGCGAAGGCGCATGTGAACAAAGAAGGAGGAACGAGGTCTCGAGCCCTGATGTTCGAATCGGAGGGCCTGTTCAACTGGGCGGAGCGCCATCTTCTGTCGATCCGGGCGGACCACATTTCCGGGGCGGCAAATGTTCAGGCAGACTGGCTAAGCAGAGAGCTGATCGACCCGGCGGAATGGCAGCTTCACCCGCGGCTGTTTCGGGAGTTGACTCTCAGGTTCGGGACTCCCGTGATAGACCTATTCGCCAGCCCCTCCAATGCTCAGCTTCCTCGCTTCATGTCACGCTATCCCAGCCCGGCGGCGGAAGGTGTGGACGCGCTCAGGTGTCGTTGGCCGAGGGGGCTGCTGTATGCCTTTCCACCAGTCGTTCTGATCCAACAGGTGGTGCGGAAGTTAGTGGCGGAACGAGCAGAGCTGGTACTGATAGCTCCCAATTGGCCTCGCCGGCCCTGGTTCGCAGATCTCGTCGAGTTCTCCGTCGACAGGCCGTGGATCATCCCGCCTCATCGGATCATGCTGTGCCAAGGGGCCATTTTCCATCCAGAGCCACAGTGGCTCCAGTTGGCCGTGTGGCGTTTGAGCGGGTCCTCTTGAGGAAGAGTAGGTTGTCCGATGATGTGATCGGGACAATGCAGGCGTCTCGTCGTCCTTCCACTACACGAATTTACGAGGCGACATGGAAGGCGTTCTGCCGCTGGGCGGCGAATCAGCATGTGGACCCGACCTCCGCGGTCATCCAAGATGTTTTGGATTTTCTTCAGGCAGGATTGGCGAAAGGCTTGGGCCCGGCCACCTTGAGACGTCAGGTGGCGGCTTTGTCCACAGTCATCTCTTGCCCGCTATACCGGTCTTTGTCTCATCACCCGTGGGTTCGGGATTTTCTGCATGGAGCTACTAACATCCGTCCCCCTACAGTTCATAGATATCCTTCCTGGGACCTGCCACTGGTTTTGCAAGCTTTAACGGCTCCACCGTTCGAGCCCCTGGGTTCGGTGTCACTGAAGTTCCTGTCCTTTAAAGTTGCATTTCTGCTGGCGATCACATCGGCTCGCTGTGTGTCGGAGTTGGCGGCCTTGTCGGTCCGGAAGGACTTGTGCATCTTTCACGCCAACACGGTTGTTCTGCGGCTTGACCCAGCATTTACTCCTAAAGTTAACACCTGGTTTCATCGTTCTCAAGAAATAGTACTCCCGGACTTTTGTCCTAACCCGAGGCATCAGCGGGAGGTCCAGTGGCATACTCTGGACGTTCGTAGAGCCTTGAGACGTTACATCCGTCGTACAGCCTCGTTTCGGAGGCGCTGCTTGTTTCTTTCCATCCGGCGTCCATGGGCCAGAAGATCTCGTCGGCTACGGTGGGTTGGTGGATTAAGGCCTGCATTTCCTTGGCGTACCAGCAGCAGGCCTGTCCCATTCCTGCGAGGATTTTGGCTCATTTGACGAGGAGTGCGGCAGCGTCGGCGGCTTGGGCGACACAGGCATCTGTATTGGACATCTGTCGAGCGGCTACCTGGACCTCTCTGTCGCCTTTCATCCGGCATTATAGAATCGATGCTTACGCTTCTGCGGAGGCGTCCTTTGGCCGGAGAGTTTTGCAGAATGTGGTTGGGGCCCCTTCTGAGGGCAGTCAGCCTCCCGACCCTGGGGTTTAGGCTTGGGTATGTCCCAGCTATGGAGTGTAGACGCAGCACACTGGAAAACGGACGTTGTCTTACCTGAACGTCTATTTTCTGGGTGCTGCGGATACACTCCATTCCCTCCCTTGATGGGCTTCCTGCATTGTTGATTGTTTGGTTGTTTATTGGTTAATAAAATTGAGTTGTATCATATGCTGTTCTGCACCTTCGTTCAAGACTGAGGAGGTAAAGGGAGAAGGGGGGTGGAGCTAGAGCACAGAGTGACGTAGGAATAATTAAAAAAAAAAAGTTCTCTCAGTTGTTGTCAGAAAAGGAGGATTGATCCCAGCTAGCTATGGAGTGTATCCGCAGCACCCAGAAAATGGACGTTCAGGTAAGACAATGTCCGTTCTCCAAGAACATCCAGTGACATCCTTTCAGGTGTAAGAATCTTGGTCTAAATAAATCACGGTTTATGGATTGAGAACTAATATTGCACTCTCCTATTGCTTCCTTGTCCAGTGTCAAGAAACATACAATTAAACTATAGTTTCTAGTAATTAAAATAGGAAACTGTAGTTTAAAAGGGTTTTAAAAATTAAAGATGATCTTAATTAGATTCACATTATGCCTATGTAAATTCTTCTATAAGGGCCTCTCACTTAGACCCCTTATGTCCTTTTTTAAAAAAGATTAAAATATTTAATTTTAAAGAAATTAAAATGGGATTTGATATTTAGAATTCTCTCCAGATACATCTTCACAGAGGACAGTCATTTTGAGAATGGAAAAGTCCCATGTTTTCTGTATCCACAGTCTGAAAATATGCCCATTAACTCAAAAAGTATGGAGACTAATATCTTCAGAATACAACTCTTGAAAATTTATGGTTTGTTACCCTAACTGAATGGGTGTATTTAATCAATTTGAGCCTGTGTTCAACCTTAAATTGTTCTTGGGGCCAAGTATTATCTAGAATTTGTCCATAAAGAACATGCCTTTATTCTGTCATGCTAGACCCGTGATGGCGAAACTAGGGCACGCGGAGCCATATCTGTGGGCACGCAAGCATTGCCCTAGCTCAGCTCCTGCGCATGCGTGTGCTAGCCAGCTAATTTTCTGGACTAACGGGCCCACCATAAGTCAGAAAACGGGCGGTTTCCAGCCTCTGGAGAGCCTCCAAGGGGCTGGGGAAGGCCGTTTTTGCCCTCCCTGGACTCCAAAAAAGCCTCTGGAGCCTGGGGAGGGCTAAAAACACAGGCCTACTGAGCCCACCATATTACTGCGTGCCATAAGCGGGGGGAGCGCAAGGGGGTCACACACACAGGTGCGAGGGGTGGGGCACATTGAATTATGGGTGTGGGCACGCATGTGCGTGACCCCCCTGCACTCCCCCCACTTTTGGCACATGATGGCAAAAAGGTTACCCATCACTGTGCTAGACAATTCTAACCAAATCTAATCCACATGGGAATTGCAGCATAGACTTCCATGGTAAAAGGTGTGACTTCTTATGAATTTCTTGGATCTTGGTGTATCTTGGCTTTAGAAATGATCACATTCTTTCTTATCTGTCCTTTATATTGAAATGAGTTTTATTCTGTCGTTAGAACAGCAATGGTTTAGATGCAATTAATCATTCATTTGCCAGTTTGATTGTGCAAGAACCATGTGCTGTATGTTCTTTTGGAGCACACTTGGAAAGACTGTTCATAAAACAGTGTTGTCCCATTTTTACCCAGTGGCTGCACTTCATATCGTTTGGTTAATGCTTTTTTAATGTAGAGTTAGATTTATTTTCATCTTAGATCATGAAATTTGTTTACAAAAAGATGCTCCTGTTATGAGGACTGTTTTCCCCCAGCATGTTGGCCACTGAATATTGCTGTTGTGTAGCAGGAACTACTCATTATTCAAGCCAGACAACTATTTGTATCCTATTTGGTTCCCTATCCTTCCTCCTTCTCTACATACTCCCTGTATTACACCACTGAAGAATTTATTTCCCCCAGAATTAATTTATTAGGACATCAGCTTTGAACTGATACCTGGCATTTTGGACTATAGTATCATCTCTCTCCTGTAAGTGTATGATGCCTACTCCATGTTGTAGTAGATGAGCATCATGATCAATAGATTTGAATAGGACAGTCTTAAATCCTTACCCAAAAGTCATCAGAAATACATACTGTTCATACTTATAGTTCCAAACTCTGTTTTCATTGCATTCATTTTTAACAAGATTTAAAGGTAAAGGTTCCCCTCGCACATATGTGCTAATAGTTCCCGACTCTAAGGGGCAGTGCTCATCTCTGTTTCAAAGCTGAAGAGCCAGTGCTGTCCAAAGACGTCCCCGTGGTCATGTGGCCGGCATGGCTAAATGCCAAAGGCACACGGAGCTCTGTTACCTTCCCACCAAAGGTGGTCCCTATTTTTCTACTTGCATTTTTTTTATGTGCTTTCGAACTGCTAGGTTGACAGAAGCTGGGACAAGTAACAGGAACTCACCCTGTTACACGGCACTAGGGATTCAAACTGCTAAACTGCTGACCTTTTGATCGACAAGCTCAGAATCTTAGCCACTGAGCCACCATGTCCCCTGTTAGCAAGATTTAACCAGGGTTTATTTTATTTTACGTACTAAATACTAGTATGTAATAATTCACATGCCATATGTTTAAATACTTATCTCTATGGAGGTAGTCCTCCATTAACAGTGGCAATGGATACCAGAATATCCATCAATAAGTGTTGTGGTTAGAAAATACAATGTCACGTGACTGCATTACTTAGCAATGGCAATCCTGGCACTTCCTGTTGCCATTGTTAAGTGAGGACCATAGGTCATTGAGAACCTCCTTGCAACTTATTCTTAGTTTCCAACAAGCACAGTCAATGGGGAAGCCAGCAGGAAATTGCAAGTCCCAGGCTGGCAGCCAGGTACATGGCGGTTACTAGATGAGGGAGGGTGCTTGAGTGCCTGGTGTGGCATGATACAAGCGTGGCAAGGCATGGAATGTCTGCTGCAGTGTGTGGGAGGATGTGTGAGGGGCCAGCAAGGCACAGCATGAGCACCACAGGACTGGGAGTGGCTGGTGCAGGCTGGCAGAGACTTACTCAAGCAACATGCAAACTTTCCCGCTGGCTTCTCCATTGTGTTTGCTTGCGGGAAGCTGGTTGCAAATGGTGATCAATGATCATGTGGACTGCAGGAGAGTTGCAACCATAGTATGTGTGAGCCAGTTGCCAAGTGCTCAGATTGGGATCACGTGATTGCCTGAGTGTTGGGACAATTAGAACTTTGAGGACCTATCATAAGTATCACTTGTTCAGTTCTGTCATAACTTGGAACAGTTGAACAAGTGGAAGTTAATACTATCTGTACTTATTTTATAACAAAAAGTAAAACCTCATTTGAATTGTGCTCAACTTCTGATGATTTCATGGACATACCTTTGCAGTATTCATTTACATTGTGTGTATGTTTGTGTGCATTGTGTATCTGTTTGTGTCAGTGGTGGGTTGCTCCCAGTTCGGTCTGGTTATATAGAACTGGTAGTAAAACTGGCGGGAGGCTCCGCCTACCCTCCACGACATCATCATGGATGATCTGCACATGCACAGAAGCGCACGTGTGCGCGGGCTCCCATGGTAGTAAAGGTAAGTATAACCCACCCCTGGTTTGTGTGTATGTTTGTGTGCCAAGTCAGTTTTGACTTTTGGTAGCTCCCTGAAAACAAGTCCCCGTAGTTTTCTTGGAAAGTTTTTTTTTTTTAGAGTAGTTAGCCATTGTCTCCTTTCTAAGGTTGGGAGAGATTTAACTGGCCCAAGGTCACCCAACTCACTTTGTGTCTAAGGCAGAATTAGAACTCATGGTTTCTCTCTACCCTGATGTCTTAACCGCTGCACTAAACACAATCTCTTATTTTTTATATTAGTTGATTACATAAAGAGATTATTATTCCATAAATACATTATTTCAATCATGACAGTCCTATTATAGTATTTTGGCAATTAAGTCTGAGGTATATGTATAGATAGATCTTGATATATAGAATCTGCCATAAATACTTATGGGATATGATTTTTTGGCATAGTTAACTAAAGAACTATAACGTAATGAAAAATGCTACATTTTACATAATTTGATGTCCAGTATGTCAGCAGAGAAAACTAATTTTTCATGTTTATAAATTACAATGTGAAACAATACAGAGATAAGCAACCTTTTTGTGACCAGGAACTCTGTTGGCTAGATTTTTTTAAAAAATAAATTTGGTCCCCTGAGGTTACAAAAATCATCATACTCAAAATAGTGATTTCACTGGAGAAGATGTAGGTAAAAATTTCCAGCTGTTTTTAGACTGAAATTAAATATTAAGTAAAACATATTACATGTATCTGATCATAAAACATTCCGAATAGAAATTTTGTAAAAAGTCTCTTGGGCAGGGGAACTGCCTTTTTTTGGGGGGGGGGGTGGAGGAGGAGGTTCATTGAATTAAAAACATAGTAATAACAACTTAGAATATGAAGATCCAAAAATAGTTGCGGGAAGAATCCAGGGTTCTGTAGTGACAGATGATTTCTTAAAAAAAAAAAAAACCTACTCAAAGTTCAGGAATTTTCCCCAGAATGCTGAATTTGCCTCCCATACTGTTGTCAAAATGAAAAATGAGATTCTTTAGATTCCAAGCCTTTCATCTGGGAATACTTGAGACGGGTGGTATACAACATCTCTCTGTGCCTATTCAAATAGGTCTATAATTATAGTCAGTGAGACAATTGTTCCTGATATTGTGTGCATTGCAGCATTACAGAGTAGATAGTGCCTATAAATTTAAAAAGATTGTTCTTGTGCAGATTGTGGAGACGAAAAGAAACCTGAAAAATAAGAACTGCATAATCTTCCTTTCGAAGCGAAGAATTATTGGGGGGAGGGGACAAATCACATTTCAAGTGAATCATGTGAGCTAAAAAACTGAAGTGAGGAGATAGCTGTTTTTTAAAGTTTAAAAATGTGGTGCCTACTTTAAATGAGCAATCTAGAATAATTATTTACATAATTATATAGAAGCAGCTATCAACATGTGAGCGCTTTCATCTAGAATAATAACTGCTTCTATGTGTCGAAAATGAAATCGTAATTATTTTACTAAAAATATAGTGGATGTTGTTCTCTATGATATACTGTAGCTGAAGAAAAACCGGGCTTGCTTTAGGGTATGGAACAGTAATTTTAAAATTACACAAATTAACAGTGAACGGTGTCATTATTCATAGAATGGAACACCACTAGTGGGAGGCAGGCAGATTGTCAAAGGTTTGGAAATGTCTGGGAGAGGGAATTTTTCCTCTTTTACTTCGACAGGGAAAAGTTGACCATGTGACCATGTATCAGTTCATATTATAAAGAGGTAGTGGTGAAGGAAAGACTGGAACCACTGGGCCTCATAGAAAGATTGAAGTAGTGCTTATGTCATTCTTTGCAGCCATTTTATTACTTAAATAGGTAACATTATCAGTGGTAGAAGAGAGAGGGGTTTGCTCTCTGTTTATATTCTGTAAATTCTATAAACAGAGAAGAAACCCGTCTCCCTTCTAGCACTGATGATGCAATCTAGTTTGGGTAATGCAAGAAAACAAGCAAGATCAGTGAGTAGCAAAGATTGCTCATTTCAACCTACAAATATTCTCTTTATTGACACTATTGGTCCTTGAAGTTCTGCCTATACCAGTGATCTGGTTACATGGCAACTGTGTCACACTTATGACAGTTGCAGCATCTACTATCAGTATGCAGCCTTCCTTGCCAGCTTCCCATCATCAAAGTCAATGGGAACGTTGGCAGGGAAGGTTGCAAGTCACTTGGGTAACCGTCCCTCACCCTGCAATAGCCACAGTGCAAGACCCACCATGCTTGTGTTGTGCCACAGTGGCCCCTTGTGCACCCTCCCCCACCTGCCTGATAGTGTGAGGTTTGCCACTGCTAGGCAATGTAGTTACATAATGTCACCTTTTACAATTCTATCACTCAGCAAAGGAAATTCCAGTTCCAATCACCATAAATAACTGATGTCTACCTATATATGTTTGATTCATGAGGACTTGATAGCCAGTGTATAATCTGAATAGCTCAAGAAACTAGGGATCCCTCTGCCTATTTCATTCCCCGAACAAGATACTGGAGATTTATTTAAAATATTGTCAATGCATCACTGTTGTGTCATGCATCTATAAGCAGGCATTCGGACACACACGCACACACACACAAAGGTGTATGATAGGTGTTTCGAGAAGGGTGGACAAATGTGTTGGATATGTAAATGCTTTGATAGAACACAAATGTCCCAAGGAATCTTGTCTCACAGTTCAGAGAAGTTTCCATCGCCATTTGAAATAGAATCCTATTTTTTGCTCTTTGCTATTTTGATGATAAAACAAGTCAGCTATTTGTAGCTATGTGCAGCAGAAAAATATATCGATTTTCCTGTTAAATGCAACTAAAGTGAAAATTACAAAATAAGTAAGATTGCAATAAATAATTAAATACATAAGATTAGAATTATATGCAGCAGCAAAAAAAAAAAAAAAGCTAGAAGTAAAATACTTTTTTGCAGGATATAACTCACAATGTGAGGAGAGCCAACTAACCCTACCGTAAACTTTGCAAGAAAACTGCCACAATGTCAAGGTATTGAAAGATCAAAATGCTATAAAAGACACATACACACAACTGTTTGTGTGTATATGTAATGGCATAGAAAATGGGCAAATTAACCCTGCTCTTACTGTGATCCCACATCAGCAATATATAGTGAACACTGGACTTTTAATAGTTGCTGAAATTCTAAAGTTAAGATAAATATAGTACTGTCAGCCCTACTAGGTAGATCAGACCATGAAATCAACTCAACAGGAAGGCTAAAAATCTCATTTTTTTTGAGGTTGGCTATAATAACAAAATCTTCTGGACCATCTTCTCCTACTTATAATTCAGTGAATTAGGGAGGTGTTCTTTTAAGAATTTTTTTTTTTTTTTACCATTTGCCCACTTGGTTAAAACAGAATTTAGTTTAAATCAAATACAGAAATAGATTAATTTCAAACAGAAACAACATTTTAAAAATCTCAAAACTAAAGGGGAAAATTACAAAGAGAAATAACACACAGTTCACCAAGCTGTTTTTCTGGCTGGTTCATACGTCACTTTAAACCAGGGGTGAAATCCAGCAGGTTCTAACAGGTTCTGGAGAATCCGGTAGCGGAAATTTTGAGTAGTTCGGAGAACCAGCAAATACCACCTCTGGTTGGCCCAAGTGTGGGGTGGGAATGGAGATTTTGCAATATCCTTCCCCTTCCACACCCATTTTGGATTTCACCCCTGCTTTAAACCATCAATAAACAAGATATAAAAGTTGGTAGATCAACTTCCCTAGACTTGTCACCACAAGATATATGAACTACAACTTGCTATGGTAACTACCATGTTTCCCCGAAAATAAGCCATGTCCAGATAATAAGCCCAATTGGGCTTTTGAGCGCTCGAACTATAATAAGCCCCCCCCAAATAAGCCCCCCCCAAAAAATGTATACGCATGCACAGCTGCTGTGCAAACAGCATGAGGTGAGGAGGCGAGGCGGGGGGAGGAACATGGTGGGGGAACATGCCCCACATGTACCTTTCATCCACCTGGAACAGCCTCGTGGAGGCCCCTCCCACAAACTGTAGCTTGCACGCCCGTTCTCTTAGTGGTGGCCGCAAAGAGCGGCTGCAAACAAACTCTTGCCAGCCCTAGCTCTGTCGACCTGTGGGGAGGGGTACTGGCACCGGAGCTCCGAGCAATGGCCATTGTGGGCTGTTTGCACAGCCATGAAGTGGGATCAGCATGGCCAGTTCTTGCCCGCAGCATTGCCAGCGAGGAACAGGTCAGAGCCGCTGTTGCTGCCACCTGAGATCAGCAAGCCAAATTCAGTGAGCCAGATGCTTCTTCTTCTGCTCCCCTTTCCTTCCCCTCCCCCAGGGGTATGTAACTTGAGAACCAGCACCTTGGATTCTCTTTTTTAAACTCTTCCCAACCATCCTTTTGTTCTCTGCTTTGACTCCAGGGGAAAGGAAAGGGGAGCAGGAGAAGAAGCGCTGGTTGGGATTGCAAAAGCCACGGACTGGCTTGATTGCCTTCCTCTTGAAGGGCCTGCAGGGCAAATAGGAGATCTGGGGTTTGGATGAGTGGCAGAATTCTCGCTTCTCCACCTCCCCACCCCACCCCTCCCCATCCCTCCTCACCTGCCACTCCCCCTTGTGGGCTGAGATTGGCAAGCCTGATTTGGAGAGCTGAACATACTGCTGTTGCCCCAGAGGAGAAGAACGTCAGAAATGGGTCTCTCGCAGCATCTCCTCTCTCTCTTCTCCTGAGTGGCAGCGATATGTCCGGCTCACCGAATCTGGCCTGCTGATGTTGAGCAGCAGCGGCAGCGGCTCTGACCTGACCCTTGCTAGCAATGCTGTGGGCAAGAACAGGCCATGCCAATCCCGCTTCATGGCTGCACAGACAGCCCGCACCAGCCACTGCTCAGAGCTCCAGCACCAGTACCCCTCCCCCCAGGTCAACAGGGCTAGGGCTGGCAAGAATCTGTTTGTGGCTGCTCTTTGCGGCTACCACTAAGAGAAGGGGGATGCAAGCTATGGTTTGTGGGAGCGGCCTCTGCAAGGCATGTTCCCCCACTGATGCCCTCCCTGGCCTCGCCTTCTCACCTTGTGCTGTTTGCATGGGAAGCAAATTAAAAGTTGCCATGATTGCTGGAGGCAGCAGCCTGAGCAGCACCAGCAAAGCAGCTGGTTGGCACTCCAGCACTAGTCCCCCTGCAGCGGGCCAATGTTTAGGGGCCTCCTGCACCTCAAAAATAATAAGACACCGCCCCCCGATAATAAGGCCAGGGCCATATTTCAGGGGTCAAAAGAAAATAAGACCCTGTCTTATTTTCGGGGAAACATGGTATTTTGCAGCTGAAGTTGGGAGAACCCATGATATATGTTAAGCAGTTATTGTTTTACAATAGAGATAGATTATAAGGAAAAGAGTAAAAGACATCCTACGGGAATGCTACTGTTCAAATCCAATTGAACGAGAGCTGCTCCTTCCGGCTAAGCACAAGGTTGCTTTCATCCATGTCCGTGTGTATGTGTGTGTGTACGTATGCATGCACAAAGTACACTTATATATGCACTTATAAGTTAAGCCTAATTATAAGATGAATGAAGGTAATTTAAATGACACATTTGCTAATTATCTCTTTCATCCCTTAATAAAAGAATACTTTGAAAGGTCTGGAGATTGGAGTTGTATTTTTGAAAAATAGTTGTGTAAAGCCAAGAAGAGTTGCCCTTAACATTATTTTTGCTTAACCTTTCTTAAGTCGATGTCCATTAATTAACAATACAGTTCTTTGAGGTAGAATAAAACCTTTCTTTTCTCCACTCTTCACTTTACTGTTGTACTGATTTTCATATTTTTTCCGTGGAACACCATTTCTCCTTTTCTTAGAGTGCTTGTGTTTTGCATTACTTTCAATATTTTTGGCAGCCAGATTAAAGGAGCAACAATCCCAAAGTGTTGAGTAGTAATACCAAGGAAATGTAGAGCAATGGAACAAAACCAAAACTCCTTTCAACCTCTAATTAAGAGGGTTTTATGTTTTTCCTTTTTTTCCAAGTTCTTTCTAGTATATAGAAAACTATGCCAATGGAAAAAAAATGTGGGTGATTTGATGGAACAAAATTCAATTGAATGCACCTTCACATATCTCGAGGGCTTAGTTGCTTTTCTTGATACTGAAACTTTCTGTTTCACAAAATGGTATAAATCCACATTGGGGAAATAGTTCTATTGATTAAAAATACGTAACAGTATTTAAGATTGATATACTGTGTTCTACAGTACAATTTGTAGAGACAAATCTTCAAATGAATATTCACTTTAATTCAGCTGAAATGAAGATCCATATTACAGCTTGAACTATCATATTGTAGTATATTAAGTTGCTATTCCTTTCCAAAGTTATGTAGCAAATAAATTCTCTAATATCCATCCAGGAGCTGATAAAAGCATTAACAAGTGTGGATAGGGATGTGGCATTATGCGGACAGCTGAATCCTTGGGGGTCTCTTGCTTTCTTGCAGGCGTTTCATTACCAGACTAAGTAACATCATCAAGGCTAGCAGTATTGCTAGGTAACAGTTTTGCTAATGAGCAGTATTTGCTAATTAACAGTATTGCTAATATGCTAACAGTTTTTTCTATTACCTTTTACCTTGACCCTTTCCTATCTTATCTCCGGCAATTCTTTCTATTTTGATTTCAGAGTTGGAAATTCCTTCCTCCCCTCTAGCGAGACCTCCCAATCTATTCTTTTGCTTCATTTAGTTCTTTCTCCCTCTTCCCCTCTCAGATCCTCATATCTCCTCCAATCTTGCCTCATTCCTCAGCCAATACTCTCCTTTTGTTATTCACATTATCCATCAGTTCTCCAGGAAATACAGTTTAACAACTTAATAATAAGAAAGGTATCTATTCTTTAGGAATCATAGCCGCTGCTTTGTAATTATCTAATATTCCAATGTTTTATTCCAGAGTTCTTGCAAACAACTAACATGCCCCTGAGCAATGCTTTTTAAATTTGTTTGTTTAAAAATTGTGCACCCAGAATTACCCAAAATACATTCCAATACTGATCGTAATTCTGGATTTTTGTACATAGTGAATGACATCTGGTGAGTGACCTTCACTGGACAAGAATGAGTGTCCTTGCATAAGAAAGAGCTTTTGCTACTGTTGTTGGGCCCCTCAGCAGATCTTGATAGCAGTGATGGTGATGTCTTAATTAGATTTTCATGTTGGCTTCCAGAATATTGTTATGCAATGATTCCTTCCCTGTCACAGGGGCAGGTTTCAGAGAATAGCATTGGAAGGACAGTCCTTTGGTAGTCTTATTGAGAGGTGCTTCAAGGAGCCTGGATAGCTCAGCTGACTAATGCATTGTGATTAACTCCAGCTGTCTGCAATTACTGTAAGTTTGAATCTCCCCAGGCTCAAGGTTGACTCAGCCTCCCATCCTTTCTAAAGTAGGTAAATTGAGGACCCCGTTTGTGGGGACAATAAGCTGACTTTGTATAAATATACAAAAGTATGAAGGCTATTGCTTAACGCATTGTAAGCCACCCTGAGTCTCTGGAGAAGGGCGGCAAATAAATCAAATTAAAACAAAAACCACCCCCCCCCTACTTTGTCTCCAGTCTTGTTTAATATTTCTATGAAACCTTTGCCGCAGTTCTTAGGAGTTTGGGGTAAAGGATTGTTTTGTCCTGACTTTCAGACATGCTACAATTATACTGGATTAAAAAATCAGTGCAAAATGTTTACAGTGGTGGATAGGGAAGTGACTAGTCAAGATCTAGTACAAGTTTCAAAAGTGAGGGTTCTGGTAGGAAACATTATCTGAATTTAGACAGAGATCAAATTATGGGTAGTCCTCAATTTATGACCAAAATTGAGCCTAAAATTTAGGTTGCTAAGTGAGTCATTTGTTAAGTGAGTTTTGCCCCGTTTTATGACCTTGCTTGCCACAGTTGTTAAGTGAATCACTGCAAATGTTAAGTTAGTAACACGGTTGTTAAGTGAATCTGGCTTCTCCATTGACTTTGCTTGTCAGAAGGTCAGAAAAGGCGATCACATGACCCCGGGACATTACAACCGTCGTAAGTATGAGTCTGTTGCCAAGCATCTGACTTTGATCACATGACCACGGAGATGCTGCAACAGTTGTAAGTGTAAAAAATGGTCATATAAGCCACTCTTCAGTGTTGTTGTAACTTTGAACCGTCACTAAATGAACTATTGTAAGTTGAGGACTACCTATACTCAAAGAATGAGGGCACAGATTGGTTTCAAAAACTAGCACTAACTTAAATCAAAATGTCACAGAAACAGCTTCAGATTTGAATGAGCTCAAGCTCAGCCATAGATTTTTAGGTGAATTTTCCTGGTTTCCACCTACACAGAGTTGGCCTTGCTTAGATTGGATAGGCTGTTTAGGAACAACATCCTAATTCTAATACTAGGAGGCAGAATTTAGAAATCCAGTGATGGAGCATCCACAATTCTATCCTAATTCTAATTAGACTACAACTTCCAAGGTGCTCTGAAACCAGAGACTTCTCACCTCTCCTCTTTCTGATGCTCTTCTTGGAGACAAGCACAGTGGACTTTTTCAGTCTTGGTGGCTGTGTCCTTAGCTTCAGTGTTGGAATCCAGGATGGCAGGGTTAGGGATAGCAAAAGACACTGCTATTAAGAGCTAGAACCCTGACACGCTTAGGATTGTCTTGACTGTATTCTTATCCAGTTCCTTGGAAGAGAACCTATCTATGAATATCAGGACGGTTGACTTAGCTTTATTCTGTGTGATCTCAGAATTAGGACAGATTGCCTCCAGCCTTCAATACAGTAGTGGAATGGATGAGAATCAGGGCTAAACTGAATCCCAGTATGATGGAAATGGTTTAATTTAATGTTTACAAAGGGCAAGAATGCCTGGGTTGTGGTCCCCTAAGAGAACAGATATAAACCTTGGCTGTTGTCTCTGGAATCCCAGTGATGTCAGTGATTAGGAGCATTTACTGCTAGCTGAGCTGTACATCAGCTGCCCTCATTCCTGGACACAGATAAGTTGGCCACAATGGCCTCGGCAATCTCTCAAGTTTGGATTATTGTAATATGCTGTCTAGAAGCTACACTTGCTGCAGTTTACCTAATGCTATTCATTAAATTCTTACATTGTAGCCCAAGATAAGGTTGCAGCATTCTAGCAAGAAAGAAACAATGGATTTTTTTTTTCTGAATGTGTAATATGCTTTGATTTTTATTACACTTTTTATGTAGGAAAGAAGCATTTGTTCATATGTATGTCATCTGAATAGTTCCTTAAAAAGAAGGAATGATGGATGTTTTTTTTTCTTTTGTCTCTTTTATACCACCATAACAATTTAGTGTTTGTCTTGTATTGGTAAATCAGTCTCTAGAAAAACCATAATATTCCCTCAAATACATTTCTTTTTGTTGCAATACTTCTAATTCCTGAGATTCTTGAATATAGCTTAACCTTTGAATTCATCCACATGGCACAAGGTTGAATTTTCTCAACTCTTAAATTTTGTATAGAAAAGCAGAGGTGCTGATTCATCTTTCCTCATATATTATATGACATATATTATTCTATTGTATTATTCATGTTGTTTTGTATTTTGTTATGGATTGCATCAGTAGAGACTAAATCAATTTCATTGTATATATGTACAATGACAATAAAGGTGATGGTTATTATTATTATTTCTCTTTTATTCATTAAATGTGAAACTCAGTCAACTGAACATTTAAAAATGTGTCACAAACACCATTGACTGATGCTAATAGTTGATATGGGTTGCTGCCAGCGTCCTAGGTATCAACCAAGTATCTTCTTAAGATATATGATGTTCCGAATAGCGCAGTTTTTTGCAGTTCCGCTGGTGTTATTGCAAGAAGTTGTTGTTGTTGTTGTTGTTGTTGTTGTTATATACTGTATTCATTAAACATGAAACTGAGTCAACTGAACATTCAAAAATGCATCACAAATACCATTAACTGGTTGTTGTTGTTATTATTATTAAACTGCTATCGGCAGCATATTAAAATAAACCCTCCCTGTTTATATCTCAAATTCAGTCCCAAATATGTGCAGGCAGCTAACAAACCATCTATATTTATGTCTCTTTAAAAAAAAAACAATCTAAGAAAAATCTGGAACAGAATTATGAAGTATAATGCACTCTCTGAGTTTTGAAAATGTGTCTTGTTTCTGCAGAATAACTTTTGGGAAACTCTGGTATAATTGCTTCTTGATCAATATTATTTAAGACAGGACTACTAATTGCTTTTGGATCAATATTGTTTAAGCAGGACTGCTGAGATAGCTATTTCAACAGTTCTGTTTTTCACTTTACACCAGCGGTCTCCAACCCTTGTAGTTTTTTGGCCTGGCGAGGGGGTGGGGTGGGAATCAGGTCACGCAAATGGTGGGCTGGTGTGCATGTGCGTGCACAGCTCAACTTGCACAAGCAGCGGACCAGCGCATGAGTGCACAGTTCAACTTGTGCTAGTTGAGCTGCTCACAGAGGTGCATCCATGCCAGCCTCGCACTCATGGGGCCTGGTTGAAAATAGGTTGGGGACCCCTTCTTACACCATTGTACTTGCAAAAATAATAGAAACAATTACTGCAATTTTCTTATAATGTGTGATATATTCTTTAAAAATGTGAATAGAATAGGGCTGCTACAAACTTGTTCAGATTTAATCTCTGTAAGCAAAATACACATACTGTCAAAATTCTTAGTTGTGGCCCCTGCCTGTAGTTGCTTAAAGTGATCATGCTTTTCCTACAGTGTGATCCTGGGACAAGTCATATCTATCCCAATAATCGGTTGTTTCTTTTTATTTTTATGAATACGAAAAAAAACCCCTTCTGTGTCTTCCATAAGTTTATGATAATAAATGTGCTGGAATTCAGTCTCTATAATCCAAAGAAAACACAGGAATTGGTTTTATAGTCACTATTTGGTTTCTATATCTTGAGGATATACCCTGATAGTTCTGTCGTTCAACCAGTTGGTCTCTGGAATAGTCACTTGGGGAGGATGCTAAATGAGACCGAGAGGGAGGGAATGCTCCTGCTAGGTCTCTCGCGGCATTTGATAAAATCAGCCAGGATATCTGCTTGACCATGTATGCGTTGGACATTGGAGCCACTCTGCTACAGTGATCTCATACCTTCCTGAGTCCATGAGTCTAGTAATGAGGAATAAGTGCAGAAATCCTTGGCCACTCCTGCATGGGATGTCCTAAAGCTTGATTTGGTCTCTCATTTTGTGTAGCATCTATATGAAGCTACTGGGATAGGTAATACATTGGTTCATGGTTGAGTTATCATCAACATGCGGTTGTTTATCTTCTCTCTAGGCCAAACAAGAGATATGCTAGAGGTCCTAGACTGGTATCTGGAGAGGGGCCAAATAAGTTCCTACTTTACAACTTTTGTCTGTGTTAAGCTAGTGTGCCAGAGTGACCATTTTAGAGCAGGATACCAAAGTGATGGTCACTCATGGTTTTATCATCTTGCATTAGTGGATTAATGTTATGCCCTCTATTGGGGTTGCCTCAGAAGTCCATTTGTATTTACGGATAGTCTTCAACTTATGATCTCAATTGAGACCGAAACTTCCATAACTAATGAGTCAGTCATTAAGTGAGTCACACCCGATTTTACAACTTTTTGTCCCAGTGGTTAAGTAAATTACTGAATTACTGTGATTGTTAAGTGAATTGTGCAGTCATTGGGCAAATCAGGCTTTCCCCATTAACTGTGTTGGTCAGATACCCCCTGGGAAGGCTGCCAATAGTGACCACGTGACTCCAGGTTGCTGCAGTCTTTCTAAATACATGCTGGTTGCCAAGTATCGAAATTTTGATTACATCAGAGCTGTGATAGCCTTAAGTGCGAGGACTGGTCATAAATTACCCTTTTCAGTGGCATCGTAACTTTAAATGGTCACTAAATTAATGGTTGTAAGTTGAGGATGTAGGTAGGTTGCTAGCTCTTATGCCCTTTATACTCTCTATTTAATTGCCTGGATTTTTAGTGACTGTTTTAATCTATTAATATTATTATTATTATTATTATTATTATTATTATTATTATTATTATGTAAAAGGCAAAATATTTATATAATCTGAAGAGAAACATTATTATTATTGTTGTTGTTGCTATTGTTGCTGTTGTTGTTATTAACAACAACAATTTTGCAAAAATCCACCTTACGTCGAATTGCCTATATACTAAAACGTTAACCTTAACAGCAATTAGGTAATTAGGTTCTTGGTGAGGACTTGAACTGTTAAGTTTTTACCAGTCCCAGATTGTGAATCAAATTGAAGATTAAAACAACAACAACAACAACAACAATAATTTCTATGTTATCCATCTTACTGTTATATTTTTATAGTTGTGAACTGCTCTGAGCCTGTGATCAGAGCATCGTGTAAATTGTGTGAAATAACTAAGTAAGTCTCTGTTAATGGATATCTGTTCAAAGGTGTGAGATTGGGGAAAATGTTTGCTTCCTTGAAGAATCCCCCAAATGCAATTATTCAATATTTCATTGCTAATAGAAGATCAAGATCATCCGATTTATTTGTGTAAATATTCTGTTCACTTAGCATGTTCAGAAGCCTGCGGGAATAAAACCATTGTTCAGAACTAAGTTTAAGGTTTACGAAGGTTGATCAGTTCCCCTCCCTCAAATTCTAATAGCATTACCTTCATCCACAATATACTCTACCAAGCTTGGAACTATCACTGTGAAAAGAATGTTGTTTGTTCTGAAATGAATAATTGGCTGAAATAAAGATGTGTCATTCCTACTCAACACTAGCAAGGAGTTGCATTGGTCATGAGCTTGAAAGAATAGAATACAGAAATAAGGGATAAAACGATTCAGGTAGCAAATGAGATTTTTAGCTGCTTGGCTGGCTTCACTTGAGGTAGCAGATGTTTAATCAATTTATTTGGCAAAATAATCTTGTTTTGATTTTCTCTTCTCTTTCCAACCCCCAACACTGTGTCCCCCAAAGGGAGTGTGATAGCTAAAACTATTGTCTGGCATAGTGTGAGAAATGAATGGTAAATTAGCTTGGACAATCTCATTGCACCTGTTGGATATGCAACCCAACTGGTTTTAGATCAGTGATAAGGCTTTTTTCAGTGATAAGACACACTTTCCATTAGAACATTAGATTGGAGTTCTCATTTGTGTGTGTGGAGAGAGAGAGGGGGGGGAGGGAGAGGGGGGCATACTGAAGTCTCTTTTCATGTGGATAGTGTCAAGTGCCAGGGAAATCAGAAGATTTCAAATGAATATAGGTTTATTATATGCTAATGCTCTCTACAAGAATCTGAATTATTATCATTCAAAGCAAATTGACAGTAGGTAAGAGTCAATGGAATTCAAGGTGGGCTGGATTTAGATCTCTTGTGGGCATGAAGTGACTCAAGACCAGGGTCAACTCGATTCAAATCATGATTTAAATTAATAGTAAAAAGGCTTGATTTAAATCAACTCAATTTAAATCATAATTTTTAAAGAGCAACTGTCATCTCTGTCCTGCAGCAGTTCCTCCTCTGGCCCACTGTTGACTCACCGACAGACCCAATATATATTGCAGAATATATAGCCTCATGCTACATAACTAAGCTCCATTTTATGCTGAATAAACTAAATTATTAATGTATCTTAAATACATTACCATCCTGCCATCTTTAGTTAGATGTTTACTCCAAAAGCATTTTATTAAAATAAATTTGATTTTAAAAATCTGATTTAAGTGAAAAAAAATCCAATTAAAATGAAAAAAAATCATTTTTATTTTTATTTTTTAAAAAAACATCGATTTTTATCCATCCTGCTCAAGACTGAGGATAAGTTTGACCCCTTCTCCGGGTTCAGCCTTGTCATCTCCTACAAGAACAGCTTGAAGATTAGTCTTCCTCAACCCATGCCTGCCCTGAAATTGGACTGGACTGAACTTCCCAAATTCCCAATTAACATGAGAATCCAACATATTAGGAAAGCATGGGTTAAGAAGGGTGCTGTTAATTGTTATTTGGCATTGAGAACAGAAGCAATTACAATGTTGTTCCCCTTATTAGTATGTTTCCTTGGTGATACCAGAAACATCTTCAAGAGCTCTATTTTATAATATTCTTTTTGCAATGCTTCTGATTCAATGAAATTTAATGGTGGAATTGATATTTACCTACTCGTAAATATTTGTATTATTTTAAAATTGTAAAATTGTAACTTTTATAATTGAGAGTTTTTAAACTACTTGGTTCTGTATGGTTCTTTGTGTTGGTAAGGTTGTTTTATTAGTATGCATCTAGAAGTAATCTTTTCTAAAATATAAATCCTTTTAAAGGGATCTTAATGTACTGCTTTATTATGAATTATGGGTTCATAATTTGTGAATGGGTGGCTATTTGATACACAATCATTTGTATCAATGATTGATACACAATCATTTAAAATAAAGTGCCAATATAAATAGTAGCACTTTAAATAAATTCTTGAATATATTCTTGTGTATTTGTTTTTGTTATAGCACCAGGCTAGATCAACCTTAGTTTCAATTCAGGTCCTAAGAAATGTTATCAGCAAAAGTGTGACTGTCTAATTGTGTGTGTGTGGGGGGGGGGAATCTCTCGTAAATTTATTCAGAATTGTTACAGTCCTAGTTCTAGCTTTGAAATATCATTTTTTTCCATCAAGTGGCAGAAATCCTTGTAACATTTATTTTCCTACTGAATTAATTCATGTATTCACCCTCCTTTAACAATCTGGATGGTGGTTCCGTAATCCTCTGAGACAGCATTTTAGCTGTGGGGAAGAGAAGGGAAAAAAAGATTATAAAGAACTAGCTAAATGGCCAATCAATTAGCAAACCCTTTGAACTTTTGGAAAGGTATTAAAAATGAATTTAGGTCAGAATTGAGTATGTTTTTGAAGATGCTTTGGCACTGAGGGAGAATAGACTTCAAAGTTTGAAAAAAAAGTTTGAAAAAAGTTTGAAAACTGAACTGAAAACAGAGTTTGTTTCTCCATATTTGTTGTAGCTAAACTAGTAGAAAATAAATAAAGTTGAGGTGGGCTTTGTTAAATATCATCAGCTTTTCTGGGCTTGTATATACATTTGCAAGGGATGCGGTGGCTCAGTGGCTAAGATGCTGAGCTTGTCAATCAAAAGGTCAGCAGTTCAGCTGTTTGAATCCCTAGTGCCTCGTAATGGGGTGAGCTCCTGTTACTTGTCCCAGCTTCTGCCAACCTAGCAGTTCGAAAGCACATTAAAAAAAAAATGGAAGTAGAAACATAAGGACCACCTTTGGTGGGACGGTAACAGTGTTCTGTGCACCTTTGGCATTTAGTCATGCCGGCCACATGACCACAGAGACGTCTTCGAACAGCTCTGGCTCTTCAGCTTTGAAACGGATGAGCACCACCCCCTAGAGTCAGGAATGACTAGCACATATGTGCGAGCGGAACCTTTACCTTTTTTACCTACATACATTTGCAAATAAGAGAAATTAAGAACGAATCATAAAATGACTGCCTAGTTATCAAAGATAAGTAGGTTGCCTAATTAAAAGGCATAAATTAGGTTGGAAGTCCACATGCCAAGCTTTCTATTTCAAGCCGATACAACTAAACTAAAAAGACTAAACTAAAAACTAAGCTAAAACTAAATTATAAACTAAACTAATTTTGTGGAATGAAAGCTGATGAGCCTAGGATTTCATCCACTGGCCAGAGAATCTCTTTTCCTCTACACATTTCATCAAGATGTTGCCAGGACATGTTGTGCCATGGTTAGAGGCACATGGGAAAAGGCCCTAGGGCTGTGTTCTCTTGTGTCACTTAAATGAGATGGATGGCCATATAAATGCAATGCAGAAATAAGGCAGGAAGCTGCCTATTAAAATAATGGAAATTTAATTCTAAACATATCTATGTAGAACTTCTCTGCTAGTGTCTGTCCGCCCTAAAATAAAAAGAAAAAATCTTTAATCCCCACAGAAAGAAATGTTCTCCTCCCTCTTTTTCTGAGATTTCCCTAAGCTAATGCTCTCCTCTTTAGGGTTGGAGCTTTCACCTAGGAAGGCTTAGATGTCCATCTAAATGTGGGAAGGACAAGCAAGCAAGGAAGCTGAGTGAGGTGAAGGAACATGACCAAAGCAGTGAGGAGGGGAAAAAAACCCCCACCAGGCTGGGATATATGAGAAGAGGAAAGAATCTGGGTAGACAAAAGAAACCATTCTTTCCTATGAATGCTTGTTTGCATATAATTGAGAAAGAGGGCTTTAAGCCAAATGCAAATGGCCTTTAAAATTCATTTTGGAAAGTCTGAAGGGACTCAGCTTCAGTTGGCCGCTGCTGCTGCTGTCATGGCACCCATGGGTGCTATGCTAAAGACTCCACTACTAGAGCTGTGACAGGCTTCTAATGATGATGGTCATTTTTAAAAAAATACCATGGATTCTGTGCTGAACTTCTTGTTCTGTTACCAGCCTCTTTCCCTCAACCCTCTTATTATCTGACTCTGGTTTGCTGTACTGCATGGTGGCATTCAGGGATTAGCTTCTGGGCCTGAAAGAAACAGAAATAGTTGTGATTCCTACCAAGCTCAGTTAGCAAATTCCTTGTCTCATTTGTAAGGTGCCATAATGACAAAGTGATTGAATGACTTTGGGGACTATGGAGCTACAGTAGGCAGGAGGACTTGCTCACAGCTTGTTTCACACAGTGAACAAAGAGCCTTTCTTTTCAGTGATTATGGAGAAAAAGGGTTTAAGAAATAGTTCAGTAACTGGAGGTAAGTGAGCCCTTCCTTATTCTGCGCCTGGCTATCCTCCTCTTCCCATATGTGTGAGCACATATTTTTTTATTTAGTTAGTTATTTGTATCCCATCTTTATTAATTTTACAAATAACTCAAGGCGGTGAACATATCCAACAAAACCTTCCTCCTCCTATTTTCCCATGTGCATGGGGCTTTTTTAAACAAGAAAACCTGTTAATCACTCAAAATATTTTAAATTTGGTCTCAGCAGAGCCCAGATAAGTTTAGACTTGATTCTCTGCCACTCTCTGTCTATACACACAGTCATATACTCTTTGTCAGCTGCCGCAGTATTTATATAAAAAGCTTTTGATCTTCCATTTTTTGACTATAAAAGTGATAATTAACCATCCATATGGGGGCTGTGTGTAGAGGTGCAATGTTATAGCTGTACATGGTTACTACAAAATTGAAATCCGCAATAAGATGAGCCTAGATTTATTCAGGATGGATTAGAATCAAAGTACAGATTTTGGGTGGGATAAAAACAGCAACTTTTATCCCAGTCAAAATTTCTATGTATCTCAGTCACTACTGCCCCACTGACAAGAAAATGTGGGCCATAGGAAATTGAACCTTTAATATCCAGTTTGCTGACACCCAGTGATTCTTCATTTGGAACTTCCTATCAGATGACTCAAATGAGAAAAGCTGAAATGAAGGCTCAGGTAGCAGATTACACCAACAGAAATCCATCCTGATGGCAGTTGGTTATTCTCCTGTCAGCAAATGTTTAATTTTAGCAATACTTGTCTGGTTATTCTGGATTCTTTGAGGTTTCAGTGAGGTGGACAGGGCGTGTGAATAGATTGCCACTCTTTTTTCCAACTCTTGGCTCTCTGCCCCTTATTTATTTGAGTTGATTTGATTTATTTGCTTCCCATCTCCCCTCAAGGCAACTCTAGGCAGCTTACAATATTATAACCTAATAAAAAAAAATTAAAACTATAAATAGCAATATTAAAATAATTTAAAATTGATGAAGATGGGGAGGAAGGAAGCAAGATGCTTCCAATGCTGACACACACTAGGGGGGGGGGGAAATCTTATTTTAGTCCATTAACCACTCCAGGATGATGTATCCCCCATTGGCACTTCAAGCCAATTGACAGAGCCAGATCTTCAGCCCCTTTCAGAAGCCCAAAAGTGTGGGTGCGGATCTCACCTTGGGGGACATGATGTTCCAAGAGGCAGGAAAGGCTGTTCTGGACCTCACCAGGCAGAACTCTTGACCGATGGGGTCTGCAGCATGCTCCTTTCTGCTGGAGTAAGTGGGGCGAGCGAATCCCACTGAGAAACAGTTTCTCAGATAGTCTGGACCTGTGCCATGAAGAGCTTCAAAGATGATATCAATCACCTTGAATTCAAACCGGAAGCAAACTGGCAACCAGTGCATCTTGTGGAACAGCGGTGTAACATGGACCACCCTAAGGGCCACAAGAACTGTCCTCATGGCTGCATTCTGCACTGGCTGCAGCTTTGAAATCCTCTTTAGGCTAGCCCCATGTAGAACTGTTGCAATAGTTCCAACGTGAGATGACCAGGCCTTGAGTGGACTGAGTTCACAGACTCTCAATCCAGGAAGAGGCACAACTGGCGCCCAACACAAAGTTGCAGAAAGATCTCCTAGCCACGACCACCACTTGCTCATCAAGCGGGAGTCGTGAGTTGAGGAGAACCTTCAAACTGTGCACTGAGTCTGTCTGGGGTGGTAGGACCCTATCCAAAACTAAAGATGTCAAACCCTTGGTTCCTGACTCCATGCACACAAAGCCACTCAATCTTACCAGGGTTCAGCCAAAGTCCATTGTCCCCCATCTTGGACCTCACTGGACCAACACTAATTAGGACCTGCCTTGGAGAAAGGAGCCAAATCAGTGCAAGACTTTGTCATCCAGCCCCAAAAAGATACCACAACATCTTTGTCACTCACAGCTATTCCCAAAAAATACCATGGTCAATGCTACTGAAGGCTGCTGAGAGGTCAAGGAAAGCAAGAATAGTTGCACTGTATCCATTCTGCATTTGCCAGAGATCATTGACCAGCCAATGATGTTTCTGTCCCATAATCAGGCAGTTTTTCCGCTGCCCTGGGTTGCTTCATTTTGCTTGTAATTGTCTGAATAACGTTCTGACCCAGCTCCTCTGGTGGGAGGATGTGTTGTTACTTTGGTAATGGAGCGCTTGGTTAGCAGTTGATACAGGTCTCAATCCTGAAAGACCCTACCGAAAAGCCAGGTCTTTATAGTTTTCCAGAAGGACATCAAAGTGGGGCTCATTTGTGGGATTGCTGGTCCTATGAGGTCTGCCTTGGTGGACATGTTCCAGCTCCCTTCAACTGAACAATGCGTTTTTGAAAGATTATGCAGTGAGGGCTTCTCTGTTGTTGCTTCATTTCCTAAGAACACTGCTTCAGAAAGACATCAAGAACTTGGTTTTTCAAGAAGCAAGGTGTTTTGTGATCAGTGGTGGGATTCAAATAATTTAACAGCTGGTTCTCTGCCCTAATGATTTCTTCCAACAACCAGTTCACCCAACAACTCAGAAAGTTAACAACCGGTTCTCCCAAAGTGGTGTGAACTGGCTGAATCTCACCACTGTTTGTGATCCCCATGGAGTGATGACAGATGAGAGATGGTTGAAATTGTATTTAGTACTTCCCCCATTTAATTTTTATACTTTTTGCACTCTGAGTGTTGTTTTTATTGGTTTTTGAATATAAACTGCCTATCTCTAAATTGGTGGCTATATAAGACAAATAAATAAATAAATAAATGGCCTATCACGCCCCTATGTTTAATTGGGGATTGAAGTATAATGTTTATATTAGTGTTGTAAAATCTGAGAAAAGTATTTTTGTAAAAATATATGTAAGATGGCATCCAACCAAATCAATTAACTTATTTAGCTATGTTGTATTTACATATTTCATTGTAGCTAATTGTTCTTCAAAGTTGTTTCAGTTTCATATTTTTCATTCCTGGCAAACTGAATAGTCATACAAGAAAGTTGTAGGGCCTGGAATTCATATTGCATGTACTTATATAGTTAAATCTTAGAATAAGTTGTTAGAATACATTATTATCTTTAAAAAAATCAATCAATCAATCAGATAGACTGGAAGGGACCTTTGAGGTCTTCTAGTCCAGCCCTCTGGTCATCAGTGGCTTACATTTGTATTGCCTGTGTATGTGCATATGGGAGGATTCTTTTTCTAAGAATTCATGGGATAGTGGGTTAAACTCTTGTGTATTTCTACATGTTGTATAGAAGGAATAGAAAAACACAAATGCCCTTCACGCTTAGATTGCTAATGTCTTTTGTTTTCTTATAGACAATCATGGAACAATTTAATCCCAGCCTCCGGAACTTCATATCTATGGGAAAGAACTATGAAAAGGCCTTGGCAGGTAAGTGAAAAAACACTGTATTAATTTGTCATGGTTGTAAAATGACAGCTGTAGAATTGGCACCTCTTTTTTTAACTTTGGTGATGGCAAAGGTGGGGAAAAGTAGTAGTATTTGTGGAAAGTGTTGCAGCATCATTCTTAGTGCTAAAGAGGCTTTCAGTTATCCTAGATAAGCTACAAAGCAGTTCTTTGAATTAAGTTACAAGGATAGTATTCTTTATGACATATGAGGCATGAAAGCTCTCTTTAGGAAGATTTTTTAGAGTGCTATAATACAGAAGATCTTTACAATTATTCTGTATTGTTAGGATTTCCGTTTTCTTAGTCTCTCTATGTCAGGGGTGTGAAACTCAATTTCATTGAGGGCCACATCAGGGCTGTGGTTCACCTCGGGGGCTGGGTGGGGGTGGCTGACTGGGTGAGTGTGGCCAGCTTGACGCCACTCCCCAAACTCTGGCATGTTTTCTCTATGCATTGGGTAGACCAGGCCGAAGCCACACTGGCCCGATGTTTCTTCTTTGCATTGGGTAGATCGGGCCAAAGCAACGCAAGTAGACCGGGCTGAGGCAGTGCGTGTAGACTGGACCAAAGCAACACAGGCCGGCCCCTTACATTTTCCAGGATAGCCCCGTGGGCTGGATCCGGCCTGTAGGCCTTGAGTTTGACACCCCTGTTCTATGTCATCTTCTCTTTCTGTACTTTCTTAACATACCGTACCGTTTTAAAAATAACAATTGCAGACTGTAGTGTAGTACAGAGTCTTATTTTTAAGCTGGATTGGTAGAGATATGCAAAAGTTTTGAATTTAAATGTTTTTGAAATTGAAATGCCCCACATCAAGTTTAGAATAATTGTTTTGAGTGCAAGATGCCCTGTTTCAAGTTCAAGATGGGCATTTCAATCATTTTTAAAGTGTTTAAAGTTCAGTGACACATAAAATGAAAGCTTGGAGTTAAAATTAGGCAAAACTGGTTTCATGTTGTCAACTTTAGCCAGTGTGTCTATTGCAACTTTATCCACATTATGGATGTAGTGGGATTAATGAATAGTTTACTTAAATCTTACATCTTCAGGGCACAGGTAGTCCTCGCTTCATGACGAGTTGCTTAATGATTGTTTGGAGTTACTTTGAAAAGGGTGTTTTATGGCCTGCAAAGTTCTCCTGACCATTGTAAAATGTCATCCTGGTCTCCCACGGTCACATGACTGGTTGCAACTGACTCACATTTATGACAGGTTGCAGCTTTCTGTGGTCATGTTACTGCAATTTTTGATGTTTCTTGCCAGTTTTCAGCAAAAAACACCAACTGGATATGCTGGATTCACTTAACAATTAAGTGGTTTGCTTAATGACTGTGGCGATTTTATGATCATTGCAAAAGCAGTTGTATAATCAAATCAGGTCACATGACCATCCTGATTTATGGCCAAAATTCCAGACCCAACTATGGTCATAAATCAAGGACTACCTGCATTTCACATCAGTTTTTGTAACGTATGTTATCATGACAAGCTTCTTAGGCAAGATCAGCTGTATCCAATGTTGTAGAGGAAAACAGGGGTCAAATTGGTGAAGGAATGCAAAAACTGTTAACAAACAAAAGAGACAGTAAATGGCTGTGGGAGGCAAGTGTTCCAGCCCCAGGACAGGTGGAAACATGAGAAAGAGATCAAAATACTCAAAATAACCACTGTATAATGTAGATGCAGTAACCACATCTCCTATATTATAAAGGGCAGCATTAAATACAAAATAGTATTTGATTACTAATCAGGGTGTGTTTCCTGAAAAAATTCTTCTTAAATGATTTCACACTCCCTTTGTTGTTCAATGACTTTGCCAGCTTGGTTGAAATACAGCACTGGCCAACAACCTTGGGATTTTTGCGTGCTGGTTTTTATTTAAATAAAATTTGTGCCATCAAGTCAATGTTGACCCTTAGTGAACCCACAGATCTTCTCTAGGATTATGTATCCCTGATTTCGCCATTCAGGTCTCTCAAAAGCACACCTATCACCACTGTATCTGGCATCCAGCCACCTTATGGTTGGTTATCTTCTTTTTCCTTCTACCTTTCCCAGAGTTACAAGAGTTTTTTTTTTAGAGGGAGCTGAGTCTTTTCATAATATGTGCAGAATTTGAGCATAGTCCTTTGTTCTATGATTAATGTGTTTGTTTTCTTGTATTCTCAAGATTCTTCCTCAACACACAAAGTTCAAAAGTGTCAATACTCTTTTCTACCCTTCTTCTTTAGAGTCCAAGCCTTTGCTTCCATAGTGCCACAAGAAAATAATTGCCTGCACAATTCTGATCTGTGTGCACATCACAGTATCAGTATATCTTTTCTAAGTCCTTAATTGCTACCCTACCGTGTGCTAGTCTGTGGTTTATTTCTTGACTGCTGGTTCCTTTATTGTTGATAAAACTATCTATCAAAAGGCTAAAAGGAAGAAACTACCTACCATTTCAGTGTCAGTTCTACAGTTGGTCACAGTACCTGGTATTGTTAGTCTGGGCTTCTATATGTTTAATATGCCATTTTTCACTGTGTTCTTTGGCTTTCATTATGAGAGCTTGCAGATTATTTGCATTTTTAGCTATCATATTAATGTCATCGGCATAACAGATGATTGATGTTTCTTTATCAGTTTTAAAACTACTCTCCTCCTCTTCCAATCCGGTTTCCCTCAATATATATGCAGCATAGAGGTTGAATAAATAAAAAGATAGCTTTGTCCCACTGCTTTGCTAATCTGGAGCCAGCAGAATCAGACCAGCGTGAATACTGGATCTTCTGATTTAGAGAAATCTGTTAAAACCAGCTGTTTCTTACCTTTGTGAGCCAGCTACTTAGCAAACCTTTGAACTGTTTTCAGTGGCTGCTTGAGGTCCTGATATCTGCTAAGCATCTGCATTTTCTAAGGTGCAGAGAGAGCTGGGCTTTCTCATACCAAGAGAACTCCATATTTGTATTTGTATTTGTATTTATTAGATTTTTATACCGCCCTTCTCCCGAAGGATTCAGGGCGGTGTACAGCCATGATAAAACAATGAACCATACAAAATTTAGAAACCAGTTTAAAACAAAATTAAATAAATTTGGCCCTGTCAATTAAAAACCCGTAATTTAAAATACCCCATCTAGATTCTTATTCAGCCAGGCCAGCCTGTTGAAATAACAGGGTCTTAAGGCCCCAGCGAAAGGTACGGAGATCGGGAATCATATGTATCCCAGGGGGTATTTCATTCCAGAGGACGGGTGCCCCCACAGAGAAGGCTCTCCCCCTGAGGGTCGCCAGCCTACGTTGTTTTGCTGACAGCACCTTGAAGATCCCTCTCTGTGGAAGTGCGTTGGTCAGTGGGAGGCCATCGGTAGCAGAAGGCGATCCTGTAGGTATCTGGGCCCTAAGCGATGGAGTGCTTTAAAGATGGTAACCAACACCTTGAACCGCACCCGGAAGACCACTGGGAGCCGGTACAGCTTGTGCAGGAGAGGTGTTACATGGGTGCGCCGTGTCACTCCCGTAATCACCTGCATGGCCGCATTCTGGACCAGTTGGAGCCTCCGGGTGCCCTTCAAGGGGAGCCCCATGTAGAGAGCGTTACAGTAGTCCAGACGTGATGTGACCAGGGTGTAAGTGACCGTGCGCAGGGCGTCCCGGTCCAGAAAGGGACGCAACTGGTAAATCAGGCGAACCTGATAAAAAGCCCTCCTGGCCACAGCCATCATATGGTCTTCTAAAGACAGCCATGCATCCAGGAGGACACCCAGCCCTCTCCGAGGGGGGTAGAGTTTCACCCCCGATAGCCAGCGATGGAACCAGCTGGCTATACTGGGATGCCGAGAGCCATAGCCACTCAGTCTTGGAGGGGTTGAGTCTGAGCCTATTTCTCCCCATCCCGATCCAGATATACGTTCAAGAGCTGCACTTTTCTATTCCATGTATTCAGAGACTGAATTGCAGTCTTCAGAAGAAGCTGAAGTATTGAAGCTTTGATTTAAATTATGTTTTGGTGATCTTTTGCCAGAAAGAAAATTTACATAAGGAGATGTTATTCTATCATAAAAATGCATGAAATTATGCAGCCCTCTTTTGATGACATTTTGGCGTATAATGCTTTTCTAGCTCATCAAAATAAAAGAGAATATTTGTAGTTCAGGGTTCAAATGAGGGATCCTTGCTATTGTCTGAGCTTAGTTGCTTTCTTACAGATATTTCATTACTTGAACTAGATAACATTATCATTGCATCAGCACTGATGATGTTACCTAGTTTGGGTAACGAAACATCTGCCAGAAAGCAACCAAGCTCAGAGAGCACCAAGGACTCTTCATCATAATAAATTGATTCCTATACCCAAGGATATCTAATAGACAATTTTGCAGGAATTGCAGCAATTCCGCATTGCTTTGGATCAGTATAAGTAGCCCTTGACTTCAAATAGTTTAATGACTATTTGAAGTTACAACAGCCCCAGAAAGGGGGCTTCATGGCCCATAAAACACTTCTGGCCATCATAAAACATTGCACCTTTGCCTGCCCACCCGACAATCTCACAACTGCATTTTTGGGCCCAGTTTGCATTTACTACCAGTTGCAGTGTTCTGCGGTCACGTGACCACAATTTGTGATGTTTTTTTGAAATTTCTGACTAAAAAAATCACATGCGCATTGAGGAGAATGGATTTGCTTAATGATTGCATTAGTTTGACTAAACAACTGTATGATTTGTTTACTAACTGCTTTAAAAATAGCAAAAATAAATAAATAAATAATTCAGTCACATGAGGACCTTGATTTATGACTGAAATTCCAGTCCTAATTGTGGTCATGTGTCGAGGATTATCTATATAAACATTGTAAGCATAAACAATAAATGGATAGGGATGGGATGGGAATCTGTGCCCCCCCCCGATGTTACTAAATTGCATTTCCCAGCATTCCTCGCTGTTGGTCATAGACTCCTCACCTTTGATACACATTCTATGTATGTATGTATAAAATGTGGATGTTTGTGAATGCTTTACAGCTGAGTAGCCTATGATATGAGAGGGAAATTGTGTACTTGCATATACAAGACATCTGTGACCAAAATCAGCAGAAGTAAAAGACATAGCATGATTTATGACAATGCAACTAATTTAAAATCCAGCATTTCAATACAACTCCTTTGTATTCTTGCATGCAAAACATTGATTAAATGAGGTTAAAATGAATATTTATGACAGCTCTGTGTATTTATTCATGATAAATCAGTTACTTTGCAATTCAGATTTTTCAGAACGATTTTTAAAAATTGCATTATGTACATTTATCTGATACATGTTTGCTTTTAGGCAAAAGCCAAGAAGTAATCTACACCATTATCTTTCCCACAATTAAGTGCACATCCAGATATTGGTTAATATAATTATCGCTGAATTTTGAGAGTTGTTACCCTTCTAACAAATGCAAGAAGATTTATTATGAGGTCAAATTATGCTTTGGATTTTAAGATGCAATATAATAAAAGGCTGAAATTGTTATGGGCAATTTAGTTATGGTAACTATTACGGAATAGGCAGGAGGTATAAATTAAATATAGGGCAGACAGTGAACTGTAATGTCTGGGAATTCTGTCTGTTGAAATCCCAACACTTCTGGAGACTAAGTGGTAGTAGAAGAACTAGGCACGGAGAAATTACAAGAAAAACTCTTCTCCTGATTTGTTTGTGAAATGTGGAAAAGTACAATTTTAAGGGGTTTATAATTACATTGATTAAAGAGAAAGAATAAATGTTTAAAGAACTATTGAACTTTGGCTTTCGTTTCACATAGCTTTGAACCAGGAGTCCTTATATACCAATATGTATTTGTATCATAACTGCAGAGCCCAAGACACTTATTGGAGGATAAGTGCACTTTTAGAGCTCAGGGTTTTTTTTTTAAAGGAACCAGTAACTATGCTTTAAAAATAAAAGAGGAATCAATTAACACCCTGTATTATAGAAGAGGGATCTGATTACATTAAACTCATTTAATAAAACTGTATTTCAAAAATACTGCATAACTATACTGTACATAATACTGTAAGAGAAATACATTAAGATATCTGAATGAGAATTGATGCTTCCACTTCCTTGATCTGATTCTAGCTTTGATTTACAAATTTCCATCATAAATCTATAATAATAAATGGCAGTCTCCCCACCCCCGCCCCCCTTCATTTTCTTATCTGGGTTCTCTTGAAATGCAAGCATTTTAAATCGATAGCATTTGCAAGAACAACATAAGATAAAAAACTATTTTTGCAAATTGCTACAAGTTAGATGATAAAGCCTATGCAACGTGTTCTTGTGACTATGAGGAGGTCTCTGCTTATCTGATTAAAATGATGTGTGCGCACTTAGAATTTCAACAAGCTCCCTTAAATCTATGAGCTGCATTTGAAAGCCCATGCTAGTTAGTTTCTTACTAATATGCCGTAGGCTAAATAAATAAATAAATAGATCTTGATAGGTAATATCATGGATGTGTATGCTTTATTGGGCTGCCTTGGAAAATGTAAATTCAGCCTGTACCCCAGATTCCAAAAGCTTAAGCAATCCAGACAAATCCATCAGGTTGGTAGCTTCCCATTTTCTGACTTTGAAGCAATTTCAAATTCTTAACTTGAAGAATTCAAATTCTTAAAGTTTGGGAGTGACCTGATGATAAAAGGTCCAACACATTTTACATTTTGGCTCTTCCAAGCCTAGATGCCATGCATTATGACATTTGGGAAGCTGAAATTCACACATCTCCTGGAGGTCCAGGTTAGGGAAGACTGATGGAATACAGATAGTCCTTGACTTACAACCATATGTTTGTATCGAACTTAGAAAGGCACTGAAAAAAGTTATTTATAACTGTTTTTCACACTTATGTCTGTTGCAGCAGCCCCACAGTCACATGATCAAAATTCATACACTTGGCAACTGGCATGTATTTATGATGGTTGCAATGTCCCGGGGTCATGTGATTATCTTTTGTGAATTTCCAACAAGCAAAATCAATGGGGAAGCCAGATTATTTTACAACCATGTTACTAACTGAACATCTGCAGTGAGTCACTTAACAGCTGTGGCAAGAAGAATTGTAAAATGAGACAAAACTCACTTAAAAACTGACTTGTTTACGAACAGAAATTTTGGGCTCAATTGTGGTTGTAAGTCGAGGACTACCAGTAATAATGTGGACTGAAATTTTGCAAATGTTAATTTCCTGTATTTAATTTATATGGGATGCTTTCTACAACCCTAACATCTAGACAGCGAAAGCTGTTACATGCTGTAATAGGATCCGCTGGTAATTTTAAAGATGCCATTTTGATTTCTTGCTGGGATCAAACAGTGATAATGGTTAATATTCTGCAAAACAAAATAGTATTAATAGTAATAGTTTTAATAATAGTTAATTTGATTGATGTTATAATTATAAATGGTTATATGGTAGTATTATTAATGAAAATAATTGAACAGATACTATAAAAACTCTTTTGTGTGATATTTTGAGAATTTAAGTTAAAATAAATACGGTGTAATTTTTAATTTTATACGTTTTATTATTTAGGTGTGACATATGCTGCAAAAGGATATTTTGATGCCCTGGTTAAAATGGGAGAATTGGCCAGTGAAAGTCAAGGATCTAAAGAATTAGGTAAGTCAAGTATATGAATGATATTAGTGTAAATTACGGCATGAAATTTATTTATTTATTATTTTTATAAACAATACAAGGTGGCAAGCATATTTAATATTCCTTCCTCCTATTTTCTCAACAACAACAATATCAACCCTGTGCAGTGGGTTGGGCTGAGGAAGTGACTATCCTAAAACCACCCAGCTGACTTTCAAGACTAAGGCGGGACTGGTACTCACTGTCTCCTGCTTTCTGGCCTGGTGCCTTAAATACTAGACCAAACTGGCTCTTGAAATTTAAAGTTAATTTAAATCACAATCATGCCTTATTCAGAAAGTCATCTGCAGTCACTAGGAGTAAAAAATACTAAAGTACTCCTAAAGTATATAAACAGTGGGGGATTCAACTGGTTCATACCACTTCGGCTGAACTGGTTGTTAAATTGCTGGCTGTCCCCTCCCCTCCCCACCCCTTCCAGAAGTCCCCACACATCCCGTTTTGGCTCCCAGGTAAGTATAGGGAGGCCTACTAGGCCCAAAATGGAGCGTGGGGAGGTGCACTCCCCCCCATGGCCCATTTTTGTTCCCAGAAGGCTGCAGGGAGGCCTACTAGGCCCAAAATGGGGCACATTGCCCACCTCCCGTGCCCTCCCCGTGGCCCATGTTTGCTCCCAGGGAGGTGCAGGAAGCTGAGTGCTGCCTGTCATACCCCCTGGCCACGCCCACCCAGCTGGTCATTAGGGCAGAGAACCGGTTGTTAAATTATTTGAATCCCACCACTCTATACAAGTATACAAAAAGTATACTTTATTGTGGTTGTGCTACCACCAACTGCCAATAAACTGATTGATGCATGGTGTGGTGAAATGTAGCCTGGATTCCCAGGAGGGAGAATATGCATTTTAGAGGAATAAGAGACAGCAAAGTTTTAGATAGTTTGATTGGAAGAAAGAAGGTCAATTCACTCCTCCCTAGAATGATCTAAGGATTTTGCTTTAGTTTGGCAATGTGCAAATATATATCAATATAGTGTTAAAATGTATCAAAATATTCAATAAATTATAGAAAATAAATATAAAACCATAGTGTCAAATATCCCTGAACTACAAAATATTCATTACATGCAATTACTTCCACCCACTACTGTTTCAGTAAGTATAGTGAAGCATACAACTTCAAATTTAAAAAGCCATGGTTTTTAAAACTTCCTAAATATTAAAATTGAGAGCAGGAGGAAAGATTTTACTTTGTCTAATAGTATGATAAGGAGCTAGACTTTAACTCCTATAGAACTTTCAAGGTGATTGCCAGCATTGGGAACTGCACTTGGAAACAAACTGGCAATCAATGCAGACCCTGTAATATTAGTATTTTCATGACCCTATCAGGAGTTCCAATCAGTATAGGGACTGTTCTCTATTTTGCATAGAGTAGTTGCAGTTTCTGGATCATCTAAGTGATGAGAATGCAGTGACTGTAGCCAGTGTTATCTTCTCCCGGGCTTCATGTGTTGTTGTAGGTTCTTACATTGTGCTAAATACAAGGCAAGCCATTTTTGCCTTAATGCACTTTATAAATACAGTAAATAATACAGTTTAAAAAAGGGGGGGATGACTCAGCATTTAAACACACTGAACTTGATAGTGTGTATAGCCCAGGTTCGAGACCCAAGTGCTGCACAACAGAATGAACTCCCATTAGTTGCCACAGCTGCCCACCTAGCAGTTTGAAAGCATGCAAATGCAAGTAGATTAATAGGTACTACTTTGGTAGGAAGGCAACAGCATACCATTCGTCTTTGCGTATATCTGTGCAGGCGACATGATCACGGAAGTGTCTGTGGTCAACCCTGGTCCCTTGGCTAAGAAATGGAGATGAGCACCACATTTGGACATGATTGGACAGAGAAATCTTTATTTTTACTTTATTATCAGGAGAAGAAAAGATTGTTAATGACTTGTACTTTGCAGGAGATTCATAATATCGTTGGATACAAAATGAATGGCAAATAAATTTTATAAACAAAGTAACAAATATATTTTCTAGTTATTGCTGTGTAAGTAGGTACCAGAAATTATGTTTGCCAACAGATGTGACTAAATACCATCAGTATACCAAACATACCCTATTCTCTGCTGATAAGATACCCTCCCTCAACTGTTCCAGGTAGATGTTAAAGAAGTATGGAGAGAGTAGACAGCCTTAAGGCAATCCATTAAGTAGAAACCTCTGAGCTGATCTCTCATCCCCCTCAGCCAAATACAACCAGAACTAACTCATTGGGCAGGAGGAAAATCACTGAAGAATAGCTCACAATTCCAGTCCCATAAAGTTGATCCATCAAGATATCATGGATCCACTGAGTGATCAAGGAGGACCAAAAGGGTTGCACTCTCCTAATCCCAGTCTCTCTAAAGCTCATCCACAAATGTGATCAACACAGTTTCTATGCTATACTTTAGCCAAAACCTCTCTGCCAAGATCCAGTTAATCCCGTTCCTCTGGACTTTCTGAAGTTGCACTTCCTCTACAGCCTTTTCTAGAAAATTATCCAGAGTATCCAGGTTGAGGGAAGGCACACCAGACTGAGGGAGTGGGCACACCACAGCTTCTTTTAGAGGTACTTAGGTGTAAATTGCTGCTCAATCCTAACCTCTTACCATCTGTGAGAGGCCTTGACTAACCATCAGAAATAGGAATCTGGCTGAGAAGTAGCAAAGCTGACTCTATGGAGACCTTTATCCACTTCCACGATACTCACAATCTCACATTGATCACAGATTACTTGGATCTGAGCAGTTTTATCCGCTAAATCGTAACATAACCTTGAATTATACTTTGGGAAGTAAAAAGCAGGTCTAAGGCAGTGTAACTCTATTGAACTCAGCAGTGTAAGTGATCTTAATAGCAGCTGCATATAATGTGGGTGTATTTCAAATTGGGGTAAATCATTCTGCTGCCTGTGTCCCAGCCTTTTAGTGCATCTATTGGCTGTTTTCACTAGCCCAGCGTGACGTTAGTAATTGTTCCGGTAGATGGTAAACAAAGCACTAAAGAGCAGTTGATACAAGAGTGCTGCTTTCATTTGTGAACTGTCGAAAACAATATTGGTTTAAGAGCCAAAGAAGGCAATATTTTAAAGGGAGCAGCTTGTTTTAGAAGAATTTGGCTAAACTTAAAATTTAAAAATATTACCTTGGGCAAAGAGTTAAGAGAAAAACTGACTAGTTCCCCATTTTGAATGAGTGAGTTATAGATTTTTCTGATTTTTATATGGCCATAGAACATTTGAAAAAGGCCAAGGAAGAGATTTTGAGGAATTTAAAACTTTAATCAGCTATATAATTTGCCACAAATGTATTACCTTGGGCAAAGGGTTGAGAGACAAATGGACTTATTTCCCACTTTGCATGAGTGAATGATGCTTCTTTCTCATCTTTATATATAGCTGTAGAACATTTGACAAAGGCTAGAGAAGAGATTAATAAGATGTATCCACATGTTTTAGATGTGAGTCATCTCTATGCAGGGTCCTTGCCGCTATGATGTTGATAAGAACAGTTGGCACATCTCGTGTGAATGATTGTAAAGTCATTGTAGATCTTTGAGAGCTTTAATATATTTCAGATAAGCTATCCTCTAGGAAGAAAATTGCATTTGTAGTATTTACATTAAAACTACATTATTTTTGCTTTCAAAATTGTATGCTGTTATAAAATAGGTTTGTGTATTAACAGGAAATGTAATTTATCTGGAGAAGTACAGTAAAATGGTTGATAATCTAAACGTCCAGCTCAAGACTAAAGGCTAATGGATGGTTAATGGTTAATGAAGGAGTTGATGCCCAATAAAAGTGATGCTACTATTACTGATAAAAGTTTTTTAGGAACACTAATTGAGGCCTTCAAGTTAAACTTTAGAATTCAACATATAGAAACTTCCTTTTCCAGCAGAAGCTGTATTTTCACCTCCTCCCCAACTCAGGCTCTCCAGAATCCAAATAATTTTGAATTTCTTCAAGATGAATTCTTTCCAAGGCACAATAAATAATTTAGTTCAACTACTATGCCAAGCCACATACAACATTAACTATATTTTGAGATAGTTATCAAAATGATTTTGATTCTGATTTTCTAACTGATCATAAACTATGATTTGCCATTTGGAACATCATGGTGGATTGATATGGTGTCTGTATTCCATTCCAATTATTTCATAAATATCTTTTTGTGCTTGAAACTTCACAGTAGCAGATGGTGCTTCTTCAATTAAGCCTTAGTTCACTAGTTTCATAGCAGCAATTTGTTAACAAAAGATATGCCAACTCTATTCAAAACAACAACAACAATGCAGTAATACACCATAATCAGAATTTTAATGTAATTTAATGCAGAATCTCTGGCAAATCGTAAAGCAGATGTAAGATGAATGCCCTGCCCTAGGACTGCCAGTATAAATATATAATCTAATCATTCTTTGTAAATAGTCAATTTTCTGTATGTTTAGAAGAAACATTCTGAGTTCTTTATTAACTCCCTAAACAACTTACTTTAATTTTACCAGAATGTAAATTAAATTAATCAGGATTTTCTGTGAATCTTGAGTGCATTGTTCCACCAAAGAAAGCACATTTTATGTCTGAGTGCTATGGATGATATTTTAAATATATTCTCTATTCTTCATTCAAATTTGGAATACTTGGAATTAATGCCTTCAGTGTTAGAAACTCATACATTGTCTCTTAGTTCCTAAAAACTGGGTGGGCAGCTTAACCCAATTGTTGGTATTTCTTGGCCTCACTCAATTGTTTAGGAAATAGTTTCAGATCAAAGATACTGTATATTGCCTTTCTTTGATACCTGCTGTTTGGCAAAAAGGGAGATGGTACCAGGAAAGGAAAGGAAGAGGAACTACCAGCATAGATTTGGATATCTATGTTATGGTTTTTTTTTCCTCTTTTGGCTTTGGGCCTATTCATCTCTTGCTTCAGCCCCACCCATTAAAGATCATTTCCCCTCTTCAAGTGGGAATACAACTTACGATAGCAAAAAGATTGCTCATCCTCCAGCAATAGCAGTATTTTAGGAAATAACTCCATGGCGCCCAAACATTGGCATAAGATTTTTTCTGTTGTAGATGTGGCAGCATCTTTATATAATTATGACATCAACTGGTATAACACATTATAGATTTTGAACCATAGGCATAATTCAGGAAAAAGACTTAGGAACACAGAACTTTATTATATCCCTACAAATCTTCTTCTCCTGAAAACCTTACTGCAGTGGTTCAGTGGTTCCCTTTGGTCTCAACCTTCTCCTCACCACAGAACCTCTTTAAATACCTTTTGTAGCCATGGACCATGGCCACAGACCACCAAGATTTAACTCAATATTTAAATTGAGTTAAGAACTTCTGCTCTACTGTATATGAAAACATGGTAATGTCATGCAAGACTTCATACATGTTCTGAAAAGCCAGATATGTTAGCACATACGTCAGTGTTTCAAAAAATTCTTGCCAATATATGGGGAGTTCGCTTGGGCTTCCTCAAAATCTCTTTGCACTTTTTTTTAAAATTCCCATCAAGCAACTACCCACATTTAATCTTTTCCTTGTTGCTCCGTTTCTAAATCCCCTCCCTCACGACTGTTCCAAATAAATGTGCTAGACTGCATGATTGGTACAGTAAAAGTCATAATGCAGCCTTCTGGCTCCAATAAACTCTCCGGTTTCAGGAGTATTTAGGGAATCATCTTGAACTACAAGCTGTTAGAACTCCAAAAAGTCTTTCCAGACGCTTTGCTAATCTGATATACACACAGTGGTGTTCCCTTTTGTCCCAAGTCAACAACTCATTTGGGTTCAATTGCAGCCGTATGCAGATACATGACATTTCCTGAAGAGCAGCAGAGTGAAGTAGGGTTTTTATTTATTTTTTTTGCCAACTGGCCTCTGAGGAGCCTTTTATCTGTTTTAAAAACACCCTGTGGAGAAAAATGCCAGTTCTGTGTCTTTTTGTACTTTCCTTTCTTCGGTGGGTAAAGCATTTAAGTGTACTGCTTTTTCTGCTTTGAAGATATCAGAGAGATAATGCAGGGCTCTCCATTAGCTTCAGCTAATCCTCAGAGAACTGGAGCATCCTATTTTGACTACAGGATATATAGAACCAGAGAAAGTAGCTGTGGATTTGTGCTACATTTTCTCATTCTTTTGGGTGTACTTGTTTTGTTAGCATACATTTTCTTTAACTCTGAAATTCTTAGAGCTTGTGAATTCCAGTACATTGAATGGATGTAACTCTGTTAAATTAAGGAGTATCTTCTGTGTGAGAGTCACTGGGCTTTTAAGAAAAATTATCAGTTAGCCAGTTCCCCTGACAAAGGTGAATAGTTTTTAACTCACCCTCACCTTTGCTTTATTCCTCAAATTTTTCTCTGGTTCATTATTCTTGAGTCACTATATATATTTAATAAAATAATAAATTGTTACTCTGTTTCTAAAATGTAGATTTCCTATTTTGTTAATACATCAGCATTTCCTCCATTCCATTTATATTTTATATACTTTAGAGAGCAGGAAGCTAAACTTCAGTTTAATGTAAAAAATTTTATATCTTGCCTTTTGTAGTATATTTTTAATTGGCAGGGTTGTTTTTAGTCATTTATAAATGGAAAAAATCTTTAGTAACTTAAGGCAATGACTTTAATTATGAATTTTTGGAAGTTTAAATTTCTGAGTATACTTTGTTGTTTGCATACTTGCAGTGTTCAAAAGGCTTGTGCAACTTCTGTCATTTAGTCTAATCAAAGTCATGAATTTTGGTTGCTAAATTATATTTCTTAAAAAATTTAGAGAGGACAGTAGAAAGGTGGAAACACATATTTCCAGTACTTGCATATAGATTGGAGGAATTTTTTACTGAAGGCCTTGAGAAAGTTTTAAGAAGTGAGTCACCTTACATGGGTATAACTTTCCCATTCTTTTATTTTTAGTTGTTTCACCTAGTAGTCATGGGCATCCTCCAAGCTACTATTACATAGGCAGAATAATAGAGAAAACACCTGAATCAAACAAAAGTCAGAATTGCCTTCCTGAAGATTTGTTCTGTCAGTTACATTTCCGAAAGATAATCTGCGCCTATAAGCTAACCTTGTTCGTTTTATAGCTCCTGAAAAGTAGATTCTTCCTCTCTTCTTCCTAGTTCAGGGACATGCTAACCTCACTGTAAAACCTGGTACTCTATTCAGAAGTGACATCCAAAAGACACTTCTTATTTCAATTTTTTAAAACAGAAAATACATATTTATTGTGGTGGTGGTGGAATTCAGGTGTATAAAGAAAATAATGAATTTGGGGGAAAAAACAGAGAGGAAAGAAAGAAGCCATTTTAAAAACTGTTTAAAAGGGCTGGTGAATATTTAGGCTAAGAACAGGGGAGAGAAAAAAGATGATACTCATGAGACATTTTATTGGCAGAAGTATGAAATCAAAACAAGTTTTCTGTCAAGAATGAAGAAATGAGTTATATTTGACTTGCTGAAATTAATTAAAGCTGTACATAATATCATTGTAGGAAGCTCTAAACTTGAGGGGCCCTTGATGCTCTCTGAGCCTGGTTGTTTTCTTTATTGGGTTTCATTATCCCAAAATACTGAGTACCTAGTTTGGGTAATGAAACAACCAGGCTCAGAGAGCAGCAAGGGCCCCTTATTTCGACCCTGAGCTACCCATATTCTCCTTTATTAGCTCTTCCCCTTCCTTGCTCTTGTTCATACAGTATTGCATTTTCCTCATGGTATTAACTAGTCAAAATGGCAGCTGTGATGGTGCGATGGAAGCTCTGCCTAGTGTGTGTGTGCATTGCACATACAAAACAGCTGGAGATTTGATTACCCCACCAGGATTGCTCTCTTCACTTTTTTGGGCCTTGCTGTGCAGACACGCTGATCTGGAATATAGAGGCGCCAGATTCTCAAAACTGAGATACATTGGTATGTAATCTAAACGGAACTGCAGACATGAGTGCCCATTGGTATTGAAAAGAATATGAATGAAAAGTAACTTTAGAAAGTTTCCTCTATTTCAGTGATGGTGAACCTTTTTGCCATCATGTGCCAAAAGCAGGGGGAGTGTGGGGTGGTTGCATGCGTGCGTGCTCACACCCATAATTCTATGCGCCCTGCCCCCTGATGCATGCATGCACGACCCCCCCGATACTTCCCCCGCTTTTGGCATGTGATGGCATGGTGGACCCTGTAGGCCTGGTTTTTTTGCCCTCACCAGGTTCCAGAGGCTTTCTAGGAGCCTGGGGAGGGCGAAAACAGCTTTCTCCACCACCCTGGAGGCCCTCCAGAGGCCGGAAACAGCCATTTGCTGACTTCTGGTAGCCCAAAAATAAGCTGGCCAGTGCGTGAATGTGTGCTGGAGCTGAGCTAGGGCAAGGCTTGCGTGCCCAACGATATGGCTCGGCATGCCACCTGTGGTACGCGTGCCATAGGTTCTCCGTCACGGCTCTATTTTATACTTAATGAAGCTGTTCTCTTCTGGCAATACATTTGGATTAAAAAGAAAAGAAAAGTTAGAACTGCCTCCCCTCTTACAAATAGGCTAAAACTGGCAAGGGAGAAAGAGGGAAGCTTTTTTCCTTACTGCAGTTGTAAGAGCAAGGACTGCAGAATCTGAACACAGAACATAGAATAATAGAGTTGGAAGGGACCTTGGAGGTCTTGTAGTCCAACCCCCTGCTCAAGCAGAAGACCTTATACCATTCTGGACAAATAGCTGTCCAATCTCTTCTTAAAAACCTCCAGTGATGGAGCCCCCACAGCTTTCCATTGATTAATTGTTGGAAAGTCTTGGGTTCTCCTAGCTATAACTTAATGTTCAGTGCTAAAAGAGATTGGAGAAGTAACTTATACAGTAGGAAAATGGGGGAAAAGGCAGTGGTGGTATTCACTTACCTTCACTACCAGTTTGCAAATGTGAGTGAGTGCACTCGCTTTGCTCGCATCTGTCACATCCGTGCATACTCAAGACCTTCTGTGCATGCACAAAGTGTAAAAAATGGGACATGATGATGTCCGGGCGGGTGGGCAGAGCCACCCCCTGCCCCCGCCGCTACCGGTTCGCCTAAACCAGTTGGGAACCAGCAGAATACCACTACTGGAAGAGGGTCAATGGTTCATTCTTGAGTCTAAAAAATGTAGACTCTTCCTTTCAATATACCATCAGTATCCTGAGCAAAGTTTTGCAGCCTTGTCTTAAGCTAGATAGAAGCTTGGAAGCATTTTCCAAACTAGCGTAGACTGAAATGGGGGAAAAAAATCATGTGTGAAAACTTCCCTTCGTAAGAAGCTAAGGTCAGAATGGCATTTTATACTGAGGGTCTGTTGCAAGTTAATCCATTCCAGATACTCATGCTGATTCCTTTCCTACTGAATGTTGAAATTCTCCTAGAGACTTTAGACAGATTGGCTTTGTGGACAGGATGTTTTCCTTTTTGTACATTTTTGACTAAATTGCAAGGAGTGAAGGTATAAAAGATGTGGATCAGTCCTATAAAAGATCCATCACTGTGGATCAGTCCTATAAAAGAACACTGTGGCATTGGAGGTAATTAGTTGTTTCACAGAGCTTGCTTTCTGGCAGTTTTTGTGTTAGAAGTGTGCAGTAGTTTGTGTTGCGAGCTTTTCTTTGTGAGTGCAAAGAGCTTTTCTTTGTATATGGAACTACTTCCTCTTAAACTGTGTCAGGCATTGCCTTTGACCCAGATTGAAAACCTTCTGGAAGTGCTCCTTTTGAATTCTCCGGGGTGATTAATACATCCCTTAATTAGATTTGTACTTGTTTGAAGTATCTGTGTTAGCAGAAGGATGTGGCGATGATAAACATGGTGAATGTAGAAAGGTCATTTTCTATGTAAGTTACTATAACAACAGATGTATAACAAACTAGGGTCATCCACTTCAGACTGGACTGGACTGATTATGATTACCAAGCCCAGTTATCAGGTTTAGGAATTGCTGATGGTTCAATTTATGCTCCTAACTTAGAGTGACAGGGACCTCAGGAAAATCAGTGGATCATCTTGGTCAAGGGCAGCCAGTCTTAGAAGCATGAATAAAGTATGGCTGGCCAGTCATTGAGGCAGGGAGAGAGTGAATCATATTTACCCACTCCAGATAGTCACCACTGCTTCCACTACTTCTGTGTTGTATTAGGGTGCTCATCTGTCCATGTGAGCTGTAAGAGCCCTTAGAGCAGGGCTGTCAAACTCAAGGCCTGGGGGCAGGATCCAGCCCATGGAGTGCTTATATCTGGTCCACGGGGCTGCCCTAGAAACAGCAAAGGACTGGCCCGCAGTGCCTCTGCCAGCGAAAACGGGCTCCCAAGCTCTATTTCCGGCTGCAACAGCTTCCTGCAACCCTCTGCCAGCGAAAACAGAGCTCGGGAGCCCATTTTCGCTGGCAGTGTGCTTGGACCACCACAGGCACCCCCGACATGAGTGATGTCAAGCTTGCCACACCCACCCTGGTCACGCCCCCTCGAAGGTCAAACATAACCCTGATATGGCCCTCAATGAAATCGAGTTTGACACCACTGCCTTAGAGCAACCTATTCAGTGGATGCTCCAGAAAACCTAGTGCAGGTAGACTTAAGACCTCAATTTAGCCCAAAACGTCTGTTCCTAAGCGAAAGAGTTGTTAAGTGAGTTTTGCCCCATTTTACGACTTTTCTTGCCACATTTGTTAAGTGAGTCCCTGCAGTTGTTAAGCTAGTAACACGGTTGTTAAGTGAACCTGGCTTCCCCACTGATTTTGCTTGGCAGAGAGTCACAAAACGTGATCACATGATCCCAGGACACCACAAAGGTCATAAATGTGAGTCAGTTGCCAAGCATCTGAATTTTAGTCACGTGACCATGGGGATGCTGCAACAGTTGAAAGTGTGGGAAATGGTCATAAGTCACTTTTTTCAGTGCTGTTGTAATTTCAAACGGTCACTAAACAAACGGTTTAAGGACTGCATGTAATAATTTTCTGGCCATAGCTTTTGGTTACAGGCTTTCCCAGCACAATTATTTTCAGATGAATGAACTTCAATTCCCAGAAATCTCAGCAGCATCCATGCTGGCTAAGGAATTCTAAGTGCTGAAGGCATAGGGAAGTTGCCACGATTGGGAAAGACCATTCTAGTATCTCTCGGAACAGCAGCAGATTCAGCATTTCAAATAGAATATTGTCAGGCACAAAAAGCATCTTCTTCCTGCCACTGAAAACGCTTGTTCCACCATGAAGCAAGATATTGTAAATGAGATAGTCACAGAGTCTCAAGTGAAAGTTAGTTCTCTTGTGGTTAAAAATAAATGTATACTGCATAGTATACTATAAGTATACTACTTACCTTTGCTACCGGTTCGCAATGGGGCCATGCGCAGAAGCTTCCTGATGATGTTGGGGTTGGGGGCGGAGCCTCCTGCCGGTTTTACTACTGGTTCTTGCGAACTGGTCCGAACCAGGGGCAACCCACCACTGGTGTACTGCAGAAGGACACTGCCAAAACAAGTAATATAAGGAAACTTTGTCTCCTGCCCTAGAGACCTTATAATGTACCTTATAATGTAAAATGGGGAGGAGAAAAAGATGCAAGACATTTGAACACCGATAAATAGAATGTGCATCTGATACTTAGCAACTGTTGGAATCCTTTCTGAATAGCTTCAGAGGAGCAGAAAATAAAATCTATTTTCAGAAGTTCCTAGAGTGTTCAGTGCATGCAAAGCTTTTTCAAGTCCAGCCTGCAGGGGAAAAAACTAACACTAATCTTCAAAACTGTTTCAGTTCCAGCCCACAGGGGGGAAAAAAAACCCTAACATTAATCTGTGCTGCTGTTGTAAATGGCTTCTTGAACTCTGTCCATTCTAGGGATTTCAGTATTTCATTTATTTGAGGGGCCTGCCTTATTCAGTGCAGCAGTGAATGCTTTCCTGCTACTTGCTGTTACCAGCCACCTCCACCCCTCCAAGGAAGTAGCTAGATGGGAACAAGGATAAATATAGGGAAATGCTTTCCTCTTTCTAAAAATAAAAATAAGTAAAAAATAAAATCCTGGGCCTATTTAAGCCCAGCAGCTGGAATAGTAAAGGTCTAGGTCATCTTAAGCATGTTGCCAGCTTATCATTTCCAAACACCAAAAACTTATATTTAATCTGGCATTTTATTAGAAAAAAGCATAAAAGAAAAGGAAAAATATGGATGGGAATCCCAAAGAAAGGTGTAGATTACAGGAGTGATGGTAAACAATAAACAAAGTGACAGTAACTAGGTTCATCTGTAATTGAGATTAACCCTCAGGGAAAATAGCTGTGAGAAGAATTGGGCGAAGCTCTGACATATCCAAAATAAATCCAAAAACTTAATGCAGTCTGATGGATTGCTTATGGAATCTTGGTTCAAGAGATTTTTTTTCATAGAACTTTAACTGCGTGGGTGGTTATGGGAGCGACGTGGCGCTCCTATGTAACACCTTTCCTGCGCGAGCTGCACTGGCTCCCGGTGGTCTTCCGAGTGCTCTTCAAGGTTTTGGTTATCACCTTTAAAGCGCTCCATGGCTGGTTATTTACGGGACCGCCTACTACCACCAATAGCCTCCCACCGGCCAGTACACTCCCATAGAGAGGGGCTCCTCCGGGTGCTGGCGGCCAAACAGTGTTGGCTGGCGTCCCCCAGGGGGAGAGCCTTCCCTGTGGGAGCACCTACCATCTGGAATGAGCTCCCCCCGGAGATACGGAGGATCCCGGACCTGCACACCTTCCGTCACACGCTCAAGACTCACTTATTCCATCAAGCCGGCCTGACCTAAGTCTTTTCCCCCTTTTAAATGGGAATTTTAATTTGTTTTAAATTATTGGGATTTTAAATTTTTCAGCCAAATTATTTAATTTTGTTTTAGTCTATTTTAAATTTTGTATTTATATGTTTTATTTTATGGCTGTACACCGCCCTGAGTCCTTCGGGAGTAGGGCAGTATATAAATTCAATAAAATCTAAATCTAATCTAAATCTAAAAGATTGATATTTTCAAGCTTTCTCTTTTTTTGGTCTTTCCACGTGAAGATTCAGAAAGCAAAAATCACCCCCCCCCCTTGCCATTTAATCTCAAGAAGAGGCGTTATTAGTGATAAAGATAAATAATTCACAGGCCGTCTGTGGTTATACTGCTGATCTGGTGGGAACTCCTAGGCATTACTGCAGAAATGCCTGCTACAAGGAAAATAGCAACTACAGAGAGAGATTAGAGAACCTAACAAAAGATATGTGGCTATGGTTGGCTTCATTGGCATCCTTCAGTCTCAAGAGACTACAGTATCGTGCTCTGGAAAGAGGTCCTAAAACAGCATCTAGTGTGACTAAAAAGGCCAATTTGAGAGGGAGGGCAGATACATTCTGTCCCCTGCCCAGCCCCCAGATTTCGCTTGTTCCGGGACTGCCTCTTTGCCTCAGCCTGCCGAACAAGTGTCTCTTCGAATTGGAGAAGGCCATGCTGCGTCTTTAGCCTCCAAGCTGAACGATCGGAGGTCAAGGTTTCCCAGTTGTTAATGTCCGTTCCCAGGGCCTTTAGGTCCCTCTTGCAGATATCCTTATATTGCAGCTGTGGTCTCCCTCTGAGGCGCTTTCCCTGCACTAGTTCTCCATACAGGAGATCTTTCGGAATCCAACCATCAGCCATTCTCACGATATGCCCTAGCCAGCGTAGACATCGCTGTTTCAATAGTGTATACATGCTAGAAATTCCAGCACGTTCCAAGACTGTGCTATTTGGAACTTTGTCCTGCCAGGTGATGCCAAGAATTTATTGGAGACAGCGCATATGAAAGCTGTTCAACTTTCTCTCCTGCCGTGCATAGAGGGTCCAAGACTCACTGCAGTATAAGAGTGTGCTCAGGACACAGGCTCTGCAGAGCTGGATCTTTATATGTTCCATCAGCTTCTTATTAAGCCATACTCTGCTTGTAAGTCTGGAAAATGTGGTGGCCGCTTTACCAATACAATCAAGGTTGGCTTAAAACTTTGAAATATGTTGTCACAGATCTGGAACAATTCAAGCAAAAATGCTTTCTCTATTACTCTCTTTCTGAGATGTTACAAAACCTGCAAAAGACAACTAGCTCCAGTCATAAATCAATTCAGAGAGACTTTTGAATGTGTGAGGCAAATCTTTTATGCTTACCATTGATTTGGTTATACAGGTAGTCCTCGACTTACTGTTGTGACCCAGGCCCAAGTAGGTAGTAATTGACGCAAACCAAAACAAACAGACTTTATTAGAACAGCTGAGAATTAATTCATTCTCAGCGTAGTCCGAACTAAATTAAAACAAACTCTTCATAACACAAATTCTTCAGTCTAATCACCAACCTTGGTATAATTAGGCAAACTGCCAAAGGCTTCTCTTGGCAAAAATTCAAAAGCAGAAGACGCCGACAAGAGATAAGTGCAGCAATACTATCAGCCTTGTTTTCTGACAAAGAGCCCAAAAGCCGTTGCTGGTCTTTTAATGGGAAGGGCAAGTCATCTCTTGGCCTTACTCCCGAGTCATCCTTTTTGCTTTAGCTGCTCTTGCCTTCTGAGCTCTTCTCATACATGCACTAGGAACAGGCTCCTCCTGTTCCTCTGCCTCTCTACTCTCAGCCTCTGGAGGCTCCGGAGTACGCACATCACTCCCCGATGGCCCTGGCCCCATCTCTGCCTCTGATTCAGAGCCCTCATCCAGGCCTTCCCCAGCCTCCAGGACTGGCCCATGTTCTTCCTCAGCCTCATTGCTATCTGAATCCGCAGGCTGCTGGTGAACCACAACATTTACAACGGTTCATTTAGTGACTGTTTGAAGTTGCACAGCACTGGAAAAAAAAAGGGACATGACCATTTTGCACACTGATGACTGTTGCAGCATCCCCATGGTCACATGATTTACCCTTGAATGCTTGACAAGTGGTTCATATTTATGACATGTGCACTATCCTGGAGTCATTGCGATCTCTGTTGCAACCTTTTGACAAGCGAAGTCAATGGGGAAGCCAGATTCTCTTAAAAGCCGTAACTAATTCAACAGCTGCAGTGGCAGACATCCGGAAAGCCACGGAAATTGTATTATCAGGAGTGAAATTCTGTTGGGCAGAACGTTGCAACAGAAAAGAGTACCGTGGCACCGGAAAGTACAGGGATAAGGATAAGGAAGAATATGAAAAACATCCAAGCAGACTTCATGACTTCTTGGCTACTCAGCTGCAGCCCTTCTCAGAACAAAAGAAACATCGGGAAAGGCAGCAGGATTGATGCCATCAAAAACCAAACACATGCAAAAGTCAATGGCTGACATTTCTCAGTACTGCTTTGGTACCAGATCATCTAATTAGTCTTAGAAGGAACAAAAGCTTATCAGTTCCTGTATGTTGTATCTGTTACCAAGTAATACGGTAACAATTTTGAACTGAGTTGAGATAAAAGAGACTATAGTCTCTATACTTGAATCTAACATCAGAAACATGTGCGCTTAAGTAGCAGTAGTGCTTTCTTCAACCACTGTGATTTCAAACTATGTTCCTAGGCCCGTGATGGCGAACCTATGGCACGGGTGCCACAGGTGGCATGCAGAGCCATATTGGTGGGCACACGAGTGTTGCCCTAGTTCAGCTCCAGCGCACATGTGCACACCAGCCAACTGATTTTCAGGCCTTCCGGTCCCACCGGAAGTCGGGAAACTGGCTGTTTCTGGCCTCCGGAAGGCCTCCAGGGGGAATGGGGAAGGCTGTTTTTGCCCTCCCCAGGCTTCTAGAAAGCCTCTGGAGCCTGGGGAGGGGAAAAAATGGGCCTACCGGGCCCACCATGCCATCGTGTGCCAAAAGCAGGGGGAAGTGTGGGAGGGTCATGAGCGCATGTGCAGGAGGGTGGGGCGCATTAAATTATAGATGTGGGCACATGCAGCCGCGACCCCCCACGCTCCCCCCACTTTTGGCACATGACGGCAAAAAGGTTAGCCATCACTGTCCTAGGCAATCGTCTTCCCTTTTAATTACAGCACATCAAAGAGACCTTTAGATGCCTGAGGCCCTTTGGAGTATTCTCTCCTCGAGTTGAGGTTGGTCGTCTCACTCCTGGCCCTCTAGAAGGGCCTTGCAACCTGGCTCTGCCAGCTGATATGTGTTCCTGATACGGATGCTCAGTGCTGAAGATGGCTGACAGGGTAGAGAGAAGATCCCCACTCTCATGTCACCTGTCCTCTTGGTTTTTCAGTCTTTTTAAAATCTTTCTTATGTTTAATTGTTTTCTGTTGGGGGTTTTTTTTTTCATTTTTCATATTCTTTAAGGCAGTGGTCCCCAACCTTTCCAGCTTGGCAGTCTGGCCTGGCATGGGGGGGGCACGTGTGAGTGGCACAAATGGAGCTTCATGCTTGAGTGGAGAGCACAAGTGTTTGCATACAAAGCTCCATTTATGCGAGCAGAGAGTGCTCGCGTATGAAGCTCCATTCACATGAATGCAGCATCGTGCACTAATGCCCTTCACTCATGCAAGTGGAGCTTCATGCATGAGCACAAGCATCCTCCACTCAAGCACCCTCCGCTCGCACAAGTGGACTTTTGCGCATTTGCACTTGCCCATTGTTTGCACAACCTGGTTTTGAAGAGGCCATGGCTCTGGAGTTGGGGACCCCTACCGTAAGCCACCTAGAGTTGCTGTTACAGCAAGATAGCACCAATTGCAATGCAAAGGTATATCTATACCTTTATTTGTTTTCTGAGGTTTTCGCAGGTGTTTATATGTAGGTCTTTGGTTATTCGGGTGTTCTCCGGCGTAGAATTGGATGTGTCGTGGCGATGTTTCGATGAAGTCTTATTCGTCATCTTCAGGCTGGTGTTCTCGGCTTCGTACTTCCAGGAGCAATGTGAGATCGCTGCTGTTTGGAAGAAACAGGAGTGATCTCACATTGCTCCTGGAAGCACGAAGCAGAGAACACCAGCCTGAAGATGACGAATGAAACTTCGTCGAAACATCGCCAAGATACATCCAATTCTACGTGGGAGAACACCCGAATAACCAAAGATCTACATACCTTTATTTGTATATACTTATGCTTGCTTATCTATATACAAATGAGTCCGCATTTGTATAGATATGCGCATTGACAATTTATCACTTAATAGAAAGCCTTCTGATTAATCAAGCCCAAACATTAGCAAAAACTCACTGTATCTTACCAGTGACAAGCATCACCATAAGTGGCGGGCTTGGGGTGAATGCCCTCTGTTATCTTTCTGCAACTTCCACATTTGCCTTCCCAGTAGTTATATAGAAAGGCAAATGTTGCATTGTTTAATGTTATTCATGCAAGTTTGTCTGGGTGATCATGTTCCCTTTTTATTGTTTAGTTTGATAATTATGTATTCTTCTAAAATTGTAAACTGTTCAAAGTGTTACGAGGGGGTGAGGTTTGTCCCAACGAACCATGAACCCGTTCACATGCAAACGTGCTGGGCCTGAAATAAAACTGACAGAGGAGTCTTGTAGAAAAATATACTTTACTAAAAAACATTAAAAGATTATGTCTTTAAAAACACATCAATAACAAAACTTATCTTCATTAGCCGAAGCCAGGCCATCTCCTTAAACTCCTCTCCATAATACCGAAACCAGTCCTCTTAACCCTTTCCAAAGGGGAAGGAAGAAACTAATACAACACTGAGTAGTTTCAAAATCAATACATCATCGAGGTAGTGGAAAACGGTAACGTAGGCTTCTCAGCAGAAAGTATGAGAAAGTCCTGAGTCAAATCACCTGTACAGTTGATTCAGTCATGGCTTGAAGCTTCTGACAGGGAAACTCTCCAGCTCTCCCTCTTGGTCGTGGCTTCAGCAGCAGCAGCAGCAGCAGCAGCAACAGCTCAGAGACATCAACAGATGCTAGCATGCAGGCATATGCTAGCTTGCATGCTCAGCTCAGCAAAGGCAAGTTTTCTTCTTTCTGGCTTTCTAGCTCTGAGCTTCAGCTCTTAGCTCAGGCATTAGTGACTTTGTTTCAGCTCTATTTGCTCCAGCTCGTCGTTAGCTAGCTCAGCTCTAGCTCTATGTAGCCCTTCTATCTGTGTCAAGCCTCCGCATTTGGCTCTGTCTGGCAGGCAGCCAGCTCCTACTTATATGGTGAGTGAATAAGCAATTAACTAGGGTGGGGAAGGCTTGTAGCTAATTGCAAGGCAGAGATAGGCCTGTTTGAATCCTTACAGTTTGTAGCTAATCACATAGTCACAGCAATCCTGCAAGCACTTTTAACCCAAAGTCTTTCTGGAGTTGCGCAGAGGTGCGCTGAATGCCTGCAGCACCAACAGAACTGTAAAAAGATTCAGAAAATTTCTTTGGATCCGAAGATAGGCCATCAATTTTGTTACTTTAGAATTCCCCGTGATTCCTAAACTTCTTGTTTGCCAAAGACATAGAGGAGGGAAGTATAAATGCCTTCCAGGGAAAAATAATGTTGATTGGCAGGGCTGGGAGAAGCAGAATAGCCCTAATTCATAGTTGAACAATATGTTTACTGAGTGGGGAGGGTATTCCAGGTTCCCCAGAACATCACTTTTGAGGTTCTGGTATGTGATTTTCCTGATACTGTGCTGCCCAGAGGCCTTTGGGATTCATGTGATTTACAAGTACCAACAGTGAATCAATAATAAAGAACATTAAACAAAATATAGTGCATGCAGCACTCAATAAATCTATTATTTTAAATTTTGGTTTCTTAAGCTGTGGTTTCTCTAATAGAGATAGTTTGGTCAACTAAATAATGCTGCTAAAGGGATGCAGCATTATTGGGAATTTGTTGGTAAAACAGAATATATCTATTTCAGGTTGCAACATTAATAAAGCCGTACCATTCCTGACAAAAATGTCTTGCTGCATTACGTTGTATCATTCCTGATCTTAATAGCTTAGCCATAGTTTTGAACAGAGCTGTAGCTCCAAACTTTAGTGCCAAAAATTTGGTGTGCGTTTTATGCTTTACTGAAATTAGTTTGTCACTGAAAGAGGCCACTACAAAATGCTCCCATGGAGATTGGAATGGGATGGTTTTGAGCTGGTGTGCTTTAACATCAAAGCATTTTGTACAGCTTTTAGATACACCCTCCTGCAATATGATTGATTGACGATTATGTGCTATTAAGTTGGTTTCAACTCTTCTTTTTTTCTTTCCTCTCATCTTTCCTATCAAAATATGGGAAAATTAATTGGAAATAAATTCCTCCCTCCTATTTCAATGTTTGGATGATATTGCACCCAATCCTGCAACTTTTAGCAAATGGCCATGGCAACCATGCAAGACCTTTGTTATGCTGCTTTACCAAGCAGGTTTACAAGTAATATAAAAAATTAAAACCTGCCACATACAAGTTATAGTTCTGTAACAAGTTATAGTTGTTTAGAGTTGCTGTTTTTGAAGATGTGTATGAGCATGTATGTTTATCTGTATGAAAACACATATCTTTTTGAAAATTACTAAGGTTATAGAGGGTTAATTACCGTAAGGAATGGGACAAGCTTCATATAGCTGCATTCTCTTTTGGCATTTCTGATAAATATTTGTTCCATAATTTTTACATGGTTTAGTTGTTTGGTAAGCTAACATCTGTTGCTACTGAATAACATGTATCTTTCTTTTCCCTGTCCATTTAGCAATTGTCTCTACCCTTAGCAGCAAAATTCATTCACTTTTGAAAACTAAATTATATGTGTGTTGGTCTTTTAGGTTAGTAATAGATACTGACAAAGTGGAGTTGATTGAAATCAAATTGTTTTAGAACCACAATTTAATTATTTAAATCACTACTCAGGAAGATTTGATTTAATTTCTGTCATGATGTATTCATTAATCAAGAGGATCCTATAATCACCGTTTCCAATAGCAATGCATTCCTGTTTTATTTTACAGCCTGAATGCATATTTTTCTGTGCCTGCAGAGAGCTGTAAATTTTATTATTTAGAAGATACATACTATGTAAAAAAATATTTACTAATTTTTAGAGATTGATTTCAGTTAAAAATGGAATGACGATTTCCATACTAACCAAGCAGGCATATACACTACTTGTATAATAATCAGAAGCTGAACTGGTTCCAGTTAACAATTAACCTGTTCAGTTCATTGTTGTGCATGTTTGGATGATATATTACCATAATTTTCTAGGAGATCAAGCATCATTGGTTTTTAAGATATACTAATAATCGTTTTGGTTTAACTTCCTTAATGAATAGATTTATTTTAGCATACAAACGTGTGTTTTTCATTAACTTATTTTTTTAAATAAAACAATATTGGCTAAGTCAGAAGAAACTGAAAATGTAGGGTGGGCAGTGTTTGTTTGCTTACTTAACTTTTTGCAGTCTTTAACCATTATCAGCAAATTGGTATTCAGATATTCAAATTATCCAAAACTAAACTGACAATGCCAGAAAAGTATATATAGACAAAGACATTTGTCTGTAGATGGCCAAAAAAACATGTAGGTAAATAGTGTATTCTGATGTATTTGTGTTGGTTTTTTTTCTTCAATTTTTAATTTTTTTCTCAGTTTTTAATTTATTACTTCAGTGGAAGAATTTTTATTTTTGACACTATTACTTCAGGACTGTTAAAAAGTTGGATTACCATATCAGAATATATGAATCCAGACATTTAAGTGACTTCCAAGTGATGTGATTTTTTTTAAACAGTCCTGATTTTCAGACATAGATGGGAATCTAATGAAATTAGTGTATTTACTAATCTGAAGGCCTGCTTGTTTAGACATGCTATCTACAGAGTCTTCTCATGATATTTCATCCAGACAACTGGGGCTTATCTTTTGGTATTGTGCTACTGGCATTTTAAACACTTGCCTGATTTACCCATAGATATATTAACTTAATTATAAAAAAAATTCTGACACTTTCTGACATTGCCCTCATTATATTTTGAGCCATATATACTGTATTTTAGAATCGGAAAGTTCTTCCTGAGATCTCAGGATCAGAGAATTCTGTTCTTCTAAACATGTTCTTATGTTCTCCTTTTTCTGTCACTACCTATTCCTCCAACTCAAGGATGAGGTCTCTCTCTCTCTCTCTCTCTCTTCTCTCTCTCTCTCTCTCTCTACTCTCTCTCTCTCTCTCTCTCTCTCTCTCTCTCTCTCTCTCTCTCTCTCTCTCTCTCTCTCTCTCTCTCTCTCTCTCTCTCTCTCTCTCTCTCCTCTCTCTCTCTCTCTCTCTCTCTCTCTCTCTCTCTCTCTCTCTCTCTCTCTCTCTCTCTCTTACAAGCAATTCTTGATTTAGCTCAATGGTGTTCTCTGACTGTGCTGTAACTTGTATCCAGCTCCCTGATAAAATTGATTACCGTATAATGCTCTCAACATATGAGTGAAAAATGATCAAAATATTCCATCATTTCTATTTGAAAGAGTTATAGACCTTCAATATTTTATTAAAACATTTTGCTCAATTACTTGAAATATTGCCATGTTTAAATTGTGGCATGAATAACAAATACAGAATTGGGAGGGACTGTCTGTGCTGTTGGAAAAACTTCAGATTCAAATTATAACTTATAAGTTAGAGAAGAACTTCTGTCTGAAACCATAGAGAGACATACAGTAATCTTGACATTGTGAGGAACCCAAATTCTTGTGCTTAGTTGCTCTTTCTGTAGGGGATATTCCAGCAATTGTCAGAATCTTTTTTTTTTTACTTTTTTAAAGCATTTTTTTACTACCTATTCACCTGAATCAGCTGTGTTGTGCAATTGTGGGAATCTTTTTAAAAAACTTTTTGAAAGCATTTTTTTTTTACTACTGGTTCAGATGAATAGGTAGTAAAAAATGCTTTAAAAAGTAAAAAAAAAGGTTCCGATGATCGCATAGCACAGCTGTGATCATTGGAACCTTTTCCCCCCCTTTTTAAAGCAGTTTTTTTACTACCAATTCACCCAAATCGGTAGTTTTTATCACTACCAGTTTGCCCAAACCAGAGTGAATCAATAGCATTTCACCCCCGATTTTGGCTTTGCACTTGAACTTCCTGTTCCTGCGCAAGAACATGTATTATATTGGCTATTGTAGGGGTCAAAGCTAACTTTGAAGTTGTCTAAATTCCGGTTTGGTTGAAGTTTGCTGGGTGATGCAATGTCCCCAGTGATTGTGCCATGTGGTGAGCTCTGCTGCTAGATGGGTTAATCCTATTATGTCCTGGAGGGACATGTCTTAATCCCATTACCCTGGAGCTGGAGGTCTTTTGTCTTGTAGATAGACTGGCCAAGTGTTTCTTAATGGGCACCAAATATCTGCTGGGGGCAGGGAGCTGCTCTCTGTCTTTAAAACATGTTTCTTCTTTTATCATCCAGGGAAATATAATATTCTGCCTTTTTAATACTTCCTCAAAATATTTCATTGTTCTAGGAGAGGGATGGGTGCTAACTTTCTACAAGCTGTTGCTCCTTGCTCTACTATCATCATAAATCATAGAAGGAGATATGTAATTTATTTAGTCACTTGCGTGGCTAGTAGACCATGGGATGAAGATATAATGCAATATCACACAGTCATTCAGTCTTAACTAACACAGTGGCACAATGGGAAGTATGGGTGAGTAGCAAATAAAATGAGACTTGATGGGCGTTGAAAGGGTCCTTGAAATAATCTCATATCTCTTCTCTCTCTCACAGTTTTGACACAACAGTTTTTGCTGGCTGACTGCCACTAAACCTCTGCTCTATCTAATACCTGTTAATGGGGAGAGGGTGCCCTGAAAAGAGACACTGCCTTTCCCCTGTGTCTGTTGCCTAGGTAATTGGGCATTCGAGAATTGCTGATATAATGATTTAACATCTCTCTGGAGAAGAGCAGTCACAAAAAATATATGTAGGTTTTTTCCCCCCTCAATGTTCACGTAGTAAAAGTATGATCAGTTAAATTTTTGTGTGACGTATCAACTTAATATGTATATGCAGGTAGCTTAATAGTTAACCTTTACATTACCAAGTATGAAATGCTTCAAGTTTTCTCTGAAAATTGTTTGCTAGAATTTGGGCTTAAAATTAATTGGACTTAAAGTGCGCAGTCTGATTTTTAAGTACCTGCATTATACTAGTTTAATCACTTTTTATTTATTTTAATCCTATTATTCATTCTTATTTAATAACGGACTTAACTTTTTTTCATTGTTTATTTGCTTTGGTTTAATACTTTAAAGCATATATATGCTATGCAGAAATTTTTAATTAATGAGGGAAATTAAAAATATAATAATTGCACAGGAGAAAATTTTCTTTCTTCACTTCAGAGATTTAATGATTTAATTATATAATACAGAGCAACCAACTATGGGAAGTTACATGTATTTATTTACAGAAAAGACTTATACTGCTGCCCATCTTACGAAGCGCAACTCTGGATGTCTCACGGTAATAAAAATCAATGAAACCTGGCCCCTGGCCAACAATTTCCAATCCATCCAATCCTACAATCCTCAAACTCCAACCTTATCCCACCCTATCCCAGCCTGGAGGGGAAATCCAAGCCTTAATGCCTTTTCGTAAGGCTAAAAGGGTGGGGGTTTTTTGGATCCCGGGGGAAGGGTGTTCCACAGAGCAGAGGTTGCTACAGAAAAAGTGTGCAAACCAACTAACTTTTTTCTTACATAATAAGGGAGCTGCAATTATCAGCTTGGAGGGCATGTCTTAATGGATAGTTCTGTAAGCAAAACATTGCTGCAGGGAAAAATTGCATTGGGATTAATTCTGAATTTATGGAGAGACTGATTCTACTGTTAAGAAAAAGCATGAACAGTAGTCCTTGATTTACAACATTTCATTTAGTGAATGAAGTTATAACGGTAGTAAAAAAAGTGACTTATGACTATTTTTCGCATGTATGACTGTTGCCGCATCCCCACGGTCGTGTGATCAAATTTTGGATGCTTGGCAAGTGGTTCACATTTATGACGGTTGAGGTGTCCAAGGGTCATGTGATCCCCTTTTGTGTCCTTCTGACAAGCAAAGTCAACGGGGAAGCCAGATTCACTTTACAACCGTGTAGACTAACTTCACAACTGCAATGATTCACTTAACAGCTGTGGCAAGAAAAGTCATAAAATGGGGCAAAACTCAATGTCTCACTTAGCAACAGAAACTTGGGGCTCAATTGTGGTTGAAAGTCAAGGACTATCTGTATAGGGTTGAGAATTCTACTATATCGTATCTCCTGAATATAGATACAGGTGGTTTTCGACTTACCACCATACAAAGTGACCATACAAAGTTATAAGAGCCACAGTGGTGCAGTGGTTAGAATGCAGTTCTGCAGGATACTTCTACTGCCTGCAATTTGACTGATCAAATCCCACCAGGCTTAAGGTTGACTCAGCCTTCCATCCTTCCGAGGTTAGTAAAATAAGTACCCAGATTGTTGGGGACAATATGCTGACTCTGTAAAATGCTTAGAAAGGGTTGTAAGCAGTGGTGGGATTCAAATAATTTAACAGCCGGTTCTCTGCCCTAATGATTTCTTTCAACAACCAGTTCACCAAACTGCTCAGAAAATTAACAACCGGTTCTCCCGAAGTGGTGTGAACTGGCTGAATCCCACACCAGCTGTAAGGCACTGTAAAGCGGTATATAAGTCTAAGTGCTATTGCTGTAACAGCACTGAAAACATTGACTTATTACTAGTTTTCACACTTTTGACCCTTGCAGCATCTCCATGGTCACATTATCAAAATATGGGTGCCTGGTGACGTATGTATTTATGACAGTTGCACTGTCCCAGGGTTAGTAGTCACCTTTTGTGACCTTCCCAGCCAGCTTCTGACAAGCAAAGTCAATGGGGGAAGCCAGATTCGTTTAATGAACACATGACTCACTTAACAACTGGAGTGATTCACTTAACTGTGGCAAAAAAGGTTGTAAAACTCACTTAACAACTGCCTTACTTAGAAATGGAAATTTTGGGTTCAGTTGTGGTCGTAAGTCAAGGACTACCGGCATGTGCTAAGTACTGTACCTAACTCCTGGTAGTCACAAAAATATTTATTACCCTCTGCTGTGTATGTTAGCCACAGCAACAGCTGTTGGCATTTGGTTATGGTTAGAACCACAGTCCACTGGTTTCTCCTCTACTGTTTGGTTTCCTTAAACTTTTAGCAAAATACACAAGAGTTCGATATAGGAAAAAATAAAAAGAGAAAAGAATATAGAATGTATTCAGTGCATTGCAGGGATCACAGTGAGTACTATATGATACACAGGTCTTTATTTGTGAAATTTCATAATAAGTGAGATTTCCTTCAGTGATTTGGATAGTGATTGTTGGAATTATATAAGTTGCTGATCATACACAATTATATACCTGTTTCTGTGGTTAGGTCTGCATTACTTTAGCCAGTGGTGGGATTCTGCCGGTTCTAGGTGGTTCGGCCGAACTGTTTGTTAAATTGCTGGCTCGCCCTGCCCCTTGCCAATAAATAGTGGGGGCGGGGAGGGGGGAGGGGCAGGCGAGCTAGTAATTTAACAATTATTGTGTTTTTTTGTAATTTATTGGCCTCGCAGCAGTGATGGGTTGCTACCAGTTCTCCCTGGTTCGCGAGGACTGATAGCAATAATTTGGGCTGGTTCGGAGAACCGTTAGTAATTGCTGGCTGGCCACATCCCCGAACCGGTATGCTCGCTCACCCGAGCTGCCCGACACTCATTCACCCTGCCCCCCCCTCCACCCAGTCACTCCTCACTTATACTGTGTGGGTCACTCGGCTGTGGGGAAGAGAGCTAGCAACTTACTTACTTCCCCAAAGCCCTGCCATGCTTGCCTGCCTTCCACGCTGCCTTCCCGGCATCCCCATGGCCGGCTTTCCATCCACCTCCACCCCGCTTCCCTTTTACCTTTCTTTAACGTGTCCCGCTTCTCTCCCCAAACCATGGGAGGCGGTGTCCTCCACGCCGCAAAAGCCCTCAAAGCAACTGCAGGAGGGGGAAAAGAAAAAAAAAAACCCTTGGTCTCTGAAGCCTCTTCAAGGCTTCGAAGGTGTGTGTGTGTTTGGTGGCACTGAAGTGAGCCATGTGAAGGGAGCCACTGGGTAACTACGCCAGCTGCGATTGGCCCCTTGCCTTCCACTCCCGCCTCCACCTCTATCTCTTCCTTCTCTCTGCCAACAGAAGTCGGAGAGGAAAAGGCAGTTGCTTCGCCGAGCATTTCTCCGCATTTCATCCGAAATCAGCCACCCTCACTGGAAACACGGAGAAACTGTTAAAGAAGTTGTTAAATGAGTTTCATCACATTTTACTCAATCCATGATCTCTCCTGGCTCTAACAGTCATGTGTAGGCTAGGGAAGTAAATCTGAAGGCGGGTTTAATGTTCTAATGTACAGAAGTTATAGTTAAATGGATGGCAAAAAGTGGACTCTGGGTGTGTTTTTCCAAATGTAGTAAGTGAGGTTGAATATGTATAGTTTTAGAAGAGATGTGTGTATATGTACACACACATACCGTATATATAGTAAATAATGTATCTTTTTGTGTGCCTATACACTATACTTTGTAATATGTATGTACACATATGGTGTATGTACCTAGGATTAAATAGTATATTTTGGATGTTCAGTAATAGTAAATAAATAGACAGGGAAATTGTATCTCGTTGAGGCCTTTGAGGTGAGGAGAGGCCAGGCACCCTAACCATAACCCTTGACATGAGTGACGTCAAATTGGCCATGCCTACCCAGTCACATGACCACCAAGCCACTAAGCCACGCCCACAGAACCGGTTGTTAAAAAAATTAAATCCCACCACTGCCTTTAGCCAATTATAGAGCTACCCGGAGGCAGAGATTTGTAAGCAGGTTGGACCTAGACCGAAGTAAGTAGAAACTCTGAATTTCTTTCTATTTAAATCAAAAAAAGCACAAGCAAATCTCTTAATGGCAGCCAACCACGGAAAATATTAGATTGATGCACAGACACTGATATTTTATCTGCTTCCCAAATTTTTAAACTACCTTTACCTACATTGCTAATTTGTTCAAAGGTTTTTAAGTGCTCAAAAATGCAATTACTTTTCATGTAAGTCTGATAATTATAAACTTGAAATCAGTTTACCTTTTTTGTTGCTGTATTAACATTTCAAAAGCATTACGGTTTTGCTGATTGGCTTACAGAGACTCTTCAGCTGTGAAATTGTCCACTAAAATTACAGCTGAGAATATGTATTAGAGATGAATTGAAAATTACCTTAGAAAATGAATATATTATTCCCCTGGCAATCATTTTTTGTAACCTGTTTACCTTTGATTTTAGGCTAATAATCTATTTTTGCCACAGGAAAGATCTAGCTCAGGTTTCAATCATTGACAAGGTTTGTATTATACAGTAGATTTGATTAGGATTCAGAGTGTTGTAAAAATCCTCCATTGTGCTTCAGTTCATTGTGAGAAGCCAGGCATTGTTTTAGTATGTTGTGTGAACCAGGCTATTAAAATTAAGTTGCAATATGATTTATTTGTATGGACACAGGAGGCTGTATGCGTACAGCATTCTCATTTTGTTACCCAGATGCTTATTATATGTATTCTTCTTGAGAAAGATGCTGTGCTAAGGATAGACATTGTAGCTTTTCCTAATCTTGGTTGCAATCTAGATACCTTGGAATCTTGCCAAGTGAAACTTTGGTAATGAGAGGAAGAAACAAGAGTGGAAGCTATTAAACAGATTATGATTTTAAGATTTTACGTTCTATCTCTTAGTGGATCAATGACTTGGTTCCAGTTTTTGGGATTTTGGGTGTTCAAACATGTTAATTGTGTGACAATTTTATGATTGAAGTTAGGAAATAGTAGCTGCCATGATGCTATTGATTCTGGTATCCCCAAGTTCCAGTAATAAATTTTAATTTTTAAAGCCTACAAATTAAGAAAGAGCGAGCTGGTATGGCAAACGTGAGACATTCAACTTTCAGTCAAAACTTAACATGCTTCCAAGCCTCGTGACTACAGAGAAAAATGTGTACGTTTTTGGCACTGTCTGTCAAAGGAACAAAAACTAGAAAGACTAAATGGCTCTGATGGGTTTTCCATGAGAGATTTCTGCATTGCACATTAGCTGTAGTTTTCATATTCTTTTACCTTTCTGTGGTTATTACAATTCCCAACCCATCTTTCCTGTTAAAGTTTTGCATCCAGTCCATTGTGTCATTGTGAGAATATTTTGTGAGAGGCATTCTTATTTTAAGAATTGGGCAAAGTGTAACATGGATGCCACCGATGATACCGACACCTAGACAAGGAATGCATGTTGAAAATAGCAGGAGCCGCTGCCTTTACCTAGAATCTGCAGAATTCATTTCGGACAGCTATAAAAGATGAGTTATCGCCTACTATATTGACTTCTGCAACTTCAAAAAGCTTCTTTGCTTAATACACATTTTCTATGATAATCATTTTTCCATAACAAGATGGTGGATGAACATTACTTGATTTGGGCAACTCCTAACAATCATGGGTCCATATTGTATAAATATTTATTTATCCCCATTTAGCAAATAAGAGCTTTGCTTGAACAATTAAGCAGAAACGTTTTGGGTTTCAGTGCAACAAACTAAATTAAATTAGCATTCTTTTTCTAATCTGTATCTAATTTTCAAATTTTTGATAACCCTTTCATTACAGCCTGCTAAACTCTTTCATCATGTGGAGGAAAGTACAGTTATTATATCTACCTGAGCCTCTACACCAGCAGTGGTTGTAGCTAACAAAACAGACCTAGATTTTCCATTTCCTTTTGCAGATATACATACTGAAATAATTTGTTTCATAGACTTTTTATCTTTTCTATCCTGCTCTACGGAGTAGAGAGTTGGTCTCTGACAGAAAACCACTTGAAGAAACTAGAAACATTTGAAATGTGGATTTACAGACAGCTGTTATGTATAAACTGGGTTAACAAAATCACAAATGAGGAGGTGATAAGCCGCCTGGGAAAGCAAAGGGAAATAATCAAAGCCATTAAAAAGCGAAAGTTAGAGTATTTTGGACATGTGATGCGACACTCAGAAAAATCCTTCACTTAATCCTCCAGGGAAAGATTGAAGGCAAATGAGACCCAGGCAGAAGAAGAACATCATGGCTTCAAAACCTAAGGGACTGCTTTGGACAAAACTCAGCAGCACTTTTTCATATGGCTGTTGACAAAAATAGAATTGCCAACATGATCGCCAGTGTCTGATGACGGACATGGCACATGAAGAAGACTTTTTAATCTAAAGACTGAAAGAAACCTGGAGGAATTTGAATATGAGATTTTCTTCTTTTAATTGTCTCCTTTTGATATAACTTTTCATGTGGTCAACTATCTTTAAAACCAGTTGATGATCTTTTTAATAAAATGTAAAGTAAGACTTTCTTACTTTACATTTGGTGTAAAGTAAGAAAGTACACCTACTTTGGTGTAGGTGGCCAATTTGGTCAGTTTGGCTTTCCTCATTCATAGAAGAAGTCAATACATTAGCAATAATTTATTGCCAAACTTGTAAACCAGGCTGGCTCTTCCTTATAAATATTAACTGATAAAAGGATAAAAAAAGTTGCACTTCAGTACTTGAAACAAATGCTAAACTTTTTCTGGATGAGCTGAGTGTGCTGGTAGGTGAAACCAAGTGGGAAGAAATGTTCCTACATGAATCAATTAGCAGGTATTGGTCTTACCAGTTCGTGCAAATCTAGCCTCCATTTTGTTTTTTTATATTTTAATTAATCTGTGCAAAATGTGCATGTCATGGAACAATGTCAATGGAATTATGCTCAAGGGTCTCCCCAAACTACTTACAGAAGCTAAATTTCTGGTACTACAGTATAGCACAACAGCAGGGGTAGGTCAATTTCGTTCAGTTTGCTGATTCCTTGAGCACATTTTGATGACTCAAGAAGGCTACAGTGAGCCATAAAAGCACTTTGGGCCCTCCTTCATGGATATCATAGCTGCAAGCCATCCTACTGTGACCGAGTTTGAGGTAGCTGTATTACAGAAGCAATAGCCAAGTGGTTTCTTCTAGAGGGGAGATAAAACTTGCAGTGGTTTAAACAAGAAATGGAACAATGTCATTGCAGAACCTTTAGAAATTGAAGATAAAAAAAATCAGCTGTTGAGACATCCACATTAAGGGAACATTAACATTAACTGACATGCTTTATTTTGAAAGAGGAAGATGCCTCATGTTACTGGATTCTCTCTGGAATGGTTTGCAAATGGTGTTGACAATATTTCTTAATGAGGAAATTTCTTTAAATGGGAAATCTCTCCTATTATTTAGCATGTGTATCCCAAATCCAGTTTGGCAGCTTCAACCTCTTCTCTGGACTTCTATTTCAAGCAAGAAACTACTGCAGTTACTTCAGGCATGGTGGTTGATTGCGAGGAATGACTGGCAAATTTAAGAACTGCTTGGATTTATTCATGAAACTTCATTAATTCTCTGGAAAACATTTTCCCCACCATTTGATATGCTGTCTTGTAATTGTAATAGAAATGCAAGAAATTGAATGAGGAAGCACTGGTACTGCATAAGCTTCTTTCCCCCAAGCATCAATAGAAGAAGATTACTGGACAATGTGGATGTAAACACACACATGCTTGAGAATGTGTTGCTATGGAGCCAAGTATTTAAAAGATTTTGAAGGCTGAGTGTGTTGTTGTTATTTTGCTCTTGAGTCAGGGTTGACTTTGGGAGTGGTTTGCCCTTCCTTGCTTCCTGGACTGGCCCAAAGGTCACCTAGTTGATTTCTTACCTAAGTCTAGACTAGAACTCAGGGCCAGCTGGTTAAAATGATGGGAAATTGTCTTGTCAGATATACCCTCTGCGCATGCCCAAGATGGCTGCTCCCAGCTGATCGGCGGTGAGGTGGGGGAGAATTTCCCCGGCTTTTGGGGGTTTTCGGGGGCCGGACCAGCTTGTTAAGCCCCCGGACTGGTGAGGGGAGCTCTTCGACAATCTTTTGAGACCTTTTGAGACCTTCTGAGAGCTGGATGCTCTCCAGGACGCTGCAACCGAGGCGAGGACGAAGGCGGCTGCTTTGAGGTTTGCAGCCAGCCTAGTTCGCCCTCGCAAAGTACCTCGGCGTCCTCTAGCGGCCGTGGGACAGCTGAGATGATGGAGATGGCTTTGTTGCTGTTGCCCCCCTCCCCCCAACCTCGGCACCTCTGCCTCCCCCTCCCCCCCCTTCATGGGGGTTTCAGGCACGCTGTAGGGATGGCAGGAGTTCCTGCATATCCCAGCGGTGGATGGAGGCGGTTTTGGCAGCTGGGGGGAGGCGATGTGGGGAGGAAGGCTGCAAAACGGCTGCAAGAGAGGACGCCAGAGAGGGCGAAGAGAGGCAAGAGGCCTTTATTACTGAGAACATGGGGCACTATACTAATTATACCACCAACGTTAATATGGATCATCTGGGATTACCTGAAACAGCCATGAAAAGGGGACAGCGCTGGTTGTTTCAGAGGCTCCCCCCCCTCCTCCTTGTGTTGATGGGGGGTGAAGTAGAGCTATTACTGTTTTATTGCCCCATAGGCTGGAAAGATCTCTAGCCAGTTTGCTTTCAGCGGATATGGCTCACTGGCCTTATGACTATTTATCATCTAGACCCTTGAGGAATTTGTGTTATCTGCCTCCCATGGACTTTTTATAGCCCCTTCTCGCCTAAATGTAGTCATCGAAACATCCTCTTGGCCAGCAGTTTCCTGCGGATTGGTGATTGTTATGGATTGCTTCCCAACTGTTGAGGGATTCACCCTGGTTTTCAAGTCTAACATGGAGTCGGACCAAGTCTGCTGTTTCTTGGCCCTTCCCAGCTTCCGTGAGAGGGTGGCTGGTGTGGACATCCGGTCCGAAATGGCTTAAGACTCTATCCACTGTGGTGAGAGAGCAGTGGAGTTTATTGACTGAACCTGAGTGGATACCCCTTTTTTGCCGGAATCTTGGATCATCTTGATTAACCCCCTGCCATGGACTTCCCCCGAGTATTAAATGTATTAAATGTATTCAGCGGCAGAACTTCTGATTCTGCGAGATTCCCCCCTCTCGCAGGCGTGGCCCTCCACTCTATCGAGGGCCTACCTTTATGAGGGGCTTTGGAGCCCCGAGAGGTGGCATGGAGCAAAAAGGGGTCTGAGGGGTTTGTTGGGTAAACTTTTAGATAAATTTTTAAGGGGTTCTGGGAAGTGGGAGGATTGTGTGGGTGTGGGGGTTAACCCACAGGAGGAGGGGTCGGGTCCAGCTGTTAGTGGGGCTACGGGGGGGGTAGATTCTGGCGGTAAGGGGTACATTAAAGTTCACTCTGCAGAGGGTCTTTCTATCAATACGCTGAGTGGGAGGGGCAGATATGGCGAGTGCAGGGGACCATATCATGTGAGGGGGGCGCGCACTCGCTATCTCCGAGCGATGGTGCGCCCCGGTCCCCAAAGCCCTTCTCGCTCCCCAGGTTGCGCAGACTCTCAGGGCCCGAGTCTCTGGCTGTTGTTGTGCAATGCCAGGTCCGTGGTAAATAAAGCCCCCCTCATCTGTGATCTTGTCCAGGAGGGGGGAGCGGACCTGGCAGGTATTACGGAGACCTGGTTGGGCCAGGAGGGGGGAGTCCCCCTCGTGGATATGTGCCCTTCAGGCTTCCATGCATTCCATCAGCCGAGAGCTCAGGGCAGGGGCGGGGGGGTGGCGGTTATCATAAAAGAGAGTCTTGATCCGAGGGAGTCCACTGTACCTCAGATAACCGGGTGTGAATCCCTCCTTGTGAAGTGGGGTCGCGGAGTTCAGATGGGTCTGCTGCTTACGTACCTGGCTCCCTGCCACGTAGCAACAGCCCTGCCTGAGCTACTCAACGTGATAGCCGAGGTGGCGGTTGATACCCCCAGACTTTTGGTCTTGGGGGATTTCAACCTGCCATCTGCTGGTGAAACGTCTGAGGTGGCCCGGGAGTTCATGGCTTCCATGACGGCCATGGACCTGACTCAGTTAATTCACGCCCCCACTCACACGGGCGGACACACCCTGGACTTAGTTTTTGTCTCTGGTCAGTGGTCGAGTGGTTTTGATATAGGGGATATAGTCATCGAACCCTTGTCATGGTCGGACCACTCTCTCCTTCGACTAGACTTTCTAACCGCTACACCCCGCCGCAGGGAGGCGGAACCGATTAGGTGGTTCCGCCCCAGGCGCCTGATGGAACCTGATAGGTTCCAGATGGAGCTTGGGCCATTTCCTGAGACTCTGGCTCATGATTCGGCTGAAGACCTGGTGGCCGCCTGGGATAGAGCGGCCGCCGGGGCTTTGGACCGCATCGTGCCTTTGCGGCCTCTGACCCGGCGCCGAACTCAGCCAGCTCCTTGGTTTACTGAGGAGCTGAGGGAGATGAAGCGCCGGAAAAGACGCCTGGAGAGCGGTTGGAGGGCCAGCCGTTCCGAATCTGACCGAACACTGGTGAGGTCTCATATTAAGACCTACCTAGTGGCGATAAAAGCGGCAAAGTCTAGCTACTTTTCCGCTCTTATCGCGTCATCAGATAATCGCCCAGCCGCCCTGTTTAGGGTGACCCGCTCCCTCCTTCAACCGGGAGCTTGGGATGACCCCTTGCAGGGTCGAGCTGAGGACTTTGTCCAGTATCTGCATGACAAAATCGCTCAGATCCGGGAAGGTCTGGCCTCTGACTGGGTAGATCCGGACGGGATAATCGAGGCAGGTCTTGGGGGTGTGGTTTGGGAGGAGTTCGACTCTGTGGCTCCCGAGGACATGGACAGGATCCTGGGATGGCTGAATGCGACCACATGTTTATTGGACCCATGTCCCTCCTGGTTGGTGCTGGCCTCCCGGGAGGTTACACGAGGCTGGCTCCAGAAGATTGTTAACGCTTCTTTGAGTGAGGGTGTTCTGCCGGCCGCTTTGAAAGAAGCGGTGGTGAGACCCCTCCTCAAAAAGCCCTCTCTGGACCCGGCTGTTTTGGCTAATTACCGTCCAGTCTCCAACCTTCGCTTTGTTGCGAAGGTTGTTGAGAGTGTGTTTGCACGGCAGCTTCCCCGGTTCCTGGATGAAGCTGTCTATCTAGATCCGCTCCAGTCCGGCTTCCGGCCTGGGCACAGCACGGAAACGGCATTGGTCGCGTTGGTGGATGATCTCTGGAGGGCACGGGATAGGGGTTGTTCCTCTATCCTGGTCCTATTAGATCTCTCAGCGGCTTTTGATACCATCGACCATGGTATCATGTTGCGCCGGTTGGAGGGGTTGGGGGTGGGGGGCACCGTTCTACGGTGGTTCTCCTCCTATCTCTCTGACCGGTCGCAATCTGTGTTGACAGGGGGGCAGCGGTCGACTCCGAGGCGCCTTGTTTGTGGGGTGCCGCAGGGGTCGGTCCTCTCGCCCCTTCTGTTCAACATTTATGTAAAGCCGCTGGGTGAGATCATCCGTGGCTTTGGGGTGGAATTCCATCAGTACGCTGACGACACCCAGCTGTACATCTCCACCCCAGGCCACCCCAACGATGCCGTTGAAGTGATGTCCCGGTGTCTGGAAGCTGTGCGGGTCTGGATGGGGAGAAACAGGCTCCGACTAAACCCCTCCAAGACTAAGTGGCTGTGGCTGCCGGCGTCCCGATATAGCCAGCTGACGCCATCGCTGACTATTGGGGGCGAGACATTGGCCCCCACGGAGAGGGCTCGCAACTTGGGCGTCCTCCTGGACGCACGGCTGTCTTTAGAAGAACACATGACGGCCGTGGCCAGGGGGGCTTTTTATCAGGTTCGCCTGATACGCCAGTTGCGTCCCTTTCTAGATCGGGACTCCCTACGCACAGTCACCCATGCTCTCGTGACTTCCCGCCTGGACTACTGCAATGCTCTCTACATGGGGCTCCCCTTGGGGTGCACCCAGAGGCTCCAACTGGTCCAGAATGCGGCCGCGCGGGGAATTATGGGAGCGACGTGGCGCTCCCACGTGACACCTCTCCTGCGCGAGCTGCACTGGCTCCCGGTGGTCTTCCGGGTGCGCTTCAAAGTGTTGGTGACCACCTTTAAAGCGCTCCATGGCTTAGGACCTGGGTACTTGCGGGACCGCCTTCTGCTGCCAATAGCCTCCCACCGGCCAGTACGCTCGCACAGAGAGGGCCTCCTCCGGGTGCCGTCGGCCAGACAGTGTCGGCTGGCGACTCCCGGGGGAGAGCCTTCTCTGTGGCAGCGCCCGCCCTCTGGAATGACCTACCCCCGGAGATACGCAGGATTCCAGATCTCCGGACCTTTCGTCGGGCCCTTAAAACCCATTTGTTCCATCTAGCTGGGCTAGCTTGATCCCATCCTCCGTTTTTAAATTTGACATTGATTTGAAATTGGGTTGTTTTAATTCTCGGCCGAATAATATTTAATAATTTTTAATTGTTTTTAACTTTTGTATACCATGTTTTATTCTGGCTGTTCACCGCCCTGAGTCCGCAAGGAGAAGGGCGGTTTATAAATTGAAATAATAAATAATAAATAAATAAATAAAGTAGTGGCATAAAATTACATGAAGCTTTTAGAAACTGACAATGCAAAAATATGGCAAAAATGGTATAATTGGCTGGAGAAAAGGAAAATAAAACAAAAATAGGATCACACTAAAGGAAATGGATTAATTAGACAGAAATTGAGTACCAACCAAGAAAACAATAAATTAAAAAGATAATTCAAAATATCTCTAAATATAGTAGAAATATATATAGAGAAATATAGTTTACTGATGTAACTATTCAAAATACAAGTTGTAAGACTTGATCTACGTTTATTTGTTGTGTATGTTGTGTATTGTCATACTTGTACTTGTTAAATAAAAATTAAAAAAAAAAGAAACTGACAGTGCAGCTTACCAAGTGCTACATTAGTATGCCAGCGGTGAGTGATCTGGTGGGCATTTCTTTTGTACCCTTCAGGATTTTTGTCCCATTGGATTTTGTTTAAATTATTATAAATTATTTTAAAATGAAAATCAGACACACTGTGAAGCACAGTACCAGCCCCAGGCACCATTATTATTTCCACATAAGTATGCTAAGAAATGGAGGATTGCAGCCTAAGGCTTTATCTGATAGTACGGACAGCTATCCTGAAAGAAATAGAAGCACTGTGGTGTGCTGAATAAAGTGTGGAACTAGGAATGGGAAGACCTAGGTCAGTGATGGCTAATCTTTTTGCCATCGTGTGCCAAAAGCAGGGGAAGCGGGGGGGATGCCCACACCCGTAATTCTATGCATCCCAACCCCCTGCATGTGTGTGCAACCCCCCCCGCTCCCCCCGCTTTGGCACGCAATGGCACAGTGGGCACAGTGGGCCCAGTAGGCCCACTTTTCGCTCTCTCCAGGCTCCAGAGCCTTTCTAGGAGCCTGAGGAGAGCAAAAACAGCCTTCCCACCCCCCCCAGACACCCTCCAGAGGCAGGAAACAGTTGTTTCCCTACTTCTGGTGGGCTCAAAAGGCCCAACAATCAGCTGGCCAGTGCCCGCATGTGCGCCAGATCTGAGCTCGCGTGCCCACCGATATGGCTCTGTGTGCCACCTGTGGCACATGTGCCATAGGTTCGCCTTCACAGACCTAGGTAATAGGCAGTGGTGAAATCCTACCGGTTTGCACCGGTTCAAGTGAACCGGTAATGATAAAAGCTACTGGTTCGGTGAACCGGTAGTTAAAAAAAGCTACCAGTTGGTCTGAACTGATATTTCCAATGATCAGCTGTGCCACGCAATTTATATTCGCTAGAAAGCAGGAAATATAAATTGCGCGGCACAGCTGTTCCCCCCTTGCTGTTGTACTTAACCTTGTTAAGTGTCCTTTTTCTGCACAAAGCATATTTGCTGCACACTGCTCATGCTCACACAGCGTGCATTTGGCATGCACTGTGCATGCATGTGTGCAGTGTGCATTTGGTACACACCATACATGCATGGGCAGTGAACCGGTGGCAAACCACAGAGGATTTCACTAAGCCAGCCTCACACACTAGCTCTCAAGGTGACTGGAGTAGTTAGTTTCTCACAATTCAGCCATCACTTCATAGGAATGTTGTGGGAATAAAAATGGATGGGGAAGTGTTATTTGGGCTGTCTTGAACTCCTGAGGGAAAGTGTATGTAAATCTAACAAATAAAAAGAGAAATGTAAACTGCAAGGGAATATCCTAACTCCTAACTCCTACCAGCAGTAATAACTCCGAGGATGTTCCCTTGTAAACTAGTGATGTTTACCTTCTGGTCAGTATATCTTGTGATTAGCCATTCTCCTCTATGGCGGTCATGATGTGATCTTAAGTCCCAAAAGATTGCAAATATTTATTTCACTTCAGGAAATGGTGCATCCAGGGAACAAATCTGTAACATTAGTGCTGGAGATATATGCTTTATCACAGAGCTGTGACACATCCTTAACTTAACTTAGCTAAATGAGTTCTGATTTAGAGAGGTAATTTTACAGGCTGCTTCAAGTAGGAGCTGGGGAAGCTCAGTCATTGAAATTTTGGAGCAGGAGAAAGGAGGGAGGAGTTGGGCCATTAGAACAGTCCTTAGAGCCTCTAACCAATGAAGGCATACCTAATTTCCCTGGTGAGCTTTATATTGTTGTCCTCATAGGATGGCTAGGTTAAATTTATGGCTGGGAATATATTTCTAATCTGGTAAAATGGAAAGCTTTTAAGTACAAGGCTTGATAGAAGCAAATCTGGCAGAAGATGTTAAATATATGTATGTCTGTGTGTGTGTGTGCACATGTTTGTGTATATGCACAAAAGCACACTCATTCTGCATCTTCTTGGCTGTAGTTGCTGGATGACAATTTCTCAGGAGAAGAAAGAAAGAAAGAAAGAGAGAGAGAAGAAAGAAAGAAAGAGAGAGAGAGAGAGAGAGAGAGAGAGAGAGAGAAAGAAAGAAAGAAAGAAAGAAAGAAAGAAAGAGAAAAGCAATGATAGTCACTTTGAGCCATGAAGGGATAATGACACAGATCTATAGCTTGAATTCTGCCTCACCAAAATTACATGATGAATTTGTGAATTGAATGTAGAGTGTGAATTAGGTAATGTGAGTATCTAAGTAGAACCTTTCCATAGTGATATTTTGCATGATTTGGGAATTTTTTTCATTGAACATCACTGATTAACTAGTTACTCTTTAGTAAGATGGGGAGCCAATAAATTTATTAAATAACTAGATAACTAAATAACATCTGTCTGAGGGATCAGTCACTTTAATTTTGATTCCATGCTCTAGTAAATCACTGCAGAGCTAGTCTTTGCCTTTGAAGTCCCACAGTTCTGCAGCCTTGCGGATTTTCTCATGGGAGGGAGGGGGAGAATTGTTTCTCATTCTTCCTTTGAGTACAGGATCAGACCAGCCTTCCCCCCAGCCTCTGCCTGTGCCCCCTATAAGGTCCAATGTCCTGCTCCTGGCACTGGTCTCTCTCTTCTGCACTGTTTAGCATTAACCTGCCCCATCTCCATAGCAACCGATCCCTTGAAAATGATTGAAGAAATACTTTAGGCCTTGCATAATTACAGCACCTCTCAGTCCTTCAGTATAGTAGACTACCTTTCTTTAGATTTCTGCCTGATGGGGTTTTGTTACTCCACAGGTGGTAGTAGTCAAAAGCTAGGATAGAGATTGGACTGTAGTTTGTGCAGTCTCCTATAAGTCAGCTAGATGATGAGCACTGAATGATTAAATGTGTTCTTTGGGTTTGAAGATGGTCATGGATCACTTTTGGACTGCCCTGTGAGGATTGATTGGAAATGCTGATAATGTAAAAATATACACCTTGTTCAGGGACAGAATAAGTTGTTGTTTCCTTTAAAACATGTTATTTAGTATTAATTAATGTATAATGACAACATACAATTATAAATAATATATAATACATTATAATTATATATTTATAATCCATAAGCATTATACATTATTTATAATGTATTATTTAAACTTAATGGCTGCACAAGTCCAGTGGACTCTTCAAAAACTTAGGGAGCATGCATAATTCACGAGGGTGTTGGGAGAAAAGAATGATGGCTGTACATGTGTGTATGTGAAGGCTGGCCAGATTTGATGAGATGCATTGGGTAGAGAGTGATAAAGTTCCCATAGGTTTTTTTTGCTGCAGGATTTTGCATAATCTCAAAGTCGTAAGGGTCATAGTGAATGTTTCTAGCATTCCCCTCAAGTGTCCAATGTCAGAAGAGAGGCAGTAGCATCTTAAACAGGGTTGGGCAAAATGTTTTGAATTTTGAGTAGCTGCAGTTTTGAAATAGCCTGGTTCAAGTTTGAAACAGTTGTTTCAAATTTGAAGCAAGCTGTTTTGATAATTGTGGAAAGGTTTCCAGATCTATTTCTAGCTCAAAACACTTCCAAGATGATTGAAATGGTGAGTTTCAAGTCTGAAAAAGCTGTTCTGAGTTCAAAGCGAGGCATTTTGAATTTGAGGTGTTTCAGATTTGAAACATTTTGCATGCACAAATGCTCTTGAGTTTTATACTGGTAATGCTATTTCTGTCATTACTCTTGGAAAGAATTGAAAAAGCACATGCTGGTTGGTTTTGTTAAACTGAAAGTTTTCTTGCAGTTCCTCCAGCTTTCAATAGAGCAACGTATAATTTTAATGTTATAATTTTAAATAAAGTGAAGGGAGTTTGACTCTGTGACTCCTAAGTAAGTGGACATGGTTCTCCAGTTGTGAACTTCGCCACCTGTTGATTAGAGCCAAACCTGTTAATGCCACTATATCATTTCATTCATTATTCATTCATTATTTTATTTTATTTTATTTATTACATTTATATGCTGCTCATTTCATTATTGAAGAGACTCTGGGTGGCTAATGGGCATGGTTGGGCCCATGCTGTGTTGCCTGCTTTTCTGCATGACTGAATTCTGCATTCAGCCTTCAAGGAGACCATGATGTACCACCAGGGGTGGGATTAAGCCAGTTCTAACCAGTTTGGGCATACCGGTAGCTTCAATGATCAGCTGAGAGCAAACCGGTTCGCTCCAACGATCAGATGGGCCCACCTGCCTCTGAGCTTTAACCTACCTATATTTCTTTTGTCTTAAGCCCAGCTGATGTTTTACTCACTCTGGATTCAGTAGAAGTTAACTTTCAATCGTAATATGCATGCGGGGAAGCAGCACATGCAGCGAAACGGTTGTTACACCCGGTGAATCCCACCACTGTGTACCACCCCCTTAAGGAGGTCATCACTGGACCCAACCATCTTGGATAAATTCCATCCAGTCTTCAATCCCTCTATTTTTGAGGAAAGTTTCAATTCCTGTCAGCCCTGCTATGCAAACCAGAGCAGGAAATCACCTCCATAGGAAGGCTAAATCTACCCTTACTGAGATTGACTATAATAGCTATACCTTCCCCAGTTTCCTATCCTTCAGTGAATTAGGGAGCTGTCTGCCTGAGACATTTCCAAATTTTGTATTGTTTATTAGAAGTTCAAATATGTTTCAACCTCTTTTGCCTAGGTAACAATTCTTGCATATTTCTGCCAGGGTCATCTTCCTTATAGGCTGCAACTCCAAAGGACCTGGGGAGGAAGTGGATTATCCTGATATGTTTTAGTCAGGTTTTAGCCTGGCATCCACTACATAGACCGCATTGGTTCCACTTGTGGATTATCTGTGGTGGAGCCTGGATGGTGGGGCATCCATCCTGGAGTTCGTTGATCACACAGTGGCTTTTGATATCATTGACTACGGTATCCTACTGGGACAGATTTGAGAAGCTGGGAGTTGGAGGCCCTGTTTGTGGCCCAACAGAGTTTCCTACTGCTCCCACCCTTTTGACTTTCCTCAAACAGCTGAAGACTTGGTTGTTTGCCCAGACTTTGGAAAAAGGGAGTAGTTGAGCCTCTTTGGTTAGTTTGGTTTTTGATATCAGTCGCTTGTTATCATATCTCATATGTCCATGATGGCAAACCTGTGGCACGCGTGTGGGAAGGGGCATGCAGAGCCATCTCTCTGGGCACACCAGCTGTCACCTGTTGCTCTTCCGAGTTCCAGCATGCACATGTGCACCGGCCAGCTGGTCTTTGCATGTGGAGGAGTGCAGGAAACTGGAAGAGCAGCTCCCTGGCATGCATGCATGCACCAGGAAGCTGAACTTCTAGTTTCCAGCGCGCGTATGTGTGCTGGCCAGCCAGCTGGCATGTGTGCCGGGGAACTTGACTTCCATTTTCTGGTGCTCCCATATGTGCACGCCTGGGAGCTGTTCTTCCAGTTTCCAGTGCTCCCCCGCATGCACATGCATGCTCCCCTTTCAGCACTCTGTGCCGAAAAGGTTCGCCAACACTGTCATATGTCATATCATATCTCCTTTTTATTTATTTTTATTTGTAAGCCTCCAAATAAATAAATCTGATGAACAAGTGGGAAAATGTCTCGTGGCTTATGGGACAGCAGTGCTCATCTGCAGTTTTTTGAGGCCTATTGTTGCTAGCTATACTTTAAATATTGATTATTAAACTCTTTTTTTTAGTGATCAAAGTATGATGATTTAATATTTCATCTTTCAAGGAAGAGTTGAAAGGAAGTAAAAGCTTGACAATAAACAATCTGGTAAATCTGTGATGGAGATTAGATTTGAAACTGGAGATCTGTTGGCTCACAGGCTTTATCATGGTGCTAGACTAGAGGTAGGAAATGTTTAGAATCTCGTGGTATAAACAAAAGGGAGGAAAAGTCTGGAGGAAAAGGAGGGGGAAGTTCCTGTCCATCTGCTGAAGCCATTCCCTGAGAAAAATAGAGTCATTCTCCTTAAAATGGATTAGAATAACTTTATCATCACTTTAAATGTACACTGATCAGCATACATTAAAATGAAATTTCGTAGTTTATAGCTCTCAAAGGGTCGCCACCTCCAATATACACTACATAAACATGACAAAATAAATAAATTAATTAAAAAGTATGCATATACTCACATATCCACGTATATCATATGACACAGAGAAACAATACACTCTAGTTCAGATTCTCTTTCTTTTTACAGGCAAATGTGTAAGAAACCTACCCGAAACCAATCCCTTCCCCTTTTCTACAACTATAATGGTTTGAATGAGGCATTAATTTAGTAGTGATCATTTTGACCTTGTAATCCAAATGTTGGCCCTGATTTATGCAGATTATCTTTCTCAGTTCTAACAAGAATACAGCCACAACTGGAAAGGCCTCAGAATACTCTGTGTGTGTGTGTGTGTGTCTGTAATTTAACAACATAAATTGTATCAAAAACAATAACAAAAAACTCATGGGTGCAGAATACTTATAAAAGTATGATATGCACATTTCCAAAATGGGGATCTAATTAGGTGCTTCATGTAAATAACAGAACTGTAGAGTCCCCTGTGAGTGTTATTTATTTATTTATTTATTTATTGAATTTATATACCGCCCTTCTCCTTGCGGACTCAGGGCGGTGAACAGCCAGATAAAAATACAATATACAAAAGTTAAAAATCTTTAAAACCCATATAAACTTGGCTGACAGTTAAAAACAATTTAAATATTTAAAAACAACAACCCTAAAACACTAAAAATATTAAAATTCAACGGGGATCAGGCTAGACCGGTGAGCTGGAAGAGATACGTAATAATCAGAAAATGTTGTTGGTATTTTGAAGAAATAAACCTCTGGTATTTCCCCCCAAAGACCTTTTACCTGTTTACTCAGTGCAGGTAGTCCTCAAGTTTATGAAATGATATTTATGTAGTTACTTAACCAAGCACATCTAAATTATATTAAAGTAACCAAAATATTTTTTTCAATCCTCAAGGCGTGTTACAACTTTTGAGCACCCTAATGTTTGAAAATTGAAAGTGGAAAAATTTGACATGCCCTACATGCTCTGGACATCAGCTCTTGTTCCCTAGCTCATCAACCTGCACCTTTTTCTGCATTACACATTCAGGGCAGGGAATTAGTGGCCCTCCAAATGTTGCTGAGCAGTAGGTCAATATTTCTCTGCAGTTTCTTAACCATGCTGGGTGGAGCGGCTAGGAATTACGGTTAAGTAACATCTGAAGAGGCATAGATTCCTTGCTGTTAGTCTCACCTAATTAAATCTGCTTAATAACTCTTCCAATTCATCTTACATAATTTAATAAATGCAGGGGTGACCTAATGGGCTGATTCTCATGCATGAAGAATGTATTCAGAAGGAAGAGAAAAAAAAATAGAAAAGGAAGAGGAATTGCACTATAAAATAAAAAGACCCAAAGTTAGTAAAACTGAAGAGTTAAATAAGTCTAGCATAAATAAAAGCAATACTGTAGCTCAGAGGTCTTCAAACTTGGCACCTTTAAGACTTGTGGACTTCAACTCCCAGAATTCTCCAGCCATCATAGCATAGCATAGCATAGCATAGCATAGCATAGCTGGCTGGAGAATTCTAGGAGTTGAAGTTCACAAGTCTTATAGCTGCCAAGTTTGAAGACCTCTGCTGTAGCTGATGTCTATCATCATCTAAGCAACCAAGGAAAAATGTTGATAAGGCTTTTTAACAACAAATTGCAGATATTTCAAAGAAGCAGGAAAAATAGTCCTCACTTACCAACCACAGTTCGAATTGATAACTCCATCACTAAGCAATGTGGCTGTTAAGTGAAATGTCACATGCGTATGTCATTCTTATGATGTCAGTTCCGCTATCGTTATTAAACAAATCACAATGGGTTATTAAGTGCAACATTATATGACCAACAACTTGTGACTTCCTGCTGGCTTCCCCATTGACTTTGTCAGACACTGGCTATTAAGGTTGCAAATGGGGATCATGTGACTGCAGGATTCTGTAACTATTGTAAATGCTCACTAGTCGTAATGTGGCTATATCACAATCTTGTCACTATGGGGATGCTCTGATGGCTGCAAGTTTGAAGAACAGTTGTTAAAGCTTTTTCAGGACCATCGTAACAAGTCACTGAACAAGGCAGTCAATAAGTGAGAATTACCTGTATTGAAGGGGAACTTTTAAGTTCCTGATTTCTGTTAGGAGACTTCTGAATATGGTGTCTTCAGGAAAGTTCAAGATTTGTCATGTGGACAAGTTTCTCCTACAGAGGATAAAAGAAAACATAAAAGGATTCCTTTTTAAAAAACTTGATACTAGCCAGAAGGGACAACTTATCTGAATAAGTATAGTTAGTAAGATAGTAGTTGTAGCAGGAAACTGATCGTGCATAGCTGGAATTTTTGATTTTAAAGGAAACTGAATATAATTAAACACACTTCTTGGGACCTCAAGAAAAAAGATTTCAATATACTAAGGAGCAAAGACAACATCTCATGGCAGGAGACGTTAAGAAAAAGGAGGCCAAGATGGATGCATGTTCCTAAAAGAGGAAATACTAAAAATGCAATTGAAATATTCTAACAAGGAGGAAAAAAGGAAAACAACAGAAGACGCCAATGTAGCTGCAAAAGAGGCTCAGTAAATCTGAAACACATACACACACACACAAGAAACAGAAATTGTGACAAGTCACTGGGGAAGGTTAGCTAGGTATAACCTAGAAATGTAGAACTGGTAGTAAGAAGCTAAAATTAACTGAACAACAGAAAAACTCTCCTTCAAATTTGTTAAAAATAAAAGGAAGTGGGGAAAAATGGCAAAATGCTGAGATGAAATAATAAAAAGGCTGAACTACTCAAATCCTGTTTTGGCTCAGTCTTCCCTGAAAAGACGCTTTGGGTTCTGTTAGATAATTGCGCTGAGCAGGATGAAGGAGCAGAGTTGAAGCTTATAATTGATAGAAGCTGTGATTGGTAGCCAATTCAATTTAAGTTCTATTATATTCTTATAGCAAGCCATCAACAAGGTAAAAGAAAAGAAATAGAAAAAAAGGCCTAGTAAATACACAATGGAAAAGAATACAAAACAATCTATCTTGTTTTCTACTGCAGATCCCCTGCAGGAATCTTGTTATCAAATAACACTTTTTTTGCAATGTCAGCAAGCAGGAAATCAACATAGGAAATACCAGATTGACTAGGGATTGCTGTTAAAAGAAGACCAATGTAGTTTTGGCACAATATGATATAAAACCTACAATGTAAAAGAACGTATGCAATTGATTCTGCCTTTTGTATGCTACATGGATAGAGATGAAACGTTGCAGGAAGATTGCAATATCTGCCCTATGACAATACTGAACTCATTCCAGCAACTCCTATAAAGCCCACCAGTAGTTCAGATGAGTCAGTGAGTAAAGACAAAGAGCCATACCTTTCTGACTAACTGTGCAAAAGCTGGGAAATCAGTTCAAATTACACTGCAACTCAATTTCAAGTACTTATTTAGCTATTAGGGTTTTTTTTACATGAGACCAGCCAAGTTTAAATAAAGTGGGGGAGGGCGGTCACATGAAAGTAAGGAACTTCATCCACAGTTGATTGAAAGGTATCACTTAAAACCGAACAGAGTAATGGGTGTGTATGTGTGTGATAGGTGAATTTAAACCAATAAATAAATATAACCAGCTAAGCTCTTGTATCTACTCTAATCAGCTCTGCTTCTAGCCTAAGAACTACATTCAAGACACGTTTGGGAGTACCAAATATATCAGCAGGGAATATCTCTTCACTCTGAATGTGTTTATATCTCTGTTGGTTTAGAGCACTAAAAATACTTGGTGATGATCTGGATGTACCTTGTATTTCTGAGAAATCCTGGAGAACAGATGAAGACAATTGCAAAGAACAAATGTCCCTTTTTTTAACACGCAAAAAAGCAGGACTGGGGAAACTGTAAATTAGTCAGATAATAATACTATCAGGTATGTTTCTAAAGCAGATCATAAAGCAATCATTCTATAAGGAGCTTGAAAAGATTGTGGTAATTACAGGTAGTCCTTGACTTACAACAACTATAATTGAGCCCAAAATGTTGTTGCTAAGCGAGACAGCTAAGTGAGTTTTCCCCATTTTGGGGCCTTTCTTGCCACCGTTATTAAGTGAACCTCTGTAGTTGTTAAGTTAGGAACACAGTTGTTAAGTAAATCTGGCTTCCCCATTGACTTGGCTTGTCAGAAGATCACAAAAGGTGATCACATGACCCTGGGACACTGCAACCGTCATAAATATGAGTCAGTTACCAAGTGTCAACCAAATTTTGATTATTGTGACCATGGGGATGCTGCAATAGTTGTAAGTATGGAAAAAAATGTCACTTTTTTGAATGCCATTGTAACTTTAAACTGTCACTAAAGAAATAGTTGTAAGTCGAGGACTACCTGAACTAGAAATTACCATGAATTGGTCAAGAAAAGATGTGGTTCTCAGTATACATTAGTTGATTCAAAGTCATATTGTTGTTGATTCTAATCACAGTGTGATGACGAAGCTAAATTTCTTATGTTAACCATGTAACTAAATGCACACTGATTAAAACAAGCCTTAAATCAGGACATACAAGTTCTTTATTCTTTTATACGGCGGCATAAAATATCTCATAACACGTCTTGAAAATTCCAATAAAAACAGTTTTAATCCTGCCCCAAAACTCTAGCCTCTAAAGCCGTGATGGCAAACTTATGGCACGCGTGTCCAAAGTGGCATGTGGAGCCATGGCACACGCAGTGTCGCCTGTTCCTCTTCTGGGTTTTTGGCTTGCATGCGCACGCGACAATCAGCTGGCCTTTGTGCATGCAGCAATGCCAGAAACCAGAAGAGCTGGTCTTCTGTTTTCCGGCATGAGCATGCGCGCCAGCCAGCTGATCGGGGCGTGCGCATGCATGGCAGTAACCGGAAGACTTGCTGGCTGGCGTGCATGCACGCGCTGGAAACTGGAAGTACTTTATCCAGAGTGCGCTTGCCCCCTGGGCAGCTCCTCTTCCTGGTTGCTGCCCGCTTCATGCATCTGCGCAAAATGTTCCCTTTTTGGCACTTGGTGCCACACACACATGCCTGTGCGCTCCCTTTTCCTGGTGCTGAAAAGATTCGCCATCACTGCTCCAGGGCGTTAAGAACAGACATGAAGTTTCCAGAACATGGGAAATAATTACTATATTCTGTATTTATCCGATCTATCTTACATCTTGCATTTGTTTTTAAGCATTGGTAAGGAATCAGATTATACGAACAAGTTGAGGAAAGGGAAAACAGGATGGCTTTCATAAGAGCCTAGGCAGATACAAGGCATACTTAACTTTGAGAGGATAGGGAAGATAAATAGCTCACTTCAAATACCTGAAAGAATGCCACAAAAAAGAAGCTCTCTAACCTGTCAAAGTGCAGAACATGGAATGATGGAGTTAAGTTAATGGAAGACAAATTCTAATTGAATAGTAGAAAAAATATATATTCCTAGCAAGAAGAGGAGCAGTGGAACCAATAGTGTAGGAAAGGAAATGGATATGGTCAGGGTCAGACTAGATAGCCTCTGTTTGGGATGCTTACATTCGGGTTCCGAGGTGACTGGGTTCAATATCCAAAATGCCCACTTCCAACTATGCCTGTATAAATCTTTGACAAACTGTGCAGGATTTTCACCATTTCCATGCTTAGTGTGCGCTTTCCACATTCGTATATTATTTTGTTGAAAATACAATTGGAAGAATTTTGCAGACCTCCAGAACTCATTACTTTGTGAGATTTTTTTTTAACTAAATTCTTGTCAAGACTAACATGTAATTCAAATGTATTTTTACTGAATGGATTTTTTTTCATTTCACTGACTGCAAATTCTATTTGGCAACCTCGCCATCCATCCATCCATCCATCCATCCATCCATCCATCCATCCAAAACTTCAAAATGTCTGCAGAAATATTTGTACATGTATTTTCATGAACATGTCTAATGTACACATCTGATCTATCTGTACATTCTTGCAAGTACTTTTATAAATACTTTTCCTAAAATTAACATTTTGGTACATGCCGGTAGTTTTCACAGTGCGCAAATTTTAAGCATATTGTTCAATTGTAAACAGATCAACAAAATTCCAGGATGCACATTTTGATATTTACTAGTTTTTCAGGTTGTCCTATATATTGCAGCGTTCCAATATTTATATAAATTGCACCCACCTTTATAAAGGTATTATGCTACTGTTGCTGCTTCAAACATTTTTTCTCCTTAACTGGAATATAATTAGCTAGCAGTAACTATTATCAGAGATTGTACATATTTCCATAGCAGGCATGCCTAATATTTGAAAGGATCCACTATTCTTTAAAAGGCAACTGGTGTCAAATAACTCCTGCTAAATGGGAAGCATTTGGGGGGGGGAGCAGTGGCAGATGCCCTTTATTTAGCAAAACTTTAAAGGGTTAACTTTCTAGATCTTTTTTTCCTCTAGGGGAGAGGCCAATGTTGACTCTGTGTCTCCTCTAGGAAAATTCATTTGCTTGAAGATCTGAAAGAGAGGTTCCAAGGGAATAAATATCTTGCAAAAAACTGTGTTGCCTTTATTGCCTCTCTTGGGAATTCATCAATAAACACAAGGCACAAGATCCTTAGCTATTGCAATGTTTGGAAAGGAATGGCCATCTGCTAGCCTGAACAAAACATGCACTGGTTGCAGTCACATGTAAACTAAACCAAGACGTAAATCATAGTTTATTAAGCAAGTCAGAGCAGCTTCAATTGCATATTACACTATGTTTTACGTTGTTTATTGTAACACACCAGCCAGGCATCAAGAATCAATATCTGCTTTTCCTGTCTTCATTCTCCTGGCTGGATGCCACTGTTGTATATTCACTTCTAATCTAAATTAGTCTTAAATGAATCCTTGAAATAAGCTTTCCTTTTTTCAGCAAAGGGAAATGGTTAACTAAGGCTGCAGTTGGGATGGAGGGGAAGAGAAGGTTGATACAGAACAGTCTCTTAGATTTTTTAAAAAATTTAGTCTCTCTTCTTTTGTCTTACTTTTTCCAGGGGATGTTCTGTTCCAGATGGCTGAAGTCCATAGACAGATTCAAAATCAGTTAGAAGAGATGGTAAGCACTTGTGTTCTTATCAACTTGTCTTTTTGCAGAGCCTGGCCAAGGGACAGCCTGCAGAGCCTTTGATACACGTGGATTTAAAATTGAAACACATCTGCGGTAGAATAGCTGCCAAGTCCTTTGAGTAAGAATAGGGACCACAATTGAATACATCGTGGGCCAAACAAAATTGCAAGTCATGTGCTGGCTTTTGAAATGTCCAAGAAAACTGACTAGTTTCAAGTAGCTTCCTGATGAATTAGGAGAGGTATGTCCTTAATTATAGCCTTGACCTATAAGTAGAGTGGCCAATTAGGCTTTACTCAAAATAACAAGGAATAGAGATTATTTTACATAGAAATATATGTTGAATCCCAGCCTACTGGGGAAGCTGGTTAACAGATGACCTGCATGCCTTCTCTGTCTTCTCTCCAGCTACTAACTAGAAATGAGAAACTTTTATTTTTATGTCTTATGCTTCTTTATTTTCAAGGCAGAATTGAATCAAGTAGTCTCCAGCTAGAGAATATCTTCAAAAATTGTCCTCTAAAGAAGAGTTCAACCATGTTACTTACAACTGTTTGTTTGTTATGCCAATTATCCATTATTGTTTCATTGCTTTATTTCATTTCATTTTACTATATTTATCTGCCATTCTGTTTTCCATTATCATCCACTTGTAATGATTAGTTTGGTACCTTAATATAGATTAGCTGTTTTTATTTATAGTTTTCCTCCAATGATTAATATTAATATTTATGCTTATTCGATTCACTTCTCAGCTGAAGTCCTTCCACAATGAACTACTAACCCAACTTGAGCAGAAAGTAGAGCTAGATTCACGGTATCTAAGCGTAAGTACCAAGCAACTTTTATTGAACGTAAATTGGATTAGTAGCTATGTAGTTATTAACAGGGGTAGGATTCAGCCGGTTCGCTCCGGTTCAGGGGAACAGGTAGTTGTGACCTGAGGTTACCCACCCTGGCGCTATGCCATCCTATTTAGCTGCGTTTTTTAAGCTGGGTGCATGCATGCAAGCATGCGCGCGAGCAAAGCACATGCATGCTCACATTTTTTGTGCTGGGGAGAACCAGTTGTTAAATTAAGTGAAGCCCATCTTTGGTTATTAACACGGCACTATGAAGCTACCAAAGTTCAGCTACTTGACAGTGAGCAAAACTATAAACTTTGCTTATAGTAGAGATGAGTATGCAAGAGCTGGCAGGTGCCTTAATCTGTTTTTGCAAGGTGCAGTTTAAGAGAAGTGTTTATTCAAGATCATTGGAATAAGCATTGGAATAAGTGCTATAGGAAAAAAAAACATTTATTCAAGAGCATTTTATTCAGACAAATTATGCTTTAATCATTGCTTATTTGTAAGGATGCTTGTGATTTAAATTAAATCCATCAGGATTCTCATTTAATTTTTTTTTTTTTTAAAAAAGGAGATTCACATAGTCTTGTGGGGAAATGGGTTGCACTGCGTATTGAATTGTGTATTGGAATTAGAGTCCCGGGACTCATGGGAAATGCTTTCTTAGCATGTCCCAAAGGAAGACAGCTTTTGTTTCTAATCAATGCGCCCTCATTCAAAACATGTCCTCTACAGCAGGTGTGAGGTTGAGACCTTTCTGCCTGCAGGAAGCATATAAACTATGCTCATTACTCACAGGGGAAATCTCTGCCCATGTCTTCAGCGTATTATTATTTCAGCTATTCAGCACTCCCACACATCTTCCATGTTTCAGGCTGCACTAAAGAAGTACCAGACCGAGCAAAGGAATAAAGGGGACGCAGTAGAGAAATGCCAGGGTGAATTAAAGAAGCTTCGGAAGAAGAGCCAAGGAAGCAAAAATCCTCAGAAATATTCGGAGAAGGAGCTACAGGTAAGCCTCTGGGTAATAAGCTGGGCGGGGCATCATCTAACTGGGATTGTATTTGATTGGCAGGTTGACGTTACCAATATGGGTTGGTCCATGGCAAATGGAAACTAAATGGAAGTTATTGGCATTGGCTTTGAAACCCCTTGTATGACAAAAGCTAATATGGCCATAAGAATATAATCCTTTGAACATATCCTTGGGAGTAGGAATTCTTTCTAAATTAACAATTTGGATTGCAGATCTTGAACCTTGAATAGCTCCACTTTATTCTTTATGACATATTGACTAACAGGTGAATATATACCGTAAATCCTGTTGCTTGAAGAATTTTATCTACTAATAGTCCAAAGACTGGTAACTGATGTGGTCATTGATATCTAAAAGACCACTGAATTTTAAAACCAAAAACTGGTGTGCAAATACAATGCATCGTTTACAATGGAACTGATTCTTTCCGATTCTTATATCTGCCAAGGTTTGCTGAAAACTACTGATGTACTTTTATTCAGGCTTTCTGAATTTAACCTTTGCTATTTTGGTGAGCTTCTAAGCAATGATTCAAAAGTTGATCCAGGTTTTCTTGTCTTGTTAACATTGTGGCAACAATGTCTGATACTTCTGTCTGCAATAGCTATACATTCAACTCTAGAATAGGATTCACGGGTTCAGCTGTATATTACTACAGAATATGGGTTGAGGGGCAATTAAATCGTTACTCCTGTGTGGATTGCTTGCAGCATAAGCCTTCTTGAGGTTAGGAGAAGCTGTGGAACTTGAAACTCAGGGGGGACTAAATGAAAAGTTTCAAGTAGAGGAGATTTGGAAAACTGAATGGCCAGCCAAATTCTCTCACACAGCATTAATCAAACTAATGTCTTGAGCCCAGATAGCTTCAATCTGAGGCCTACAACTATAGGCCTCTCTAGCACTGACAGGCCAAGCTACAGTACTCACTAATATTAGAGGTGGGAGTTGTTGTTGGATATTTTTATTTATTAAATTTCTATCTGCCTAATCCACCTAAGTGAGTCTGGAAGGTCTACAAACAATCATATTCACAATGCAGACTTAATCCTATCATTCTTGTGGTTGGTTTTATTGAGCAAATGTGGTAATCTGCATTTTTTTGTTTTGTTTGAAGACTATACCTAAAAGAATAAAAATTTGCATCCTGAAATGAAATTGTTATTGCCATTAGATAATTTCATTTCTTAAATGTAAATGCCGCCCAAATGTTTATTGTTTCAGTTAATTTGCAGACTCAAATACATAAGGGAAAAGTTTTGGTCACCATTTAATAAAATGGTACCTGATCTTTTTCAAAGCAAAGAGAACATAAATAAACTTTAGAATTCGGGAGTTGAAGAGTTGAAATTTCACCAAATTTAGAAGATACATTGGGGCAAAAAACTATTTAGTCAGCCACCAATTGTGCAAGTTCTCCCACTTAAAAAGATGAGAGAGGCCTGTAATTGTCATCATAGGTAGACCTCAACTATGAGAGACAAAATGAGAAAACAAATCCAGATAATCACATTGTCTGATTTGGAAAGAATTTATTTGCAAATTATGGTGGAAGATAAGTATTTGGTCAATATCAAAAGTTCATCTCAATACTTTGTTATATATCCTTTGTTGGCAATGACAGAGGTCAAACATTTTCTGTAAGTCTTCACAAGGTTGGCACACACTGTTGCTGGTATGTTGGCCCATTCCTCCATGCAGATCTCCTCTAGAGCAGTGATGTTTTGGGGCTGTCGCTGGGCAACACGGACTTTCAACTCCCTCCAAAGGTTTTCTATGGGGTTGAGATCTGGAGACTGGCTAGGCCACTCCAGGACCTTGAAATGCTTCTTACGAAGCCATTCCTTCATTGCCCGGGTGGTGTTTTTGGGATCATTGTCATGCTGAAAGACCCAGCCACGTTTCATCTTCAATGCCCTTGCTGATGGAAGGAGGTTTGTACTCAAAATCTCATGATACATGGCCCCATTCATTCTTTCCTGTACACGGATCAGTTGTCCTGGTCCCTTTGCAGAGAAACCGCCCCAAAGCATGATGTTGCCACCCCCATGCTTCACAGTAGGTATGGTGTTCTTTGGATGCAACTCAGCATTCTCTCTCCTCCAAACACGACGAGTTGTGTTTCTACCAAACAGTTCTACTTTGGTTTCATCTGACCATATGACATTCTCCCAATCCTCTTCTGGATCATCCAAATGCTCTCTAGCAAACTTCAGATGGGCCCAGACATGTACTGGCTTAAGCAGGGGGACATGTCTGGCACTGCAGGATCTGAGTCCCTGGCGGTGTAATGTGTTACTGATGGTAGCCTTTGTAACGTTGGTCCCAGCTCTCTGCAGGTCATTCACTAGGTCCTCCCATGTGGTTCTGGGATTTTTGCTCACCGTTTTTGTGATCATTTTGACCCCACGAGGTGAGATCTTGTGTGGAGCCCCAGATTGAGGGCGATTATCAGTGGTCTTGTATGTCTTCCATTTTCTAATTATTGCTCCCACAGTTGATTTCTTCACACCAAGCTGCTTGCCTATTGCAGATTCAGTCTTCCCAGCCTGGTGCAGGTTTACAATTTTGTTTCTGGTGTCCTTCGACAGCTCTTTGGTCTTCACCATAGTGGAGTTTGGAGTGTGACTGTTTGAGGTTGTGGACAGGTGTCTTTTATACCGATAACAAGTTCAAACAGGTGCCATTAATACAGGTAATGAGTGGCGGACAGAGGAGCATCTTAAAGAAGAAGTTACAGGTCTGTGAGAGACAAAAATCTTGCTTGTTTGTAGGTGACCAAATACTTATTTTCCACCATAATTTGCAAATAAATTCTTTCCAAATCAGACAATGTGATTGTCTGGATTTGTTTTCTCATTTTGTCTCTCATAGTTGAGGTCTACCTATGATGACAATTACAGGCCTCTCTCATCTTTTTAAGTGGGAGAACTTGCACAATTGGTGGCTGACTAAATACTTTTTTGCCCCACTGCAAATGATCAAGATGTTACATAACCTGTACTTAGGATGTGCACCATTACAGAAGTTGTCCTTTGTGCCTCATTTCTCTAAGTCCAGAGGCAAAGGATGAAGCGCCAGGGATGTGCAGAACTGCTGTATCTCATCTTATGAATTCACTTATGAAGTTATCTAAGCCATTGTGCATGATTAGTACTGCACCTGAAACATGTCTGTTAAGATGCCAGATAAGCAACCCTTTGGAGTTTGTTAGGTTTCTGAATGCAGGTATAAGAAATAATTGCCAGGTGATCCATATAAATAAAGAGTATGCCAAGTAACATCAGATATTTTATTGCGTGAAAAAAAAATAAACTTTTTCAATCTTAATTGGTAGGATACCCTGAAAAGAGCTGCTCAAGAAAAGTAGCAGAGTTCTATTTGCAGTTGCCTCTCAGGTTGCCTTGAGCTATTTGATTGCAGAATGAAGTGCAAAATAATAGGTAAACTTCAGAATATCCAGCACTAGTCATTTTGGCTTAACCAGAGTGACAGCAGTGAACTTTCACAGTGCTTTTTCTTTGGCACGATTACTTTTGATTAAATAAAATGTTCCCTTTACCTTGTGCTTTTATGTTTACTTGCTTCATTTATTTGCAATAGGTACTCCAGTAGTTTTTAAGAACTGGGTGAAAAAAAGAAATAAGCTAAAATTTGAACTCCTACATTTTTTAGGAGGAACAGATATTTGATATTCCCTGTTCAGGTAGTGTTTGACGTGACCAGTCAAGTGTTCTTAGCTGAATTAGAGCAGAAATTTCAGAAATATGTTTCTGAAAGAAAATTTTCCCCAAGGGCATTATTGTGTGACCTCTGTTTAAATTTCTTGGGATTATACTGCTGCATTGAAGCCTATCCTTACATCCTTCTGAAGAATGTAAAAGCACAGCGGCTTTTTCATTGGCAGTTCCAGCACTGATGAAATATTGTTTGTGTGTGCATATGCAGATAATTGTGGACAATGTTCAAAAGAGCCATCTGAATCTTGCAGAAGAAAAGTCTGCTTTAATGGTTTGAAAAGAAGTACAAGTAATCCTCGACTCACAACCACAAATGAGCCCAATATTTCTGTTGGTAAGCAAGACAATTGTTAAGTGTGTTTTGCCCCATTTTACTGCCTTTCTTGCCACAGTTGTTAAGTGAATCACTGGTTGTTAAGTGAATCTGGCTTCCCCACTGACTTTGCTTGTCGGAAAGTTGCAAAAGGAAATCCCATGACCTGTGGACACCGCAACCTTCATAAACACATGTCAGTTGCCAAGTGTCCAAATTTTGATCCTGTGACTATCAAGATGCTGCAACAGTTGTGAGAAAAATGGCCGTAAGTCACTTTTTTCAATGTCATTGTAACTTCAAATTGTCACTGAGTAAATGGTTGTAAGTTATGCATTACTTGTACTTGGTTAGCATTAATACATTTTGTAGAGCAGTTCTTAGAAGTCCTTTGTACAGTCCAACCTCTAATATTCTTCTCTGCTTTGGAAAGAAAATGAGGGATGTAGTACTTCTTGCACTCTCATTTTATTTTAAAGAATTTTCCTTGCATGAAAAATCAGAAGAATGTCTCCTATCTTTTTGTGCAATTACAAAGTGAATGATTGCAACTAATAGGAGTTCCCAACCTAAGCTGGGTTCTTGACACTGTCCATCCTGCTCAGGCAGCAGGAGGCTGGATCTGACTTTTCAGCTCAACCCACTTCATTGATTCCTTAGCCTTGATCCATAAAACAGGGATAGCAAAGAACGTTGCCAAGAAGATTGTAAAAGTAAACCCACTCATGTTGCAGTTTACTTTTAAATGCAGAACTGTCCCTGTGATGTAAGACAGGCTCCAAACTTTAGAAGCCCGATATTGGAGCAGACATCCTAATTGTTTTCTGAAAGAATATCCAGATAAGTGAATCCTGGAGCCTGATGCACAAACTTGATCAAGTGGAAAACATTTTCATCACAAAATTCTAATGTGCACCACAGTTGAAGAACTTATCAACTATAACAATTTTCCAGTGAGAAACATTTGTGTTTGGGTGAGTTGGCCACCTGCGTTAACATTTGGTGACAAGTGACATCCAGCAGGGAAAGTAATTCTCAGCTATGAAATTTCACAGCTACTTTAAGGAACAGCTTAACACTTGTATTATTCAGATACTAATGTTTCAACACCAATTCTTTATGTGTTTTAAAAGATTTAAATATTTGCAGTTACCCAAAGCACCCTAAAATTTCCCTTAAGCTTTTGCACATTTGATGTGCTGCTTTTTTTTTTTTTTTTTGAGTGGGAAACGAGTCCTTTCTCTGAGGTTACAGTTCTTACATTGTTGGATAGAATGTATTTATGATTTATAATGGTTTCAGGATATGTGCTACTTTTTTTTGATGTACACCATTCTGAGATGGGTAGCCATATAAATCTGATAAATAAAATACATATAAATTGTAGGCTAAAGTAGAAAAAATATTCCCATTGCAAATGCATAGCTGCCACTCGTGTATTGTAGAGGAATGAGAGGCATCTCTTGGAGCAGAGTCAAGGCAGATGGAAGGCTGTAGAGGAAGGAGAAAGAAAATAACTCTATATGAGCAGGGTGCCCTCAAATAACATTGGATATAGTCCCTGTTATTGTATTTCAGTGGAAGAGTAGACTAGCCGGCTACTTCCCCCAAATAACCAGAAGAATTAGTGAAGAAGCACAGGATAAATGAAAACATATTTAAGAAATAGATAACACGTCACATATGGCCCATATAGGAAGTTGCTTTTCTATATTTACCCAAGGGTTTACTGGGATATAGCTTAAAAGTTTATTTCAGTGTTGGGATTCTAAAATAGGACTATTTCCAGGACTTGTTATACAGAACAATGCCATTTCCTGAGCTGCTTAATCAGAACTCACATACAGTATCTTTGATTAGGACAAAATAAGCTTAAAACTTGTACTCATAACTTTCAGGAGAATTTAAACCTAGTAAAGAAATAATAAAGACTACGGGCAGATTGCTAATTTTTAAAATACCATGGCCAAAGAATCTCTTCTCAATTGACAGAGAAAAAGATACACATCCATTAGATTTTTCCCCATTCGTATTTGATGTTAAATGTTCCTCTGTCAAGTGATAATATGAGTAGGTAAAAATAACTATGAGCAATTTTTTCTGTCTGTATCAGTTGTAGATGTAATTTAGGGCGCTCTTCCCCAACTTGTCCAGAACTATTAAAACCATAAATTCTGGCTTTCCTAACAACCATAAGAATATATTGCTGAAATGTGGATGTTTAATATTGGAACATTATGCTTTCTGGGAATCTGGGAGTTGTAGTACCAGCACATAGAAGGGATCAAATGTGGACAACTGACTGACAGTATCAAAGGTTGTGCTAAGTCAACATTTTTTCTCCCAACAAACATTTTTTACACTAGAAATATGTATTTTTTTTAAAGAAAAGCATTAATGATTTTGTCCATTGATGCAGTACAGGTTTAGGTTATGCAGTGCAGGTACTCCTCAATGTACAACCACAATTGAGCCCAAAATTTCCATTACTAAGCAAGACAGTTGTTAAGTAAGTTTTTGCTCCATTTTACAATCTTTTTTGCCACAGTTGTTAAATGACTCGCTGCAGTTTTTAGTAACAGGGTTGTTAAGTGAACCTGGCTTTCCCATTGATTTTGCTCATCAGAAGGTCACTGCAGCTGTCATATATACATGCCATTTGCCAAGCATCCAAATTTTGATCAGGTGGAGGTGCTGCAATAGTCATAAGTATGAAAAAGAGTCAAAAGTCATTTTTTTCAGTGCCACTATATTGATCACTGAACGAATGGTGGTATGTCAAGAACTACCTTTAATGTCTTCTTCCATAAAAGAATGGAATTATTCTGTGATAGGAGTCCTATAATTTTATACAAATCAAAAGATTGTTTATTTAAATTAAATCATAAATTACACCAGATGAGCTGTCCTGAAATATTCTGGAAATATTTGATATAAAAAGAACTTTGCATTTGGAACAGCTTGGTTTTCAGTTCAGTATATCCAAAATACTTGAAATAGCCCATGTTCCACTTGAAAAAAACAACTTTGCACTCAATCTAGGATGTTTTATGAAGTTTCACACTTGAGACAGTTCAACACTAAACATTTGCATACTCTCTGATCTTGGCTTGATTCTATACTGATTTCCCCCCTTCCATTCAATCATGTCTGATTGTCGGAGACTGCCTGGATAAATCCCTGCAGTTTTCTTAACAAGATTTTTCAGGAGTGGTTTGCCACTGCCTTTTTTCTGAAATAGAGACCAGCTCAAGATCATCTTAGCTGACTTCATGCCTAAGGTGAATTTCCAGTCTCCTGCTTTCTAGCTTAATGCCTTAACCACTACATCAAACTGGCACTGTGCTGATTTCCAAATAGCACATGATAAGCAATTGTCCTGCTTTTTGTTTGTATTCTCCAAACCTCTTTGATGTCTACCATTTGCCTGAGGATTATATATCTTTATTTTAAAATGTGCTTGCTTATGAAATTTATTTGGTTGTCCCACTTTGTGACTCTAGGAGGGTTGCAGTAAACCAAAAATAAGCAAAAATAAATAGACAATTCAATTAAAATGAATGTAAGCCATAATTCCTTCTTTCTTTGGGTGGGACACCCCAGTCACAGCACCAGAGGAAAAAGACAGGATTTTAATTCCTTTTTAAACATCAGCAGGGTTGGGACCAGTCAGAGCGAGAGGGAGATTGTCTTGGAGAGCAGGTGCCACAGTAAGTGACTGGTAGGGGAGTGAGTAACTGGGTGTGCTCCTAATTATTAACAATGAAGGTAAAGACAGGGTTTCATTGCCAACCTGCTACAGCAATGCCATCCTGTGTGTGTTCTGGTCTTTCACTAACACCCTTTCTTTTTTCCTATGGAAGTGTGGTTGTATAGTTGACAGTAGTTATTTTAAAAACAATGCCACTCCCTTTCTGGCACAAGACTACACACAGATGCTCTGAGCTTATGGAACTTTTTCAGTTCTTCCTAAAACTGGTGGAAAGCAACTGTGGATTTAGACTGTCAATATAAATGGAAGACTGCTGATACTGGAGGCAGCGTAAACCCTAAATGTCTTTGCCTGGCTTTACTTTAATGACTTTTGAATACTTTCACCCCCGTTCCCTCCCACCCCATCCAGTTGGCAAAAGATGTCATATACCTGTCCAACCATATTCTTCCCCACTATTGGGAGAGAGAGAGAAATCCAATCTATTTGCAGAAAAGTCATATGTTACTACTTAGGAAGAATCCTAGACTTTGCTTTAGTAGACATGTTTATTTAACTGGCGGTTAAACATCCACACAATTCAGATACTGTGAATTTCTTGTTTTGATATTTTGGGACCCCAGGAAGTTCAAACGCTGTTTTTGTGCACTGCCATTGTTTGCAGAATGTAACATTTTGTCATTGTCCTGAAGCATTAAAAAAAAGCAACAACCTTGCTTTATGAAAAAAGACAAACAGCTGCTCTGATGACAAGGTTGAATAAATATCCAAACTTCGGTTTGTTTTATGCAAGTCTAACATATCAAAAATCTAACCACTGGTCTCCAGTTATTTTGCTAGGGCCTTATGAAAATTTCAGCAAGCTGTGTTACTTCAAAAGGATTATCGTCCTTAAACACAACTTTGAAATTGCTATTCCAAATAGGAATGCTGCTTTAGGAAAGGTTTGCCATGCGCCTGAAATGTAAAACTTCAATACATTATTTATTGCAGTGAGGTTTGGATCCTCAGTTGGAGGAAAACCCTTTAGCGTCATTGAATTATACCAAATTTCTGTTTCTATGGAATTTAATAGAGTTGGAAATAAATTTATGCATCAAGCACTGGTTCTCAATATTTACTACTTTGGGAGAATATTTAGTCTCCAGTCTAGAATTTAGTATTCAGTTGTTCTCTGGCATGTGTACTTTTCCCCCCTCTGGATACTACTTAGATCTAAGATCTATTTCAAAATGAACCAGAACAGAATCTTTGGGTTATATGTTCATTCATCTTCATCCGCTTGGGTGGATCAATCTGTTTCGCTTGGGAAAGAAACCTTGACAGATTTCTCTGACATACTTAGAAGAAATGAACATTAGCCACAGTGGAACAGTCTTGTTTCCTTCCTTTAAATCTACGTGAACCAATTGCTTGTAGGCAACATATTTCCCCATGAGTAGAAACAATATTGCAAGAAGTTATCATCTGTTAGCTTTATTTTGTACTATATGATTATTCAAAGTACATTACATTATGTGTGATGGATACTAACTTGGTAACAATACTTGCCAATGCTGGTGTTTCTTTCTCCATGGTAGATAAGTAATTTTGTGTTTTTGGTGAAGGATAAATATACTGAGTTTATTCAATCTTTGTCTTCTACAGGTAGTCCTCACTTACCAACCATTGATTCAGTGACCAAAGTTGTAATGGTACTGAACAAGTGGTAGTTGCATCTGGTCCTCAAAATTCCTGCTCTCAATGCCCCTGCAGTCACGTGATCATAATTCGGACACATGGCAGCCAGCTCACACTTATGAAGGTTGCAGCATCCCAGGTTGCATGTTCTCCATTTGCAACTTTCCCCGCCGGCTTCCTACAAACAAAGTGAGGAAGCCAGTTGGGAAGCCAAAAGTCACTGGTAGTTCCAACTAACCCTGGCCTTCCATTGGTTATACCTTTGCTGCACCATCCATCCCTACCCAGTCTTTCTGTGCTTGTGTATAACTTTTGCCAGGCCATCCAAGCCCTCCCCTGACCTTCCCCAATTCATGTGCGCCTACATTAGCTCTCCTAAGACTTCCACTGATCTCTCCCAACCCCAGCGGAACTTTTCCAAAACCCCACAGCAACTCTGCTCTTCTTGTTTGGGAATCCTGCCTTGTGGTTACAACAGCAATGGGACTGATGGGATTGCTGGTCCTAAGCAATGCAGTCACTTGTCACTGTGCTTTACATCAGCGGTGAAATCCAGCCAGATCTATCTGGCTCGCGTGAACCAGTAGCATTGGTGGTGGGAGGGTCTGCCCACCTGCCGGGACGTCATTACATCCTGTTTTTGACCCTCTGTGCATGCGTAGAAGGCTTTGCACATGCTCAGAAGAGGTGTGCGCACTCCCATTCCTGAATCGGTAGCGAAGATAAGTGGATATCACTGCTGCTTTACATCCACATCATTTAGTGACCATGTGATCCTGGTTCCAGTTATTGTCATAACCTGAGGACTACCTGTGTTACCTTTAGCTATTTCAGTCTTTGTTGTTATTCAGTTGCTAAGTCATGCTTAACTCCCCACAGTCCCATGGACCATAGCACATCAGGCCATTCTCCACTCTATTTTCCACTGTCTCCCGGAGATGGTGTTTCAGTACTTCAGTATTACTAAACATAATATTCTGGACCTTTCTATCCATGAAATGACTAATAAGTGGCTTAGTTTGGTCAGAGCAGCTCTTTGGTATCAAGTCCCTGAATAGAGTCTGCATAACAATGGACAGATGACAGCTCACAAAGGAACATTATACCCCATTGAGACAACTTGTCAAGCATGTTTAGAAACAAACAGATCTTTCTAGCATAGCCCAAACTCAACCTATGATGCTAATTCTTAAGGCGATTCATTGCTAGACTGACAACTTTTATAGCCTGATCTTGTGTGTGATTACTCAGAAGTAAATAAAGCTTACTCCCAAAGCCATAAGATCGGTTGTTTCATCAGGAAGGCCTTTCATTGTCTAGCAGTTTGTATGGTTTATATTTTCTAGTTGTTTTTCTGCCCTGTTGGATCAAAAAGTACTTAAGTGAGCCCTTCGTTTTAAAGATATTTCTGCACCATAACGTTTCCATGTCTAGTTGTTTGGAATTCCTTACACCTGCTCCTATGGGTCTTCATCTCAAGCTATAAATATAGCTTTACAGCCTTTGGAGTTGGAAAGGAAAGCATAAAAGGATTAGTGGCACAATTGAACAAAAACCAGGTGCTTATAGTCATCAAATGAGGTGCATTTGGTGGTCTGTTTTCTGCTCCTTCTGGCCTTGACAGTGAAGAGTCAATTCCTAAAAGAGTTGAAAAAATATCTCATCCTAGAGCCTGACTGCACTGACAGAGGCCCATTCAAGGAGTTGTTGGAGGCCATCTGACCATTTGTGTGCTCTTAGCAGAAGGATGTGCAGTAGTGTCATTGGACCCCCATGTCATAAAAGCATTATCCACTATGAGGGATAAAAATGTTTTCAGACTCCTTGTGAAAATACTCCCTGTGATGAAAAGAGAGAAGCAATAACAGGATCTACGGGTAATCCTCGACTTACAACAGTTGGCTTAGCGACTGTTCAAAGTTACAGTGGCACTGAAAAAAAGCGACTTATGGCTATTTTTCACACTTTGCAGCATCCCCATGGTCACATGATCAAAATTCAGATGTTTGACAACTGACTCATATTTACGACGGTTGCCACTTGCCAGGGTCATGTGATCCCATTTTGCAACCTTCTGACAAACAAAGTCAATGAGGAAGCCAGATTCACTTAAGAACCATGTCACTAACTTAACATCTGCGGTGATTCACTTAACAACTGGGGCAAGAAAGGTCATAAAATGGGGCAAAATTTGCTTTGGACATAAATTTTGGGCTCAAATGTGGTTGAAATCGAGGGTTACCTGTATTGGATTTTTAAATATACACAGGTGTTTTCATACGATAAATTGGATAGAATTGGAGGAGAGGAATGAATGATCTATTCTAAGGAATGCCTTAGTCTCATATTGTTAATACCTGAACATTTTTCATGTTCAGGTATGAAAATGTAAAAATGTTGATTTTGTACAAGGATCATATTAAATGGACCGACTGCCATCTATCATGGAATTAAGCATTCATATGTGTTTTAGGAGAATTGAGACTTGTCTCCTTTGGCTACTTGCTTCAGCGATATTTGTTCAGTTCTGACACAATTTCTATAATTGAAGCCTCATTTTGAAATTCCCAGAAGAAGAAATTATTTTAGTTATTGGCCAGGGAATGCTAACAAATAGGAAAGCTGGCTCAAACCAGGACATGTCCATTTATGTAAGATACATTAATAAAAAAAATAAGTTAAAAGCCCAGAGATAGTTCAATATCTACTTTGTCATTCATTAGGGAACAAGGAACAATTGTTAGCCCAATTAATAACCTTTAGTATCAGGTGTGAGCATTCTCCTGTGGCCCTATTTAATATATAAGATTTTATTCTGGTCCATCAAATTCTAACAAACTATCTCTTAAAACACTGCTTGTCATGCTCTGTACCTCTTATAGAAAGCTGTTGGAAGAAAATGCTGGATGAAATACAGAAACAGAAGTTGTGAGCAATATTCAAACAGATTTTAAAACCAAATTAACTATATCCTACAGGTTATATTTGAATTAACTAAATGGCTCCTGTATTTCTGACTTGATAAATCTCAAACCTCAACTTCAGCTGTGAGTCATGGCAAACAACTTCAATGAGAAGAGTTGCGTAGTTTTTCTAAAGGATTGTTCAAGCAGAATGGGATTTGTCCTGCTTTGCTTGGATAAATCTTCAGTGGACTGTGTGAAGCAGAGAGTAAGGCTCAGAACCAGTTTTGAAAGATGTCCCAGTCTATATATTTGCCATATGAAATAGTGATTTGGGGCCAGTTCTTTCTCAGCCCGACCTATCTCAGAAGGTGATAGCTATGGGGGAAAACAGAAGAGCAAAGTGTGGTGTATGCCATCGTGATGAAAAGATGGGATATCTAACTATCAAAAATAAATACTCTAATTTTATTTATTTAATCTCTTATTTATTGCACCAATTGTCACAATTCTGTGAGGTTTAAAAATCCCTGCCGTGCTTCTTAACATGGGGTTCATGAATGTCAATGTGCTTTTGTCAGTCAAACAATTATGTGAACATCTGTTGCTTTGGCTTAAACATAGCCAACGTTGAATGTCAATGAACAGGCTAAATGATACTGCTCCGAAATAAGATTTCAGTCCTGATTCCGGGAATTGACCTGGGCTTGGTAATCATTCATAATGATAAATAACATTTTAACATACTGCATATAACTGTGACATGCAAATAAAAAATATCACCGTAATAAATATATAGTCTAAAAGGAAAAATAATTAATAAGGTAACCGTGAAAAGTTCTTTAAAAGATTCCAATTTGTGTAATTGGAGTCATGGAGTTAAATTAATTATTGTGAGATCAAGGCGTTAAATTAATAAATAATAAATCAGTTTAAATGATTCATTCAACTATTTTGCATATCCATGTTCAAAATTCATTCATTGTCATTTTTAACTCTTCATATTTTTGCAACATCCAGATTATGATAAATTGAAACCTGTTCATTTAGTTAGTTGAACAGAGTCTGCTTTGCTCTTGTATAACAGATCCTCTGAGTATTATTTTGAAGAGCTGCAGGGGATAAACTAACAAAAATTATTTTAAAGCCTGAAATCATAAAAGACCTTGTAATTTGATTGAAGTTGGTTATTTCTCTGTTTCCTTTCAACACACTAAGATTAAAATTTCCCAAAAAGCTTTAATATTGAAATCTATTTCAAAAGCCAGTTGAAAATTTTTATGTATAAATTTCTAGAGTAAGATCATTGGAAAACTTGAAAAGACTGACTAAGCAGCTCCACAGGGAATATTTAGTAGAGATATACTTTATACATAATCTATAAAAATATATTAACAATTTAACAGTACTTGTTGGAAAATTGAATGAGAAACAAAAATAATTGACATTCCTTGAAAAATAGATTTACCTAATTTATAAATTAAAATAATACATTAATATGTAAAAAAAACACCAAAAATCTAGAATGTTAGTTACTTGAAATACTTAAAATACTTTAAGTAGACAAAAAGACTATTTTCTATGAAATATTTCATTACCACAAGAATTTTCACTTACAGTTGACCATTCCTGATGACTTTAATTGCTTTATTTTGTTTTTAACTAATCTATAGAATATTTGATTGGGCACGCAATTGCTGTCACACACTCTATTTATGTAAGTAGTCTTTGATTTATGTCCATTCGTTTAACAACCCTTTGAAGTTATGAGGGCTGTGAAAAGTGACTTGTGCCTTGTCCTTGCACTTATGACCATCATAGTGTCCCCATGGTCATGTGATTAAAATTTGGGGTATTTGGAATGTACACTTATTGACCACATCGCTTAGCGATGGAAATTCTGGTTCCAAATGCAGTCATAAAGTGACAACTAATAGGATGCCTACATTTCCATAGCAGTTGAGTATGTTTAATACAAAATGATAACTTACTTTCCTCATGCAAAAAATAGGTGATGCTTACCTCATACAATTTCATTTTGTAATTAGTATTTCTGCTTCTGTATTGTACAGTCTCTGAACTAATAAGTTATACCCTCTGTCTGCATGTAATCATGGGTGCCCCTGGGAACAGGCCTCAAGTAAAATGTTTCAATCTGTACCAAATGATTATGTTTTCACTCAATACCTCATCCTTAAGTTTTGTTTTATAACTATTTTTAAAAAGAACTATAACAGTTGTTTAGATTATGTCAGCATAATCTTTTGCTCCATTTTTTCTGTTTGATACCAAAAAAAGTTCCAATTTCATTTTATAATAATGCTGAATAAGAGCCAAAACTTTCAAGACCATTTCTACAGATTTTCTGATAAGGCAGGTGAAAGTTTTTGATAAATTTCAGAATATTTTTTGTCAGGAGTTAACCAAACCACGTCCTACTAAAAATGCACTACTATTAATCACAAGCAAGCAGTTTCAAGGTCAGGTGTAAAATAGCAGTAAAAATATTCTCCTGACTTTGGGCTGCCTTCACCTCTCAGGACAAATTAAGAAGGAATAAATCTCTGCCTATGGTTCTCTTTTATTCATTTTTCCATGCAGACACCTCTCTTTCCATCTTCTAAGTTCTTGGAATGGGTGGAGAGTTAGGTATTTTACCCTATAACTGAGAAAGGCAAGTAATTTGGATTCCAAAGGCAATTGCCATATGTGAAATTCTCCTTGCTGTAATATGGATTTATACTCATTGATTAGGCTGCCCTTCAGCCAACTCCCTCTGGTTCTGGAGTAGTTTGCATCCAATCTGAAAAGAAGAGGTTTTCCCTTTTAACATGTGTAAGAAGACAGTTCGTATTCATCCAACAACAACCAAAAAACCCCAGTCATGATTGGGAGAAGGCCAAGAGGCAGCATTGCAAATATTTAAAATAAATAGTACTTTGGCTGTTTTGAAAACTGTAGTGAAGAAAATAGATTAACTACCCTTTTAATCTTCTACTGTATAATTTCATTCACTATAGGTATTTGTGAGACAAATGTTGTCTTCTTAGTATTTTAGATATATACCAGTTCACAATTTTTGCATATTATACAGCAATCTGTTTTTTAACATGTCCTTCAGAGGGGGTTCCACATAATTTTACCATCAAAAATGTGAATGCATGCACTTTGCTCACGCACACAGCTTGCACGCATGTGTGCAGCTTAGAAAATGGGGCTAAATAGGATGGCATAGCGTCAGAGCGGGTGGGTGGCACCCACAGGTCGCCACTACCAGTTCGCCCAAACCAGTTCGAACTGGCTGAATATCACCCCTGATGTCCCTGATCCCACAGATTACATTTTATGTATGAGACAAAGCCAGGTTGTTGTATGGAAAATATGATATGCAAATATGATTGCAAATATGTTCTGAAATTCACAAGCTCATGTGATGTGAATTGTTATGAATGTCACAATGCCATCTCCATATTTTTTACCTTTTTAAAAACAAAAGGAGAATTGCAACCCAGCCTTCTCCTCGGTAGATGAGTTATTTATCTTCCTATTTTTCCTCTTTCTAATTCCTTTTATGTAAACTACAGATAATCTTCGACTTAGTTCGACCTGAAGTGGTGTAGAGTTTCCTGCCTAAGCAGGGGGTTGGACTAAAAAAATTCCAAGGTCCCTTCCAACTCTGTTATTCTATTCTATTCTTTATAACCACAATTGGGACTCTGAATATTGTTTGTTGAGAGAAGTGGTTGTTAAGCAAGATATACACGTGACTGCTGCTCTCAATGTCTGCAATCCTGGCATTCCCAGTTGCAGTCATTAAACCATCCCCCAGATCGTAAAGTGGATGGAACAAAAGAGCTGCCTCCTAAGTTCAGCTTCCTTCTATGCACGGAAGAGAACTGTTCTGGTGGACTGCAGGAACAGATTGTTGGGATTTGAGCTCCATTTCTCCAACCCACCAGAGGTGTTCAGATACCCTCCATACATGAAAGAGAACTACTCCAGTGGGCTCAAAACTTCAAAATCCAAATTTCATTTTTCCACCCTGCTTCAACTGGTGTCATCCTTAGGGCAGTATAGCTTTATTGACCTTAGAAATAAAAACACACATGTTGAGTCATTTGAGGACTTAAAACCAAAAAGTTTATAAAATGTTTCTTACCGTGGAACACTTAGGGGATTATACTTACTGCCATAGTCAACAATTCAAATTGTTGCTTTATAAGTCTGACATCCAATTAGCTGCATTATTCATAAACTTTGGATAATCTATTCCTATCTTCCTTAAATAAAAAGACAGTAAGCAAAGCAGTGGAAAGTTGTTACCAGCAGCAGTCATATTCTTTGCAAACTCGGTGTCATAAATGTGCCTTGTTCTTCATTTACGATAGGCAGATGCCTACTGAGAAGTAGTTCAGCATAATTCTTTTATTTATTTTTTAGATTTACTGTATATGACTACCCATCTCACACATAAAGTGACTCAACACAGTAAAAACTTCAATATAATAATGAAGTATAATAAATGAACATCAGAAAATAAAAAGAAAAACTGAGGATAAACCAGTGAGGGACAAAGTCATTCAACTCATAAATTTAAGAATATAACATAAAATGCAGATTCCTTTTTCATTTTTTTAATATTCTGATTTATGGCCAATGTTCTTCAGACTGGTTAAACTACGTACTTTCCCCAAATGACAGGTTAGCAAAGACTCAACGGCAAAAGAATAAGTCAGTTGGAATTTGTTTTTAAAAAATGTGTGTGCTTGCGTGTGAATGGAATATAATAGGACCTTGTCCTTCAGATTGTCTACATTTTCTTCTTGAGGTCTAAAAATTCTGGGATGAATCTTTCAGATGGTTTTTCCTGGAACAGCCTTTTGTTCTGTTAGCTTTATGAAGCTGGATTCCCAGATGCTTGTTTCATAATTGTCTGTTTTAAGAACTTACATTTTTGCATACATACTGTACATTGTACTTTTCAGACAGGGAAAAGGGCCTGTTTTTCTCTCTCCTTATTCCTGTCTAGTATGATAATTAGGGAATTCCCTTTTCCACTGGAGCAAGTTGATTCCAGTGTTGGGAGGGCTTTGTGCATTTTTGGTAGCATAGATTCCTGGGAGAAATGAAACCTTTGGAAGGAACCAGTGTTTTGGAAACAGATTTGTTCCATTTTTCATATAACTGAGGGTTTTAAATTCTTGACTACAAGAGTCAGAGATATATATGTAGCAACTTTCTTAAGCAGAAAGCTGATTTTTTTTAAAATTTACATTTCTTTTAGAGCCAGTATGGTATAATGATGGAAAAATTGGATTAGGGGCAGGGAGAGCCACATTTCGAGTTCTCCCATTAGTCATGGAAGATGACTTGCATCAGTCACTCCCTCTTAGACCTTATCAGCATCAGTCTGCATAACAAACCATCTCATGGCATCATGCATTAATAAAAATTCCCCAGTAGAAGGGGAAATGATTAGATTAATGATCTAAGTCCTGCTCTAGTCTGTCTTTCTCGGCTCTCAACAAAATAAAATGTGCCAACTGGTGCTTAACATTCCTTCTTCGAGTACAATATATTGCTAGTTCCATGTGAAAGAGCAGTTGCTAATGTTCCAGGAAAGCAGATTGTAATGCCCATTCACTTTTGTTGTCGCTGTTGTTGTTGGTGGTGGGGGTGTTGCTGTCAGAATCTTCATTCTGGTCAAAATGTGCATCTTTTTTCTTGTATAAAATAACTTTTTCCAATGGAATGGGTCTGAAAATTTTAATTTTAGTAATTCCCTTGGCATTAGTCTAAGATTTTAAAAGGACATAAGAGCTGTGGTGGCGCAGTGGTTAGAATGCAGTACTGCAGGGATAACTCACTGCTCACTTCAAGAGTTCAATTATGACCAGCTCAAGGTTGACTCAACGTTCCATCTTTCTGAGGTCGATAAAATGAGGACCCAGATTGGTGGGATTATGCTGGCTCTGTAAAATTTCTTAGAGAAGGCTGTAAAGCACTGTGAAGCAGTATATAATTCTAAGTGCTATTGCTATGTATGCTGTCCAAGAGTTTGCTACAGGCCAACTTATACCCTGTCTGCCTTCCATTTATGCAATAATTTCCTGATTAATCCTGCTTTCATTTTATAATTTCTCAACCTTCTTGTTGTCTCCTAGTCACCTAGTCACCTTCTTTATTTGGTGCCCCACCCTTTTTTCTTTTCTCAATGCTTGCATGACTCAGTTCCCTTTGTTAGCTTTACAGGGCTGTTCTGTCAGGAATTACCTTTTTTCCCCTTCTGTGTGTGACAGATTCTTGGTTACAAGGCAGTAAAACATGATGTGCAACCTCATTTTTAAAACCAGTGGTTGGAATAACAAGTTTACTTTTAGCAGTGATTGAGAAAGATACACACCTGCCTTCCTGCCAGATATTTGAATTAGCTGTGCTTTATTTTAATAGTGGCAGAGCATGTGGCCTTTCAATCCTGCCTTCTTTTACCTTTGCAGTAGAGTATAGTACATTGTATCGGTTTCATAGAATAAACCTACGGAGCACCTACAGATCTGGGTGGCAAGCTGTTCTACTGATTAATTGTTCCCACTGTCAGGAAATTTCTCCTTAGTTCCAGGTTGGATCTCCCTCTGAAGAGCTTCTATCTATTGCTTCTTGTCCTGCCTTCAGGTGCTATTTGATCCATGTTAAAATAAGACTTTTTTTTTTTTTGCAAAGTTTTGGCAACCATTTATGGACTTTTGTTGACACCAAGATTGAAAAGTTGATGTTTTGTGCATTTGCTTGTAAGATTAGGGATGGGATATGGGATATATTTGTTTCTAACCTTATAGGGCAGTAATGGCTAACCTTTTCCAGACTGAGTGTCCAAAGTGTGTGCACAAATGCATGTGTGCATGTGCAAACCCCCACACATGTGCGTACACACCCCTTATGTGCCTTACCCCTGCACATGTGCGAATGGCCTGCACGCATCCCGCCCCCTGTACATGCACGGCAGAGACCAGAAGACCAACTGGGTGGTGGGAGATGTGCGCATATGCGCAGCGGAGCTGAACCTGGGTGACAGCTTGCGTGGCATCAGAGAGGATGCTGCGTGCCACCTGTGGCATGTGTGCCATAGGTTCGCCATCATGGTTATAGGGAGTATTGTGTGGTCATGGCTGATACTATCTTATCTCCCACTCTAATTATTTTCTGGATAGTTGTGTTTGTGTGCATTTGTATCTAGAAATTCAGCTACAGACAGTCTCTTTTAGGTTCTGGACATTGCCATTTTCTAAACTTGAAGTGAGTTTTCCATATGCGTCCATTTCTAAAAGCAATATTGTCTTCCTCAGATCATGTGATTGTTACATTCCTTTTAATATACAGGGCACTTCTGAGGCTTTGCTCAAAATTAACTGTCTGCTTTCAAATGTTATCTAGATGTTTTCATGATCTTAAAAGCTGAAGTCATCATTTCTTTAAAAAGCTGAAATAATCAGAATCCTGAATGTTTTGCTTTATGTGTGTGTGTGTGTGTATGTGTGTGTGTGTGTGTGTGTGTGTGTGTGTGTATCACCAGGGCCTACATTTATACTTCTTTCCGGATTTAGCCTTGTTAGCCTGAGGGGTAGTTCTTAAAGCATATGTAGCTTTTCCTTATGACTTCATTTCCATTTTTGACATATTTTCTCTATCAAGGCTTCCATTGTGGAAACCATCACTTCATTTTTCAAAACAAAGTCAGTTTTTCTCAATTAGCTTAACTTTGTTATGCCTAGTTTCGAGTAACAATCCTCCCAGATGTTATGCTTCGCTAACATACAGTCATTGTGTTTCCTCTTATCATTAACCGATTTCACAACATTGCTAGAAAGTAGCCAAAATTTGTTGGTTTCTTCTGTCAGCAAATTCTGCTATTATATGGAGTCATCTGTGTTTATACAAACAAGCTTTTCATCTTATGACAGTGAACAGAGTAAAGCAAACCAGAGTTTCTAGGTCACACATTATTCTAAACCAGAGGTAGAAATTATTTTCAAAGAGAGTCTGCACACTTTTTTTAAAGTGGCCTTTGAAGATCTTATGAAATAGGATGATAAGTGATATCATCAGTGAGGGGAGAGCTAAAAATTTCAGTGTCTCTCTCTTTTTTATTATTATAACACAAAAATATGAAATCACAACTTCCAGTTCTTTAGGTAGTGTTCACTTTCATATTCATCAAGTTTTTACCAATAACCTAGGATGTTGTAAGATATTGGTGTGGTATGTGTACAGATTTAAGCAGTGTGTCATTGACAGATAGAAATGCTGTCAATGTGCACATTTTCTAAGTGCTATCCAATATTTTTGGGTATGGAACCCAGCATGCTGATAACCACTGGGACTAGCATGGCTAGTTTATACCATAATGTTTAAGTTTTGATTTTCAGATCCTGATACTTCATGATCTTCTCCAATTATTTGTCTTCTATTCTAACATCCTTGGAATTGCCCCATCAATTATCCACACTTTCTTCTTTTCAATTATAGTTAAATCTGGTGTATTATGGGACAAGATTTTATTAGTGTGTAATCAGAAATCACACAATACTTTTACCTGCTCATTTTCAGCTACTTTTTCCCACCAATTTTTTCGTTCCTGGACATGATAATATTTACAGATGTTACAATGAATCATTTTGGCAACTGTTATATTGTTTATAATGAATTTGTGCGATCTTCTTGCAGGAGATGATTTTATGATCTACCATTTCTCCTGCCTCTGTCCCTTCTGCACTTGAATCATTTGATGATTTCTCCATTCTAACCTTGATTATATTACTTCAAATAGCTTGCTCTTGAGCAGCCAAAATCAAGCCTTCAGTTTCTTTTTTTTAATGGTCCAATTGTAAGCTATTGCCAAGTTTTATCTTTATCCATTTCTGCCTCAAACTTTTGTAGAAATTGATCATACAATGCTTTTCCTTTCAAGCATTCTGTTCTTTTTTTTACTACGTTATTTCAATATTCATGTTTTCTTTTCTGCACATTAAATTTCAAACTTGTATTAATGCTTGTATTTTACTGTCTTTTATGTAATCGGCCAATGCATGCTTTTCTTTGACAGTTCGTTTGACTTGAAGTAAATCTCTGCCTCCATTTCTGCAGGGATATAATGCATAGTGAAGAGTCATTAGTCTTATTGTTTTTGAGTTCAAACTGTCCAGTTCATATTGTGTCAGTTAATAATTCCAGCGGTATATTGTATCGTAGGTATGATCCAGACATGGATGACTTTGATGGTGTTTCCACCATTCAATTGTGTCTTTAGCACAATTCTCACTCTGGATGTATTCTTTACTAATCATATTTGTAATTTGCCCATGCTTGGTGTTATTCAACTGTAAAATGCCCAGATAGTTGTAGTCTTCCTCCTGATGGTTCCTGATGGTTTGGGCATTTGGCATTTCAATTCCATTATAGTTTGTGATTTTAAATTTCTCCTCCTCCTGCAGAATGTATATGCTACTTCAACCCCAAAGGACTTTGAGTGGCTTATCAACAATCTTACTATGAAAAATGTTAAAAACAGCTCAATAGAATTAGGTTACAAATATAGTAACCCTGCACTTAAGCAACGCTCAGAATTGCAGAGAGAAAAAAGAAAAAAAATCATAACAGAATGTTCAGTTCTCATCCTGATTCTGGCCTTCAATGCCTCTCTGAAAAGCTACATCGTGCTGAAATCATCATTAAGTCATCTAAACTGTGTTTTGCAAGGGCACATGGAGGGAGAACCAGCATGGCCGTAAGGTGTATTTTCATCTTAACCACAACATGACTTCCTGTAATATACCAACGGTTGCACTGCAATGTCTTCTCTGGGCCCTACATGAGGGCCAGGTAACATAAGCTCATTAGGTTTAAAATTAGCTAAAAGCAAGTTGTAATATTATTGTTAAAGTGAGTGTGCAAAATTCCACTGGGGAACAAGAGGGGTGCAATTCTGTACTCTGTTCCTAATAATCTTAAGAATCTAGAAATACCAAGTCTGGGTTGCAATTTCTTCTTTAAATAGAACCCACAATGAATCTTTCCTGTGGAATGATCTTGAACCAGAGAAATGCTTCAGGTATGTTCTTATAGCCAGAAGAAGGTGGTTGTTTTTCTTAATTCAAAAATCACACATGCAGTTTGCCAAAGTGATCCCTCGCTGGCTGTGTGCCTTGTTCAGAGTTAAGTAGCAATGCTACATAGGTAATAAATAAAAGTGATTTTAAAAATAGCCTTGCTTTAGGAGTGAGCTTGAAGTTGATCCACACATTTTAAAGGATTATTAAGACTCCAGGTTCAGTATTTATCTGACCAAACCAGAATTTAGAGTTTGGGTTTCATTTATTTTGCACAATTATTTAGTTTCTTGCCTTCTCTAAACTCTTCATGGCATATTCACACAAAGCGTGCAATCAGCTAGATATAGGAGGGCATGAAGCCTTACAGAGCTAAACATGTCTTACTTTTCTGTTTACTTACTTTTTTCCCCAAGTTTTTAATTTTATTTTACATATACATATCAGTCAGAGGTGGGTTTCAGCAGGTTCTGACTAGTTCTGGAGAACTGGTAGCGGAAATTTTGAGTAGTTCGGAGAACCAGTAGTAAAAATTCTGACTGGCCCCACCCCCATCTATTCTCTGCCTCCCTAGTCTTAGCTGATTGGGAGGAAATAAGGATTTTGCAGTAACCTTCCCCTGGAGTGGGGAGGGAATGGATATTTTACAGTATCCTTCCCCTGCTACACCCACCAAGCCATGCCCACCAAGCCACACCCACAGAACCAGTAGTAAAATTTTTTTAAACGATTCACTGATATCAATGTGTGAACAGTGTGGTACCTGGGTATCATACATTCTAATACAAATAAAAGTAATATAATTAATCATAATTACATTCAACCAACTTATATATTTCTAATAATAATACACATTTATATTAAGTTATAGTCTATCATTATTTAATTATTCCATGTTTTAATATATTGCTCTAATGCCACTCACCATATTATTTGATCATACATAATAATACTGCCATTCAATTTCTAAGCTTCCCTCTTGTTATTGATTTACTTTATTATGTAAAAAAGCATGCACTAATATTCCTTTCTCTTATTTCTATCTCTATTCTAACTTTTAATCATGTCACCCTTTTATTAAAAGAGGTTTTCTTTCTATCCAACATCTCTCACCCACTTTGGTGCTTTAAATCCTGTTCATTTTTAACTTACCTCGCTCTTGGCCTCTCACCATTTGCCTGCCATTTAAACTGTCCAGTGGTCAACCCAATAGAGGAGACAATTCATTTTATATAACTCTATAAAGTTATAGAGTTATATAACTCTATGTGTGATAGCCTCTCCACCCATTTCCCAATTTCACACTGAAGGGGTCTCTGAGTGATTTGTACCTATTGAAGAAAAGGCCTTGGATTCAGGTGATATTAGTGAGGGCATCAATTCAGCTCTTTAAAAAAAAGGCCAAGTTAGCAGAGGGACTAATTGCCAAGGTTGCAATACCCTTATACTAATCTATGTTGCAGTTTGTATGTTTTACTGGTTAGAATTAGATGTTCAGTATTTTCCATATTGCTTTTAGATTCATTTCAAATTAAACAGAGTATATCTGGAGATGAGATCTTTCTAGTAATCTTTTGCAGATGTTTCATGCATTTACATAACTGTTACCTTCTGAGTAGATCTCTCTTCATGGAAGAAACTTGCATGATGAATTTGCCATAATGGAGAGGGGTGGGGGAAAACATTCAATAGTATGAAAGCTAAGGTGCTTCTTGCCTCTTAAAGTTCCCTTCTGAGATAGTGTTTTGCAAAAGCCCATCTGCAATATTGCTTACTTTATTACTACAATCCTAACGTTAACAGACCTTCTGCAACAAAGGGTTACAGCTGTATGTTAATGTGCAATCCATGTGGGCAGAAGCTGTGCTTCAGAGCAGCCCATTAATGATAGAAAAAAATTTCTCTCCATAGCTGTTTTTCTCTCCTTCTGTTCTCTCTTCCCACCCACCCACCCCCTTTTCCCACCCCCACACATGCCAAACAATAGAGACTGCTTATAATGCAACTCAGTCTTCAGGATCTGCAATATTAGAAGCACCTCTTATGAGTCACCAGCTTTAGGAGATAGCATACGTTTCCCCCCTTTCTTCTAAGACTTGCACTTTTCGCCTTAAATCCCTCCTTTCTTTCTTTTTCTGATTATTTTCCTTTCTTTGATATTGAGACTCTAGAACAGGGCTGTCAAACTCTCAGCCTGAGGGCCGGATGCGTCACACATCCGCCATGCCCACGCCAGGTTTAGCAAAGGTTGGGGGGGGGGGAAGTTGTGATACATCACTTTACGCTGCTGTCACACCGCAAGTTTGACACACCTGCTCTAGAAAGAGTGCAAAGAAGAGCAACAAAGATGATTAGGGGACTGGAGGTTAAAACATAGAACGGTTGCAGGAATTGGATATATCCAGTTTAAATGAAAAAAAGGGCTGGGGTGACATGATAGCAGTGTTCCAATATCTAAGGGGCTGCCACAGAGACAAGGGGGGTCAAGCTATTCTCCAAAGCACCTGAGGGCAGGACAAGAAGCAATGGATGGAAACTCATCAAGGAGAGAAGCAACCTAAAACTAAGGAGAAATTTCCTGCCAGTTATTTTTTTTTAAAATTTGATTTATATGCCGCCCTTCTCCGAAGACTCAGGGCGGCTTACAATGCGTTAAGTAATAGCCTTCATACTTTTGTATACTTATATTTATACAAAGTCATCTTATTGCCCCCAACAAACTGGGTCCTCAATTTACCCACCTTATAAAGGATGGAAGGCTGAGTCGACCTTGAGCCTGCCTGGGATTGAACTCACCAGTAATTGCAGCAGCTGGATCTTAAATGCTGCCTTTGTAGGAGGCATTACTCCCCTACGCTACTCAGGCTCCTTATAGAGTTAGAATTAATCAGTGGAATTGCTTGCCCTCAGAAGTTGTGGGTGCTCTGTCACTGGAGGTTTGTAAAAAGAATTGGACAACCATTTGTCTGAAATGGTATAGAGCCGTGATGGCGAACCTATGGTACGCATGCCGGAAGTGGCACACAGAGCCATTTCTCTGGGCACGCGGAGCCATCGCCTGTTGCTCCTCCAGGTTCCAGTGCGCCGGCCACGTGGTTTCCATGTGCACGGGCGTGCCGGAAACCACAAGAGCAACCGCCTGTTGCACATGCACACTCCAGGAAAATGATCTTCCTGTTTCCAGAGTGCGCATGCACACCGGCCATCTGGTTTGGTTCTGGCATGCATGCGCGTGCAATGACCATCAACAGGTCATGTGCCAAAAGACGCAGAGAGGTGATCCCGGTGGTTGCTTCCTAAGGGAGCAGAGTAAGGTAAGCTGGGGCTTCCCTTCCTCCCTGCCCGTGTAGGCTTCTTGCGCGGTCCCAGGTGGTCCGGACCACCAATGGACCAGCAGCTGGTGAGGGTAGGGTGGTGGTGGGCTGCCTGCACAGATGACCCCATGGCCACCATCAAAGCGGCCCAAGATGTCCCTCTTGGCTCGCTCCACCAGCCGTGTGGGTCACTTGGACTGCGTTCCTCCTGCGCAGCCACACACCCCCAGAAGAGCAGCAGCAATAGCAGCTGCAGGGGGTAGGGAAGAGCAACTGGCCAGCTCAAGTGTTTTCAGATGGCAGATCTAGCCAGGAGGAAAGAGAAAGTGAGTCTGCGGAGAAGGAGGAGGAGGGCATGTGGCTCTGCAATGTGCATTTCCAGGGAGGAAAGTGTTTTCGGGTGGCAAGATGGATTCAGGGAGGGTATTGCAGCTCTGCTGCCCAAAAACACCTGCTGAGATAGCGGCAACAGTGTTTTCGGGTGGCAGTGACTTGCTTTATGCCCCCTGTGCAGCGCCCCCTTCGCCAACTGAGTCCTGACCTCCACACTTCCCTGGGCCGCTTCCGGAATCAGGCGCCAACCGAGGCAGCAAAGGTGCAGGGGGCTTGCTGGGAAGCCCAGCACCCAGAGGGGAGGAGCCCAGGCAAGGGTTCGGGGTTGCAGCAGAATGAGCAACCGAAGCCCGTCTCCACCGGTGCACCTGCCTCTCCCCACACTTCTCAGAAGAAGAACCGCTTGCCGACCCTGGGCACCCGAGGAAAGCGCCGGGTGACTATTTTGAAAGTGGTGGGAGCGGTTTATGCAACCTGCGGGATAAGTACATTGCATTTCAGGCGGCAGCTGGTTTCAGCCCGCGCTGCCACCCAAAAATTCTTTCCTCCCTTCCTTTATGCAAGCTGCAAGATACAGCCTGAGCTTCCTCGATTGGGGTGCCTCTCTGGGAATTGCTGCCCGGCCTGGTCCAGGTGTTTGGAAAAACAGTACACTCCTGGAAGGGGAAGGGGAGAGGAGGAGGAGGGGCATTACCCAGAGACCAGCTGGCAGATAGATAAAAGCTGCAAGGCTCTGCCATAGTTCTTTCAGGTGAGCCATCCCCACGCAGCTCTCAGGTCCCTGCCCAAACTGGCCTGGAAGCGGCATGTCACCTTGCACCATCGAGTGAGGCAGCGGCTGCTCTCGCTGGTAACTGAGCCTGCAAATTGGCGTGGTGAGCTCAGTTACCAGTGAGAGCAGCTGCCTTCTCATCCAAACTGCCGGATGCTCCAGCCTTTTCTTCCAATTCTAGCTATGCCTTGGCACTCATAGCTGCGGCAGCCCACTATTGCAGTTTCCCTCGCTTCAACCAGCAGCCTCTGCTCGCGTCAAGAAGCCAGTGGCTGGGTGGGAGGAGGACAAAGATGGCGCAAGGTGACACGCCGCTATCAGACCAGTCAGCCAGCAAGTGGGTGAGAAGGCAGCCCTCAGGGAAGAGCGCTGCACTGGGTGACACATCTCCTGGTCTCAGGCTGCTTGCAGGGCCTGAGGCGGAGGGGTGAGCTTCCCCGGCTGGCACATGGTGCTGCTGAGGTGGAGTGGCCAAGAGCGCTGCCACTGGCTGGGGAATGGCTGTCTCACCAGGGAACCGGCCAGTAACTGGTTGCCTTCCGGTAAGAGGCGCTGGCTCTCTTGCAAAAAGTGGGGGTGCATGTGTGTGTGTGGGGGGGCTGCACATGTGCAGTGCGGGGTGCATGCTCATGGGGAGCATGGTGGGGGGGTCATGCATGCATGTGCAAATGGGGGTGCCCATTGCATTATGGGTGCTGGCACGTGAGAGCACATGAGCGCTCTCGCACTCAGACTTTTGGCACACAACACCAAAAAGGTTCACCATCACTGGTATAGAGTCTTCTGCTTGAGCTGGGGTCAGACTAGAAGACCTCCAAGGTCCCTTCCAACTCTGTTACTCTGTTATTCTTTGTTTGCCCTGGGGCAGATTCTGGTTATTTTAGCCAGAAACATTTTAAGCTTTGCCTAAAGAGCTCAATTTGGTTTGACTGTCCTCTTATTATCATGTCTTTAACATCCCAAGTAAACTGCTTAAGATTACATCCTTGTTTTAATGACTGATGTGACTGAGTTCATTGGAACAAGTATTTATGTTAGATTTTTTTTTTGTACCGTATTTTTACCACAAAGAATTAAAAAAACCTTTCCCTCTGAAAAGTGCCATTTTTAAAAAAGAGTTCTGGAATTCGTAATACAAATATTGAAATAGCCCATTGATGTCGTGAAAATGACTCTTCAGGGTTTTTTTAGGGTAGTTAAAAATGAATTTGTTCCTGACCGGTTTGTCCTCAGTGGCTGTTTTTATTTTTGTTTTCTGATGTGTTTCATTTATTTGTTACTGTATTGAAAGTTTTACTGTGTTAGCGGCCCTGAGCCACTTTATGTGGGATGGGTGGCCCTATAAATCAAATGAATAAATAAACAAATAAAAGAATTGTGCTGGGCTACTTCTCAGTATGTATCTGCTTATCATAAATGAAGAGCAAAATAATTTTATGACACTGAGTTTGCAAAGACTATGTCTGCAGCAGGTAAATCACCAGTGGTGGGTTTCAACTGGTGTTACTACCAGTTCGCTTCATTCATGCGCTCCGAGCAAGCACAGTGTATTACGGAACAGCAGGATGCGTCAATCCACTCTGCCGCGTCTTTCAGCTGGGCTAAAAATGACCAAATATAAGGTATGTATAATGCAGGGGCGGGCAGGAGGGCCAACCTAACCGTCAGAGAGAACTGGTTCACTCTCAGCTCACCATCATTGCTACCGGCTCGCCCGAACTGAGCTGAACCAGAAAAATTCACCACTGGTAACCACCCGCTACAGCCTTGCCAACTAGTTTTGTAAGGAAAATAGGCATATATTACCCAATAGATAGCTGTATATCATGTTTATAACCAACAGTTTGAAATGTTGATTGTGGCCAGGATCTGTAATCCCCTAAGTGGTGGCCGAATAAAATGGGAAAAATATATTTTTCATGACATCTCAGGTGAGAATGGAGATACATCATGAGCTACTGTTTGGGTATAGATAGAACAGGAACACAGGATATTTGTGTTGTAGCATCCTTTGGTCCTTACTAATGAATTTCTTATATACTGATGTATCTAGGCATCTGGAGCTAAGTGTCTAAGTGACTTTATCATAATGGGGAACTGATTAATTGACATTGCATGAACTTGCTGTTGATGTTTGCTGATAGCTGCAAAAGGTATACAGTAATCAGTAGGATCTCTTTAGTTTCATCCTCAAACTTACTGAGTGCTATACTATTCCAATGTAGGCTGAAAAGGCTGTTTCATTCAGGTACAGAAAAAAGGTGAAGGTCTCACAAGGTACCTAGGTCCAGGATAGAGGAAGATGCTCCTTTTGACCAATTTCTTGGTTGAGAAAACAGCATAAATTGCTCTGATTACAAACAGGCGCTTGAGGTTGGAAATGGGACATTTTTTTTCCTCCGTATAAATTGAGAGCATTCAATTTTGAAAGTTTTCATCCTTGTCTTTATGTGTCACAGGCACATGCTGTGCCATGAAAACCCTTAGCAGTGACTGTTCCTCACTAATATCCCAACATCTCTGCCAAGAACATCACATTTCATTCTGTATATGGACCATAACGTTCAAAACATGCCTGTTTCAATCCAGACAAAGGCCACCCAAAATCAGCTGTTCCATCTATGGAACACTTTTGCACATCCCTACTTGGAAGTTAAAACAAAAACAAAATTGGAAGAAGGCAATGGTAAACCACTTCCATTCTGTAGCCAATGCATTATGTGAGAATCTCTCCCCCCCCCCTCCACACACACATATTTCTCCTTCCCTAGTAGCTCCAGTTGGAAATGTTTTTTGAAATTGTGGTTTGACATGGCTGCTAGTGAAGCTAACTTCATATCCCCAGTAGCTTTTCCAGCAGGAGTTCCTTGTTAATACAGAACTCAAAATAAAAAATTCCTTAAGATCTTTGCCAAGGGAAGGAAATGTTTTTAATGTTTGAGGTTCAAACTGCTTGCATTTATTTTGATATGGTGATATTGTTTAACCAACCCAAGCTATAATATCAGCCATTGTAATAAAGGAGAATACTTAACAACAGAAGAAATGGTTGTACCTTTTCCAATGTAATACAACCCAGAACCATTGGGTTGTAATATTCAGAATTCTTAACCAACATGACTCCCCATCATACAGGCTGGGAGTTTTCAGCTTTGTAGTAACCTCCACCACCAAAAAAACCCAAGGATGAAAAGCAAAGCTCTAATTATTTCTGCTCCGTGTGAGAAAGTAGTCATAATAGGGCACCTTATTTCATTTGAGTAAAACTTTGGGGGAAAAGAGATGGCTTAAGAGGGCTACTGTTCAGGCAGCTGAGTGCAGGCTTTAGTAGCTGCTTTTCAGTTACGCTTTCCATGTCTTCCATGGCAGCAGTGAGCTTAAGATTTTTTCAAATACAGGGGGAAAGTGTGAGATTATTGGGTAATGACACCTTGAGTGACTTCCTTCTGGGACAAAGACACTGCTGAAGAAAGGAGCAAAACATATTGCTTTGATTTAAAGAAATCTTGCCTTAAAGCATTAGCTGGTTGCCAGAGTTTAGACAAGTGGCACAGAAAGCAAGCAAGCATTATTGTCTGCAGTTCACAGTCCTGTCAGGTTTAGGCTGGTATTGTAATTATTGCACTATTTTAAACAAGTAACATAGCATATGTTTGTGTGCTGCTGCTGAGCGTGTTGGGAATTTAAGGGAGAACATCTCAAGTTTTATACTTTATACTCCCATTTCATTCCCATTTCTCTTCTCAGTTGACAAAATAGAATATTCATATCACCCAATAAATCTTTTAAAATGGAACCTTTATTTGCAATTCTGCCATTTTCCCTCAGGTGTTAAAGTTGCTAATGTGATTGCAGAGATATTAAAAGTTATGTTCCAAAGAATCTGTACCAGTAAGGCATTGCAGGAAGAGACAAATGGCAGGTGTGGATCCCTGCAGCTGAAAAGGAGGCACATCTGCTCATGGGCAGATGCTCAGAGAGAAATGGATGCTGGAGTTAATTCCTTCCTGAAATAAAATCCAATTGATGAAGCACAAATCCTTATTTTTTCCCTGGAAAGAAATGGAATTTCAGAATATTTCTTAAGGGCCAAATTTACCTAACAGTCAGTGCCAGAAAGCTTGTGATAGGGGTATGTAAAACCTCAATTCAAATTGCATAACCTATTTGAAACAGCAGTTTCAGATGTTTGAAACAAGCTAATTCGAACTTTGTGCAAGGGTTTATAGCTTAAAGTGTGTTTGGAAATGCCACTATTTTGTCCCTCACAAATAAGATATCTATGAATCAGTGTGTTTGTCTAGCATGGTATTGCTTCCATTGACTGGCTGTGTTTTCAGCACTACTTGGAGATGCTGAGGTTTGAACCTCCGATCTTTTGTGGATCCAACAAAGGATTCACAACTGAATTAGCACCCTTGGTTGGTAAATGTTCTATAATACATATCCTAAATATATACTCTATATCATGGGTGTCAAACTTGATTGCACCACATGACGTATTGTGATGTATTGCAATGTTCTTTGCCTTTGCAGAGTTGGGTGGGCGTGGCCTGCATATGACACATCTAGCCTGTGGGACGCCAGTTTGACAGGCCTGCTCTATACCTATAAATTAAGAAGGAAAAGCTTATGGTTTCTCTCTTTCTCTTGATGCTGTGAGGCATGATACAGGGAATGACAAGAATTTTCCAAAGGCATTCAGCATGAATATAAAGGAATTTACAATACAATGCGTACAGGTAGTTCTCGACAACCACAATTGGGATTGGAATTTCTGTCATAAGTAGTTGTCATAAATCAAGTCAAACCTGATTTATGACTGTTTTTATGGTGGTCCTTAAGCAGATCACTGCAGTTATTAAGAGACTCCAGCTTCCCCAGTAGGTGTTTTTTTTTTCCTGGAAATCAGCAAAAAAAGTTAGCAAATCATGATCATGCTGCCATTGGTCATAAATATGAGTTGGTTGCCAGGTGCCCAAATTGCAGTCACATGACTGGAAGGGTGATGTGATGGTCACAAGTGTGAGTACAGGTTGTAAATCACCTTTTCCAAAGCCATCATAATTATGAACTATTGTTAAATGGCCATAAATTGAGGACCATTTAATTCTGTAATTAAACAGAAGTTATGACAAATTGATTTAATTCCATATAAAGAAGCTTTAAGTGGCTTGATCATGACTGCATGGGAAGGAAATTGAATTCCTCCTTGTTTTCTCTTTTCCATAAAGATGAAAATCTTGTATATTGTAGTATACAAGAACAGCTCTGTAGTTATTGTGGAAAGGAAGCCATGTTGGATTAATATGAGCCTGTGTAGGCTCATATTGTGTAGGCTCAAAGGGAGCCTGTTGGATTAATATGAGCCTGTGTAGCGTAGAGGGCTAATGCCTCCTACTAAAGGCAGCAATTAACACCAGCTGCCTGTAATTTCTCTGAGTTCAATCCTAGCCAGGCTCAAGGTCGACTCAGCCTTCCATCCTTTCTAAGGTGGGTAAATTGAGGACCCAGTTTGTGGGGGCAATAAGCTGACTTTGTATAAATATAAATATACAAAAGTATGAAGGCTATTGCTTAATGCATTGTAAGCCGCCCTGAGTCTCCGGAGAAGGGCGGCATATAAATCAAATTAAAAATAAATAAATAAATAAAAATATCATAAAGGAGGTAGCAGAAAGAAAAGCAATTCTTTGTCACTTCAGAATGGAACCCACCTTCTGCAGGGAATGCTGGAGGAAAGAAAAGGATTTGGAAAGGAAATTAAAAGTGTGGCTTGTTTATACTGCATATGATCAGAGGAAAGTAGCCTGGAGCTATTTTTCTTTTCAAGATTGCTCCTTTCTTGCTTTTGTCCTTGGCTAGAAATGGACCATCATCTAATTACAGAATTTGTAGCTGATGTATTTATTTTAATTGGCTAAAATAATTTTGAATCTATATACATGTGGCATCTGAGTAAATACTAATGGGAGGAAAACGTGCTGCTCCTTAATATGTATTTATCCTGCAACAGGCTTCCTCTTAGGAAAGGCATTTTCCTTTCTCACAATAGCCTTTGTTGAAATGGCATCAGCAGCCTGCCTGCAGAGTCTTTTGGGGTGAGGAGGGAGGGAGGGAGGGTATCCAGAAAGCAGACACAAGTGATTGCTCAAGGGGCTGGTGTATGCAATAAAGAAGGGGCTGTATTAACTCTTTTGCAGTTAATGACCTTTAAAGCCATGAAGGTTTACATCTAAAATGCTTTAGGGTATTCCAGATTTTTAGGTTATTGAAACTGAGCATGGAAATGCTGAGTGCAGAGAATCCCCTGAATGTGAGAAAGGAAATTTATTGCATTGTGGATTTCTCGGGCCATTGGTTGCAGAATTAAGTGGATGACTTTATGTCAAAGTTTGAAGATGAGGAGATGCTGTTTGATTAAAGGGGGATATGGGGCTCAGGAGAGGGTGTCTTCTTTTCTTTGTTGCATCTTCTCACAGGAGAGGAATTGTGGGTTCAAGTGGACAGTGTGAAGCCTCTCTGCATCACCTGCAGGCCTTTGAGGAGGACTTCTGTCCTCTTATGATTTTTAGAAAGAGCAAGGGAAGCTGATTCTCAATAGCCTACAAAGGAGAGCTCAACTGAGGAAGTGTAACACAAAAATCCTTCTGAAGGTCCTTTAAACTTATGTGAGCCACCGAAGTCAATTCATAGGAATAGGCAGTAGAGAATTAGCAGTATCCAGGTGCAGAGGGAGTAGGAGGGAGACTAAGAATCTCTCTGCTCTTCTGCCACCCACACAACATCTGAAGCCCACGTACTGAGTCAGGAGCTTTTGTGTGAGGGGAGTCAGATGACTAAGGATGGATGTTACTGAGGGGGAAGGAGAGAGATTCTCTCAGCAGGCTTATGCTCTGTGTCCCAGTGCCCCCTGCTGTCCAGGCTGCAGCAGAACACGAGATCAGGAATCTCTCAGAAATTCTCGTAGGGTAATGATGAAGAGGCAACTGCCTACTTCTTTCTCTCTGCTTCCTTTCTCTGAAGCAACTGGAATAGATGTTAGCTTTGCAAAGGAATCTGCTGTATTCAGAATACCTGCAGGCTTGTGGGCTCATATTGCGATTAATGTGCTAGTTTCTACTCACCTCTAATATTGTATGTTCTCTCTTTTCTTCCAGTTTATTGAAGCAATGACTAATAAACAAAGTGAGCTGGAGAACTATGTATCTGATGGTTTCAAGATGGCACTCACAGAAGAGAGGCGTCGATTTTGTTTCCTGGTGGAGAAGCAGTGTGCAGTGGCCAAAAATGCTCTTACGTACCACTCTAAGGTAAGTAGGGGCACTTAGTAACTAAACTAAACCACTCCAGGGATACAGTTTTTTTAAAAAATAGTAATTTTATTAAAGAATACAATTATAATTTACAACAATACAAATTAATACCAACAAAAAAGAAAAAGAGAAGGTGCATAAAAGAAAAAATAAGAATATAGTAAAGAAAAACAGATATATTTAAAGAAGTCATTTCACTCTTCATCACAAGTATAAACAATTTTAGTAAATTATCACCTTTTAAAATGCAATAAATGATCTCTTTTTCCCATACCCCAAACAAATCCATAAAGCTTCTTGGTTTCAGTTCTAATGTGAGTATAACTCCATTAAAGGTAATCAGAGATAACAAAATATCTATTTTAAACTTGATCAAAAAAGACAGCTCTATATTCCTTCCTTTTATTGCTAACAATTTCGATCTTTAATCCCTTCAAATAATATCCTGGAGCTTGATTTGTTTTGATTTTTTTCTTGATTTTTTTCACAAAATTCTTCAAAGCTTTAATAGGCCTGTTTTGTAAGCCCAATATTCAAAAGTATCCAGGTCACTCCATTGGTTTGTTATTTGCAATCTCCATTTTAATTATTAATACATCAGCCGGTTTCCATATAATTCCATATAATTCTTGTAGCCTGCCATTTTTAAATCCACTTTCAAATCAGTCTCGATCATGTAAAGTAATACTTGTTTCTCTACCAAACATTTTTTAAACACAGTCTATTTATAGAGGCAGACACTTAAAATTAACTTCTGGGCCCATTGTTCAGAAATATCCTTTAATATGTCCAGTGTTAAAATATTTTCTTCATTCTGTTTTAGTAAGTCAAGTGTTCATGTCCTTTAATTGTAACCTTTAGTTCCTACTAATTCCCTATAATGCCCAGTTTTTAACGTCATGTAGTATGTTTTTTAAAGAATTCAAAATAAAAGCATTTTCTTATGGGAAGCATTCTTTATAATTAATTACAAAATCTTATTTCAAATTATCCATGGCTATGTTATCTTTAGCTCATAGTTACTATAGTGGACTGCCATTAGTGTAGGAAGAGTACCTACCACTAGTACTTTCTATGTGGGTAAACAAAGGAAACTAGTTCATTAAGATCAAAGATTTGGGAGGTGGCCCTGCATAATTTGTAGTAGATATTCACTCAAATGCAACTTTGCTGCCTAGTGGCAAAATCCTTGGGGAAGAATATCTTAACTATATGCTAACCCATGCAAATTCAGTCAGTCTAAATAAAACATGTGTTTTATTTTCATCTCTGAAAAGAAAAATTAGGAAAATAGGGAGTATGGAAGTGTAAATGTTATTCTGTTATTCTTAATGGTGAAATAATTTGTTCTGTTAGTATCAGCAGGCTCTTATTGGCATTGGTTTGAGAAAAAAAAACCCCTTTATGGTTTATTGCTGTGTGTGTATGTGGGTGGGTGATTATTGTCTCTGCATTTCCTCCATGTATAACTCAACTCATCTATAGTATCCAACTGGTTAGACTGAAGTTAGTCAGGTAATAAAGAAATGTACTGCAAAATCTCAGCGAATCATAAACACTCTTCAAGTAGAATTATATGTCAGGCTAATATATGTGGAGAAATAGAAGAACAACACCCTTTTCTCTCATCTGGTGGATTATTTTATTTTCTTACTGTTATTTTGTCATAATACTCCAATGAAGAGGGTTTTTTTTTAATTTTATATTTTTATTAAGTAGATTATCTTGGGGGTATTTAGTTAGATGCTGAGATCATGGGAGTTGTGCCAAAGCATGTGTGGCTTGTTTTATAACTTGTTCAAGAAATGTAACTACACACTCTTACATTCCAGATTAAAACCATTTGCATGGTTTGGATGTGTTGGTTTATAACATTCACATACTCATATACAAAACACCCACACAGATACTTCAAAATGTCATCATAATCTTCTGGGAAGTATGGGCTTCTACTTAAATTTAGCTTTGCTGTTATCTTGAATATCAACTGAATATCAACCTCTGGAGAAGGCTCTAACGTTGGGAAAAGTGGAAGGAAACAAAGAAGAGGATGACCAGCAGCAAGTTGGATGGACTTGGAGCAGAATTGGAAAACCTGAGGAACCAAGTTAGGGGCAGATTGTCATGAAAATCTTATCTAGATAGTTGATAAGAGTCAACATCACCTTGATGGCACATAAACAAACAATGTTCTTAGTTCGTTTATCCTAGTGAAGGGACCAAGGTGCATCTTGCCATTCACGCAAGATTCATGGCAAGCCACCACCATTATTCTTTCTAGATAACAATTTTTCTGTGACGGAGCCTTCCCTTAGAAACCATAGATTATGCAAGCAGGAAGCACTGCATATTCTGCCTGAAGACACCAGCACATATGTTTACCTTTCCTTCACCCTCTCTTCACCCTCCCATAATAATAGCTAGGGCAGGTGTGCCTGTTTCTTGGCAGGTGATGTATGAGTGACACAATGGCCCTTGTGTGCTCTTCAGTCTGGAGCTTATAAATACACAGTGTGCTGCTTCCAATAGAACAGGAGAAATTAAGTAGCTGCACAACTGCTTTTTGTGCCACTGTTTTTCTTGTCTGAACTCAAATATAGGTAGTCCTTGCTTAACAAACGTAATTGGAACTAACAACTCTGTCATTAAGCAATGCAGTTGTAAAGCACAGTGTCACATGACTGTGCCAATTTAAGCCAGTAGTGGTGACAGTCCCAGTTGCTGTTATTAGGTGAATCTGGTGTGGTTGCAGCATCCTGCAGTCACGTGATCATCATTTGCAACTTCCTGCCAGCTTCCCCATTGACTTTGCTTGTTGGAAGTGAAGGTTGCAAATAATCACATGACCATAGGCCACTCTGACATCATAATTATGAGCCAGTTGCCAAATGTCCAAACTGCGATGATGTGACCATGGGAATGCTGCAATGGCCACAGCTATGTGGACCCATCATAGATCCCCCTTGTTTAGCACCATCATAACTTTGAATAGTTGCTGGACAAATAGTCTTTCAACAAAAACTGCCTGTAAATTCCTACTTCAAATGAGAAGCATTGAACGTTCTTCTTTTGCTCCCAATTTGCATTTTACCTAAAAAGCTGGGACGTTTGCCTACCGTTATTTTTTGAATCCCCTGGACTGTTTTTACTGTTTTCCTACTTTTGCCCTTTGGTCCCAGAGATTCTAGACTTAAGAGGTTTTTGGGGGGAGGGGGAGAGGGGAAACTGAAACTAATGCCGGGGATTAAGAAGTGATTGAAGCAGCAGGACTTTTTGGAATAGCAGCTCTTCTTTTAGTGGAAGCTAAGAAGTTCCTGCTGTTCATCCTGATAGGGAGAATTATTTCCATGCGCACAATTAATGTGCTTTCATGGAGGAGAGGAAAGGGAGAGATCCTCACCAAAATGATCCATGGAGCTATTATTGACATTTTCACAGGAAGGTGCTTCTTCCACCTACGTGACATTAGCAGTTAACAGCCTTCTCTGCAAAACGCAACCTTTTCTCATGTTCCTGTTCAAAGACCCAAATAACAGGCAGCCATTATGCGACAATCTCCCCTCCTGCAGCTGACCTATGCTCACCTGGGGGCTGCCAAAGGCTATTCTCAGACCTCCTTTCAGATAACATGGTTGCTGTGGAGCAGCTGATCTGTGCAGCCTAGGCACCTTGAGGGCATCCTAGGGGATGTGCAGAACTAAGAATCTTAGGTCTGCACACGTACTACTTCCTGCTTTACCTTTTGCCCCTAATGATTGTGCTGAACCTTCAGCTGTTAAGAGAGCAGAAAGGAGAGAGTGAGCCCACTCAGCTTGGGCAGCGTTGTTGAGAAAGAGCGAGTTTATTGAGGTAAATGTTTCTGTGAGGATCTGTTGTGCCCCGTCCGCCCCCCCCCCCAGCTACATGTCTTTTTTCAACATTCCTTTTGCCCCAGAACACCCACGTTTTATATGCTCCTCTTTCAAACATTATTCTTCAGAACAATTCACAAAGATTTTGCTAATCAGGAAATTAAAATTGGGGCTGCAAGGCTTGCAACCTGGTTTGAATGTGTTTATTTGGAAGGAGTTTTTTAACGGGCTGCCCCTCAGGAAGACATACCCATGTGATTTCCATCCAGTGAAAGAAGAGAGCAAGTGAAGAGAAAGGGATAGATGTGAAAATCTGGGCATTTTCTTATATCCCAGCTCATTCGTTTTCCTCAAGGATCTCCCACTTGGGGCGCAGTATGGTTTGGATTGGTTCGCCCAAACCAGTAGTTCCCACTTCCTGCCAAGAGCAAACTGGTTCTCTGTTGCTGTGAAAGTGGGCCCACCTGACTGCCCCCCGGGTTATACTGACCTTTATTTCTACTTCTGAAGCCCAGCTGATCAGGGGCAGCAGATTGAATTGGCTGTCCTCAGCTGTTTTCCTTGCTCCTTTCCAACACGGAAGTTCAATTTTATGGAAATTGTACATGCACGCGCAGCATGTGTCTGGCGCATGGGTAAACGAAGCGAGAGTGCGTGCACGAAGCTCAGCGAAACGGTTGTTCAACCAGTAGGATCCCACCTCTGGGTCAAAGCACTCTCTTGACGGCACTCATGCTTGGTTAATTAAGGAAAAAGTGCCTGGGATAACAACTTGTGAACAGCCACTGGAGTAAAATACCTCTTTTGAGAGGTGGGAAGAAAGAGCCAGAGGAATGCACAGAGGTGTAATGTGCAAGTCCTGGCTTTCCAGTTTCTTTTCCTTTCTCAGGTAGTTCAGTTACAACATTTTGATACTATCTGTGTCAAGAAGGGAAGAGTACATTCCCTATAGAAGAGAGGTTCTCACCTGTGATTATTTTAGGCTATACACTCCTCTTGAGGTTTTTTTTTTCAAAATGAACATGTAGTACTTGTGTTAAATTTTAAAAAATAGAGCTGGCTACTTTTGCAGTTGGGAAGGATTTCAGTTTTGCTTGGCCCCATCTTTTGAGGATTGGAGTATTTTCTTTGCATCCCATGGTTCATTGTGTCTGTGCCTTTACAGCTGTGCAAAATTTAAAAAGATTAAAAAGGCTGCGTATGCTAAAGGGTTCTACGTATATGTGAATGTAGGCTTCCAAGATTCTAAGTTCCTTAATCAGGTCAGAACTCCTGGAAGGGAAAGCAAGCTGAAATTGTTCTTGGGAGTGCAGTTGGAAAGGAGGCCGCGGCAGCTCAGCAACACAAATAGAAGCTCTTGCTTTATATCTACCCTAAAGAAAATAAATAGGCTTTAAAAAAAGCTAAATGTTTATCTGGTCTATAAGTAAGCAATGATTGAGGTGATTTTTAACTGTGTTTCTTAGTTTAATATAACACCATGGTGAATTTGAATGAAAGAAAGGGATCTTGCAGTTGCCTGAGACTGACAAGTGCGAAATGTTTTCTTTTTAAAATTAAATTACCACAACTGGGTGTAGTCCATTTCTTTGGCTGTATATTTTTGGTGTCCTAACTAGTAGCAGGCCTAATATATATGAATCTCTTTGACTAGACCTGTTCTATCATGTCTTCTCCTCTCCTCCTTTTAGATTCATGAGGCAATCATAAAGACACCTCCAACCTTGAACAGTGAAAATTGACAGATTAGCATGGAAAATATTATTATTTTCTCCCTTTATGATTTGCTCTCTTTTACAGTGGACCTAAAAGGGAAAAAATGGAATCTTACCCAGCCTCATTCTATCTGTATTTCTCAGATATGCTTTATCTGAGAAGTTGCCTCAGAGAACAGTTTCAAAGCAATGGTACACAAACACTAAATCAGCCTTTTTTCCTGCTCTAACTGAATAACTGGCAAATAAACCTAGTCAATCTATGTAAATTACAAAATTACAATAGTTTAATTTCTCCTAGAATCAAAAAATCATTGGCCAGTTAGTGTACCAGTTCCATTCTCAGGAAAGTTATGTTTGGGAATTTGTTGATTTCCTTCCATCTTTGGATTAAAATATTATCTGGGTTTTTCTTACACTCTGACACCCACCCCCCTCTCATTTTGACAACTTTCAGGGAAAAGATATCTTAACACAGAAGCTCCCATTATGGCAACAATCTTGTTCGGATCCCAACAAGATCCCAGACCGTGCTCTCCAGCTTATGCAGCAGATGGCCCTCAGCAGCAATGGCTCAATTATGACTACACCTCTGTCAACATCCAAGTCAAATCTCATCATCTCGGACCCTATACCTGGTGCCAAACCTCTCCCAGTCCCTCCCGAGCTGGCACCTTTTGTAGGAGTAAGTATAGTGTGGATTGATAAACTGGGGAGAGATGTCATAATTCATCTTTCGACAGAAAGATGTAGGCTTGATACTGGGGTGTGCAAGTTTTTCTCTAGGTCAAATCTACAGTGGTCCTTTCACTGGCATGTTGGAAGTCACACACTTCTAAAGTGCAAAGGGATTAGAATTAAAGTGGATTTAGGTTTTGATTTAGTTTAAACCAGTTAAAATGATTATTGTACATTTAAGAATCTCCATACTTTGGGTATGTTGTCTTATTTTGCTCAGATACAAAGCACATATTGTTTCTGAATTAAAGACAATTTCTGCAAAACAAATAGGTCTCACTGCACTTATTCTGTAGAGTATAAACACGCCATTCATTTCTTGGCAAAATATGAAGTGCTGGTCATTACCACCAAGCTATTTGAGAAAAGACCCTTTTTTCTGTTTGAACCTCCATGCTTACTAAGATCATCTGAGGGAGTTTGCCATCATCTAAGGAGGCAAATTCATCTGCTGGCATTTTGGGTTCAAGCCTTCTCTGTTGCTGCCCCAGTCATTGGAGTGTACTCCCTGCAGAGTTAAGGAGGCTAACAGCCTCATTACATTTTAAATGGCCCTTTTTGAAGTAGCAGCCTAGCAACTATAACTTCATAAATCCTGCAACGTGCTGTTCTTAATGCTGCCTTTCAAGACGATTGAAAAACTGCAAAGAGCAGCTGCCCATTTTGCTGGCAGATGAGAACTACCATAGCCGTATCACACCAGTTCTGCAGGATTTGTGTTGGTGGCCAGCAGGTTTCCAATATACTTCAGAGTCCTGGTATTAACCAACTGGTGATGGTATTTGCATACATGGATTAGCTTCCAGTTATCTTCAGGACAAAACTTTTGGAAAGAAAGAATTGAGTGTTCAAGGTGAGAGAGGATGCTTTAATTATTTTCCCTTCAAGAGACAAGACAGGTAGAGCCCCAAATAAGATGTTCTTATTGCTCTTCATTCACTTTGGAACAACTTTATCCCCTTGAGATCAAGATTGGCCCCATCTGCTCTAGTTTAGGAAAGTGGCCATTGGATCCTAGCAACTTACAATTAGGGTTGGGAGGATTTTTATTTGGCCTTTTAACTGTTTTAATTCCTCAGTTTTAATTTTTAAGTGTAAACTGAAAGCAGTATGTTAAGTTATATTATTTAAATAATTAGAATACAATTTAAAATGCATTGTCACAAGAAGCTTCTCAGGTGGCCTTTTTTGTTCATTCTTGAAAAACAAGGCACTGGAGCTGAAATCTGTTGATACATTGCTGATAAACTTGCAGAAGTCAGTAACTGACTGGGTTCCAAATTTACATCTGTCTTCAAAAGCTAAATTCAGTGACGATTGGAAAATTGAGGGATTAAGAGAATTTATGCTTCCTCCTGTTGAAGTATTTGTGTTTCCACTTAGACAATTCAGGGCTCTTTGGTTTTTCTTTTCGTTACCTTGCATTAATGATTTTCCCAGTTGCTGTCCAAAACTCATTTATTCAGTCCAGTTCTACAGCTAGGATAGGCTGGCCAGGAACTGTGTGAAGAACTTCTAAGTTAAACAGATTTGCAAACTTGAGCACAAAGCAGCTGAACTCATAGTACTCTGACAGCTATTATACAATGTGGTATATCCTGGTAAGACTGTTTTTATTTTGGCATGTCCCTCAACTTACGATCACAGTTGAGCCCAAAATTTCTGTGGCTAAGCAAGACAGTTGTTAAGTGAGTTTTGCCCCATTTTACAACTTGCCACAGTTGTTAAGTGAATCACTGTAGTGGTTAAGTTAGTAGTACTGTTGTTAAGTGAATCCAGCTTCCCCGTTGATTTTACTTGTCAGATGATCACAAAAGGTGATCATATGATCCCAGGACAGTACCAGGGGTGACAGCCATCAGGTTCTGACAGGTTCTAGAGAACCGGTAGTGGAAATTTTGACTAGTTTGGAGAACCGGCGAATACCACCTCTGGCTGGCCTCAGCGTGGCGTGGGAATGGAGATTTTGCAACATTTTTCCCCCAGGAGTGGGAAGGGAATGGAGATTTTGCAATATCCTTCCCCTGCACACCCACCAAGCCACACCCACAGAACCGGTAGTAAAAAAAAAATGGATTTTACCACTGGACAGTACACTCCAAGGCATTATAAATACATGCCAATTGCCAAGCATCTGAATATTGATCACGTGACCACTGGGATATTGCAACAATCGTAAGCGTGAAAACCAATCACTTTTTTCAGTGCCATTGTAACTTCAAATGGTCACTAAATGAATGGCTGTAATTCAAGGACTACCTGTACAGATTTAAGCCATTTGATGGGACCACTTATTTCCCCAGTCAAAAGACACTGTGCTCCATCTTTTCCTCCTTAATCAGTAATTGTTCTTTCCAACTCTCTGCCAGGAAAAATAAAGAATTAAGGAGGAAGTGGTGGGAAAAATGAGAGGGCAGCATGATGTAGACTACCTGTAATATTTTCTGAACAAGGCAGAATAGTTGTGCGAAACAAACGCTTGTATCAAGAGCATCATATCTGTATTTCTCTCTCCCTCTCCCCATTTTTTCTCCAGCGAATGTCTGCACAAGAGACCATTCCAGTAATGAATGGCGTCTCTGGCTCAGAAGGTGAAGATTACAGCCATTGGTCTGACCGAAAGCCGCCTCAGCCGAAGTCCTTATCCCCACCACAAACTCAGAAGCAATTGAGTGACTCTTACTCCAATACTCTCCCTGTGCGTAAAAGCGTAATGCCGAAAAACAGCTATGCAGCCAGTAAGTCTTATTATTTCTCTCTCCCCTTCCCTCCATTTTGGAGGACCACATATGTCAGATTGTGGGTGAGATGGCCACTGAACTCCCATAGAGCAACATAGTAGGACACGGGTGTCAAACGCGCGGCGTCACATTGCTATCACGTGATGTTTTTTCAACCTTTTTTCCCTTCATGGAGTTGAGATGGGTGTGGCCTGCATATGACGCATCCGGCCTGAGGGCCTCCAGTTTGACACCCCTGCAGTAGGAGAAAGGACCTAAAACATCTTTCTCCAGGCTTTCCACCTGCGCAAAGACTACAGGTCCCTAAATCCCCAGCCATCGCAACCGCCCCAAGAGATTTGGAGAAAGCTGGCATAGAAGCACAAAAATGGCACCAACTTCTGAAGCATTTCTCATGTTGAGTCTTTTAAAAGGGTCCAGCTAGACCTCCTATCTTTCTGCTGGTAGAAACAAGAACTGTTATTGAGAAAGCACTGAAAATTTGGGGAGCTAAGACATCTCAAAAATTGCATCAGGTTTGCTGACAGAAATTTTTGTCAGTTTGCCTTGTCAGAAATTAATTAAATGTGCTTGTTTCTTATTTGCAAGCCCTTACACAATAGAAGTCGATGAGTCAGATGTTTGCACATACCTGAAGAAGAAGCTTTTTTCCTACAAAAGCTATGAACAACAAATCTGTTTCTCTGAAGTGGTACAGCAGGCTTGGTTCTTTTGCATCATACTAAGAACAGTGGTGAACAATGTCTCCTTTAGACTGACATCACTCTGCAACGTTTATTATCTTGTGACTAAGGTAAAAGGTATCTTTGAATCAGGCTCAGTTTCATGGACACAGTTTGCAGCATTCCTGACAACACCAGAGAAGTAGTTTTCCACTGCTACCTGCTGGGATGTGTTTCAGCTTCCAGGCTAGTCAGTAGCACAAGCATTCCATGAAAGTTTTCTCATCTGAGGCCTTCCCTGGCCTTCCTTGTTTAGCTTGGAGCTCAGAGAAAGTCAGTCAGATGTTACCACCTACTGAGATTATATGGGCCCTGATACTGCAGCTGTATTGCTTGGTTCTAGCAAGAAACGAAGTACTCATTGCATGGAACATGATGAGGTTATTGTACTGTGTTACAATTTATTTGTTGAATTTATATAGCCACCCATCTCACGCCTCTGACTCTGGTTGGCATACACAATTAAAACACAGCTAAATAATCAGCATAATTCAAACATAACCATTAAAAGAACCATAATAACAAAAAGACAATTTTCATTGCTTCTTTTTATGCCATATTTAAGGTAAAGGTAAAGGTAAAGGTTCCCCTCACACATATATGCTAGTCGTTCCCGACTCCAGGGGTCGGTGCTCATCTCCGTTTCAAAGGCGAAAAGCTAGTGCTGTCCAAAGATGTCTCCGTGGTCATGTGGCTGGCATGGCTAAACGCCAAAGGTGCATGGAACACTGTTACCTTCCCACCAAAGGTGGTCCCTATTTTTCTACTTGCATTTTTTACGTGCTTTCGAACTGCTAGGTTGGCAGAAGCTGGGACAAGTAACGGGAGCTCACCCCGTTATGCAGCACTAGGATTCGAACTGCTGAACTGCTGACCTTTTGATCAACAAGCTCAGTGTTTTAGCCACTGAGCCACCACGTCCCTCATGCCATAATTATGATTATTAATAATTTTACATAATACACAAGTATCTAGCACTAGGTAACGTTTGTTTTAAAAAGTGGGTTGCTCAGTACATCATATCTGTGTGGGTGTTTTACCAGGAAATTTGGTATTTTCTTTTGCTTTACAAATTTATTGACATTTATAATCAAATTGTGAAGTGAATCACCACAGTTATTTGGTGAATCATGTCATTAAATGATTCCGGATTCCCCCACTGATTTTGCTTTTCGGAAGCTGTCTGGGAAATGACAGTCACATGACTCTGAGACAGTGCAAACTTCCTAAATATATGCTGGTTGCCAGCACCTGAATTTTAAACACGTGAATGTGAGAGTCATTACTGTGAGGACCAGTTGTAAGTCACAGCGCTGTTGCGATTTCAAACCGTTACTAAATGAATGGTTGCAAGTCGAGGATTACCTGTAAATCTGCAATCTGCAATCTTTTATTTTAAAAAAAAATTGACAAACTTTCTCCGGTAACTGAAGTATTAGTACAGTAGTAAAGTAACAGAAAAAAAGGTTTATTTATCGAAAAGAGTGGACTCAATTTCTGTCTTGTCTTTCAGCTGAAAACAAGACACTTCCCCGTTCCAGCTCAATGGCGGCAGGACTAGAAAAAAATGGCCGAACAAGAGTGCGAGCCATTTTCTCTCATGCTGCTGGGGACAACAGCACCCTTCTGAGCTTCAAGGAGGGAGACCTTATTACGTTGCTAGTGCCTGAGGCCCGAGATGGCTGGCATTATGGAGAGAGTGAAAAGACCAAATTGTGAGTATGCTTGTCAGTGTGTGGGGCTCAGAATTGGTTTCTTTCCTTCTGATGATATTAAGGTGTTTTCTTCAGGATTCAATTGCTTTCTTAGCACAGTGGTGGGCAAAATCAATGTTATGGATTGTAGCTTAACTTTTAAACCTCTCAGAGCCCCGGAAGCGTAGTGCCAATTGCCTGTTCTAAGCCATCCTCAGACACCCAAAGCCATGCTGCCTTTTGTCCCCAAGGTTCAGGGGTACAACTTGGGTATGCCGGGGTGCTTTAGGTAGAGCAAAGCGTGGGCTGTCTCATGTGTGATCCTCTTCATCATTTTGGTCTTTTCCCCAGTGTGGAATTGCTACAGAAATTGCAACGAGAGTTCCAGCATTTTGCATCTGTGTTAAAAAGTCAGTGCAGAATCAAAGACAGAGAGGAGACGAACACCGCAAGTCAATATTTTACATTAGGGAACTCTGATGAGATTTGAGCCTAAGACAAATTATTATTCTTTATGCTTAAAACGTAGCATGACTTTCCAATGAACTTTTTTCCTTACCCTGATTTGGAAATCTTTGCTCTGGTAGCCAAAACCGAAGTTGATGTGCCAAGAAGTGGAATGTATAATAAACAGTTCTGCCCTCAACAACACAGCTCCCACGCTGGGGAATGCCAGAAAAAAAATGAAGAGGGAGGGCAGAAATTGTAGGCTTTTAATTCCTGGAGAGTCTGTAGTGTAACTAGGAATAAAAACTGTCGCTAGGGTGGATCCCTCCAGCAGGTTTGCTTTGGCATAATAGGTTTGCTTAGGATTAGAGCAAAAAAAAAAAAAGTCTTCCTTGGCAACAGTTGTGTAGGTAAGCTCTTTCATAGATACTGAATATTTATCTTTTTTTTTTCTTCCCTCCTTCCCCACATTTCAGTATTTAAAGCTCTAAATCTGGAGCTCCAGTCTTTTTTCCATTGTTCACTAAATATAGCCATACCTTTACTCCTTTGTCCATGCAATTTGTGGCTGGCTTAACAACAAATGCCAATTGCCAAGCAAATGGTTATCATAATTAGCAGAACCAGATTAGGAAGCCTTAGAACTGGAGGGCAGTCATGAGGGTGGAAGTCTGCTGATCTGGTCATTTGTTTTTTTAGTCCAAGTGTTCATTGGGTGACCCGGAAAGCTGGCAGGGTGTGAAAGTAGGTGGCTGGTAAGACTGTGCACAATAAACTTGGACAGCAGGAAAATCTTGCTTCACAAAGTAAAAGCACAGATGGCAGTAAGACACCTGTGGCCATTTGGGGAAATTGCCACACACATTAGCAGCTTTCCTTTAAAGGATCCAGGATTAAATCATTTTAGATACAGGTAGTCCTCAACATACGACCTCAATCGAGCCCAACATTTCTGTTGCTATACAAGACAGTGAGTTTGGTTAAGTGAGTTTAGCCCGATTTTACAATCTTTCTTGCCATAGTTGTTAAGTGAAGCATGGCAGTTGTTAAGTTACTAACACGGTCATAAAGTGAATCTGGCTTCTCCACCCATTTGCTTGTCAGAAGGTTACAAAAGCAGATCACATGACCCTGGGACACTGCAACCATCATAAACATGAGTGAGTTGCTAAGCATCTGAATTTTGATCATCTGACCATGGGGAATGCTACAAAGGTCGTCAATGTGAAAAACGGTCATAAGTCACTTTTTCAGTGCCATTGTAACTTCAAATGGCCACTAAACGAACTGTTGCAAGTCGAGGACTACCAGTATTCAAATACTGCCTTCTGTTATAATGTCCCCTTCTTACTGTAACATGCATATTGAATATGCCTCCAGCTCTTTTTGGCATCATCACCCTGTTGCACATTCCCAAAGCCACTCTGCTGAAGTTCACTGGCAAACCATCAACATTCAGTAATGTGACATTTTGAACATTTTTAAATGTGGAGTATACATTCAGTTTCTTATAAATCTGTCTGAACACACTTCTACATCGCTAATGCTTTCACTTCCTAAATTCTCAGTTGCGATCATACTTCTTGGCTGCCATGAAGCTTGCTGGCGCTTTTGCCCAGCTGGCCAGTGGGAGGGGAGTTCAAAAATGTTCAGCTGGTGTCTTATTCCCCACAGCCTCCCTCCTTGCCGTTGGTTCCCTACATTTGTTTTCTGGCAAGGGAAAAAAAATGCAAAGTTACTGCACTGAAGCAGCAAAGCTGTCACGTTGGCAGGGTGGGGAAGGATAGCAAGGTGTAATGGCTCCCTGCCTTTGGGAGGAGTGGGAGGAATCCAAGGAACTGGAAGGCAAGATGAGGCAAGAATTCCCACATGAATGAAGGCGAATATATATGTCCCAGGATAATGTTGCAGGATTCAATCTGGGTCAGTCACCGGGACCAGAGGTTTTGTCTTCCGAACTTTCAGACTCAGTCTTGAGCCCATGTTCAGGGAATGTCTCTCCAGCCTAGGCAGAGAAATTCTTTGGAGGTGGACTCGTGTGCAAGTCTGAAAGCTCGGAAGACAAAATCTCTGGTCCCGCAGGCCGACCCAGATTGGATCCTGCAAGAATTCCCACCACTGGGAAGTGACTATCTTCTGAAAGAGCAGCTGATCTGGGAGTAAATTGGAGTAAATTTCCTGCCAAAGACCTTCCATGATTGACAGAGTCAAGGGCACAGAGAGAAGCAGCACTGGTGCAGTTCATGCATATGGAAGGGGATATATTTCTAAAAAGCTGTCCAGTTCCCTACTTTTTGAAAGAAGTGGCCAAGCAATTCATCCCCAGGCCTCCCTTACATCATCACCATTCTTCCCAAAGCTGCTGGAGATAAAAAGAATTATAGGAGGAAAGGATGACCCCAACCATACGACTGCCTCATAAACTGTGTCGTGTCATAGAATGGAGAGTAAATAACCTAATAAGCATTTTGAAGTGACAATTTCTTTATTGGGTTGTTGTTGTTTTTTTATCTTTCTTTCAACTGGAGGATATTTGATTTATTCAAGACTAGGGTTAAAAATTAAGAGGCATTTTGGATTCTTCCCATGGAAAATTGAATGCATGGGGAAAGCTTTGTGGGTACTCAAAAGCTAGTTCAATGAGTAGGGCTTTTCAGTAGTATAGATATGAGATGAAATATGCAGCTGAGGAAGGGGCGTGTCCGCAAGAGCACTGTGGCTTCCCAGGGAGAAGGCAGAATGTTCCAGAGAGGGGCCTAAAACAAGAGATTTCACAGGGGAGTGAGAGGGGAAGCAGTTAGGTAGAAAGAATTTCAGATGTACCCTGGATAAACACTAGGGTATATCTATTAGGTTAGAAAGTTATAGCTTTAGTCTGGCAAGTTTCAGTCTATTAAATAACTGAAAATAATATATAATGCCTTATTATAAAGCCTTAGTAAGACCACCCTTAAAATACTGCATCCAGTTTTGATCTCCATATTATAAATAAGATGTAGAAACTCTGGAAAGAGTGCAGAAAAGAGTAACAAAGATAATTGGGGCGCTGTAGACTAAAACATTTGAAGAACAGTTGCAGGAATTGGGTTTATCTAGTCTAGTGAAAAGGAGGACTAAGAATGACATGATAACAATTTTTCAATATTAGAGGGATTGCCATGAAGAAGAGAGGGCCAAACTATTTTCCAAAGCACCAGAAGGCAAAACAAGAAACAATGGATGGAAACTAATCAAGGAGAGAAGCAACCTAGAACTAAGGAGACGTTTCCTAACAAGTAACAAGAGGAAACAAATAAAGAACTGGATTTCACTGGGTCTCACTGTGTCCTCTTTAGGCTTAGGACTGATGGAAGAGTATCTATTGTGCCTTTCTTTCTCTGACACGTTCTGTTTTCTGTTTCTGCTGTCAATAGTCCAAACTGAGATTATACTGTAGTGGGAACACAGAGAAATTGGTTCATTCTGACTGCATAGCTAGGCTTTGAGGCTTATACGTCCTGGAGATTTCTACACTGTATTGAGAGAAGTGGTCTATAGGCATCTCTACTTCAGCTACAGAATACTGAAATTCTAATGGCTTAATATTCCTTCTTCAGTATCCCCTTCACTGAATGGGGAGAAAAAACATGGATCTTTTTCTCTTTTTTTTCTACTTGTGTTATAGGAGAGGCTGGTTTCCTTTCTCCTACACACGTGTGTTGGACAGTGATGGGAGCGATAGATTACATATGAGGTAAGAAAGTTTTTTTCCTGGATGCACTGCAATCATCTGACATTTGAATAATGTTTATACTCAAACAGACAAGCCCTGTGTTTATTTAGCCAGAAGCGGGATCTGTCCTGCATTGCCCTCTTCTGGCTTATCTTTCATTAGGAATTTTATTAGACTGGCTTCACGTTTCTCAAACTAAGATTTCAGGCTATGCTGTGAAAATGTACATGGGGCTTCTTTACGTGGGTGTATACATTTGTCCATGTATTTGTACACACGGAGATACATATATGTGTGTGTATGCATGCATGTATGATCTGGGGCAAGCCAGTGTGAATATATTTGGTGGAAAAAGTCCTACGACAGTGTTTCATGTGGTAAACATAATGAACGCATATGGCCCCGGATGGAAAGGCTTCCAGGCCTTGGTGGTGACAGGAGGAGGATGTTCCCTTGGTGATTCTGAGCAGGTTCCCATAGGGAAAGACGTGTGGGAGGAAGAGAAACTGAAGAATCCTAATTTTGTCTGCATGAAAGGAATGAGGCAAGTCTTAATGGCTTTTAAAGTGTAACCTCTTTGCAAAATTCTGCCACAGAGGAGATGCTGACTAAATGTGTTTATGTCTTCAGCCAGGGGAAAAGCAGTAGTACAGGCAACCTATTGGACAAAGATGATATCCCCCCTCCCGACTACAGTATGTCCTCCCGAACTTTCCAGTCACCAAATGTCAGCACTTTCAAACAGAGGCCGTACAGCGTGGCGGTGCCAGCATTCCCCCAGGTGAGACACCTTTTCAACTCAGAGGAGAGGGAGCCTAACCATTGTGAGTAAATACACCAATCAGGAGGGGCTCTGCCAGAGGTAGATTCTAAAGCTCCATCAGTGGAGAGGGAAGGTGGATTTTCAGAGAACCAGCATTCTGCGGGAGTCAGTGGTACATATCTTGTACTTTTGGTTGGGTATGGCTTAATCTTTACTGTATTTGTATTAAAAATGGCTTAAATCAAATGGCTGTATGGGTCGGTGAGAATGAAATGGGTCTTAGATCATTTAAATATAGCTGCTCTGATTATGAAGAGTAAAGGAGGAATTGGCACTGCAACGTTTTCTACAGTTAGTACAACGAAACGAGAGAGCTGAGTATTAATAAAGCGTATTTTAACTGTGATTTGGGTAACAAGCCATAGAAGTCTGGTTCATGGACTACTAAGCCATAAACATGGCTCAGACCAATGTCTGAGTAAAGCTACTCCATGTGAACTGTGGTTTGAATGGAACAAACTTCAGATTAGCCCACCGATGGACTACCAGCTCTTGTTTTCAACTAAGCCAACTTGCAATATCCGTCTGAACTCATTATTTTCCCCTGTAAAATAGGGAAGCCTTGTGATGAGATGCTTGATTCTGTGAAATGTTCTTTGGGCAATGAGCAACAAGATTTCCAAACCCATCCACCCCCTTATTGTTAGACTTTATATCTATTTGAATTGCTCGGATCCTTGTGGTACTATTTCTTAATAATGCCATTGGTATAACCTGATAATTCTTTTTGTTGCCTCCCTCTAATTGTTTGGAAAATTCTTCTGCAATGTTGAAAGCTAGGTCAGGAAGTGAGTAAGCCCTTCCTTTGATGTAGCAGTTATTTTGCCTTCTTTGTGCTAAATCAGCAAAGTTATCTTCCACACGCAACCCAACAATCAAATGACATTACTGTTGCCATTATGTTTTGAAGCTGATCACCAGAAGGAAACTTGGGCCAAAAATCAAAGATGCGGTGTGTACATTGTGGGTAGGTAGGAGGCTGCCTTGCTAAAAGTAGATCTGGTTGCACTATTGCTGAAGTGAACCTTCCTAAAAATTTCTGTTTCATAACACAGGTATTCGTACAAGCAGGTGAGGCTTATCTTGCCAACAATTGCTTGTATTCATTATTTATAGGAGTACCTTATGCCCTACGGTTGTGCAATTAATGAATATTCCCGTGGCCTCTTCCCAGTGTCACCTACCTCCTACCAGCCTTATTCTAGGTCAACAGCCGTAAGTCCCAAGAACGCAATGTTTCCATTGGGGTTTCAAAAGCCTGTTTTCTGCCTCAAGCATCTTTGTGGCTTACCTAACACGTGTTTCCTGGCTCCCCATCTTCCTCATTCGCAAGAAGCCAATGAGATGAAAAGCTTCTTAAAAAACAAATGTAAACAGCTGTCAAAAAAGCAAGCATGGGTAGAGGTAAAGAATAACTGATTGGCAAATTAGTGATGGGTAAGGCAGAAAGACTGGCAGGAAAGGGCAATGTAAATACCCAACTGGTAACATATGGCTGTTCTACATGTGTCTAGCTGCAGAATTCAATGGCTTTTAGGCCAACAATGCTTATTTTTCCCCCAGCCCCTCTCCCTTGGACTTTCCATGTGGTGTCTCTAGAGGTTTGAGAAGATTGACACCAGCTAAAGGGTGGATGGAGACAAGGAAAATAAGCTGCAGGACACAGAAACAGAATGCACACATTAGTAGGCAAAGGAGGATGGGTGGGTGGGAGGTAAATCACTTTGAATTTAATTTTGTTGGAAAACCACATTAAAATGTTTGTCTCCTATCAAGGGTAACAAACTGAGAAGAATGATACCAGCCCAAGAATACTTATCATTAGAATGAAGGCACTATTTTTGGCTGTAAAAAGGTTACACTACCAGAGACTTTCTAAGCACAAGAGTCCATACTTTTCTCGGGGTCTTTAGAATTCAGTATCTTTGTCAGAGTGTGCTGTTAAGAGATAAGTTGCAGAATAATAGTGGCTTTGGCTAAAAAGACGTTGGATTTCTTTAATGGCGAGCTTTGATGCTCGAATCAGAGATTTTCATCCAGAAGCCCCTTTTTCTCTGGCTGGTCACATGTCAGAGCCAAGGATCACAGCAAAAGAATGTGACTTATCGTTAATACACACATATACCAATTAAGAAGCTACCATGGTACTTTTTGAATATATTTGTATAGTCCTTCCATTTCAACTACAGGCTGTCTGAACAGTTGACATCTGATCTAACATTTCATATTTTTGTCTAGAATATTTATTGCCATAATCAGGTGAACACTGATTACAAGTACTGTAGTTGAGCCAAATATCTTCATAGGTCTGAACAGGAGTAAGGGTACATTAGTTCAGGCTGGCAGAAAATCCCTAGAACTATCCAAGATTATGATTCCTTTTACATCAAGAATTGGGAACTGGTGGTACGTCCGATATTAATTGATCTTCAGTTCCCCAACATTTTCATCACTGGATGACGCTGGCTGTGACTGATAGGATTTGAAGGTCAGCCATGTTCAAAGACTCACAATTTAGTACGGGTAGTTCTCGACTTACAAGCATTTATTTAGTGACCATTCAAAGTTACAACGGCACTGAAAAAAAGTGACCAGTTTTCCAAATTACAACCGTGGCAGCTTCCCCATGGTCACATCATCAAAATTTGGCAACTGGCATGTATTTGTGACGGTTGCAGTGTCCTGAGGTCTCATCTTTTGTGACGAGCAAAGTCAATGGGAAAGCCAGATTCGCTTAACAACCATGTTACTAACTTAACAACTTAACCACTGTGGCAAGAAAGGTCTTAACATGAGGCAAAACTCACTTAATAACTGTCTTGCTTAGCAGCAGAAATTTTGGGCTCAGTTGTGGTCATATGTCAAGGACTACCTATACTCTGTCATACAGCATAGTAGGACTCAAATATGTTTCGCTCCATCTGCAGTAGCTGTATGATTAGACTTCACCAAAAAAGGGAAAAATAAGCACTTTTATTATTTTTTTCTTCTCTTCCCTGGATGCATCAGAGAACAGCAATGAAAGTAGCAGGCTGCATTTCGCTGTGCATGGCTGCTTTGACTTCATCTGTTCTACCTCTCTCTGAAGAGAAGATGACATGCAAAAGAGATGGAGGATACAGCTTTCCTCCATCAGGAACTAAAATGCTATCAAGCTGTATTCACCACAGCGTGTTTTTGCAACGTGCATAGCATTTTTCACAATCCCTCTTTAGCATCCTTGCACTGCATGTCTTTATGTTGGAGACTATTTTTAATCACGCAGATCTGCCATAAAACATCACCCTCTTTGTGAAATGAACATATATATATATATATATATATATATATATATATATATATATATATATATATATATATATATATATATATATATATATATATATATATATATATATATATATATATATATATATATATATATATATATATATATATATATATATATATATATATATATATATATATATATATATATATATATATATATATATATATATATATATATATATATATATATATATATATATATATATATATATATATATATATATATATATATATATATAGGCCAATGTCTTTTGTCATAATTTTGAGACCAAGTACTTTGACTATGCCTTGGGAGGCTGTTGGGACAAGGCAGATGCATAACTTCCATTGCTATCTTTGTGGCAAAGGCATTATGGTTCCATAGCTGATATCCCCCCCTCCTTTGGTGTTTTCTTTTTTCTGCAGGGACTGGATGACTATGGGGCAAGACCCTCAAGCAGGTAAGATACTTCATTTTCAAATCCATTATGAATCTACAGAGTTCGTTTCAATATGAGAAGCTAAAGTTTGGGCAAAATTTTAAAAGTGAAATCAAATGCAATTTCTGGTGGTTTCACTGACATGCGTCCTGAAAATTATACAGAAGTTGAATTTTTTTTAAACTCTCCTTAGTCTAGCATGCAGCTCTGCAATTTTTCCCATTAAAGTCCAACCTCCCAAGTCTAATCTTGGCTTGGCTTTCCAGATTGGTCACATAGCCTAGCAAAAGCTTGAATGAAAGCAGTTCCCACAGAACCACATGTTTTTAAAGCATGCAGGAACTGTGAGTCCAGGTGCCAAATCCCCTGGGGGTTTTTTTGAGCAAGGCATGGCATAATTGCTTGTATTTTTTGAATGGATTCGGCTCTGGCTCTGGCTCTTCACAAAAAGGATATAAATTACACTGAGGACCTTCACCTTTATTATTATTGTTTTTTCTTGAATTGAAATGCTTCTCACACATATATAGCCCACATGATTTTTCCCTTTCAAGGTAGCCAGTATTATGGAAAATGCAGAAAATGTTTATGCACCTTGCTCAGACTCATTTGAATGGGCTCTATAAAAATGCTGCAAATAAATAACAAGGAATATCTCATTATACTTTTCTATCCTTTTGGCATGATATATCCTTCTGCTATATCTATAACCCACTTCATACGTTCATTCTTTAAACTTCTCACAATTTTTTTGAAGGTTCTTGCATTCAACCACAACTTCCTTGGTGTTCTTCCTGTTAACTCATTCACTCTTCCTTTGTTTTATAATTTTTGTTCATTGTTTCAACTCATTTCTTTCGTGCTAGTCACCTTCATGTAGGTGGTTCACATTTATGTTCATACGTTTTTGATCCTATCTCTTCTTGTTTTTCCAAAATAACTATACTCATTGCATTCAACTGACTTTTATGTTTTTCCTGACATTCCCAACTCTTACTTCCATATAACTTAAGTATGGGAAAAGGACATTTTATAAACAGCTGTTATTGTTTCATTTGACATTCATTCCTTAAAACAGATTAAGTATTAACCATTAATTTTCTTTTATCAAAATTTGCACAACCGAAAATTTCCTCATCCATTTTCTCATCTTTAATAAACATTCTGCCAAGATGCACAAATTCATCTACTTTTCCTGGTGTGTGTGTGTGTGTGTGTTGTTATTTATGAATTAATTGAATTCATTCACTCTATCTTCCATTTCAAACAAAATTACATTGATACATTAATTCTCAGACTTGTATACCTTGCTGTTCTCTGAGCTTGGTTGTTCCCTTCCAGATGTTTCATTATCTGAACTGGGGAACATCATCAGTGTTAGTGATGACGTTACCCAGACTAACAATAATGATGATATTTCCTAGTCTAGGTAATAAACGACTGCCAGAAAACAACCAAGCTCAGAGGGCATCGAAGGACCCTTCATTTCAACCATGAACTACAAATATTTTCCTTTATTGGTACTTGTATGCTTGTGGCATCATATAATGTGTTTCAATTCACTAGCGTATAATTTGGCTCCTTAGCATCTTCTGCAAATCTAGGATGTGCCCACATTTTCAATCAACATGTCTTCAAATGTCACCATAAGCATCTGTCTTTCTCATTGTCATGAACTGGGCAAAATGGTGCAGTCATAGGGCAACAATTATTGAACCCAGGCACCTCAAATGGGCTAATGTACAGAATGCCAGGATTAGTTACTCCCTTGGGAATGAAATTTGGGAAAAGTGTGGTCACTTCAGTGCAGTTGTGCTGCTGCAACTTTAGCACCACTACACTGCCACACTCGGCCGCAGTCACATGATCTTCATTTCCAATGCTTCCTAATAGCTTCCCACAAGTCAGTGGAGAGGCCAGCAGGAAAAGTTGCAGGTTGCTCAGTTTAAGTCTCCCCCACACTTACAACCTTCCCAGCCCCTCTGTGTTTGTGCCACTATGACCATCTGCACATCCTCATGCTCCCTTCCTGACTTCTGCTGCATTCCTGTGTGCCCGCCCCAATCCACATGGCACCTCTCGCTCATCTCCATGTTCCCTTCCCAACATGCACCATACCCCTGCACACCCAATCTGTGCACCTCCTGCACAATCCCACATGCCTTCCCTAATCCACACCACTCCTCTTCCACACTCCTGTATTCACTCTCCTACCTGGCAACAGCCACTTACCTGCCTGCTAAACCTGGACTTGCAATTCCCTGCCAGTTTACCCACTGACTTTCTCCCTGGAAGCTTCCCACAAGCAAAGCAAATGAGGAAGCTGGCAGGAATTCTAGGAGGAAAGGAGGGAGGGAGGGAAGAAAGATAAAAGAAATCATTCTTGTTTTTATGCCCACCTATAGTTATTCTGTTTCTCTGTTTAGGTAAGGAAATATCTCTGAAACAATGACTCAATGGATGACAGAATGTTTAGTTCCTTATATATTTATTCATAAATACATTAAACAACTAAGGACACAGCATACATCCACGTCTTACTCCCTACTAAATGTTGAACCATTCATTAATTATTTTATTTACACTACTGGAGGCTTCTTTTCACCCACTTTCAAAACAGTTTTGATTCCCGTCAAAATTGCTTTGCATTTTCTCCATTACATTTTTTCCTTCCTCGCTTCTTTGTAATCATCCTTTTTTTCCCCCTCTGTACGTTGTATGATATCAGTTTCTCTATGTTTTTTGCAGCGGTTATTCTTGCTTGCATTTTTTTCTCTTGCCCAGACCTCTTGCACGTCATCATTCCATAAAGTATCCTTTTTCATTCTTCCTGTTAGTCAGCCTTAAAAGGAAGATGAGCTTTATTGAATGCCACGGTGTTGATTACCGCAGAGTTTCCCCTGCTGTGTGCAGTGACAGAAAAATATGATTATTCTTTACGTTGCATTGCAACTCATGCAGGGCGATAGGCATGCTCAACAGACATGGTTGGTGGATTGAATTAACTGAACGTGCACCACACAACATGTCTCCATTTTCTGCAGTGCATTCATGAGTCATTTGTTCGCTGGGACACAACTTGAGTTTTAAATGCAGTATTCCCAGTTAAACGGATTATGGGTTTTTTTGAAGCAGGAATGAATAGTAGATTCCACATTTTGCTCTTCTTGCATCTCTAGTTACATATTTGTTAGACTACACTTTTTTTTTTCCTGTGGCCTTCAAACTGAGACATGGTGATGGAAATGCCCCTTACAAAACCAGGAATGAATGCAGAATCCACATCCAAACAATTAGATGTCACAGAGCAGCAGCCTAATCTTCTTTTCCTTTTGTTTTCTGAGTATGGTAACCACTTCTAATGTAGTGGGTTCTGCTACTAGATGGACCCCAAGAGAAGCTGCCCTTTCTGAGCAGCAATGAAGCTGCAAATAGTCTATTTATCGCTCCCTGCCCCCCCCTCTCTCTACCCTTGCTCCCTAATTCCAGTATCAATGAATTGCAGCTTACTTACTTGGTGCTCCTCCATCTACTCTTGGTTATTATCTCTCTGTCTCTCTCTCTCTTTCTGGTGAAGTGAGTTTGGGCCGAATTGTGTGCTTTTTCTTTCTGTTCCACAGCGGCAGTGGCACGTTGGTATCTACAGTGTGAGAGAAGGAATCTTGACTAGAAATGGCAGCTGCTGCTTGGAAGACTTCCTTGTTTTGCTTCTCTGTCCCCTTCATTTCTTTCTTTCTACTGAGATGCACATTTTCCCTCCTGCCTGTCCTCTTTTCAAAGCAACAGTGCCAGCTCCTCCTCTCATCCCTGGGACCCTGAGGACCACTTTTTGAGGAACTCTTGGAGCTGCTCCTTCCCTATCCCCTGGTATTTGCAACCCCCTATTTTGAAGCAGGAAAACATCCAAATAAGGAATGTTAGTTTTCACAGCCACTAATGGATGCAATTGAGATAAACTAGATAAAGAGGCTGCATCTCTCCCCCCACCCCACCTCTCTCTCTCTTTCTTTTATAAATTATTTTACTTTTCTTATTGCATTCTCTCTTTTCAAAGAGGTTAATGCAAGGTGCACATTTATATCAAAGTAAGTGCAAGATTCCCAACCTCTCTTTTTTTTAACCAACAATCTGGAATCAAAATATGCATGGCATATGGTGTACGTACTGTTATTTCAACTATCCTTTTTTGCAACTTTTATCACAAAATCAGTTCTCTGTGTCAAAAAAAAGGGGGCATTGGGCTGCTCGGGTATTACTGTGTTGGTTTTGGCAAGTATTGGACTGTTAAACTGAGCACCAACCCAGTCTCCATTTTGTAAAGTATTTTGTTTTATATATATGACAGACACAAGCATATTATATTATTATTCTATTCTATTATGATATATATTTTGTAGGAAGGTATTTGTTACCTCACAGTTATGCTGAAAAGAGCAGTGGAGTAAAAGGGAGGGGAAAGGCCTCTTCTATTGTATTATGCAGATTGCCAGATCAATCCAAAGACTTTCTCTTTATAAAACTGGAGGGGTTTTTTTTGTCTTCTTGGTAGAGAGGGAGGGCCAAACTGCCTGTTTTGAAGTTCCAGTTCTGAACATGGAGATTCTTTTTTTTTCTTTTTGCTGAAATCTCAGCCACTTTCCTTTACTTAAAAAAAAAAGCCTTCTGTCTTCTTTATGTGTCTTAACTAATTTCAGGGGCAAACAAAGTAGGATTGAAACTAATGGCTATTGACTGGGACTGCAAATTCCAGGAGGTCAGACACATGAGCTATGCTAAAGACTGAAGGTTTTCAGCTTTGAGTTACAACAGGGTTTCCCAATCTTGGAAACTTTATGACGTGTGGACTTCAACTCCCAGGATTCTCCAGCCAGCAGCAGCTGGGGAATTTTGGGAGTTGAAGTCCACAGGTCTTAAAGTGACCAAAGTTGGGAAACCATGGGTTACAGTCTACAGTGTGAAGCTGTATTCCTGTTATGATCCAAGGGTGACTGCAGGATATGGTCCAAAACAGTCAAGATGGTGACCCACAATGGTACAATCAAAACTCCACCTGTGTTTTATATAACGCACATTTAAAAAGAGGCCAGGCTTTGACTATACTGTCTTAACTACCATATTGACTTTTTTTTTAACGACACTTGCCGATGCCCTTGTGTGATGCCAATGTAAGTTAAGTAAAAAACAGTCAAAATATTTGATCTGTATCGGAAGCAGCTGGCAATATTATCTTGACTAATTGTATATACGAAAGTTCTATCTCTACATATATAACAAAGCTTTTGTTTTATATAATAGACTTGGGGCATATGTAGTAAGATCCTCATTGTCATAGCTTTGCTCAAACAACGTTTACATCAAGGATCCTCTGTAGACTACAGACAACAAAACAAAGCAGAAAATGCACAAATACTGTGTGAACACTGTAAAAGTGCTGGTGGGGAGGGGAATTGTGTTTTTTTTCTTTTTTCTTTTTTCTTTTTTAAAAAAGCTAAGAAGCAAAAACAAAAAAAAATACCCAAGAAAAACAAAATCAAGCTGAAAAGAAATGTGCCCTGTACTATGATATTTGAATAAAAGTTTTACTTCCTCCATTGCGTTGGGCTTGGGTAATTTTCTTCAAATTTTTTAAAGGTCTATTTATTTAGCTGACTTTATCCTTGGCAGATTATACACTCACACTTAGATTGTTTAGAGCCATGGTGGCGCAGTGTTTAGAATGCCGTATTGCAAGCTAATTCTGCCCACAGTCTGGAGTTTGATCCTGACAGGGCTCAAGGTTGACTCAGCCTTCCATCTTTCTGAAGTCAGTAAAATGAGGACCCAGATTGTTGGGGGCAATATGCTGACTCTGTAAAACCGCTTAGAAAGGGCTATAAAGCACTATGAAGTGGTATATAAGTCTAAGTGCTATGAGCTGAAGAAGTTTCTTGGATGAGAAGCGAAACGTCTTCCAAGAAAAAACCGAAAGTCCAGTTGCCTCTTGAAAAAAAGCATCTTTGAGTCTAAGTGCTATTTTTATTGCTGGCATATTTGTAATACAAAAGGCTCTTGGTCCAATCCCCATTTTCTCAACTTCCCTTTAATGCTCAGTCATCTCTTCATCATGGTGAGAATGCAAGTTACTGTAATTCCGATTCTACATATTAAAAAGCAAGACTGAAAAAGAGACTTCCTCAAACCCAGGACAGGAATCTATAAGGTTAACCAGTTGTTCCTGTTCTAATTCTGATCACCAACATCTGGTGGAAGACTCTTTCCAACAAACCCCTTTGGCCAAGAGTTTAAGTATGTAGCTTGTCAGAGTGTTTACCAAAAATCAGATCACTAGAACCTGAGAGTTTCTTGCAGGAAAACCTAGGCCACAGCTAATTATTGTAGTTAAAGGTAAAAGTTGTTAAAGGTAAAAGTTGTTAAAAAAAAATTAAACAGTTCTGTTTATAGTTCTCCTAATCTTTTGGACTGCAACTTCAACAATATCCAGACTTCACTCATTCTGACTCTATAATGTAGAGTTTGAAATCTGAGATATTTGGAAGTCAGCAGAGTGGGAAAGTGCAAGAATTATAGCAGAGCGCCTTGGGGTTTTCTAAAGATACAATATGTTCAGCTGCGTCTGTGTTAACCCAAAATAATATTGGGACAATCTAGCCTTTTATTTTCTTCCCCACTATGTTGCTGTCCATGTGGTAATCAAAAATAATCCCCCCACAACCTGGTTTCACTTTGTGGAGGCTACGTCCAGTTTTCCTCAAAAAACTTTCCTTTAATATGCACTGTTAACCCTAACATCATTCCAAACATTTTTTAAAAATTAAAAGTATAGGTAGCCCTCGACTTACAATAAAGAGTTCATTTAGTGACTGTTCAAAGTTACAACAGCACTGAAAAAAGTGACTTATGATTGTTTTTCCCCACCTACGACCATTGCCCATGGTCATCTGATCAGAATTCCGACATTTGGCATCTGACTCATATTTATGATGGTCACAGTGTCCCTGGGTCATGTTATCACCTTTTGTGATCTTCTGGCAAACAAAATCAATGGGGGAGCCAGATTCAGTTAACCATGTTACTCTCTTAACAATTGTGGTGATTTACAACTGTGGCAAGGAAGGTCATAAAATGGGGCAAAATTCACTTAACAAGTGTCTCCATTAGCCACAGAAATTTTGGTCATAGGTCAAGGGCTACCTGTACCCTGGAAAGTTACAAAGACCCAGGAAAAAGGTGGTTAATTTTTTGAAAGAATATATCTGAAAAGTTTACATTTGTGGGGAAGTGTGTTAAGTGAAATATCTTCTCTAGCAGGAAGCCAGGCCATAGTCATCTCTTTTTAAATCTGAGGCAATTGAGAAGAAAACAATTTCGTCCTTCCCTTTAATTCTCTTGCCATTGACTTTGGGGGCGAAGAATTAAATTTGCCAAGGTGAAAAAAGTGAACTCTCTTTCCTCTTGGGTCCGAACTAACCAATTTCATTGTATACATGATGTACAATGACAATAAAGTCTATATTATACTAGCTGACATCTAATCAAGAAATATCTCTCCACTGGATGTTGTGTTTTTAAGGGGCCTGATCGGTTAAGGCTCCACCTTAACCCACCCTTGTCCTCTCTCCATTAGAATGGACTTATATGTGTTTCCCACATACTGGTCTACAAACAGCCTCTCTATTTTTCCATTACAGCCCGGATGTTGAAGTGGCCAGGTTTTGAGATGTATCCCTGACTGTGTATACAGTAGTTGTAAGTTTACCGTCTTTTTTTCCACGTGCCCACTGCTCTCCCTCTGCCCCACACTTCACTCCTAAGAATGCTCTGGACTGACTTTTTAAATGCTGGTGCGTATGGAACCACAGATGGAGACGGAGGGCATCGAAAACTTAGCTTGGTTGAACAGTTGCAGACAGTCTGTTGAAGGGTTCCATTCTCTGCAGATAACTGGTCAGTTCAGAGCATGGCTCAATTTGCTTGCAGCACCATGGGTGTTGGAATTTCATCACCTTTCTTTGGCTAATGGAAATGGTTCCTTTTGCTCCTCTGATCTTGGGAGTAAATCTCTCTTTGCAATCCACACTTATATTCACCAACCTTAAAATCCTCCTTTCCTTGGTTCTTCTTTTTTTCCCCCCCAACCTATTCTTTTGGCTACATTGCTCCTGGGTTTGAATTTACACCGAGCTTTTAAAATCTGGGCACTGGGGTTTCTGGTTTCCAGCGAGCGTTTTAAAGCTTTTGCGCAATTACTGCAATATTGTTGGGCAAATACACTGGGTTTGGGCTCCTTGGTTTTCTTTCTCTTCTGAGTGGTTTTGTTTGATTTCATGTCTTTTACGCCAGGACTTTGTCCTAGACCTAGGACGATACAGCTGCAATGGCGGGTGTCTGATTGTGAGAAAAGAGACCTTGTACCTGCAGATTGCCCATTGCCACCTTTGTCAGGGATGGAAATGTAAACTTGGAATTATCAAATGGCTTGTGTGTGTGTTTGTGTGTGCACCCACATAAAAGCTCCATTGTATGTGAGGGAATGCAGGAGAGTGCCAACAAAGTAATGAGCCAATTTTTCTTCTAAACTGTTTATGTTTCCAGTCATATATTTTTTTTTTGTCTCATTATTCTTAGGAACAAGTCAGTGTGAGACAAAATAAAATAAAATAAAATAAGGAATGCTTTATTTTTAAAAGATGGCCCTGTATCCCTCTGCAATTTTAGCCTTGCATGGAAGTCATGCTGGCAAACAGCTACTTTTATGCAAGCCCTAGGACAACACAGGTTAGGACTAAAGGGTTGTGGGTATAAAGTAGATATGGCTGTCCCTCCCCCATCTTGGCTTCTATCTCTGCTCAGCAGCAATACACTTTTTTTAAAAAAAATCCAGTCAGGCTCTCACATTTCCCCTCCCTTCCCATTTGCTATTACAAAAATAGTTAACTATTCCTTGGTGAGTCACAGTGTGAACAATTTTCAATACTTTCTCTCTCTGTTCCCTTTCAGCTTCAAGAATCTATTTTAGCATCCCTTGTGGGGAGAAGGGGTCACCTTAAGTTCCTGCATTAATTAAGTAGGAAATATTAATTCCCTGTGCTTTAAAAATAGAATAATTAATTTTGCTGCTGTGAACTGAGCAGCCCTTTTTAAAGAGCTGTACCGGTTGCAAATGGGTCCGAAAGAGCAATGATGCTATACTTCAGGGGTCCCCAACACCCACTCCATGGACCGATGGAGTCCCCAACACCCAGTCCTTGGCATGGCAGAAACCAGGCCACACAAACAAGCGAAGGCCCATCTGTGTAGCGTAGAGGGCTAATGCCTCCTACTAAAGGCAGCAATTAACACCAGCTGCCTGTAATTTCTCTGAGTTCAATCCTAGCCAGGCTCAAGGTCGACTCAGCCTTCCATCCTTTCTAAGGTGGGTAAATTGAGGACCCAGTTTGTGGGGGCAATAAGCTGACTTTGTATAAATATACAAAAGTATGAAGGCTATTGCTTAACACATTGTAAGCCGCCCTGAGTCTCCGGAGAAGGGCGGCATATAAATCAAATTAAAAAAATAAATAAATAAAAATAAAAAAAATAAAAAAAATCTATGGGATGATAAACACAAAACCAGTCTCTCCAGTCCCTGGAAAAACCTCCCTCCACGGAACCAGTCCCTGGTGCCCAAAAGGCTGGGAAGGGTGGTGCCTCTCTACTTACATCTGCACAGCAAGCCCAACTTCTCATTCTCTCTCACTAAAGAGATGTTGGGCTACTGCTTCTGCAGACCACCTGGGAAGACTCTTATCTTTTTCTTGGCAATAATACGTAAGTAATTTACAATACCTTCTTCTGGTATTTTTTAAAAAAAATTCCCAGTATATAATGGGGAGGTCTCCTGATAGTTTCCTATCCAAATATTAATCTGATACTTAGCCTCTTTGGAGACCAGCCAAGGCTGGGTAACTGCAGCCAACCTGAGTTGGGACGGCATGCAATAAGTTTAGGAATAGCATAAAATGCTTATAGATCCCTCCAGATTACAACACACATCGATTTATCAGCTGTGGCCTCTTTAAAAGAAGTCATGTGAATGATTGTGTGTATACCCCACGTGCTATTTGTTCATATCTTGCAGTTAATATTTATCCATTGCATTGATGCGTAGAAACATTACATCGCATTGCAAAGCAAACCGGGGACCAGTTACTGTGGGATTAGCAAACATTCTCAAAATAACAGTTTCTTTTCCTACAAGCATAAGAGAAATACTTTCTCTTGTCAGTTACCCAGTAGTTCCTGGTTTCTAGAGCTTTTTCCCACAGGTACTTGATTCTGCCAAATGAAAACACTTATTTGGAAATGCTGTCTAGTTTTGTGCAAAGAAAGTACCGTTTTGGTCAGATAAATACTTTCAACTGAATCTAAGTTGAACCCAGATCTTAATACAATATTATAAAGCCTTGCTTCAGGTAATGGCTGTCTATGGTTTTTTTTATTAATAGATTACTGATCTGGGCATGATTGATGTTCTTCTGTGACCATTATTTAATCAATTGATTTACACGCCAGCATTTTTTTTTTCATGAGCATCTGGAGAAGGAGGGAAAAGTGGTACCACCTGTCTTGGGATGCCCTAAGGCAAACTCCATCCCTTTGGTACTTGCATTGCAGAAGTTGTCTCATGACATCACGAGGTGTGATTAGCATTTTGGCATCATAGGGCCTAGCCAGATGCCAAAATGATAAAGAGGACCCTCTGCTTTTTATTCTAGCAAATAGTGTTAAATGTTAAAAGGCAAATGTAACCAATTTCAAACATAAATTAACATAATATAAACCCATATTAAAATTGATGCTAAGCGCAATTAACAAATCAAAAACCTGATGAAAGAAATGTATTTTCTAAGTTTTCTAAACCCAGAGGTAATGTGGGGAAAATGAAGCTCCCAATGAAGCATATTTGGTAACCTGGGAGAAACAGAGCAGGTCATCAGAAAAATGGGCCTCTGAGAGCAGCCAAAATTAGAATTTAATCCCTGCTTCTTTTTTTAGCTCCGGGCTTCATTTTCCTTCATTGAGATAAATTTTTATGGGAAATAAACTGCTTTTTTTTTTCTTTTTACATTATCTTTTCATCAGCCAAGAACTACAGGAAACACAGCAGTTCCTGGATATGAAGATGTCATCGGAATAAATAGGTTTTTTTTTCCCTGCATCATGTGTGCAGAGGATTTTTTTAAAAAAAATAATAATAATAGCGTGTAAGTTCCGTAAATTTAAGGAATTGTTTTTCTCCTTTTGGTTTCCTACTCAAACCTGGTGGGAAAATCAATCGCTCCTAAATTTGGCAATGTGGTTTTGTGAACTGCAGAGGCACAGAAAAGGGATTTGAGGACTTGCATGTGGATTACAGAATACCCAGCCTTGCTTTAGATGCAACAGTGTTAAGCACGCTGTGGGCTGCTTCCATTGTATCACCATCTTAGGCATACACTGGAAGGCAGTGAAGAAGACTACCGTCTTTCATAAATAAAGGGCCTCCTTACACTCTTGCACATTTTTTAAAGGATATTGTGGTTTTCTTAGAATCTCTGCTGATAAGAGTCGAACCGTGAAGATGCCGCCAGCCAATTTCTCCTGTACTTGAGCTTAGACATGAACATTTCTCCATTCCACCCAATTCCTTCCCCCATCATAAGAGAGTTTACTATTGAGACAGCACTGGTAGTCAGTCATTTTTAAGTTCCCTTTAGCACCTGATAAAGGTCAGTTCTTGTGAGAATTCGATGCTTAATCTCCATACGTCAATTAAATCTAGGAGGAAGCAAGATCATTTAATTGTTTTCTGTTTCTCTGTTGATGGTTTAGAACAAACAGGTCGAGACTTGGATTATCATGTACTGGGTAACTTTCCGAACCCAGAAAAGTGCACATATATGGGATGAATTTTCTCTTTATCTCATGGAATCATGCTTTACAAAAATTTACAAAAAATGTAGGCTGCTTCTTTAGATAGTCTTGGCAAAAGGAAGATGCCATCAGCAGGCTTGCATTCTGAAGAAATATATGAAATGTTTAGGCCAGAAATAGGTAATGGGGTTTTTTTTTCCCCCTTTAGCAGATAGGCACGTTGAAATTCAAGAGCACACTTAAAGGACTACCATCAGTTGAATGATCTGTTGTGGTGGGTGTGACAAACTGGGAAAGTTCTTGCTTCTTGCTGGATGCGCTATAGTACCCTAGTTTACATTTTTTGTTGGTCTTTAGAGACATTTTTGGAAATTAGAGATATTATCTTCTTTGCCATCTTCCTATTTAATTTTTAAAATTAAAGTTAAGTCAGGGAGTATGGCAGGTAGCTAGGTTGGCACCCTGTGCATATTAGTGCCTACAATTGATTTAAACAAAGATAATGCACTACTGGTTTTAAAATCCCCAATAGCATTAGACAAAGCAATACCCCCTGGCCTTCCAATAAGAAATTGCTCATTTCATGCATCAAACATCAGTTGCCAGGAATGGAGAAACTAGAGTTTCCAGATGTTTCTGAACTGTATCTCTCAGGACCCGAGTTTATTAGCCATGTGGGCAGGAGCTGCTATGAATTGTAATTCAGCTCCTCACCCTGACTATATAGCTGCTACACTAAGCATACTTTTGCATTCTACATTACAAATCCTCTGAGCTTTTCTTTCCTCTGCAAATAATTGTGGGCCACCTGTTTTCTTTGAACACACAAGCTCCTTTCTGTTGGCTTGCTGGGTGGATCTTGCTGAGTGGAAAATGCCTTTTGCCTATTTTTACGGCAAACATCCATCCTGCATCTACATGGGATTAAGCTTAATTCAACTCAGTGATTTTTTTTTTTAAGTGGACACATACAGGACTGCACAGACGTTTTTTTTTGTCATGAATATATAAGACCAAAGAAAACCTGACATTCTGTAGACCCCACAGAACAGAGCACAAAATAAAGGAAATCAAATGAAACAGTGCTACCACCAAAATAAAATACTTTGATTGTTTTAGGAACATTCCACTCATGCTGTACATCAGGGGTGTGAAACTTGTGGCGTCACGGCGTCGTCACGTGACATATCGTGACCCATGGGCTGCGAGTTTGACAGCCCTGCTGTACGTATAGCTTGTAGCTTTCACAAATAGGGGTACTGTATATATCTTGCCTTGGTGAATGATTCTGAAGAGGGTCCATCTAATGTCCTCAGAAACAGTCTTCAAATCCCTATCACTGAGTTGGCAAATATGGACTGAAAGGAATCCATTAAAAAAAATCCCTCCTTTTTTTTTAGATGCTTTATGCAGTATTCCCGCTGCTCGTGTCTTTAGAGAAGAAGATCTGTGTGGTCCAAAAGAGCAGAAATTACAAAGAGGCAAATTGCTTGTGTGTATAGTGCATTGGCTACCCCTCGGACAAGCTGTGTCTCTTAAAGAGAAAGTAGGCTGCTTGTTATTTTAAGAGAGAAGACTGTAGGATCTGAAATCTGTTCTCTTTGGCCAAAGGCCAATCAGTCTGGACAGTCTTCAAACACAATTTCTCTGCAGCTGAGCCACACTCTGCGAATTGTTGCTTCTTGAGGAACAGCTGATGCAACGCCCCCTCCAGCCTCTCTGAGCCAGGAAAGATCAGAAATGGAATCTGTAATTGGCTGGAAGTGCCTCCCCCACATCACTCTGTAACCTCAGCCTGGTTCTAGATTTGTCCATGGAGGAACAGCCTGCCCGCCCTGAGAGTAAAGTAGACTCACAACAGTTACTTCTTAACAAAGATTGGGAGAGTGCAGCTTGCCCTGAATAGATGCCAGATGTTCTGGAGGAAGCAATGCTATAATGTTTTATATATATATATATATAACAGGTGACATTTTGCTGGGGTGGTGGGGAGAAGAATAATCTGGTAATAGTTTGATTGCTCAGGAGAAATAAATTATAGGAAATAAATTATAGGTTCCTCCTCCTTTACATGAAGGTTGACCAATTGGTAGAAGACCTAGAATTCTAATTGGGAGGTGGAATTCTACTATCATATGGCTTGAATTTATGGAAGAACAAGCTGGAGCTGCAACAGAATGTGGCTTTCTGGAATAATTTTATGATTGTTCAAACCCCCCCCCCCAAGAGTCACTGGCTTGAGATGGGTGGCTATGCTTATTGATTGATTGAAAAAATAAGTAAATAAATTCCTGACTGCAGTCAGCCAGCTAAGACTTCTTACCAGATGAGCCATTCCATTCCTCCTTTCTTCTGCCAATCAGCCATTATTCCTATCCACCGAGTATATTCAGTCCTCATGAAGATATGTGGAAATGGAGATTTTCTGTTGCTATTGGACATGGAGTGCTTCCACAAATGTCAGAATCCTCTCCACCTTTCTGAAATGTCTCTTCTGGTCATGGGTGATGCTACTTTGGCTGCATATTTATCCACACTCCTCGGTAATTATCAGAAGAACTGTAGATGAATTTTTCTTACATTGCCCAACTCAAAATAGAAGGACACTTTTCTTTTTTGAGAAAGGAAGCCATTAAAATAAGATTGACATGATTGAACATGCATATTTTGATCAGAAGAATCTTTAGTACCAGCCTATGTCTTGAAGGTACGCATTCTACGTTCTTTAGCTGTTTTTGTATTTTTGTTCCAAACTTCATGGGCTATAAGCTGTTTGTGTTTCCTGGATCTGGGGCATGCTGCCACTGGCATGAATATTTCTTCCAAGAGTCTTAGTAGCTGATCATCTAACTAGTTGTAATCTACAGGCAAGCAGATTTTTATAGTCCAGAACCAGTAAAAGTACCTTGTGACTCTCCTACTCTCCAAGAATGTGGAGCATGACAAGGTGATACCCACATTCTCCGTGAAGAAATTCATACTGATTAGAGCCACAGTGGAGATCGTGTGATGAGAGCAACAGTGAATGAGGTATGGTCAGGAAACAAAGACAAAAGTCGACCTTCCCCTAAAGGAGAGTTACACTGTCTTCCTGCCAAGATAAATTTTCTGAGAAAGCAGCTTACTTTCTTTGTTTCAATAAGAGGAGGGAATATTCTGGTGTCATTCCCATGGCAACTGTGACCTATGTTCCAATCCCATCACTTAACCTGAGGCCAACGTCTCCCAGTGTGTTTGGCTACAATGCATATTGCTCTAACTTGTTTGGGCTAATGGTGGTTGTAGTCCAACATATTTGTGGGTGAGTGATCAGGGAAGGGTGGACAACATCTATTTACAGCTCTGTGTGTGTGTTGTTGCTTTCTGCATGACAAAAAGCAGTGTCTATTCATCGGTCCATGTCCTGGATAGTCTTCCATGCATTTAAGCTTGGCTGGAGAAAGGAAACATTGAGATAGTTTGTCACTGAAACTTGGCATTTAGGCCAAAGACATTTTCCAGGCAAAGCCATTGTTTAAAGATTCATAGTGTTGCTTGTTTTGTGAAGACATGATGTTTCTTTGGCTGTGGTGGGGACTATGTTTGTAGTTATCTTTGTTTGGTGTTTGCGTCATCCCTGCATTCCACTTCGTTTTGTTGTCCTTGTCAATACAGACCACTTGTGTCCTGAAACAGTTCTGGCTAAAACTATGTCTTGCTTTCTCTCTACAGGAATCCTTTTGCCAACGTCCAGCTCAAACCAACGGTGACAAATGATCGTTCAGCTCCTCTCATCAGCTGATCCAGAAATGTTGGGTTATGGCGGGTACCTTGCACCTTTTGATTTCACCTTTCACCTGTGTTATATTTCTGTGAGGTCCTTGTACAGTTTACATGTCTTTCCCTCCAACTCTGTTTTTGGTAGTTAAATGGCATTTAAGTGGCATGCTGGTGTGCTTTTTCCTTTTGCTCATTAGAAATAGAAGAGAAACTTGACCCTTGGAGAAAGATGAGTTTTGAAAGGGATGCTACGCTGCTATTTTGGGTGGAGACCTAGATAGACCAGAAAGCAGGCCCTGGCTTCTTTGCTTTTGCAGCTATATGCAACATTCATAAACGTTTTTAAGAATAGCCACGGGGATAGAGGAACCTTGCAGTTTTGCAGTGTCCTATGTTTGTCAGTTAAAATTTCTCCTGGGAATCCTTTTTCATCTTTTATCAAAACCTATGGATTTGAACAGGACTTCAGAGCTGTCAAGGGAAGCTTTGGGGCTACCTAAGGCCGTCAGATGAAATGCACAACCCAGGTCCTGCTCACTCAACACTTGGAACTGACACGGACTTGAATCTTCCGAAGTGCTTCCTGGTAGCTCCCTCCTTACCTTGCATTGGACTTTTGCTGGATAAAAGTAAAAGTTTTACTGAATCAATGTTTAGAAGAGCTGGGCTCCTCAAAGCAATTGTCTCAATTTGACACTTTAATTTTTATTAATGGTCTTTTCTCTCCTAATGGTCCTACATCTATCCTGCTTGTCTGTGATGATCCTTAAGCGGCAAGGCCCATTGATGGATAAGTTATTGTGCATACCTTTTCCAGCATATTAGGATGCTTGGGGAATGTTATGCAGGAAAGGAATAATTTCTGTGTGCAACTAGCACCATCTGTTGCTTGATCATTTGTTTCATTTCTCTGTAGCTTTAAATAGACCAAGGAGGGACCATTAAAAAGCTAGTTTAATCCTACAGTGCCCAAACTCCCCTTGCTGTGTCTTCTTACTGACACACCTTGACTGGTGCAGGTGTGTCTTCTGCTGCCAAAATAAATTAGTTTAGACAGTTTGACCCCTGCCTTGGTATTGGGTCCATGCTGTTTGAAAAGGTCCTTTGTTCTGTGACTAAGCCAATACTGTATTCCTGGTTTGTTTTTGATTTGTTTTTGTTTTGTTTTTTAAGTTGCACTTGCCTTCTAAAGTAGATGTTAATTCAGTCACAAATAAGCTTTTTTTCTTACGTTCTGTCCTCTTGGCTCTCAAAGTCTGGTAAGATGTAACAAAGACCATTCAGCTCACTCCTTGTATTTATGTAACCCAAGATTAGTGAGTAGTTCTAGGAAACAATAGTTATCAAAATGGAACTGGACTTACCCACTGTTTAGAGTGCTCTTATTGTTTGAATTCCAGTTATAGCGCCAGAGTCTGGTGATAATGAGCAATACAAACCCAATTCCTAAAATACATTTGACTTCAAATATGGAGTGATAAGAGGCAAATTAGCAGTCAATTTTTAAGAGCTGTGTTCAGTTTCTATGCCATTTACCCATTCTTCCTTTTAAATTCTTATTGAATAAACCCTAATGAATTATGCTGGATGCAAACTTCTGCCTTATTCTACGTAATAGTAGCCCCCAGCTGACTGTACAAAATCTATATAGAGCTGCTGCTTTTTCTTCCCAGAAAGAAATGATAATAATGGTATTTTTTTCCTCTAAAAGTGGCAAAGCTTTTGGTGTGAACTTTGGCCAAATATTAAACAGCCTCCCTCATCTGATCCTTTGTACAACCTGAAGTCATTTGCAGCTGCTTTGTTTTTTTCCAGTGGCTTTAAAAAGCAATCACAGCTGCCTTGAATATAAATTTACCAATTTTATCATTAAAAAAATTCAAGTTCAAATGTGATCATAGTTTCTGTGCTCTCTGTTCTCTGTTTCTGAAAAAACATCGACTGGTTTCTGTGATACACTCAGCCCAGAATTGTATTGTCTGACTTAATGTGTTGAGTGATCCCAATCATTGTGGTTTATTCAATAAATCAAAGCTAAACTGTGCCTTAGCATGCTATGTAGATCCTGTTTAAGTCTCCCATGCAAACTTGGAGACTTTCTGTTAGTGAGCATTTCCATCACGACTTGTACATTTCCCTGTGGCTTATGATGCACAGATATAAATATCTCAAAATCTATATTTTTATATAAAGAAATTTAGCTAAAAACCAGTTACAGAAAATCTCTAACTCTGATAGTTCAGATAAGGTCGCAATCCTAAGGAAAATTATTTAAAAAATGAAGCTCACTGGCCTTGTTTTTGATCACATGTGCTACAATTGCCCTTTTTTTATTATTGCATCTTTCTTCTGTTACAGTTCTTTCTTGAAAATCATTTGTCCAGTTGTTGAATCATTACTTTATGGTCTCTGTTCACATAAATATAATGAAGATTCTCAGCCACACTGTACTGCTTTGAAAAATTGCTGTGTGTATGTGTTGTGTATGCATTTTTAAAAAGTCAAACTTTGCCAAATTATTTTTTTCTTTAAGGAGGAAGATTGATTTTTAGCTCCTTTCTTTGCTCTTCTCTCAGACCAGTTCCTTTTTTTTTTAAATTAGATTTATATGCCACCCTTCTCCGAAGACTCAGGGCGGCTTACAATGCGTTAAGCAATAGCCTTCATACTTTTGTATATTTATACGAAGTCAGCTTATTGCCCCCACAAACTGGGTCCTCAATTTACCTACCTTAGAAAGGATGGAAGGCTGAGTCAACCTTGAGCCTGGTGAGACCCGAACTGGTGCAATTGCAGACAGCTGGATGTTAATAACAGGCTTTAGTCTGCTTATTAGTCTGTTGAGCTATCTAAGGCTCTGGATATAAAGATTTCCAAACAAACATTGGCTCTTGCAAGATGGACTATCCAGTAGAATCAGAAAGTAGAACGGGCTAGATGAGGCTCAGATTACCTCGGGTTTTTTTTAGGTGCCCAGTGCTATGAACGTGGGACAGTTTGTGGGAACAGGAGATGCCAGAAAATGGAGCCTAATATTGCCTTTCTTCTTTCATTCAAAGGTAGGATGAAGACTTGCAATAGCAAATGAGGGAGAGGGTCCATCTGCAAATGTTTTTCGAGGGAGGGTTGATCGTAGTCACTTTTAAAATTCATGATTTTTGATACCCTTCTCTCCACCCTAATTGGTATATCTTCCTATTTGAACTATTTAAATAATTTTTCTTAAACAGGTCCAGGAGCATGAAATAAATGGGAAATTGTTACTGTACTATTTGTAAGAGTTGGCAAAGCAGTAACATAGCTAAGGATGCATCTGAGCAATTCAACCAAATTATGTGGCTGAGAGTTTTGGAAATTGTAATTCTAGTGCTTGAGGGAAGCAGCAGGTTGGGAAAGCTGCTTTAGATATGTTACTTGATCAGTTTATGCTCTTCAAGAGTCTCTTTTGTTAGGACTTGATGATTAAAAGAGGTTTCTCCTGGGCAGTGGTGATCTTATGGTGTGTTTGTGCTGCCTATACTTAATTTGTTGGTTAACTAATTTTCCCAGATGAACAATGTTATAAGACCCTCTTACCTTCATGTTGATCATGTGAAATTAAGGTTTGAAACAATCCATGCCTAACTCTTAATTTCTAATGCAGTGTGATAAAGGTATGGTGTACACCTTCCATTAAAATTGGGGTTGGGTGGCTTATCAATTCAAATAAAGAAATAAAAAAAAATTAAGTGGAACAAGTTGGTATATGTGATGGATCTTGGGAATAAGCAGACATAATTTATAGTCACAGGCACAACCTATTCCATGATATGGAAATGTATCCTGTGACTTACCAATGTTTGTGCCACAAGAAAAGCAACAGTAGGCTAGCCAAGGTCTTGTTGGAATCAAGAGTACATACCTGGTCAGAACACAATTGGAAACTACCATGACTAGCATTGGGAGGCTGGCTCTTAGTAACAATGAAAGAATGGGCTAGTAGCCAGTGAATTACACACAACTAGGAATATTACCTTCTACTTTCTCCCCTTGTTGCCCTGCTAAATGTTTGGTATGCAGGCTAATGATAACTACAACAGTGGAGGTACATGCTAAGAACTGATGCTGTGGACCCTACTATTAAAAGTGCAAGGGTTCTTGGAACAGTTGCCAAGAGAGGCAACCTACCAGCTCAGGAATAGTTGTGATCACCTTTTCAAAGCCAAATCATCATATAGCTCTAATAGCTTATTCCTTTTGTGGATGGAGGTGCTTACAATGCTTTGGCCTCCTGCAGACAAATTAGCCTCCAAAAATACCATAGCGGTATCTTTGAGCATGTTGCATTTTTAATCATAATTCCAAAATTATAAAATACTGAACCTCTGATTGGTTAGTTACCCATACAGTGGCATTAAAATCGGAAATGATTGGACATTTTAACAAGAGTTGGCTCTTGACATCAAAGGAAATTGTGGTAAGAAACTACAGTAGATAAATGAAGTTTTTTTCTATTACGCCACATCAAGGGGAGTGTTAAAAGAACTTCCAGACCAAGCTCCAAATAATACTAGAGCCCAAGTCTCAGTGCCCAATTTACATAGCTGCAGGAAAGAATAACAATTTACTATTTCTTAGTTGGAAGTGATAAAAGTTTCAAATAATAAATCCTGCCCCATCTTTTTAAAAAATCCTTGTATAATTCTCATCCAGTGGCTGTAATCCATGCTTTATTCCTACCCAGTTAAGAAATAGAGCTAGCCTTAGATTACCAAATTTAATCAGTTTTGGTTGAACTTGGTTTAAGCCTACTAAATATTTCTGAAGACATGCCTCCGTGAATTGCCTCCGGAGAGACGGATGATCCCTGATCTACGCATCTTTCGCCATGCCCTCAAGACACTATTTTTCCAACAAGATGGGCTGGCCTAAACATGAATTTTAATTGGGGTTTACTTTTAACTATTAGGGCCAAATTGTTTAATATGTTTTTAAACTGCTTTTAAATTTTGTATTTGGGTTTGTTTTACTGTTGGCTGTGCACCTCCCTGAGTCCTCTGGGAGAAGGGCGGTATAATAAATAAATAAATAAATTCTTGAAAATAGCTACAGTTTTTCCCCACTCAACATTCTCACCTCTTAGGGCATTGGGCATCAACTGGAGAAGAAAAATAACTTGTTTCTAATTCTGTCACCCAAGGAATAAGCTATTAGAGTAATGTTGCGATTTGGCTTTGAAAAAGTGATCACAACTATTCCTGAACCGGTGTGTTGCCCCTCTTGGCAGCTGAGGCATACAGCCTTTGTCAAGAAAGGGTCAGTCATTTTATATGCAAACCATTACTGCACTGCATGGTTTGATGTATTCACTGTCTCTCAGGACTTCTGGGTGAATCAGTACCTTCCATAATTTCATTATTTCCTGCTGTCTTCAAAACACAGATGGAGGAGGAGAACAAGCAAAAGTTATGTTATTTTAAAAATGTTTTATTTTTAATAGTTATTGGACCAATGGTATTTGACACACATGCTGGGAGCTGTATGGAACTCAGCACTGATAAAAAATACAGCAATTATGACCCGTATCAATAAAATACACTGTAAATAGCCCACCCCTCTCTATTTCTCTCTGTTTCAAAGAAGATCATTAACCCAAAACATAGCTCTTGTTCTGACCTCATGCAGTCTCTCAGGGGTTGACAGCTGTCTGTTACTATAGACCATATACCTATAGGGGCAGCCTTTTCAAAGGTAACTAGATAAGGAAATTAAGGAAATGAAACTTAAAAGAGCAAACTGGGCTGTAACTACTTACCATTTCGTGTACCTGCTCTTTTGTCATGGTTCTGTCTTTGCCTTAGAAAATGGAATATGGCAGTGGCAAGCTAGAATCACACTGTGTAGCTGACAGATTTGCATTTCATTTAATGTGGAAGAATGAGAACACACAACACACACACACACACACACACACACTCCACACACAAAACCCCTCCAGGTGCATGGGTACAGCTCTCAACTATCTAAAGCCAGCACCATCATTTCTGCACGTACCAATGTGGACCAATACCGCCTGACAGTTGCTGAAAATCCAGACAGATGCAGGATATCTACTCAGAATATTTTTGGAGGATGTGAGACCCAATGAGATTGAGAGGTGCTAAGAATCTGGAAATACTCAACAGTGGCCTGCCTTTTCTTGGTAAAATTCTCCTTTTGCTTTGCCGCAAATGTCTACTACAAGGAGGAGATCTACCCATGGCTTCTCAAATTCTTCTCAATTCTCATTCCCAAATATCTCCCCATGGTAAAATAAGGAATAATAGTACCCCTGCCATTAAATTTGTTTTTTCCTCAAGAGGCTTCTCGTTCCTAAATCAAAACAAATCTTGGAGGATAGTTTCTTTTAATTTTTTCCAATGAATGTTGGATTTGGATTAAACCTGCCCAACAAGTAAATGACTGTACAGCTATATTAGCAGGGGTTCGTTCTACTTACCTTTACTACCGGTTTGCAACAGGAGCACAAGCATGCGCACGCTTCACTCGCACTTCTGCGCATACGCAGATCGTCAGTTATGACATGTGGGTGGGTGGGCAGAGTTACCAGTTCTAAAGATCCGGGAGCAACCCACCACTGCTCTGTAGCCAACATTATTTGATTTTTTAAATCACTTTTCCAAACTTTTGCTTTATGGTTAATAATGCAGTAATGGACAGCAACCTTCAATTTAAGGAGGGTTTTTTAAAAAGCCTTGCCTGCTTGGACTCTAGGCACTTGCACACACCTGTTTAGAAGAGTCTCTTGTAGTAAAAGTCTGTTTTGTGGCAAGTTAATATATGTCGCAAAAAGGGAGGACTGTCTCTTGAGCTTTGAGGTTTAAGAGCTATGCCCCATTTGCTTTTGACTCTTTTCTTAAAGGCATCTTATGCTCTAGTCTCTTGTTCATCACAGTAGCAGAATACAGAATAGAAAATAAGAGCTGGAAGGGACCTTGGAGGTCTTCTAGTCCAACCACTTGCTCAAGCAGGAGACCCTATGCCATTCCAGACAAATGGCTACCCAGTCTCTTCTTAAAAATCTCCCATGATGGAGCATCCACAACTTTTGGAAATAAGCTGTTCCACTAGTTAATTGTTCTCAGACCACAGGGTATTTTGCACTCTTTGAAATAAATCTAAGTCTTGTACTTGTGTGAATCCTGCAACTTGCATACCTGTACTTTGCAAAATTCACTTTTTATGTAGTATAGAAAGTAAGATTGGTGTGTGGGCTTCAGATTTTTTTTCCCAGGCCCCACCACACATGTATGGATCTAGTTTTTTAGTTGAAAAAGATCAACATTGTCCAAATGACAGCCCCCTGCCATACAGTACAGTGTGGCAATTCTCCCTCTCTTGAGTTCAGAAATGGATGTTAAAACTCTAGATCAGATTTCTCCTCCTGCCTCTCTCTGTCTTTGGAGTTGGCTTTTTCAGACACTGGAATGCTTCAAAAACAATCCCAGTCCTTCCTTCCTTTCCATCACGCTCATGAATTGGGAGGAGATTCCCTTGTTATCCACATTATTCTGAAGCTGACATGTACACTTTTTTTGTGTGTGTGCTCCAGGCATTGTATGACATGCTGAGAGCTATTTTCTAAAACTGAGTGGGACTAGGAACCAAAGGGGTCCAGGTTGGGAGGTTGGATCCATTTGCTCTGATGGAGCTTAGAAGGCTTGGGAGCTGGGTGGGATTGTCTGAAGCTCGCAGGATGGACTTTTTCATATTTATTTTAAAGAGGGTGGGTGTATATATTTACCCAACAAATACTGTAACGTAATTAGATCATTTTGGGTCACTCCAGTAGAGATAATGGATATTGGCCATGAGCATCCTAACCCACTTACCCTCCCAAGCTATCTTGGCTGTTATGTAGCACAGCCTTGTTTGCCATCCACAAATTATTCCAGTTCAGCATTAATTAATGGCGCTGCAGAAGGAAAAACCAAGGCTAAGAAATAATAGGCTGAGCATGCCAAAAGGGGAAACAACAAATCCCAGAACAATGAGGATTAATGAGTCTTTTGCATTCCTCAGAGTATCAGAGAAGCCTAAACCATACATGCCCTGTAAATATCTGCTTGATTTGAATATAATACAAACTGATTGTAAAGGTGTGTTAATTGGCATGTTCAGAACGTGCCGGTTATTTCAAGGCAAAAATAGCCACTGGAAATCTTAAACAAACAAAAACTGCAAAACTGCTCTGTCTTCAGTTTTATCAGGCATTGTGGAAGTATATTTAGGCTTATTCTTGCACCTACAAGATAGCTTTTGATGTCCAAATGCAAAGGAAAGTTGGAATGACAGTATCTGTAAAGCCCTAGGATTCCCTCCTCTCTGGGGGGCAGAGGCATTTTCACCAGCTACATCAGTCCAGACGGATATCAGTTACATTCCCCAAACGCAGAACAGAGTTCTGCATTTGGCAATAACATTCTACTGGTTCGCCAGGTGTGTAAGATGAACTGGTGGGAAGTATGCAGAATTATGAGAACGATGTTCCCAAATGCACAGGGTACCATCAGACTGGACGCTTCTGGTACTAACTACAATTATTGCTACAAGCAAAAGTATTTTGGGTAAGATCTCTTTTTAGATGCTCATCTCAATGGATGGAAAGCTGCACATTGTAGTCCAGTGTTTCTCAACCTTAGCAACTTTAAAATGTGTGGACTTCAACTCCTCAAAATCCCCAGCCAGTATTGTTGGCTGGGGAATTTGGGAAGTTAAACTCCACACATTTTAAAGTTGCTAAGGTTGGGAAACATTACTGTGTAAATAAAGGATATGACTAGATCAGACGTTTTTCTCTGACCACAGACTCAATCTGAAGGAAGGAGAGTTTTAGCTGGGTTTGAATTCAGGTAGAGCTCGCAACTTGATCCATTCCAAACAGAAGATCAGCTTTGTAAAAAAACCAAAAAAAACCCTGCCAGTTTGAAGTTTCTGATGCATTGTAGAAGGGAGAAAATCTAAACCACCCTTTGACTGGTATCCTCTTTGATCAGCCTGTGCACATTCTGCAATATTTCACATACACAAGGAAGGACATAGACATAAAGCTATATGGACAGGAGAACAAAAATGCAGCCTCCCCCTTTAGACTTTTTAAAGTTGGGGGTAAAGTGCTTTTTATTTCAAGTTATTGCTAAAATGTTTATTCGTTTTCAGGGAAAGTGCATTTTAGTGCAATTTTTCATCTATCCATCTATGAGAGTGAATTGCATGGTGCCCAACAGATTAGTGCAGCAGACAGCACATGTCAAAGCCGTTAAAAAGTTGAAGCTCACTTACACTTGTGGTGTTTATAAATAGAAATGGAAGAAACTGGAAAAAAGAGCCGAGGTGAGTGAGTTGTGACAGCATCATAGAGATGCTCCGTATAAAATGAGCAAGCAAAGATTCCTCCTATGGGTGGATCCAGCCTTTATTCCCCTGCCTATTAAATTCCCAACTCTTCTTATTCCAGGTGCCGAAAACAGATCTGAGAATGCAAAGAAAGGAAGAAATCAATTATAATAATCTCTCCATTTTTTTAATTTGTGGGAGCTTGGGAAAGGGACTTCCAATGGGGCAAATCCCATTGGAAACGCAGCTGACTGCATTTTAAACAAGTTACAGTACTATAGAGGGCAATATAAAAGCTCAGGTAAGGATGGGTAATTTGCAATCTTTTAGGTGCAGTTTGGGATTTATTACAAGCCTGGTATTCCAAAATACTTGTGGATTTTTCTAAACTAACCGGGGAGGGAAATGGAACTCTGGGTATATTGCAGAAAATCAAGAATTTCATTCATTGTTTAATCTTTGTCTAGTTAAGAATTTCAGTGGCTACATTATTTCTGACCAAGATATTTACCTCCACCACCACCCCATAAAAGTGGTTGGTAGTTAGCTTTATGTTTGAAGAATTAACTTGGGCTCCAATACATTCTTATTCATTAGTCAATTTCATTACCAAGAGGTCAAGACCCTGTCTGTTCCTCATTCAGCCTGTCCTAACTAACCCAGGCTCCAGCCTTTGAATGCTCAAGAGAATTATATACCACCATTCTGGTTTGCAGAAAAAGATGGAGAGTGGATGGGAAATGTAGACCACCAGATTCCATTTCCAGATTATGCCAATGACCTTGGCACCCAATGAGGAGGAAAGGGAGAGTTCCACTAAACCTGTGTCATGGCATACATCTCAGCTGTTCCCAAACTGATTTGTGATAGTGAAGTATTTTGAAAGTGCATTCAGCCAGAGGCCAATAAATGACACCTTCTCTAGAAAACATCTATAGTTCACACACATTTCTTTCCAAAGCCATTGGTCAGAAGGACTTGCTTGGATTGAAATTTTGGAATGGGCACAGTTCAGCCTATCTCTCTTTTGATGTTAGTGGGCAAAATGCAGACAGCAAAGTATACAAAGGTTCCCTTCAGGACTCCCTGGCTTCTGGGTTCAGTAGCTGATGGTGTAGGTCAACATGGCTCCGGGGTTGCCTCCTCAAGTTGGCATCAAAATTAAACCAGCTCTTAAACAAAAAAAAGGGGGGGGGACCAATAAGGAAAGGAATGCTGTCTCTAAATCCAGCTCCATACTGGAGCCTGGCACTTGTTTTCCCAGGGACTCTGGTTCAAAAGAAGCAAGTAAGAGTGCCCTAAACCCACAAGCAGGCTGTTGTGTTCTGATCATGCTAAGGAAATATATGGTAGTCCAAGGAAGGACAAGTATTATTCAGTTGGGTTCACCATTCAGCAGCAGGAGAAATGAGGCAGTGGGGCATCTGTGTTGCCCATGGTGAGCTTCAGAAGAAGTGGAGGAAAAGGCATATAGGTCTCCACCATCCAAAGGAGGCCGTGAACAGATCCTGGTGACCTTTCACATCCAACACCTCTTTGAACAAAGAAAACGGAACTCACAAAAGGGTCTTAGCAAGAAATGTCGGACATAGAAAGCATTCGGACTCTGGGGGAAGAAAACATAACTGGCTGAAAACATGCAGCATCTTAAAGATGTCTTGCTCCACTAAGTTTACACTTAGAACTGCACCTTACGAAACACTTCTCCAGCTGGCTGGAACTGATGTGGGTAGTGGTGGCAGGAGAAAGTAAGCCAAAACAATCTGGCTGTCACTATCACCTAAATGCTGCCTAATAGAGGGATGATGAATCATTGCCTTGCACGTGGCTATGTCTATGTAAACTATGAAAATGAAAGCTGTGCTCATGAACCAGGATCGGGCATCAGTACCAGTGCCAAGCTTGCCACCTGTACTCACAACATTCTCCAAACTGGAAGCACAATGAAGCACAACACACAAACATTTGCAGCTCTGTAGGGTCTCCTATGTGTTTCCTCTGACTCTGTGAGGAAATGGCCCAGTAGCTACCAGCTGCCTTTTGCTCTTGTCTGTTTACCCCCCGCCCCCCATTTCCAATTCCAATGATTGGTCTATAGTCCCCATGAGCCACAACTCCTAAGTGCAACATGCCTCTGACTCGTTTTCCATTTTACCCCCCAGTCCAAATTGCACAATTATCCTAAACCTTGAACTAATCAAAATCTAACAAACAAAATAATCCCAAAACTATTACTTTCCTTCTCCCCCAGTTGTCCCCCCCACCCTTGCCCAAGATGCCTTGATAAAAGTTAACTCTTTACATCTCTTTGGCAACAATAACTTAAATCTGCCACTCTGTTAGGGCAGGTGATACAGTAATGGGTAAACTTTGTACAAAAATAGTTTCAATGGCAGTTTGATCTGCTTTTGCTATGCATCTGCCAGGCCTTTCTTCCTGCAGCTGAAGGGTAACAAAGGAAGTTTGGAAAAAAACCCACCCCTAAGACTTGGTATTCCTCTGACATTCCCAGCAGGTCACATCATGGCTCTCTGGGAGGCACTCCCCGAATAATGCTGTAGTAGAGAAAGGATGAAGACAGCAGAAAATGGAAAGATAGCATTTGGTAGGTCTCAGCACCACAGTCTCTCCCAGCCAGCGAAACATTTAAATAGGTTTGTTTTTTTAAATTCCTGAACTCCCATTCCACCTCCTGGGATTCAGGCTACTCTCTCAAAGCTGAGGAGGAGAAACGGGAAGTGCTGGAGGCCATCCAGACACCACTTCCGGACTGCTCATATTGATCCTGCTCATAAACAGAAGGCAAAGTCTCCAGTAGAGCTGAGTACCTGGGACCAGACCGTGATTCTCAAAAGGTGGGTGGGGACAATTTTGAGTTCTGCAACCATGATGCAGCTGAGTGACAGGGTCAGTGAAAAACATAAGCAAAAAAAGGGGGGAAATGGCTGCTGAGACCAGGAGTCTTCCCTGCTCAAAACATTAAATGTGACCTTCACTTCAGCTGGCTCCCCTACCTGTTTCAGGTGTTTGGCCTACACTTGTCTCTGGCTCTTCCGGTAACTGATTGTGTCTGCTGGACCATCAACTCCACCTGATATTTGGACACAGCACACTGAAGAAAGGGACAAAGAGAGCTTGCCCCCTGTGGCAAGACACAAGTACCAGTGCTTGAGGATCCACCTGAAGCATGTTGGAATGGTACAAGCGCAAGGCTACGTGCTCTCTCAATATCCCCTATGGGGTGTGGAAAGAAGACACGATAAGCTCACAGAACAGGCAGGGGGAGGATGTCTCAGGGCAGTGCCCCAACTGGGGAAGTCGGTGTGGGTCAAAACATCAAGAGGCATGAGCTAGGAATATTACAGTGGCTTATGTGGCAATGTTAGCAAAGTCACAGATCTACCCTTTAAATGCTATAGGTTCTATATGTCTATATGTGTCTATTTGTACACAAACACTTTCTCAGGTGTGTGTGCATGCGTGCACACACACACAGACACACACACTCATGTTTGCACAACCATTGCAAACCACCTCATGGTAAGGTGACTCCAGTCCAGTGGCAGTCAAAATCTGTCCAATAAAATCTGAACGAGGCCCTGCAGAGTTCTGCTCCAGCCAGCTCCTGGGCCTCATCCGTGCTCATGTCCCCTGGTGCAGAAACTGTGCCATGGGGGCAAAGTAGGAAGTCCAAAAGGGAGAGACAGCCAAGTTCACTCTCTGTTGCCATTTTCACAGTTGCCTAGAAAAGGGAAGAAGCTGTTAGGAATTGCAATCACACAACTAGAGGCCTCAGAGGCCCTTTTCTTAGCTTCCCCAACACATCTGATCTCCTCCAGATGCCTCAGGTCTGCAAGTCACAGTTTGAATTCAGTTCATGACATATGGACAGACGCTTAATAGTATGTCTGTAAAAGGGATTCACAACTTCCCTTTTGGTCAGATATGTTTTAAGATCTGAGGAAAAGTTTCTTTCCCAGTTTCCATGGGCAAGTCATCTACCTTCCAAGGATTTGGGCCAGCCTGGCTTCTATCTGAATGAGAAATATTAAGTTTTTTAAATTCAATTTTTATCCTGCCTTTATTATTTTACAGGTAACTCAAGACAGTTAACATATAGTACCTAATACTCTTTTCTCCTATTTCCTCACAACAATCATCCTGTGAGGTGGGTTGGGCTGAGAAAGAGGGACTGGCCCAAAGTCACTCAACTGGCTTTCATGTTTACGGTGGGACTAGAACTCAGGTTTCCTGATTTCTAAGGCAGCATTTAACCACGACATCAAACTGTAGAAAGAGAAACATTGGAAGTATGGAAGAAGGATCCTAAACCTCCTACTGTCATGTGAATGAATGACTCTGATTTTATGAAAAGGTAAATCTCTCTACTCCTGCTAAAAAAGACCATCATAAATCAAGTTCTCTTGAGTCAAGCTTGACTCCTGGTGTGGTTTAAATATTTACATTGTTTTCTCAGCAACGGTATGGAAGAGGTTTGCCAATGCCATCTTCTACATTGCTGTTCCTTTCCTTTAATCTAATGCCACAAATATTGCAATGATATCTTAAATTGGGAAAACTGAAATAATTTCATATTAATGTGGCCTCAGTAAAATAAATCCTTTAAGTGTGATTCAACCAACGATTAGAAGAGGCCCCTGCCTGGGGCAGGATTCAATGCAATGGATAAAAGTAACCAATTCAGAACAGTTCATGTCCAATCCAGAATTTCAATATTATTTTTAATTTCCTGGCTTTAATCATGAGACCTCCACAATCAGATCATATGAACTCCACAATGCTTGCCCCAAAAACAAGAAACTTCTGGATATTTGGGAAGCTTTCCATTCCTTAGGAACGTCACTTTCTTCTGCAGTTTTGGAAATGTCAGGACAGACCTTACCTCCTACAGGCTGAACATCTGAATCAGTGACGTGTGTGATGGAGAACCGTGATACTGCAGCAGGTGAGACTGTGAAGCGTGAAAACTGGATGGGCAGCACTTGCTTCTGGGCAGATACTGGTGTGGGTGACAGTCTGGGGAGACTGTCCTCAGGTGCCTCTGAGGTCAATGAGGACAGGACAGGTGATTTCACAGGTATGAGAGAAAAGTCATCATCCCATCCAAAGCCACCACCTGAAATGGAAAGGATAAGTATAGGAAAGATGAAGAGGCTGACATCAAGGCTACTCCCTTTGTCCACTCTCTACAACAAACTTTCCCAAAGTCCAACAGGATTTCCTCTACCAGACTGCGATGTGACACCTTCCAGGCATGTTGGATTTTGGCCAGGCTCCCTAGAAGTTTAAACACAACCCATTTGTAGGGCTTGAGGCTGAAAAAGAAATAATCGCTCTGCAATATATAGCAATAGCACTTAGCAATATGACTTAGACTTATATACCGCTTTACAGCCCTCTCTAAGCGGTTTACAGAGTCAGCATATTGCCCCCAACAACCTGGGTCCTCATTTTACCGACCTCGGAAGGATGGAAGGCTGAGCCTGGTGGGATCTGAACTGCCAAATTGCAGGCAGCTGGCAATCAGCAGAAGTAGCCTGCAGTACTGTACTCTAACCACTGCGCCAGTGAAGTTAAAGTGCAGTAATATAGGTAATCCTTGACTTACAATCATTTGTTTAGTGACCATTCGAAGTTACAATGGCATTGAAAAAAGTGACTTATGACCATTTTTCACGCTTACGACCTCCGCAGCATCCACATGGTCATGTGTTCAAAATTCAGATGCTTGGCAACTGGTTGATATTTATGATGGTTGCAGTGTCCCAAGATCAGGTGATCACTTTTTGGAATCTTCTGACAAGCAAAGTCAATGGGGAAGCCAGATTCACTTAACAACTCTGTTACTAACTTAAAAACTGCACTGATTCACTTAACAACTGAGGCAAGAAAGGTAGTAAAAGGTAGTAAGGTAAAATTCAGCAACTGTCCGGCTTAACAATGGAAATTTTGGGCTCAATTGTGGTCATAAATTGAGGTTTACCTGTACCTTACTACAGCGTCATTCTCTATGATCTTATGATGGCCATTACAAACTGTTCAGTGAGCTGCTTTTAGCAACCAAATTTATAAGCTGGAAATTCTTACTCATAAATTAGTTTATAATAAGAGTAAACTAAAAATCATCTTGATCCCAAGACAAATATGGAATCTGAAATATAGCAGACACTGAGAGAGACCAGGTATACCACTGACCAGCAGTCACTATGCTGGCCTGCAATACTTTTATGAGTCCAAGACAGATGGAATTTTTGGAAATGGGACAAATTGTCTGAGTCTGCAGGATTCTTCTGGGAAAATATACATATGGAAGCAGCAACAAACTCCACATGCAGGACAATCCTTGACTTACGACCGTAATGGAGCCTGCCTATCATAATAGTGGTAAGTTGTGATGGTTGTAAAATAGGTCGGTCATGTGATTGACCTCATTTTATGACCTTTTATTGCAGCACATAAGTGGCCTCCATGGTCGTTAAGCAAACACTGCTGTTGTTAAGGAAACCAATGCCTTGCTATAGTACGATTTTGCCCCAAACTAGAAGTGACAGGTTTTGGCAATATCATCATAAAATGCAATCACATGACTGTGGGTGCTGCAAATAGCCGTAAATGTGGCCATGTTGCTAAGCGCCCAAAGTTTAGTCATGTGACTGCAGGGGAGGTGACCCTCAGCATTTTGAATCCATGTTGTAAGGGTAGGTCCATTGTAACTTTGGTTATAAACTGAGGACTATCTGTGTTCAGTTTTGATGTGAAACTCATTAGTTTAGTCGAAATAGATACATGCATTCTACTAATCCAAACAGATCAAATTCAGTTCTAATCTTAACTATCTATGGAAGATAAAGTTATTAATCCTGCAAAGAAAAAAAGGCAAAATGAGCTGAGTTCAAGAGGGTGTAAACATAGTGATGAGGGTATAATGTGATCTCATAGGCCTCAATTCCTCATTCGATCCATACTTTTATTCTCTTCAGAGGAGCTCCCTTCTGAGGTGCTGTTGGGTGTATTTATCTCATCTGCTAAGCCTGAGGAAGCTTTGCTCTCCACCTGCCCAGGTGGCGTTGGCGAAGCTTCTGTTACTCCTGGGAAAGGCTGCTCTGCAAGTTCCTTTGTGGGACTTTCCTGCATATAAAGCATGCAATGGATACAATTAGTTAACAACCTGAGGGAGGAAAAACTGTACTCTGCTATTATCCAGGACATCCTATGATATGGGTCTCCAACCTTGGCCACTTTAAGCCTGGAGGACTTCAACTCCCAGAATTCCCCAGCCAGCTTTGCTTTGCTGGCTGGGGAATTCTGGGAGTTGAAGTCCTCCAGGCTTAAAGTGGCCAAGGTTGGAGACCCCTGAGCTATGAAAAACCAAAAGTTACTTATTTAGTACCTGCAGCATCCAAGAAGCTGTAACCATAATAACCTCCTCCCTCTTTCATGGCTCATTTCTATGTTAATTAAAAATGTGAGGTCTAACTTTAAGATTTAGCTGGAGCACGTAGTTTGTTTTAGTGTTCATCCGGACTGTGTAGAACTACTTAATCCAGGTTGCAAAATTCCAGACAGCCATTGACAGCCAAGTGTTAGAGTTTTCTGTATCTCTACCATACAGTATGTTATCTTTTACTCAGAATAACCAAGCTTCATCTGAGTACCCTGTTTCCCCTCAAAATAAGACATCCCCTGATAATAAACCCAATCAGGCTTTTGAGCGCATGGCAATAAGGCCAAGCGCTTATTTCAGGGTTCAAAAAAAATGTAAGATTGGGTCTTATTTTCGGGGAAACACGGTAGATAGCAGCATATGCAGAGATACAGAAAACTCCATCACAGCCCAGTTCTGCTAGCCCTGTTTATAGTCATGCCCTCCCAACCTTTGCTCATCTAGGAAGACCTTAATCATGTTTGCATGGGTGATGAGATTTGCATTCCAATTCATTATGAAGGCGGGAGGTTAGAGGAGACTGGTTGGTATTGTTATGGCTAAGATTACAGAATATTACAACCAGAAGCCAGTAAAGCAATTAGTTGAAGTAGGTAGAATCATCAGATCTGCACTGCAAAGATCCAGTTGACTACAAAGAAATTTAGAAAGATCTGGATTTTGCAGACCAGATATGGTAGCCGTAAAGTATAAAGAACCTGGTGTCTTCTAGGTGCTTTGGATACCCATTAACCCTCCCCAGCTTTGCAATGGCAAAAAAGTATAATTTAAAAGCTCTAGGACAAGGGTGTCAAACTCAAGGCCCAGGGGCTGGATCTGGCCCATGGGCCCACCCTGAAAACAGCAAAGCACCAGCCACAGTGCCTCTGCCAGCGAAAACAGAGCTCAGGAGGGCTACATACGGCCTGCACGCGGCCTGTTTTTGGCTACAACAGTCTCCTGAAGCCCTCTGCCAACAAAAATGAAGCTCGGGGAGGCTGCACACGGCCTCCCGAAGCTCCATTTTCACTGGCAGAGGGCAGCCTTGATGAGTAACATCAAGCTAGCCATGCCCACCCTGACCACACACCCCTGCCCTCCGAGGTCAAACAAAACTCTGATGCAATCCTCAATGAAATCAAGTTCGACATCCCTGCTCTAGGAGGAATCAGGTTGCATATTTTGGCCTCGTGATTTGACTAGCACAGGATGCACTCTGTTCCCTGAGTCCTTTTCTAAGTTACTTTGTCTCTTCAACCCCTCCCCAACAAGTTACCTGGTCAAAGAGGTAGACAGTAACATCTTCGGTGAAGGAAACAGCTTTCTTCTTGCGTTCAAGGTCATCACAAAATGTCTCCACCACTAGGCTGGGCATCTTAAGTAGACTGCGCAGGTTACGGGCACTGTGGCTCTCAGCCACTACAATGGGCACAGCAGGTGATTCCTCCTCACTTTCCTCACTCTGGTCCTGAATGTTGTAGCACCGCAGCTCCTCATCTGACTCATCACTGTCCTCAGTGTCATCTTCTTCCTCTTCAGGATCAGTGGGGCTACATGAGAGCTGGGATGGTACTACTGACAGTTTGAGCGAGAGACCAAGGTTGCTCTGAAGTTCCTTGGGCGGGCCAGTTGCCTGTCTTTCCTCAGGTTGTTCGGTGTTCTTTGTCACATTCTCCTGTCCTGAATCCTTTACCTCATTTTCTTCACCGCCTAATGTGGGTTCCTCTAGATTGGTGACTACAGGAGACAAGACAAAAGATCTGGTGGTTGGGGCTGGTGTCTGGGATTGCACAACAATCCCATTATTCTTATCCTGAAATAGGTTTGAATCCAACTTATCAACAGTTACTTCATTCACCAACAGTTCCTGTGACAAGTCAATATTTCTGTCTTTCCCCGTGTCCTGGCCCTCTGTTCCTGGAGAGATGCAACCCACACAGTCTTCATGTGGACAAATGGGCTCAGGACCAGCTGGCAGAGGCTCGTCTGTCCTGCCAATTGGTTCAGAATTTTCCTTCAGTTCTTCAGTGTGTGACTGGGAGACTTCTGGTTCATGTTCCACAGAAGCATCACTGTCCTCTTCTCCATCCTCCCGAGTGCCACCTTCAGTATCATAGTCAGAGAAATATGCGGAGTCACGGTAAGGATTCTTCTCATTTAAGGCCTGCAGTTCACCAGTAAAAGAATCAGAAAGACTCTGCTCTTTGACTTGATCATCCTTATCATCTTCAGATGTTTCCAGCTTATCAGAACCTTCAGATTCGCGTGACTCATGAGGTTCCCTGAGGACAAATTCAGGTGACTCATAGTTCTCTGTATCATAGCCACTATCCAGAGCCTTAGGCTGGCTTGAGGATATATAAGCTATGGGACTGAAGGTGTCACAGGAGCTGGTGGTAGAGGGGATATCCAATGAATCTAGTGAATCTGGGGTCCCTACTTGCTTCTGTAAGGTTTTGAAAGTGGGGATTACATCTTGCTGCTCAAGACAGTCAACTGGGAAGTCAATAAAAACTCCAGATGTAAGATCAGTTGAGTCCTCATCACTGGCCTCATCCAAATCAGGGAAACTGGTACTGGAAACAGTCTTATCTGGTGTTCTATCTTGTTCACTATTGGTGTTCTTGCCACTTTCTATATTGATCTCCTGTGGCAACTTAGGTGAGCATCCAGTGGAGGTCTCTTCCATAGGGTCTTCTTCTATGTTTGACACCTCAGCTATTGATTCATCCAGCAGAGTTGGATCTATAGCCTCCATGCTACTGGCAGCTTCTTCCTTGGAAGATAAGGGTGATGGTGTTGACGACAGACCCATCAAAACATCTTCCTCCAATGGTGGAGTGGTGGCTTGTGGGCTGTCCACTCTTGATAGACAATGGCTGTCTATCAAGGGATCTGTAGAGCTTTCTATGCCAGGCAATATAGTAGCACTTTCAACTGAGACATTTTCCTCTGCAGGAAAATTGCTGTCTGGACATGGGGAGCCTATTTGGGATGATGATGTCATGTGTTCTCCACCTAACAGAGCTGCTCGCAGATCTTTGATCCCTAATGTTGGCTCATCCCGTGGTACTGTGCCCAATGGCTGTGCCATTAGCCCCTGGAAGGTGATCATATGCCGGTAGCACCAGCTATCTTTGGCAAGGGGTTCACATGATGGCAGTAGGTGATCGTTATCATTTTTGACTGAGGTGTCAGATGTCCAAGGCTTGCCTGAAGAGGGAGATTCATAGTTTTCATTTTTTTCACTCCTAGGACTATCACTCAAGAGCTCCTCCTCTGCCACTTCCAGAATAACTGAATCTGATAGAGCCTCTTTACAGGTGTAATTTACCGATGGTGACACACCAAGTGGATCAGCAAAAATGCTTTTCTGCAAAGCTAGACCAGGCCACTCAGAAGCACTGGGATCCTTGAGCAGGTATTCCTCAGCACTGTCCTTCAGGGAGTCCTCATAGTATGGGGCCTCTTTACTGTCTTGTTCTCCATAGGAGTAATAGTCAGAGGGTTCCCAGTGGCTTTCAGGGTGTGCTGATTGACCCAGGAGGGGTTCCATGGTGAGTGAGATGGTGGGACTATTGTTGGATTCATAGTGGTCCTCCTTGGTTTGCCAGCGTGAAGAATGGCTGAACTCAGGGCTGTAGGAACACACGGTATAATCAAGGTCATTCCCACTGCCTTCAGATGCCACCTCTTCAATGCGAATATAGTACTCACTGTTCAGAGAGGGACTATGGGCACTCAGCACAGGAACCACCCCTGGTGTGTGCAAACCAGGGCATCCCTGCATTTTACATTCATAACAAGAGGGGGACATCCCCAGGCTGAGGTGCCCACCTCCACTGCTGCTGCTCGCCGAATAGTAGAGCTCATGATAGCGTGCAGCCCCACCAGGGCTCATGGCTGAGGCTGGGAGATGTTCAGCTTTCCCTTGGTCCCACTTGTATTCAAAGTTGAGGCCATGGCTTGTCTCCATCACAGTGAGAACATCGTCACCATCGTTGGAGAAATGCTCTAGAAGAGGAAAGGAGGAAAGCTCCAAACCCATATGGTTAGAGCCAGAGCCTGAACCGCCGGTGCCTCCGGGTTTCATGGAATTCCAGCGCCTCTCAAACTCCTCCTCTGCTTCGGAAGCCCCCTTGGCACAGAGGTAGGAGAGCAAAAGATGCACCTCCTCTGCGGTGGGGCGCTGCTCTGGCTGAAGCCAGCAAAACTGCATAACCTCATACCTGTGAATAGCAAGAAGAGAGCAGCTGTGAGCTAAAGGTCCGTTGCTATCAGGAAAGTGGCTATTCTGCACCCCACAAAGAGCTTATCCTCCCCCATTAGTGCATAATTCATTCCATAATGTATCTGTTTGTATGGAGTTAGTCCTCTCTTCCAGGGGTGGGTTCTAAATTTTTTTACTACCGGTTCTGTGGGTGTGGCTTGCTTTGTGGGCGTGGCTTGATGTCATGTGACAATTATTTAAGATTTAGCAGAGGTACTGGTCTATCAGGCTTTTAACTGCTTGCAGTGCTGTACCGATCTACCCATTTATTTTTTGCAGGCACTGGTCTACCCATTTATTTTTGCAGGCACTGATCTACTCATGTATGTTTGCAGGCACTGGTCTACTCATTTGTTTTAACACTGATCAGCTGTAGGACGGCCCTTTGAAGCCCCACAGCAAGAATTTAAACAGTATTTTTCCCTCTAGGCATCAGCTGGGACTCAGGAGGCAGCAATAGATTGAAGGTGGGGCCAAATAAAAGATAAGAATAACGCGGGGGGTAAGGGGGCGGGCGCAGGGGGTGGGGTGGGGGGGCAGAACTGATTCGATGACATCATATCGTCACCGCTACCGGCTCGGGAGAACCAGGCTGAACTGGGAGGAACCCACCACTGCTCTCTTCTCAACACTATTATTCCATCTCCAAAAATACACTTTAAGACAGGCACAGCCATAATGACTGCTTCATGTAAAAAAAAGAAAAATGGACTGGGTAAGGGGGGGGGAAGGTCAGAGAAAATAGCATCCGAAGAAAACAAGGCTTTTTCTGATAGGATTTGCTTCCCAGCTCTAATCAACATCCTGGCCCCATCCACACTGCAAAAATCTTCATCAAAGCTTAACATGGTGGTCCAGATATGGCCTAGACAAAATATTATTCTGGGCTAGATATCATGCTTCTATAGAAGCAGCTTGGGACTATCTCAGCCTTTTTAGCAGTTGGGCTACCCTACTGGCTCATATTCAAGACATCTAGCTCCTTCTCATCATATGCACTTCTGTACTCCTTAGGCAGGCAAAGGTAGTGCTCGATTTATGACCGTTAACTGAGCCCAGAATTATGATCGTCATTAAGGGTACCACCACATGACTGCCAACAATTTTACAGCCATTTTTGCCGTGATCCTAACAGTAAGAACAATTAATCTGTGGGCCGGCTTGCCTTCTTCAGAAGTACTGGATGCTCCATCACTGGAGGCTTTTAAGAAGAGACTGGATAGCCATTTGTCTGAAATGGTAGAGAGTTTCCTGCTTAAGCAGAGGGTTGGACTAGAAGACCTTCAAGGTCCCTTTCAATTCGGTTATTCTTACTTTTAAGCAAACACTGCAGTATTAAGTGAACACCATGGTCATTAACTGAGTCCCTTTTCCCCAATGGGCTTTTTTTTTTTTTTTGCCAGACCCTGCAAGTAAACATTGGAAACCAGCCCCAAACACAAAAAATCACAGTCACATGACTATGACATCAATCCAAGCCAGTTGCCCAGCTCACAAAATGCAATCAGGTGCCCTTCAAAAAGCGGGTCATATGCTAGCAAATGATGGAGGTAAGAAGTAGAAATATGTTGTTTATTATAAAATGGATTAGCAGACGCAATATGTAATGAAGTTTGGTGAAAACAACTGAAATTAAGATATAAAATTGAAAGGCTAGTAAATGAGGAAAATAATTAATGGATGTTGGAATAAGAAATTAGGAGCTAAGGAAAATATGAGGTGGAATATTAATTAATTTAAAAGGTTTTAATGTAAAAACGGAATGAGTTGAAATACATTGTTAATAATTTAAAAAATGTGATGGGGACTTTGAAAAATATAGTTAATAAGTGGAGGGGGGGTTAGGGTTAGGGTTAGGGTTAGGGTAAATTGGTGTTGCCTGGATACCATTGTGGAAAATATTGTGGAAATACAACAATGGAAAGAGAATGGAAGGAGGAGCAGAGGGAAGAAGGAGAAGGAAGGAAGGAGAAAGAGGAATAGAAGAAAGGGAATAGGAGAGAAAGGAAGGGAGGGGAAATAAGAGTACGAGAGAAGGGTAGAAAGGGAGGAAGGAATAGAGGAGGGGGAAGGAAGGGGAAGTAGAGAAGGAGTAGGAGAGGAGGAAAGAGGAATGTAGAAAGGGATAGAAGAAGGGGAAAGCGGGTCATATGTAGTTCTGAGTCAGTCCATTGTAACTTCAGTCACTAAGTGATCAGTTGTTAAACAAGGACTACCTTTATCTGTCCATCCATCTTTCATTCATTCAATAGCACAAGAGTTAATACATTAACCATCAAACATGATATTTCCTTATTCAAATATGATGAATACCTACATATATTCCAATCACTTAAAAAACCCTTGTCCCTAACTAGTTACTCACCAGCGATCAGATAGCGAGAGTGGAAGCTGTGGTTTGGGAAGTTTAAGCTGCTGCTCTTTGATAGCGTAAGTGAGGACTTGCCGATCGGAATAATGGCAGTAGGGCTGGCCACCCAACTCAAACAGCTCCCAGATAGTCACACCCAAAGACCTGCCAAGAGAGGAAAAATGAAAAAAACAAAAACAAAAACAAAACCACTAAAGCCAGAATACAAGATCGATACTCAAGATCACATTCTTTGATGTCAGAGCAGTCTCTCTTAGTTACTGAAGTATTCAGGTGCTTCTAGCTGAGAAGACAGTATTATACCATAGTTTTTTTTCCCTCTATGGACAGAAGTCTTAGGAGCAAATGAAAAGGGTGCATGTCAAAGCAGAGGGAGAAAGCTAGATTTTCCAGATCACTCTGTGACAGAAAAGAAACTTTTACCTAGAAGCATCCTTTGTAATTCACCATCAAGAGAGGGGGGAAAAAATCTAGACATGGAAAACCTATTTATAGGAAAAATTTCAGTAACACTGGGAAACAGAGGTGGTATTTACCCATTTCTATGTGGTTTGGGCAAACTAATAGCGGAGGCTGCAGGAGGCTCCGCCCACCCGCCCAGATGTAATCACGTCCCATTTATCCTCATTTTTGACGCTCTGCGCATGCGTGGAAGGCCCTATGCATGCATGGCGGCAGCGCGCACACTCGCATTTGCGAACCGGTAGCGAACGTAAGTGAATACCACACTTGAGTCACTCTAGTGATGCACATGAACACACCGGCCGCTCAGTAGTCTTATCACTAACTTCTAGCTACAATAACCAAGATCCTAAGTCTTGCAAAAACTGTTAGGTCAATTCTATACTGCAAAGGCTGTCATTTAAAACACTGTCCTACTTTCTTAATGAGCAAGAAGATGCATTGGGGAAGGGGGAAGGGAGATTCTCTTTTATATAACTCAGCCCTAAACGATAAAAACAAGTACCACAATTTGGAATTTAGCACATAAATAAACAGACAATCAGTAAAGTTTAAATGCAATTAATATTAGGTGCTTCAATAAGATTACAGTTGCATTTTCAACATTATCTATTTATTATTATTTATTTAATTTGTATCCCACTTTTGTTATTTTTAAAAATAACTCGTCAGGGTGGCAAACATATCCAACACACTTTATTCCTCCTATTTTCCCATAACAACAACCACCCCGTGAAGTGGGTTGGACTGAGAGAGAGTGACTAGCCCAAAGTCACCCAACTGGCTTCCAGGGCTAAGGTGGGACTAGAACTCATGGCCTCCCGCTTTCTAGCCTCATGCCTTAGCCACTAGATTAACCTAGCTCTCTAACTCTGTTTGTCTTAAAAGCTTTGGAGCCAGTACTCTTTCCAGGCCAAGTGGATTTCATTCACCAGCCCAGATTTTTCTCACCAGATGTTGCTAGTCTTAGTCTGGTCGACGATCAGCAGGTTGCCATGGACTTCATCAATCAATTCGGGGGCTACCCAGCGTAATGGAACCCATAGTTGGTCGGCGGTCACAAAGTAGTCATCCTGCCAGGCATGCAGGGCCAAAGGGAGAGCACGTCAAACAAACCAGCAACAACAACACCTGCCCCCTCATTCCTGGTCCTAAGTCAGAGCTGCCAAACCCTTTTGCCTGAGAAAATTATAGTTGGCACTACTGAACATCTCCACAAATTGCTTATAGCCCTTTCCACCTCTCCAACTCAGTCATTTGGCCCTCGTTTATTAATTTTTATTTTATTGCTAGTCTGCCTTGTAGAAAGCATCGTATGGAATAAACAAATATCTATACAATTTAATAAAAGTTATGAGAGTAAAGCAAACTCCATTCCACACACACCCCAAAAAAACCTCCCTAAAAACACTACTTAAGAGAAGATCATAGAAAACAGGTAAGTCTTTTAAACGATAGTGATGGGGATTCCTGAACTTCGTTTGTCAGGATCATTCAAGAGATATGTGTCTGTATGTCCAGAAAGGTCTTTTCTCTTGCAGCTGCCAATATGATTGCTCCTAAGAATCAGGCCAATAAGAAAAGCCTTCTTTGCAGTCTTAAAGTATGAGCAAGTGCGTGCGGATGCTTCATTAAGTTAGAGGGCTTAGGTTTAAGGGTTTTTTTAAAAATATATATTACAAAGAGCACAATAAATGCAGCTTGGAAATGCACTGACAGATTCACCTATTTCCAACAATGCTGGCCCAGCCATCTTCTGCATCAGCTTAAATTTTTGAGCCACCTTTAAAGGCCATCACATATATTGCTTAATGCATTGTAAACCGCCCTGAGTTTCCGGAGAAGGGTGGCGTATATAAATCGAACTAATAAATAAATAAATAAATAAATATAAAATATGAATGAGAAAAACGTATTCAAAATGTATATATGCATAAGATCCTGTGTGTGAATAGCTTCTGATATACCTCAGTGGATTGTGTCCTGTATTTGTCTCTTACCCATTTTCCCCTCCTTCCCGGGATCCCCTCTCAACCATCCCTGAAAGAGAGCTGCTTTCATTGCCAGCTTTTCAAGTCCTCTCCAAATCTTGCCAAAAGCAAGTGCTCTCACTCCCTGTCCCCCCCTGCCCGCTGCCGACCCTCCCACCAGCTCCCTGCCCCCCAAACACACTTACTTTGTATTTGCAGTGAGAAAGGCCATAGTCACCGATTTTGACAGTAAGGTCAGCTGTGAGTAAGCAGTTCCGCAAGGCCAAGTCACTAGACAAAAGAAATATCCAACAGGGTTTATCCATGAAGCATCAAAGGGCCATTATGATGCAGATTAGATTAGCAGCAGAACTCCTACACTAGGGAGTGGCAACTGTTGTGCAGGGTAGAACTGCTAATCAGCCTTTATTACTTAGTTTATCAAAGGCAACAAGGAATATCTCTGATTACCCTTAGAAATATATCAATCCTCAGAAAGAAGCAGAGTTGGAAAGCCAAGGCACCATACAATAATATACCAACTGGGATAAGTTCTGCTTTCTCTCAGCCTCTTAGCTTGACTTTCTACTAAGATCCTCCTACCATAAAACCATGTTTTTAAGGATGCACCCTTTTGATTGACAGATGGAAGCAACTGATCACCTGTAGCGTTTTCAAAGCTAGACCTGAGCATGGTCTAGCAACTTTAAGAATGACCCAGAAAGCAAATATCTTTGCTTAATAATGACAGGAACCCACCTCCTGCTCTGCTAATGATCTGCACTCTGCAAGATTTAACAAAAGCTATGCCACATAAAAGCTCTGCTTCTGATTCCAGTTGTTTTAAAAGAAAACCGCTGCAAGTTTATCCACAAACCCTGAATACAGGTAGTCCTCAACTTACAACCACAATTAGGCCCAGAATTTATGTCGGTAAATGAGACTGTCAGGTTTTGAAGTCGTCTTGAATAAATTGCATTTCAAAGTCTTTGAAAAAAACCTCTAATTTATTAAGCACGCACATTCTATCTCTGACTCATTGCAGCCAAGTCTGACTTCCTCAGGCAAACCCTCCTTTTCCTTTCCCCACTCCTCTATACTCATTGGCCATCTTCCCCGTCACTCTGCCCCTAATCTACTGCTCCCCTTAAAGGAATTTCCCCCCTCCCATCCCATCTCCTAGGTGATATTCTCTCCAGTGAAAATAAGGAGGTGAAGGGTCAAATGTCTCTTTCCAGATGCCTCCGCTTCTTCTTCTTATGTCAGCATTGGAGTAAGTGCAGCGTGAAATGCTGACAGAGACATTTGCTAAGTGAGTTTTGCCCTGTTTTATGATCTTTTCCCACCTTTGTTAAGTGAATCATTGCAGTTGTTAAGTTAGTAAGACGAGTGCAAAGTAAATCTGGATTCCCTCTTGATTTTGCTTGTCAGAAGGTTGCAAATCATATGACCCCCCGGACACTGCAACCATCATAAATATGAATCAGTTGCCAAGCATCTAAATTTTGATCACGTGACTATGGGGATGTTGCAATGGTTGTAAGTGTGACAAACGGTCATAAGTCACTTTTTTCAGTGCTGTGGTAACTTCGAATGTCCCTGAATGAACTGCTGTAAGTCGAGGATTATCTGTACTGTTCTTTAACACGGGTTGAGGATTCTCAGAGGAGAGATGCTCCCCTGAATAAGCACATTGACTCTAATTTTTGTGAGCTGAATCACAAAAAGCAGCTGCCCACCTTGATTCTGCTTGGACCCTTACTCTGTCCTCTATCTTAGCTACCTCCCTCAAGAGAAAATGTCTCCTTGAAACATGGGGTAAAAGGCCACGTCACAGAGGCCTTTTTTGACAAAAACCGAAGCAACAAAAAAACAAAGGCAATTTCAGCCTTTCCTTCCCGCTGCTGGCACAGAATTTTCTATCAGTGATCATGATGGTAGTTATAGCTATCTTCCAACTGCATGAAAGCATGCTACGGTACGTGGTAGTGTTCACATTTACTCAACATCTGTTTTTGCATCTTTCGTGATTTCAGAAGAATTGCTGAGTCCCAACCATCACTATAGCTGCCTTCTTTTTTTATTTTAGGAGACATTTTAGTACAGCACAAATGGGCCTATGTGGCATTTTAAACATCACTCAATCAAATTTTTATATCCACTCTGAAAGATAATGCCAGTTTTTTATAGCTATGTTAAATATGAAGAGAGAAAGGAGAGAAGGGGGGGGGGAGGCAGAGAAAGAGAGTAAGAGAAAGAAGAGTATGTCAAAGCAGCAAATGGCTTATCTTCTAGGCACTACTCCCTTCCAGCTCAGTAACCAGAGACATCTATGGCATCCCTTTCTTCTGTCCATAAAAGATGGTCCAGGAGATGGCAAAGCACCCCCTCTTCAACAAAATCACTGATGCTGGAGTCTCTGAGTGCCACTCACTCAGCACCAGGATATTGTTGACGGGGAGGAACGGGTGATAAGAAGAGAGCAGGAACAGCAGAAGTTATCCAGGCTTGTCTGATTTCTTGCTAGAAGCCAAATGCTGCAACCCGTGTTCCCAGACAAGACCACAGGAAGGGGAAAAGCTAGTTGGAAAGTCAATGTTACAAAGAGCATACCCTGTGTATCCTTGCCTAAACAAATACAAACTTCAGTTCTTCAGTTACAATACACAATACATCAAGGATCAAATTTTCCTTTGGGGCATACCTCCCCCAAGAACCTTTGTTTCTTATTACTAGCCCCTTGCCAGTTCCTTTTAAGGCAAAGGCTGCATTCAAATAATCAACACATTCAGGAAAAGAAGGTGGAACCATAAAGAAAAAGAGAGTGGGGACAGAATAAAAAAAGACAGGGAACACATTAATATTTAATACATATGATAAATGAGTTAAGTGAAGAAAATCTCTGGGACTGAATGTAGCCAGCCAGATAATTGGGGGAAAAAAAATAATAATCCAGAAGGGGGCATGAAAGCCTCAGCAGCAGAACAGAATACCGTACTCTCATATATACTTTTACTACCTTTGTCAAATTTTAAAAAGCCCCGACGGGCAATTTTTAGTGCCAAAATTCTGCAATTTTTAAATGGACACATTTATAGGCATGAAGAAATGCATTTGAAAGCATGAGAATGGTGTAATTAGAAGAAAAAGTCCAACATATTTCTGAAGATTAACTTTTATAAATGCAATAATTTCCTCGATATCTTATGTTTGTCAGCCTCTATTTTCTAACCCCAATTATTTTAGAGAGCCTGCTTTTCAAATTTCAGCAGGAGATACCATCGTTTCATAGGAAATGGGGTGGGGCATGACACACAGATCATGAATTACTGATCCATGCTTTTGAAAATTTGTTTTCAGGAAAAGACAATGCCCTTGGATTATCACCACTTCCACCAGGCCTCAGATAATATCATACGAAATATCATCGTCATCATCAAGGCAGTGCTGATATGGAAAGGTCCATAATTCCACTGCAGAAGATGAAGCAGATGAAGTCCTGGAGTCTCCAGGTAAAACTGGAAAAGAATCCTCTCTCAAATCCTGCAAAAAGATTAAGCCTTAACCCTAAACTAGTACAGGTAGTCCACGACTTACAACAGTCCATTTAGTGACCGTTCAAAGTTACAACGGCACTGATTACAGCGACTTATGACCATTTTTAACACTTACGAATATTGCAGCATCCTCATGGTCATGTGACCAAAATTAAAATTATTATTATTTATTGGATTTATATGCTGCCCTCTCTCCAAAGGACTCAGGGCGGCTCACATCAAATGAAACAATCCCAATAAATACAAATTAAAACAGACTAAAACCAATTTAAATCAGTAGACCCCATCAGTCCTGGCTAGGGCGTTTAAACAGCCAGGTCTTAAGCTCATGGCGGAAGGTACGAAGGTCGGGGGCCAGCCGAAGACCCACAGGAAGTAGATTCCAAAGGGTAGGCACGGCCACAGAGAAGGCTCTACCCCTGGGGGTCGCCAGCCAACACTGTCTAGCCGACGGCACCCTGAGTAGGCCCTCTCTGTGGGAACGCACCGGACGATGGGGAGTCGATGCTGGTTGCAGGTGGTCCGACAGATATCCTGGACTTAAGCCATGAAGGGCTTTATAGGTTAACACCAGCACCTTGAATCTCACCCGGAAGGCAACCGGCAACCAATGCAAGTCGTGCAGGAGAGTTGTAACATGGAAGTATTGGGATCCTCCCATTACAACCCACGCGACCGCATTCTGCACCAGCTGAAGCCTCTGAGTGGTCTTCAAGGGCAGCCCCAGGTAGAGAGCATTGCAGTAGTCAATCTGGGAGGTGACTAACACGAGCGACTGTGCATAGGGCATCACAGTCCAAATATGGGCGCAACTGGCGCACCAGGCGAACCTGGGCAAACGCCCCCCTGGTCACGGCTTTTATATGCTCCTCCAAACCCAGCTGGAGGACACCCAAGTTGCGTGCCCTGTCTACAGGGGGCAACACCTCATCCCCTATAGTCAGAGATGGAACCTCTCATTCAGTCCACGATGCCGGTATCCACAGCCACTTGGCCTTGATCGGGTTGAGCCGAAGCCTGTTCCTTCCCATTCAGACCTGTACCGCTTCCAGGCACCGGCAACTGGTGCAAAAATGCTTGGCAACTGGTTCATATTTATGTCGGTGGCAGTGTCCCAAGGTAATGTGATCACCTTTTGCACCTTTCTGACAAGCAACGCCAATGGGGAAGACAGATTCTCTTAACAACCATGTTACTAATTCAACAACTGCATTGATTCACTTAACAATGGTGGCAAGAAAGATCATAAAATTGGCCAAAACCAATTTCTGGAGGAGCCTGAGTAGCGTAGGGGGGTAATGCCTCCTACAAAGGCAGCATTTAAGATCCAGCTGCTGCAATTACTGGCGAGTTCAATCCCAGGCAGGCTCAAGGTCGACTCAGCCTTCCATCCTTTATAAGGTGGGTAAATTGAGGACCCAGTTTGTTGGGGGCAATAAGCTGACTTTGTATAAATATAAATATACAAAAGTATGAAGGCTATTGCTTAACGCACTGTAAGCCGCCCTGAGTCTCCGGAGAAGGGCGGCATATAAATCAAATAAAAAAAAAAAAAAACTCACTTAACAAACGTCTTGCTTCACAACATAAATTTTGGGCTCAATTGTAGTCGTAAGTCGAGGACTACCTGTAAGTCTACAGATCTATGGATGTATGGATAGCTACCACAGGGTATCTTTGAAAACAGCATTTGTTGCTCCTTCCTTATTTGCTAAACTCACTCGAAATAGTTCTGTTTTCTAAATTCTCCAGCTAACCATCTTCACTCTGTAAATTCTTGAAGAGAACTGTTTTCCATTTTCGTTTTATGCCCTTAACCTGAAAGTATGGCAAGCTCACAAATCTTCTCAACTTACCTATGGACGTAGTTGTTGCGATGAAGATGCAGCAAGCCACAGGATACCTCACAGGCCATGCGTTGCAATGTCAAAGGATCAGGTGCCAGAGCCTCTGCAGCATGGCAGCTTCGTAGGTAGCCCTTCAGGTCACCCTGTTGGGGTGGCAGCAGCATTACCCACAATTGTAACTGCTTAAAGATCTCTCTGTCAGGTGTACGTGGTTGAAGAAGAATAAGGGGGAGGGAGCATTTCTGCAATGTGGTCAAAAAATGAGACCATGATCTCAAGATGGAGGGGTGTTTAAGAATTCCTAGCCATTTTGGAATTCTGCATATCTGGGGAGACAGAAGAAAGTCTCTTATTTCAGTTTCATAGGTAAAAGAGGGGCATCTCTCCACCTGTTGTTAACAAGCCAAAGTAGCTCATTGCAGAGAGAATGAAAAAATACACTTCTGTAAACTAGAAACGTACCTGCTGAAGCATTGGTTTCAGATGAGTCAGAATCAAGAGACAAGACAACTCAACAAAAGGAACAACTCTTTAACCCAACCACACTTTTGTCATTTTCGTGTCCCAAAGTTTGGGGGAAGAGGGAAAATTCTATTTTCCCCTCCATTTAATGGACTTACCAATGGGCAAAATTCCATCACCAGCAGATAGGGGGTCACCTCTGCACACTGAGCCAAGCACTGCAGGAGATTGGTATGCTGGAGTGCCCTGGGGAGAAAGGTAAGAGGTGCAAGTGAGACTGGAAGGAAACAAGCAAGTGGCAGAATCTAGAGCCAAATAAGAAAGGTGCATCAGCATTATAGAATGAGAGAAATCAAAGGGCTAAAGCAGTTAGGGAAAGAACTACACATCAAGCAAGGAGCAGGGTGATCATAGCTAAAAAGCAGTATACTAGGCTTACAGGTGACACCTCAACTAAATTAGTTGAGAAAAGATTTTCTTTGAAGGTGTTTCTTTTCTTTTTCCAGCAACTTTCACACCAGTTTATATAAGGACAGGGAAGGGTTCCTATGATGCAACCACAAACTGGCACTGAATAAATGGGTCCTAAGCTGTGCCAGCTACCTCATAAACAATAAGGACTGTTTGTTCATGAGTCAGTAAAGTAATTCATTGCTTCCCCAGCATTGTTCCTCCCCTTCTGTACATCTTGGTCAGATTCTCTGGATCCAACAGCAGATTTCTTTGCTACTCCAGGATTCATACTGAGAGAGAAGATGTAATACTGAGTAGAGAAGCTAGAATGGGACCAGCCCTATGTAGCCCTTAGTTAGCAGCTAGGAAGCACCTGTAGGTTTGACTAGTAAGTAGAAAGAACCATCCTGAAGAAAGACAACAGCAAACTACATTTTGTAAAACTGCCATAAAAACATCCTGGATGTATCATCAAGAGTGAAGCTCAATTCAAGGATACATTTATTTTCAATCTTATCTCTAGCTTTCCTTTAAGGATTACAAGCATGTAGATCCTCTTATAACTTCTGAATATCATTTATTTGAGGGAGGGACACCATAAAAGACCCAAAATTTCAAAGTCCTCAAACCTTGCAAGATTTTGATAATCTTAACTTGAAATTTCATAATATATTGGGTAAGAAGGCAAGTAATACCAAAATTGTATATTTGGGTCATTTAATTTTTTTAAACTTAACATTTGCATTTTATATAAGAAGCGTATGAGTGCTATATTCAGGAAGCTCTGAAGTTCAGCACTCTCTCTTTTACTCCTTTGTCAGTGTCAGACCAAATTACAGACAATCTTAAAGCTGCTTCTTGATACTGATGCTTTGATCTAGAGATATTTTCATCACCATCTCTTATGATCCAGCCTTATTCTGTCAACGTGGGAAAGCTGATAGTTTCCATTCACATAAGCCTTATGTTCCCATATCTCATATACAGATCCTGGCTGGAACAGTAACAGCCACAAATAAAAGAACAATTCCAGCAGTAGTGTGCTCACAGGTGCAGCTCCACAGAAATTTTGTCAGAATGCTGCCCATAGCCTGCTACTGAAAAGAGTAAGAAAACCTACCTGTAAGGCTGTGCCTCTTCCAAGAACTGCATTTGATCCTGCACGCTGGCACTGGCCTTAAGCTCCTTCACCACCACCTGAGTACTGCTCAACCCTGCGTTTACCTCACCGAGGAACACCTAAAATGAAAGAGAAAGAGAGATAGGCACCATGGTCTAGGATCTTGCACTTCTGATTTAGGATGCTAACGACTTTATGAGCTAGGGAGAGCCACGATAGTTGTCATATAAAATTGTGTTAATAGATCAATATCCTCTTAAGTGGTTACTAGAGATCCATCACAAAATTTACTGCAACTTGATAATCCAGCAAGAATAAAGAATTTGCTAACCCTTCTCACCCTCAGTTTTTCACGTATGGACATTCTTAAACAATACTGGGAAACTTTCATGCATAAGAGCCATTAAGTCATCCATGGTACCAAGCCAATGTTTTGATCAGTAGTTTTCCAATGTGTGACTACTAATGTTCCACTAGCAATCACAACCCAAGTTTTCTGCAAATGCACAAGCTCACTCAACAACTACAGTGATTCAGGACAAACTACGTAGTATGAATTTATCTTTATAAGTTAGCCTTAAGTTTTTATGTTCCACATAACAATTTAATTCATGTAATTAATGTTGTAATATTTATTCCACTGGTTTCTATGTCCTACCCACCACCTCCCTGCACATGAATTCTTGTTTACCCTACTCTTAGGCTCCAGGGTCTTAAAGCAACTTTGCTATCAGTTCTTCAGCTGGCTTTCTGTAGCAATTTAATGGAAAACCAGGTGAACTTTCTATGACACCCAAATAGGAGGCAACAGAAATAAATACAGGAAAAATCAGTGATGATGCATGAGGTCAATGGGAAGCGCCAGATCTAATCTAGTAGTTACAGAGTTATCCTTACTTCTGAACCTCTGCCTGAACCTTACTTCTGAACCTCTTTTGGCAATTTCCCCTCATTGAGTTGAACAATAACACCCTTTTGTTCTTTCCACTCAATTGCTCACTTTTATGTAGTGGGAGCTAATGCAGAATTGACATTTCAATTTTTAATTCTGTAAGTTAATATATATTGTTCCACAGTCTCACTCCTATGCTGCCAAAAGCACTACTCAAAGGAGAGCACCTATGCCTAAGAGTAAAATCTATCCTATTCTTTCAACTTACTAAATTCACTCCCTTTGGCCTTGGCTCTTTCTCTGTGTCCTCTCTTCCTTCCCATCCTTCCTGTGTTAATTGAAGATTGGGGATCAGCCCAGCTTACCTTGCCAAACCATCCATGGCCAATTTCTTTGAGGTATAGCAGACTGTGACGTCCCAGGTCAGTGGATTTGAGCAACTGCACTGTGAAGGAACACATAGAGCAGTCTGAATTTCTGCACCCCCTTTCTGATAAGTTGGTCGCTGTGCCAGCTTGACCCCATGCTGTCTCATTCTAGCTTTCTGCAGAAGAAGAGGCCTGGGACAACAGCTGCATGCAGGTACAGATACAGGAAAATCCTCAGAGAAAAGTGGAGATATCAAGTTCTGGAACCAGGTTTATTGCAATTCTTTGCTACATTGGCAGAGTCAAGCTGGAGCAGAAGAATTTTTCCCAAGCTCAGGAAGAAACAAGGAGCTTTCTGCTACAAAGAGATGTCTGCCTAAGCTTCCAGGCATTAGAAAGCATCTGTTCAAGGTCTACTCAAGCGGGCTCTCCCATGTCCCAAATGCAGCAATGCCACCCTTCATTCCCTCAGTGCCAGACACCACTGTTCCCATCACACTGAGAAGCAAAGGCTTTATTGTTGTCCCCCCGGCAGAGCTAAACATTGAATCCATTCTTTATGGGGTCCGTTTGGATCACACAATGCTCTACTAGGCTACAGAGTGTGGGCAGGGCAGAGCGGAGCCATCGCATGGCTAAGTGGCTCGTCCCTCTCCCTCCTACCCAGTGGGACAAGTCTCGGATTCCTCAGTTGCTTCACATGGGAAGGAATGCAGGGCCCGTGGGATCTGGGATCAAAAAGCCCTTTGTCTCCAATGTAGTGGGGGAGAGAAAACCTTCAGGCAGGACAAGCAGCAGCCTCTGCTGAGGTGAAAAGATCAAGGGCAAAGGCCTATCTGGAACCCTGTCCTGTTGCTTTTTGTTTTGCATGCTCCCCAGCTAGCTAATGGAGGAAGTTGGCTGCACAGGTGCCTGTTCTCCAGGTATATGCAACACAGGGAAGGCGCCCATACAAATTCTCATGTCCCCTAAATCAGAATGCCTTGCCACTCTGAGCCCACAAGATGGCATTGGCAACTCACGCTACAGCATACATATGTGCAAAACCAGAATAATCTGGAAGATACTAGTTAAGGAGGGAAGGGGAGAGAGGGAGAGGAGAAAATCTGGAATAGCACCTCAAATATTGCTGTGCAGCAATAGGTTATAATACCTTATTGAAGAAAGGACTGCCATTACTAGCTCTCCTCTTCTGTTTATGCCTGGCACTAAAATGAGATTTGGGATCTCTTGCTTTAGGGGCAATGCACAGGATTTCGAAGTAAAAAGGTGAGGAAGAAGGAATACACGGCCTTCACCCTAGGCTATTCAATGGACATATGCAACCTAGGCAGCAAATACATCCTTAGATGTGAGAAGATGTGTGACAAAGCATGACTATAACATACAGAGGAACGGGACTCAAGAACCAAGCCATTAGGTGCTCTAAACAAATGGACAGAGGGAAAATATGTTAGAGAAAAATCCTTCTCTCCTTAACTGCTTCCAATGGCAACAAAGCATTGACGTCACAGGATAGAGGTGGGCCTACAGGAACCGAATTCCATGATTAAAAGAGGATTTGATCCACCTCAACATATTCTCTATCAAGCAGCTGCAAGTGGGTTGATAAAGGTGGGTTGGAAGGTATGAAGCCTGGAGATTTGCAGTACACAAAAAAAGATGTCTAAGGCCAGAAGGATAGAAGACATCTAAGCAGTCATCTGCAGAACAGGATCTTGGGTGAATAAACCAAGAATGTTGAACACATACCATTATGAGCCTAGTGTAGTTTCACTGTAGCTCATTGCAGGCAATTCTTGTTACATTAGCTATAACTCCCTCTACTAAATTAAGAACTCTGAACTGAGATTGGGGATGTATATAAAACATATCAAGCAATATTTCATGGTAAAAGCTTTCATTTACACAGAAGGTCTGATTTTCTGATGAAATGTTCTATGTAACTCAAAAGCTTCCACCTACCAGCTATCACCAACCTGGCCACACTCCAAATGTAATGGACTTCAGCTTTCAAGATTTTTGGCCACGGTCATGCAGGCTACAGAGTTCTGAGAATTGAAATCCACACATCTGGAGAGCTTTCTGACCAAAGGTGGCTTTATTTCAGCCCCATAGCCTATAGCAATGAAATATTAAACTAAAAAGCAGAACATTGAAGAAAAAGTATATTACGTTAATCCAAAACTGACACACCCAACAAAATGAATATGGTGGCTTTAAGGGTATTTTGTAAAGAAAAAACTTCCATTAAAAAAAGGTTTTTAAGCAAACACCTAAAGCACTGGGGTTTGTGAGATCAAAATCAAATCTGTATTTTACAAGGTAGAAAGATCACTACATAAAAAAATACATAAAAGATATTCAGAGCAAGGCCTTGGATGATGAATAGAGGACATAAGAAGGAATGTCATTTTCTATTATTTCAAAGGAATGACATTTATCGCATATGATAGAATATACTCCTTAATATTTTGTATGTATTGAAACTATTAAGAATATTGAGCAGAAACTGATTATTTGTTAAAACTAACTCTACAGAGAGGTGGGGATATTCTTATTGTCTTTTTTGCTCTTTTCCATTCTCCTTAGCAACACAGGGAGTCAAGGCTGATGGTGGAGGAGGGGGAAGAAGGAGGAGGAGGAGAAGGTGGAAGAAGAAGAAAACTGTGAACAAGCTTGTACTCTCTAAAGTTACATTCCCAGGATGTCCAGGCAATCCCCGAGACCTCTGTGAATTTAGTCCCCATACAAATGGCATATTTATCTATTTATTTCTTTGCAGCTCTTAATAGTTCAGAGGAGCTAATACCATAGTGCCATTACTATCATGTCTCCCTCCTCCATCCCACTGTTTGATGCCATCTTTTTTTATGAAAGGATATGTATCATTACGGAAGGAATATATTAAGAATCTGCAGTGGGATAACTATGCAAATCTTTGGTAGAAAAAAAAAGAGGAGTCCTATAGCATTTTAAAGTCTAAGATTTTTATTACGAGAGAAATACTTGGTAAGGTGAACTCTACACTTGTATCTTTAAAATGGTGTTAGTATTCCAAGTCCTAAAGAACACTGAGCTGATTGGGTGCAAAAATGCTGTCCTCCCACTTTTTTTAAGGTCAACTTGAATCTGCATGTGTAATGGGCTGTGAGAATAACTTTGAGGAAGAGGAGAAAGACAAGAGAACAGCCAAGACAACAATGAGATAAGAGAAATCTGAACCGGACTGGACCCTCTCTTGTTCTCTTTGGGAGAAGGCAGGGAAGGGGAGGCAGATTCAGAGTTGTAATTTCTGTTACTGTGACCCTATAACAAAAATAGTTTTAATATTCGTGACTCTGCCATTCACGTTTGGCCTATCTCAAAGGGATGGCATTTTGTTATAGCAGCTATTTGTATGTGCACTTCCTCGTCTTCAGGGTTATTCTCACAGTTCATTGCAGCATCATAACAATAATTAAAGGGAGTATTTCTTCCGATAGTTGTGGAAAATTGGGCTCCTTGGTTTTTTTTCAGAAGCACAAAATCTAGGTGATAATTCCAAGACTGTCAGCAACAGAAGAATTCAAAGTTTTACTGTCTCCCTTTCCCAAACAGATGCTATCCAGGTGTTACTTCTCTCTTAAATGAGAATCTCCGGATTTGTGAGACTTGCTGAACATGCTGCCCAGGAATTCAGGAACCCTGGGACTTGTAGCCCTACACATCTGGACAGCATAAATTTGTCAATGCTTCTGTACACACAAAGCATGCAAATCACTGCTGCAACTATCCACAGAAAAAAATGTTTAATGAAGTAAACTTAATGCTTCACTAGATTACCTGAGCGCCCAGGTTGCCTAGACATTGGCAAAGATACTTCAGTGAGAGGCAGAATATAAACTTCAGGGCCATTCTGGGTGGCTGGTGAGCCTTGAGCTGAGAATTCACTAGGATATTCCTCCCCGTCGGCATTACTGAATTCCTGGGGCAAAAAAAGATAAGAAGAATGAAAGTGTAAAATAGGGCAATAGAGCAATGTTAAGAATGTGAAGAGGAGAAGGTTTGAGACATGCATTTGGTCATCTCTAGATACATAATCCTCCTTTCGATGGAAGGATTATGGCAATAAAGCATGCAAAGCAACTTCGACTCATTCAAGCAGCCTTCCCCAACCTGCTGCATTCCAGTTGTTGGATTGCAATCCCTAAAAATCCCAGTTATTTCAATAGTAACTGGGAACTGGGGAAGTTGTATAACATCAGGCAAGCATTGGACTGATAAAGGCTGCTTTGAAATATCATCCTCACTACCACCAGCAGTTATGTTTTCACACACGGATGACCTTTTGTAGATATTCCACAGCAATACACAAATAAGAAAAAGGACTGTAGCTCAGCAACAGAGCACTAATTCTGCATGCAAAGAACCCCTGACTCAGTGCTTCCTATCTGCAGAGAAGGCTGGGGATGGCCCTTTGCCTGAAATACTTATTAAATCCAAACCATATGGACCAATGGGCTAATTCAATACATGGCAATTTACTGTGTTCTTAAATACACATGAAAAGGTGCAAAGAACTCATGTCCGTTCTTTCACACAGGGAACCAATGTGTGACCAATCACATTGAAGGGAAAGAAAAGTGATGTCATACAGCACTAGCAGAGGAATCTGTGCACGCACGGTTGTGTTACACACTTGTGAGAAGAACTGAATCTATGGTCCTCAAGTGTGGACTAGTGTAACAGCACTGTAACTGTCATATTTTCTCCCATAATATGGTTTAACGAATACTCCTAACAGACTGGGAAAAGTGCAGGCACAGTTCAATGGACAGATACACCTCATTCAGTCCTACTACATGGATCGAGCTGCTTGAAATGGAATTGCAGAACGTACACTTTTCACTAGTAGCAAACCATTTGTGTGAAGCTGACCCCACGCACACTTTGGGCAGGTTAAGTATCACTACCGCAACCTAAAGTTTCAGTGCACTACTTCATAGCCCCTGGGGGAAAGAAGGGAACCATGTGGAGAGCTGATTCACACAAACAGTTTCCCATCTGTGCAATTCCATTTCGGATAACCACCTCCAAAGCAGGAGGAGATATGCAAACCATGACAGAGGCACATAAAGTATACAATCATTCTTTCCCATCCAGCTACAAACATGCCCCGTTACAATTGGGGGGTAACAGAGACAGCCGTGCACTCAGTCACTCTTTTTTCTTCTTCTTTTTATTTTTTTAAAAAATCTTTCCACCCACAGATCTATGCATGTGGGGGGACGCAGTGCAGGGTTCAGGACGAAGCCCAAGGCGATAGATTCGGATGTATTTCATGACAGCCAATTTCAAATTTTCTCCAAAAGAAAAAAGATGCTCCGTGGAGACAAAAGGTTTGAAAGAGAGGACAAAAGCAAAATAAAGACAGCCTTCCCTGCCCAGACTCTCTGCAGGTCCATGGGGCAAGGTCATAGCCAGGGCTACTGCTTCCAGCCCCTGCCTCAGCCTCACCTTTGCATGGGGAAGTAGGCAGACTTCAAGGGATCCAAATGCAGAGCAACAACCCATCGCTCCGGCTAGTACCCTTCTCCTGCCATCCCACGTCGATTCCCCGATTTTTAAAGTGTAGTCAGCGGCGGCTGTTCTGCTTCCTCCCCCCTGCACCCCCCCCATCCCCAGTGAAAGACAGAGTCATAAGCACAGTTTTGGGAGAAGCAGCCTCACCTTGGTCAGGGGGCAGGGGGAAGGCTGCCCAGGGTTCCCCAGTTCTACATTACAGGCTGTTTTGGGCACTGTGCTGGACCCCGTGCAGGGCAGACACCTCAAAACCATCCTCAGCCTCTTCTCCCGGGATTCGTTTCTCCAGCTCTAGGCAAGAGTGCCCAGAGAAAGAGTGTTAATAGGTGCACCATCCCTTGGTGCTCTGCTCCCCTCACTACTGCATGCAAAGATCAAGGCATCCCACATCAACCTTGCCCGTCCCTCATCCATCTGCCCACCTGCCCATCCCTGCCTAAGGCTTTGCCTTCTTCGCTCTCATTCAGTCATCCTGCAGATTTGAGACCAGTAGCTTTTTCTAATTACCTGGATGAACTTTTTCCTACTGAAGGTTGCCCCAGCAATCAGGTAGGAAAGGGTGAGCATTCCCAGGGAGCATCTTAATCTTGGATACCCTTGAACTGCTGCCTTTCTGTGGCTGTTCCAAGAGGAAAGCACACTCACCAACTTGCTCCGTGCCCCTATATAGGCAGTGTGGGAGGATTCTGAAGTGCTTCATTATTCTCACTGTGGAACGTGGTTACCTCTATAAACTGTGACCGCACAGAGCTGTCTATCACTCCATGCTGAGCACTCCTCCTCCTCCTCCTCCATGGCTGGCCAAGAGCCTCCACAAGAATGCCAGCAATGGGGGCAGCATTTTCCAGCACATTCTGTGCCTCTGAAGTCATATCACTGCCCACTTCCTTTGGGCCTTTCTAGAGCACGTGGCAGCCTGCTACACTTGGGAGATGCTTGTCAAATTGGGAAGTACTTAAGCAACAAGTACCTGTATCTTTAAACTTAAAATAAGAGCTATTTAACTTAAAGACTTTTCTAAGGACTAAAAGGCAAGTACTCAGATAAAAGGGACAAAGAATTACTCCTGGTTCACAGTACTAGGCTCTTGTCTCTCTGTTGAGCAATATGTAATACAATGTGCACAAATCCTCTATCTCCAGACAAGCCAACAGAGCACATAAACTCATTCTGTGAAGAGGTAGAGGACTGACAGAAGGAGGTGACCTTCCTTTTAGAGCCCTTTGCCTGCAAGAGAAGTAACTCAAATAGATCACAGGCAGGACAGCCCAAAGGTGCTTTCTCCAACAGGTAACTGGACTTTTTCTTTTCCTTTGAAAACATTGAGAAGCTAAATGTTTTGAAAGAGAAAAATAACCAAGGAAGTCCAATTGCCTTTTGGAAAAAGCACTTTTGGGACAACCACGACCTGGATGATTGAGAATCTCCACAGACATCACAGGCAGGAAACTTTAAGCATCATCTCTTGATGGAACTGCATCCAGTTATCACACTAAAGAATTCCCCTTTGCTATATCAAGTCGATCTATTAACTCCTCTCGCCTCTCCTGTTCAACATTTATGTAAAGCCGCTGGGTGAGATCATCCGTAGTTTTGGGGTGGAGTTCCATCAGTACGCTGATGATACTCAGCTGTACATCTCCACCCCAGACCACCCCAACGATGCTGTGGAAGTGATGTCCCAGTGCCTTGAAGCCGTGCAGGTCTGGATGGGGAGAAACAGGCTTCGACTCAACCCCTCCAAGACCAAGTGGCTGTGGCTGCCGGCGTCCCGATATAGCCAGCTGACTCCATCACTGGTCATTGGGGGCAAATCATTAGCCCTCATGGAAAGGGTACGCAACTTGGGCGTCCTCCTGGATTCACGGCTGTCTTTAGAGGAACATACTACGGTTGTGGCCAGGGGGGCTTTTCATCAGGTTCGCCTGATACGCCAGTTGCGATCCTTTCTAGATCGGGACTCCTTATGCACAGTCACTCAAGTGCTCGTCATCTCTTGCCTGGACTATTGTAATGCTCTCTACATGGGGCTCCCCTTGGGGTGCACCCAGAGGCTCCAACTGGTGCAGAATGCGGCCACGCGGGGGATTATGGGAGCGACAGGGCACTCCCATGTGACACCTCTCCTGCGGGAGCTGCATTGGCTGCCGGTGGACTTCCAGGTGCGCTTCAAGGTGTTGGTAATCACCTTTAAAGCGCTCCATGGCTTAGGACCAGGGTACTTACGGGACCGCCTACTGCCTACTGCCACCAATTGCCTTCCACCGACCAGTTCGCTCCCACAGGGCCTCCTCAGGGTGCCGTCAGCCAGACAATGTTGGCTGGCGATCCCCAGGGGGAGCGCCTTCTCTGTGGTAGCTCCCACCCGCTGGAACGATCTTCCTCCAGAGTTGTGAATGATCTCTGACCTCCAGACTTTTCGTTGGGCCTTAAAAACGTACTTTTTCCAGCTAGCCGGCCTGGCCTGATCCCATGGGAAAATCTTTTTTAGAGTTTTTGATATTAATTTTAATTGAACTGTTTTTAACTATGGGCCAAATTTATATTAGTTACTTTTAATAATTTTTTAACTTTTGTAAGATTTGCTTTTTATTTCTGGCTGTTCACCGCCCTGAGTCCGCAAGGAGAAGGGCGGTATATAAATCTAATAAAATAAATAAATAAATAAATAAATAACTCTCTCTTTCCTCCTCTCTACATTTCTCTACTGACACCTCTTCACTCTATTTTTCCCAGGACTCCCGTCTGCACTTCACAATATAGTACAACTCTGGGAAGTTGGTTTTTTCTAAAAGTTCTTAAACTTTTCCTGTACAAACAAATAAACTTTTCCACTCACTCCATAGTGAGTGTTTAAATCCACACAAGAGCAGGACTAGAAAGGTACCTGCATAACTGACCCAAACTGTTCAATGTACAAAAAGAAAGCTTCTCTATAATAACCATGTTCCTGGAAGCCAAAGCCAGGCCTAAGCCTCTATACAACATTTCAGAAAGAGTGAAAATGCATCCTGCATTCACACATCATTTTGTCTCACTATGCTTCTGTACAGGGGTGGGTTCTAAATTTTTTTATTACCAGTTCTGTGGGCATGGCTTATTTTGTGGGCATGGCTCGGGAGGGTAATGTGACTGGGTGGGTGTGGCCAACTTTTCTTTTTTTTTTACTTTTAAAAGCATTATTTCTACAACCTTAAGATGTTGCAGAAAAAAATGCTTTTAGAAGCCTCTGACGATCAGGCAAGTCATCTGGGATCGCCAGAGGCTTTTAAAGGGATTTTTTTCCCTACAACCTCTTCGGCTGAAGAGGTTGCAGAAAAAATGTTTTCAGAAGCCTCTGAAGATCCCAGGTGAGCTGCGCGATCATCAGAGGCTTTTTTTTGACTTTTAAAAGCATTTTTTCAGCCAAAGAGGTTGTAGAAAAAATGCTTTTAAAAGTTTAAAAAAAAGCCTCTGATGAGGTGGGTGGGGTAAGCAAGCAGTGATTGGGCTGGGGGCCAGTTCGGGGGCGTGGCCAGCCAATGTTATTACCGGTTCTCCAAACTACTAAAATTTTTTACTACTGGTTCTTGCGAACCGATGAAAACCGGGAGCAACTCACCACTGCTTCTGTAGGGAGAGACTGGGAACTCATGTACATTTTGGTATCTTTTACTAAGGAAGATGAAGTAGCAGGTCATGGGAAGGATTTTTCTCTGCCTGAAACCCATGACGAATGCTGTTGATCACACCTAGATGTGCAAGAATCTGACCTGGATAAGATGGTTTCTTATGCTCCCAATTCATCTGCTTCTGCCTCTGGCTTGCAAAAGCTCATTAGGCCTTTTTATTTCTATCACACTGCCCGACAGCCATCCCCTGTTGTGCTCGGAGACTTGCTTCTCAGCAAGCCTCTGCCACAAGGCTTTAGTCTGATGTCCCAGCCCACCATCTCCTCCTTATCCCACTGAATGCCCTCCTGCTGCAACCCCTGCTGCTGAGATTGCTTGACACATGCTTCTCGTGTCTGACACATGAATGCACCCCGTCATTCCTCTGACTCTTAATTTCTGTCTGTACTTTATATTCCAGGCTGGGCCATGTTGCTTCTTCAGGACTATTCTGATAGGAACTTAATGGTAAAAGCAAGTTCCAGCTTTGTCTTCACATTGAGCATTACTTCCTTCTCCTTGCAAACAACAGGACGTGTTATCGTAACCTTTCCCAGCCTGGTGGCTTTTACATTAAGTAGATGACAAACTTCAGAAATCCCAGCTATGTATCCAGAAGCTACCAGGATGACAAAAGCTGTGTTAATGTCATGGACTTGGCAGAAGACTTTGTCTAATGCACTGCTATGCCATAGGCAGCCAGAGAGATTTGGACTTCCCCCTGAACTTACCTTGAAGCCAATGCCCCCTTTCTTGCAGCACAGACAGGCCAACATGAGGAAGATGAAGGTGAAGAGTCCTGAGAAGGAAACGGCCACCACCACCAGAGAGGAAGACCAGGAGAGCTCACTCAAGGGAGTGCCATCTGTAGGGAGATAAACAAGTGGGAGAAGATGAGAAAGGAAGGTTCAGGAAAAATTGATGGGAGGAGGACCAAATATTTGCAAAAATAAAGCCAAAGAGAATGCAGCTGAGACAGAGCCCAGCAGGAGGCCTCTAGTCGAGGGTATATCTTGCAGAGTTTTAGTTCTCTTTTCTTTCAGGCTCAAAGCCAAGTTCGGGAATCAAAGATCCCCTCTTGCTTCATCCCTGCTCTCTTACACCCACTTGTCTCTGACGAATCCACTATCCTTCAAATCCTGCTTGAAAGAAAAGGAAAGATGCCAGTTCTGTTCTCCCACTGCTCTCCTACCAGCTCCCAGAAATGGGCTAATTTAAATCCAGAGACACCAAAGAAGCAAAGAGCCAACCTGGCTTTTTCATCTATGAAGAGAACAAGGCTTGTCAACGATCTCATGGTCTCCCAGCTTGGACAGGCATGGAATCTCTGCAAGACAGAAATCCTGCCATATATCACGTGGTTTCATCCATGCAGCCATAATTGTGGACACTGATGACTTAACACTATCAGGTCACTGAGTAACCTTATCTCCCACTTCCCACAGCTCTGATGATTCCCGTCTGCACTTCCCTGATTTGTAATTGTTATGTGTATAGATACAGCCTAGGTATACTTCACAGCCTGAACACACAGTGCAGTCCGTCATTTTGTCAATATGCACATTGCTAAAAGGCAACACATTCAGAAAACACAGAGGGCAAATTTCAATTTTTTGCCAGTCAACTGGCTGACTAATTGAGCAGTGGCTTTGAACAAATGCCTCACTTTGGGAGAAAAAAAAACATGATTTTTTGAGAAAAATTGTACAGATTTCTTTCCGAAGGAGGAAAGAATGGATGCACATGCTCTGTCTTGGAGGCTCACTATGTCCATTTCTTTTAAAGAAGGACACGCATCCTGACTTTCAAAAAGACCAAAGAGGAGATGAGAAAACAGAGGAGATAAAAATTAACCTCACAGCATGGGAGAAAGGGAAGGTCAGTAAGCAGCAGAAAGATTAAAGGCAGCCCAATCACGGTGTCCAGAAAGCTTTGTAATGCAAAATAATTAATCTGGCATTTAAAGTAATTGATATAGTGCCAAGAAAATGATTGAACTGGTTGTTCCATGAGTTGATAAATAAGTCCACTGGATGTAAGGAAAATATGGGTAGGATGTCAGTATAGCATGCTTAAATGGGAGGATGAAGGATATAGTGTACTGTAAGTGAAAACTCTTCACAGGCGATAGGCATATTAGACAATACAGTAGATGCTGTAACACATGCGCAATCATAAATGTTTAGCTTAATTCCACATATACGAAAAAATGGTGGTGGGGGGAGAAACCCTTCTTGTGACAGCATTACCATAGTAATGGGCATCTCTTCCCGCCTTGCTTAACCTCAGTGGTAGAATTTTAACTTTTCTGCAAGGAAGCATCCTTGCTTCTGTCAGTCAAAGGAGAAGGCCAGGGGCATGAGAACTACATGCCATGGCTGGCACTCTTCCTTCTGAGGCCAGAAATTTGGCAACTCATTTGCATATTGCTATTTGTAATACAGCCGATGCATTAGGAATCTGCTGCTATGGTCTCCGATAATACTTTGCCATAGACAGGAAAAAAATAAAATTCTTCGGCCTCCAAAGTTGTGTTCAAGTGCTAATCTTGCAAAATATTTAATTTGTACACACAGAGATTAAGAAGGGCAACATGCACTTTGAACCAGAAAATACTTAGATGCCCAGGAAACTGAGATTCTTCTGGCCCATTGTCTAGGTGGGGTCTCCCTCCCAGTTAGGAACAGAAAACACCCCTGTGATTGGATGAAGGTCTTAAAAGGAAACAATTGCAGCAGGGTGTTTTACTCCCTTAACCCTAATTTATGGCCTACTGGGATAATTTAATTTTAATAGATGGCTCTAATTTAGCTCTATCAAGTATCAAGCCCCTCTAAAGCTTTGCAGCTGCTCTTTCAAGGGAGGTCATCTCAGGGGTAAATTAATGACACAAAAGACATACATGCTGAGTGGGAAGTGACAGCACAGCTGGAAATGTCTGAAGCAGCATGCTGTTTTTGAAGGGGACATCCCAGAAACTAGGTTCATGATTCAGAGAAGAAAGGGATATCACATTGACTAACCTAATGTAAAACTGATTGTTCTAATAGGCAGAATAAAGCATACAAAGTCATTAGTTGAATGGAATAGAGAGAAAGAGAGCCACCTAGCTCTAACTGCCTGACCTCACTACTGATCTATATAGTTTTCCAGGCCCTGCTGTAAGAGATTTAAAATGGAAGAGTTAGGATTAAGGTTTAGGGCAGGGGTGTCAAATTCACGTTGTCATGGTGGCGTTATGTGACATAGCAGGACTTCCTTTGCTAAACAGGGAGTGGGCGTGGCCAGTGCTTGATGAATCCGGCCCATGGGCGGGAGTTTGACAGCCCTGGTTTACGGTAAGGATTTAATTATATGGTTCCCTGCGTCTGGAGAATCAGCATATCAGGAACAGCAATAAAAGTATCCCACCCTCGTAGTCCCCTCCTGACACATGTGCAGTGAGGTATTCTACCTCATGTTCTTCTGACTATGTAGGGCAGCAGCTCAGAACAAAAGAGGAGAACATAGATGCCCTTCTGGTGTATGAACAAGTAGCCCTTGTTTACAACTGACTCATTTTGCAGTTATACTGTAACTCCAATGGAAAAAATAACTTTACAACCAATCCTCACATTTATGGCCTTCAGAGGTTTGTAAAGGAAAGGAAAGTTGAAGATCATAATAATCACTTAGTGATTGCTTCACTTAGTGACTGAGTTGCCAGTCCCCACTGTAGTTGTTAAATGAATAATACCTGTAGTGGAAAAAAATAAACAAAATGGAGACTGCATCCCTCTCCCACCCCATCTTTTAGATATGACAAGGCAAAGCAAGTTTTTTTCTTTGCCTAATCTCATCAGACCCAAATTAATCCTTCCTACTCCAGAGAAAGCCCTCCCCCAATCCCATCTAAAGAGCCCAACCCTTACAAGGGAATTGCAACCAGCACACACACCCCATCCTCAATCAGTTGGAGACCTCAACATTCCATCTCCTTAACAATGAATTGCCTCAGCTCTGCTCCCCCTTGAAATGCCACTGTTTTGCCTAACAATAGAATTTACCCCAGCTACTCCCTATCAACAAAGGACCTTCCTACCTTTCCCAAACCAACCGGTCAATCAGATCCTAAGACTTCCTATCTTAGAGCCCTAAACTATAGTACTATAAAAATATTTGATCCTTCAATGTTCCATTTGTTAAGTGTCCGTTTCTTAATAAAGCCATCACCCAATGATGGTCGGAAAAAATCTGTTTTTTCTCCTCAGTGGTACCTTCCTTAAGTCCACAAATTCCACAAGAGTTTCTACTTTCCACCTTGCAGCTTTACTCATTACATCTCTCACTTGAGCTGTCCTGTAGCATCTGCATTAGAACCACCCTTTGCTGCCCTCCATTTCCAAATTTCTTTCTTTCCTCCTCTTCCTACCTGTCTCAGTTCTTTCTGCTGAATTTGCTTAGACTAAAGCAGGGTCTTGAGCAATATTCCTATCTGTATTTTTTAAAAATAGATTTTTTTTTCAGTGCTTACATCTTATGCAAGAGGCTCTTCTGCTTTGCTTTTCTTCTTTTTAAAACTAAAATGCAATTGGGAGAAGAAGTCAATTTGTTCAGTGGGAAAGGGGAATGAATTGGTTTTCTGCGTATTGTTCTCTTGATTAATATTGGCCTCTCCCAGATGCAATATTTTTTCAGAAATTCAGAATTTCAGAAATCAATATCAGCCACATTTATTCAGCACAAAGGATTCAGCTGTTTCAATGAGGTGAGTAAAAAGGTCCCAGTAGATTCTGCCAAGTCTAAAGAAGAATTTTTTAATTTAAAACAAATTACATAAGGTTATTGGACGTCCAATAGGAAATGGTGAATAGAAAAGGAGAAGAGGTGGGCTGAAGGGGAAACAAACTATTGACAGCCCTGAACAATCCTTAAACATTACATCAACTGAGTCCATGGCTGGAAGTTTTAGTTCAACACATCTGGACAGTAGGTTAAGAAAGGTTGGGCTGGATCTTAAATTGAGCAATACATGTTACATGTTAAATGTAATAATAGGTATCAGAGTTGGAATAGTAAAAGTAAACTACAATCCAATGTGCCTAAACAGCTAATGAAAATACCATTTAGGAATTTAGGAATTTGTGCTTAGATAATATAAAGTATGATAGGATATATTGTTATTCCTATTATTTGGCCTACACAGTATATGTTTAAGTTTGTAAAATTCAGATCCATTATAAGGACCAAAACAAGCCATTTGAAGGCAAACAACCCTGGGAAGACTTTTGAGGCTATCAAAGTTGCAAGGCTGATCTAAAAAACCACAGTAGGGAGAGAAAATGTCAGCTACCTGACATATTACAGAGAAGAATTAAGGGAAAATATGTGCATTCATTTTTTTCTGCTTACTGGATAACATTTACAGAGATACTCCTTTGTTTTCAAATGCACGAATGTTATAGAAGAGGAAAGTATTCATTTCATCACTGCATACATACAAATACCTATTCCTCTAAAAAAATATTAGTGCACAGGCAGAGGTCTTCGGAGGAAGCCACAATCTTGTCAGAATGAAGAAACATGGATTGCAATGTCATTATGTAAACTCCACTCCTTACATATTTGTGTGGGGCAGGCTCACCAAAAGGTTGGAATTTGCATCACAATGATGCAACAGATATTTTGTGATTTATTCTCTTTTGCTTCTCCCCGCTGTTGCTTATGTGCACAAGTGAGACATGCAGCTATCTCTTCTTTCTTGGAACTATCAGGTATCTCTGTATTGTTTCAGAAACTAGGAAATGTTTGTTTCGGTCCTTCCATTATGTTATTTTGCAGCAACAGAGCACAGCACCCATGTTCCAATCATAGACAAGGGTTAGATAACTCCTTATTCATCTAAAGAAGATTATATAATGGATGTCATCTCAACCCAGTATCTCTGCTTGCGCAGTAATAGTAGATAAAAACCTCCAGTGATGGTGCACCCACAACTTTGGGAGGCAAGCTGTTCCATTGATTAACAGTATTTAACAGTAACAAAGTTGGAAGGGACCTTGGAGGTCATCTAGTCCAACCCCCTGCTCACGCAGGAGACCTATACTAGGGATTCGAACCGCCGAACTGCCAACCTTTCTGATCGACAAGCTCAGCATCTTAGCCACTGAGCCACCTAGTCAGGCTGAGAACAGATTAATTGTTCTCTGTGTCAGAAAAGTTCTCCTTAGCATCAACACAGCCTAGAGGAGGCTACAAGCAGCAATATTTGATGGAGTTGTAATGAAATTCTATTTTTCTTAGGTATGATACTCTGAAAAATGCAACAATTCTACCAAGAAACAATTCTTCACACATAAACAATAGGATTCAATTGTCCACAGAGCACCTGCCCATGTGTTGGACTAGCAACCATCCCTCTAAAAAGGCCTGATGCATGGGGGGGGGGAGAGGGGCAGCCCGTGTTGTTAGCAAACCCTTCCTGTGTTAAAGTGCTGGACCTTTTCTTAGCAGAGCTAGCTGAGAGGATCTGTGCTCAGGGAGGAAGAGGAGGCTTGGGGAGGGCCGCACTTACAGATTTCTGACAAAAAGGGCCTTCATGCACCATGTTTATGGAGCACCTGCAGCCAGAACAACAATCCAGGGATTCTATGGCTCAGCTGTGCATCTGCTTTATAAACCATTGATTGGGCCGCTTCTCCTCCCAGATCCCTGGCTTTGAAGATGCAGCTGGGCTATCAGAATGCTGTTCCAGAACCTCTCACAACAAATGAAGTGCTTTGAGTGGGAGGAAGCAGGAGGGCAAAGATGGGGGAGGCAACTGCTTAGGAGAATGTCAGCTCCAATTCTACAGAAGCCACTCAGGAAGACTGGAAGAATCACACTTCCTCTTTCCAGTGTAAGGAGATAAAGCCAGGCTGGTCAGGACAGATAATCTGCAGCCTTGCCAAGGTTGCTGAACTGGTCTTAATCTGCAAAGGTTGTTGGAGCTACAAATGAAAAGACAGATGATGCTATAAATACCACAGTATGGACCAAAATAGTAACTCTGCAAAAAAAAAAGGGGGGGGGAGGAATAAATAGTGAAAATACTTGAGTTTAATGCAGAAAGGAAACTGTCTAGCACTCTTAAAGAAATTGTTTTTATAATGTTTAAAGCCTTTGTGGAGACAATGTGCTGATCACCGAGGCAGTAGCTATTAAAACAGCATCTCATACCAGAGTCACAATGACCCAGCTGAACCGGTGAGGTGTTTTTCCTAAGAAACTAGTGACGTACAAAATAAATATTGCTCCATGACAGGGAGATTTCAGAAGGGGGAAATCCTTTCTGGATTCCAGCAGCTGGTACTTGCTTTAGTCAAGGAAAATTGCCAGACAGAGGCTCTCAGAGCTTTCAGGTAAGACGTTCTATCCCAGTGTTTCTCAACCTTAACAAATTTAAGATAGGTGGACTTCAATGCTTAGAATTCTGGGAGTTGAAGTCCACATATCTTCAAGGTGCCATGATTGAGAAATACTACTCTGTGCAGCACTGCTTCATCTCTCTCTCCCGAGTATATTTCCTGTGGTAGTAGGATAAGAATAATAAAGAAGAACTCCAATTACAAATGGAAAATATTTCTGCCTGGAACCATCTGCAAATTTTAACTTCATTACAATATATAAAATGTTTTAAATATACAAATAAAATAAAATAATGTACAAATGTTCAAGTTCTGTAGGGCAAGTGCACAATGCCAGCCTCCTCTGGAAGCAGATACATAATTCGTGACTTTAAAAAAAAGACAAGATGGACTTCTCATTCTATCTATAAATATCCTGCTCTGGCAACCTTCTTTCAAAAATCTACACCAGAGATTTCGGTATTAAATTATCTAAATCTGGGGCTGCCTGTCAGGAAGTCCTTAAAGAAATATAAGCCTGTAATTCAGTACAGAAAGTTAGCAGTTGCGTTCTTCATCCCTTGCATGCTATTGCACCTTTCAGTAAGGTAGCATTGCATCTCCATGATCTAATACCATCAGCAGCATGGAGACAATACCATTGGGGATTCCTGCTGGAAAATGACTAGTGTTTATGCTAATGGAAACTGCACTGTGCTAAAATGGTAATTAACTTTTGTTTGTTATGGAATGTTCTAACAATTATCATTGGCAGGGAATCCAGAAGGTATGCTACATAGAACTTCCACTAATGTTGACCAGCTGTCTAGCTGTCAGAAAGGAAATAGTTATTCTTGCATCGCTAGAAAGTTTCCTTATTCATTATAAAATGCAGATAGTCCTCAACTTATGACCATAATCGAGCCGAAATTTCTGTTGCTAAGTGAGACAGTTAAGTGAATTTTGACCCATTTTATAACCTTTCTTGCCACAATTTTAAAGTGAAATTGTTAAATTAGTAATACAGTTGTTAAATGAATCTGGCTTCTTCACTGATTTTGTCAGAAGGTCACAAAAGGGGATCTGGAGTCATCATAATCATAAATGTGATTCAGTACCAAGCGTCTGAATTTTGCTCAAATGACCATGGGGACGCTGTAATGGATAATGAGTGTCAAAAATGGTTCTAAGTCACTTTTTCAGTGCCTCTATAACTTAGAACAGTCACTAAATGAATTGTTTTAAGTGGAGGACTACCTGTACATATTTTTTTATTACCCAGAAGGCTTAGAATTCCATCAATCTGGGAAATCTGAATATTTGTATTCACTGAACCACCAGGTATAGAAAAAAAATCACTAATTTTAAAAATCTTTTTGGTAATGACTGTACATAAAATTACAAGAAGGAATTATTTTTATTTAATTCTAGTTAATAATATGTGCTTTGGCCTTCCTGTCAATCCTAAAATGATAGAAAAGCAAAAACAAGCAGTTATATATCCCCCATCATTTTGTCTACTCCAAATTTCAGCTGCTCTGCCATCTATCCTGGAGGTTTTGTTTTGCAAACTTGTGTAATTGTTTGTGGTTTAAGAGCAACATGGGTATACCAAGGCAAAGGAACTTCAAGCTGCTAGTAATATTAACATATCCAAGCAAATGGGGGAGGGAAAGAGAGCTTTTGTTGCATTATTTTGGATGATTTTTTTTTTTTGTCAAGCTAATCTTGGCTCAGCCACTTCAAACAATTAATAGATACACTGTAATCCTTTCTGTGAATTCTGGGACAAACTCTGAAACCAAAAAACAAAGAGGAAAAGCGATGATAGTGAAATGTTCAGCAGTGAAAATCATTGCAACATAGAGAGAGCGGTTTTAGTGCCCACCAGCAGGCAGTCCCTGAAGAAAGACTGTTCCAAGAACAGTGAACTGAAGCAGCATTTGGGTGTTGTCCAATCTTCTAAGATTCCCCAATCTGTAGGCAATTGTTTCTTGTGCTAGCGAAGGGCTATAGCTACGGTTTCCAAATAAAATACTTGCAAAAGATAGGCTTTCATCCATTTATGTTAAAAGTCTTACGGATACAATTATTTCATCTAGACTAAAGGCTTCTGTATAGTTCCAACTACTGGGGGTGGGGAGGTTTATATATTTGTGTCCTGCCTTTATTATGTTTACAAATAATTCAAGGTAGTGAACATATCCAACACATCTTCCTCCTCCTGTTTTCCTCACAATAACAACTCTACGAATTACCGTAACTTGGGCTGAGAGAGAGCGACTGGTCCAAAGTTACACAGTTGTCTTTCATGGTTAAAGTGGGACTAGAATTCACAGGCTCCTGGTTTTTAGCCTGGTGCCTTAACCACGGCTAGACCAAACTGACTTTTCCTTTGAATGAAGCTGCGTCTTGCGGCAATCTTCAGTATCATGGAAGTTCCAGGAGCATTTGCTAAGATCACCATACATGAAATTTGCAAAAGTCTCTGTGACTTACTCTGTAATTACTCACACTATTGAATATCTACTTTTTATCTACTGAAATATATAAAGATTTTTCAGAGAGGTAAAAACTTTTATTTGCCAAAGTGCTAAATTCACTGACTCTTGTGTAGACAAATCAGCAGATGTAACCAAAAAAAGGATGTTACTTCTCTAACAACAACCAGCCTTTTTAACCCAAGGAGCAATTATTGTGGGGGTGGGGTGGAGATGGAAAAGCAGCTGGATTTGATATAACTCACAGATCTAGACTGATTCTATCAAAATCCGATTTCTGGAATAGGAGGCTCTATTCACAATCACTCATGCCCTAGTAACCTCCAGAATGGACTACTGTAATGTGGTCTATATGGATTTGCCCTTGAAGAATGTCTGGAAGCTTCAACTGATGTAGAATTCAGTGATGCGGGCAGTTATATTACATATTACACTTCTGTTCTACGAACTCCATTGGCTGCCAGTCCAATTCAAGGTGCTGGTTTTAATCTTTAAAGCCCTTCATGGCATGGGACCAGGTTATCTGCAGGACTGCCTCTCTATTACCTCCGCCTGTCCCCTTAGATCTGCCAGAGAAGGCATGTTGCAATACCATCTATTAGGGACTTGTGTTTGGTAGAGGTGAGCCTTCTCTGCCATGGCACCACCTTGTGCAACACACAAAACACACACATACGCACACACACAAAGAAATCAGTTTAGCTCCATCCCTATTAATATTCTAAAAGTCCATCAAAATCTGGTTATGTCATCTGGCCGGAGATCCCAAGGACTTGGACAGCTTCTTAGATGGCCCTAGTGTGGCTGATGTCTTCACTCTCTCCATGCCTTGTGATTTGCATATTTTAATTTTTTAACAATTATTTTTTTATATTTTATCACAATTGTTTTTACGTATTTGATGTCTTATTTCATTGTTGCACAGTGCTCAGTATCACTTTTCATTTTTTAAAAATATTTCTATTAGATTAAATTAAAAATAAAAACTATACAAGGTACAATGATTTTTTAATGCATATGAAAAAGGAAAACAATAAGAAAAAATAAGTAACTTTTCCTATTCATCCCAAAAAATTTAAGCAAATGTATCACCATCCCTTAAATTATAACATATATTCTTTTCACTCCATATTTCATCTCTTAACTAAAAACTAAATCCATCATTCTCATCGTTCATTTTTTTATCAGCAAGAGTCCACTAAGGTTTATCAAATATAAATTATATATTTATCTATCTTAACTTTGATTGAATAAGCCAACTTTCTTCCTTCTGTATAATGACCTTAATTCTTAACTCCTTCAAATAGACTCCTGCAACTAGTTTCTTGTCATTTTTTAATTCTTCCCCCCAAAACCTTTCAGAACTTTAGCAAATGTTTTATACATCGAGCAAGTCAGATGATTTTTTTTTATATCACTTCTCATAAAATCCTCCAAAACTTTAATAGATCTCTCTTATATGACCAGTAAAAATATCTCTTTCCTGGTTCAATAGTTGCATATAGAGGTACTCCTCAACTTATGATCACAATTGGAACCAGAACTTCTGTCAATAAGCGATGCAGTCATTAAGTTAGTCATCAGGTGACTGCACCCAATTTTACTTCATTTATTTCATTTTTTACCATTATTAGTAGCGAATCACACATATGTGACCCTGGGATGCTGCAACGATCACTAATATACACTGGTTGCCAAGCACCGTCAGCCCACTCAGGTAAACCAGACAAGAGTTAATTGAGAAACATCAGTGCAGGGTCACATGGGTTATCTCAAGACCTCCTCTTACTCAGGGGAGATATGGATGGCCGAGAACCTAGGTCCAGTTGCTGATTTCATTGTAACATGTCCCATTATAAAAAAAGGGAAGGCTCTCAACTAGATTTTGCTTTTTGTGAGATGGTCAGCCATATCAATTTGATTAATAAACTAACTAAATAAAAGCATATTACTACTATAATCCATAACAATGCTCACATGAGAAATCTCATCTGGTCGTGGAGTAGAATTGTGTAAATGCACAAGGACTTCTATTGAGCAGGCCTGAGAAATGCACTTAGGGAGAAAACAAGATAAGTACAGTTAAGAATAACAAGAAAGATTTTCTCATGATTTAATAAATGTCCATCCAATATATCTCTTATATTAGATTTATATATTTATATATAGGTTCTAATATATCCTTTTCAGCTTACTACGGTATTATATATAAATTTGAGCATGATATTTCTGCAATTCTCTAATTTATCAACATCATTTGTACACACTTAAAGGTAAAGTCTTCTGCAAATCATGCTCTATTTCTGCTAAATACATAATCACACCTATCCTATTTTCTTGGCAACAATATGACATTTTTATGGGTTTGTTTTTTCAGCTTCTCAATTTAGTGCACAGTCTTAAGTTTTTCTAATGCTCTTCCACCCGAGTAATAAACAGCTCTGACCCTGCTTAGCTTTTTGGAGAGCAGCCAGCATTGCTTAAATGCTGCCATCTACTAAGGAACATACAAGCACAAATTACGTGCAACCATTTGAAATAATGGTATATGCCAGTGCCAAGATTAGAATACCGGATAGGGCCTGCTCTTAATAATGTAGCAGAAGGAAACTGCAATAATATTACAGTAGCTCCTGGCTTGATTTGAGCTTTGAGTAACAGCAAAGCTATTCCATGCAAACACAAGCTTCGTTTCTGTTTAAAGGGATTTCAAGTGAACTTCTATGCATAAACAATAAGGGTTTCTTATTGCCAAATGTCTCAACATTACCTCGCTGACCTTGTCTGGCTTCGGAAGGTAAGCCGAGTTGGGTTCAGTTATAGTAGGACTCTTATGGAATTCCAGGACCATCAGTAAGACTGAAAAGTCAAAATATGTCCCAGATGCTTAACTGAATTATATCTCTGCAAGAGGAGACATGTCTGTATTTGGCTACTCAAGGTCTGTTGACAATAAATCACGAAAGCAGATAAAAGCCATGTGGAGCTCTGGTTATTTAATAAACTTATTATGCCCGCTAAACAATATAGAATACACTGTAGTCGTGGAATAAAATGTGCCTTCCTTTACATTTCAATCATGTTTTAAAAGCAGGGGATTACACACTTCTTGTTCCCATAGCTGCACAGAAAAGTTTGAAAATATGCAGATTAGTTTATGCAGAATCAATTTGGTGATTTTTAAAGTGCCAGTGTATTCTCAGAATACTTTAGAAGGCTAGATTCTGAAGATGAAACTCAAATACTTTGGCCAACTAATGAGGAGGAAGGACTCACTGGAGAAGAGCCTCATGCTGGGAAAGATTGAGGGCAAAAGAAGAAAGGGACGACAGAGAACGAGGTGGCTGGATGGAGTCACTGAAGCAGTCGGTGTGAGCTTAAATGGACTCCAGAGGATGGTAGAGGACAGGAAGGCCTGGAGGAATGTTGTCCATGGGGTCACGATGGGTCGGACATGATTTCGCAACTAACAACAACAACAACAACAAATTCTCGGAGTCTTATTTTAAAAAACAATATAGATGCTGTATAGTTATAGTTAAAAATCTATATTTTAAAAAAACTGAATGCATTTACCGTTGCAGAATAATGCATTCCAGATTAGTTACATTGCTTCAAATATCAATAGAAATAAATGTTGGATACAGAACCGAATAAAGACTTATAGCCTGGGAGTTTAAATGACTTGCAGAATTAATTTCTAGAGAATGTTTTTTGAACTTAGCCTATCCATACTGCCATTGGAAGAAACTAACTGATCTCAGCTGTTTCTCAACAGTAGGTGCAATGTATAACCAAGAGCCCAGCTGCGTTAGTACATTGCTTCCTATCTATCCAACACGGGCCCATTGATAATAGCTAAAGATTCATTTTCCTCAATGGCTCTCTGAGTCAATTTAATAGAACTCCTGTAACTGAAAAGGAACAAATATTTTGCAAAAACAAAGGAATTCCCCCTTTCCCTACGGGGACAGGAGGTCATGTAAAACTTCATACATGAGGAATGACATAATATAAGTTCTGTATATTCAAAGAGCTGTACTGTATACACAATTCTGAGAGCTTCTAGTTATCCCTTCCAGCATTCTTTGGGAAATTTTTCAAGATTAATGCATTGTTTATAGTCATCTAAAGTGCAAAGATTCTATTTCTGGCTATCTGTGTCTGAAGATTCCCAATAAAGGATAAAACAGGTCATGTGAAGTCTCCTGTTGGTCAATGTAACTGATAAAGTTCAACACAGCATTTCTAGTGTAGCTAAATAAAAAGAATCTGGTTCCTTTATATTGAATAAAGCACTATTTATTGTGTCATACAAAATCAGTAAATGAACGAAGGTTGAAGACCCTTTATGAGACAGGCCTATATCCAAAAATTAAAGGTAAAGATGCCATAGAGCTGTGCTTGCCTTGCTATTCTTAAAAAGGTTTCTTGGTACAATGAACTCTGAAACTGGTTTGCAATGTCCTTTTTCAGAGATGTTTTCCAATTTCCCAGTCTAGTCAATAGCCCAGGAATTCCCTGCTAGTCTCCCACCCAAGAGCTAACCAAGTTTAATTTTATTTAGCTGCTGCCAAGCTGCGTCAGAGGCAATTATGTGCAACCAGCTGCTGTGATGAATGACACATACATTTTAAAAGAGCTTTGAACTTTGTTATTCATTAAAGCAGACCAATTTTTTTTTAAGGTTTATGTGTAAGCCTGAAAAAAAAAGATGCTGATGTTTTAGGAATCACATTAACTTTATAGAATGGACTTTTGAAAGCAGAGGCATCTTTTCCTCAGACTTGTGTGGGAGTCTGGAAAAGAGACTCAGCAGCTTTAAAAATAGCAGAAAAGTGTTGTACTCTCATGAGATCTGAAGCATTTATTCTGAATAATTTTCCAAGCATGTGCAATTTTTATGTGTGCAAGATATCATTATGAAATCTAACAGCACTAGATAAATATGATACAGCATTATCATATGAAAATAGGAAGCGGGAATATTAAGTACGTTCACCACCTTGAGATGGCCAAACATTTTTAAAATGTGGAATAAAAATATAACAACCATACAATAAACAAACAATGAAGAGGAAACATACTAGATTCAAATGATTTGTGGACTAATTTTGGATGAAGAAACTGGAAGAGCACTTGTCTAATGCTATAATGTCAATCTATATTAGAACTAATGGGAAATCTTTTGTGTGAAGTCCTGGAACACACATTCAGGAAATTCTGTTGTGCAATTGGGAGTCAGCTACCAAATGCTTAGATTACTCTTTGTTTTGGATAAAATAAAATAGAGACCCAGCAAGTAGAGCAAAGTCTTTCTCTCTTCTATAGCTCTAGTGTGGCATATTTTACCAGCCTACCCATCCCACCATTTTCCTCAGGATCTTCTTTTCCTTTTCTTCTCCATCATCCACTTCTGTTAATGTCCTAGTAGGGCATAGCACTCTGGCCTGTGAACACTTTAAGATAGGGCACCTGGAACCAAATCCAGACGTGGAAGAGTTAATGCTTGCAATATTTTGCATATATCCAATTTGAAAATGTGAGATTGTTAAAGGGACCAAAATCAGCACCATGGACAAGAACAGATGTCAAGTTTGTGTGAACTGAGAGTCAAGCTAAATAAAAGAAACATTTTATTGAATCTGATGTCTGTTTTTTAAACTTTTCTCCCTCCCTCTCTCTTTCTCTCCCTCTCATCCTTATCTCACAAAAATCATCCATCCAATTTTTCCCCACAATAAATGGGGTAGTATGGGATAGGTTGGGCTGAGAGCTAGTGACTAGTCCCCAGGTAATCCTAGTGACTTCCAAAGCTGAGATGGTCTTGACTCTAGGTATTCCGTTTCCCAGTCCAACATGGACTGCTTTGTAAATATATACATGTCTTCAGTGGTTGGCTGCACTTAACTGGCTTTGTCTGATCATAAAAGAAAAAAAGACTAAGCAAAGTTGGATCTGGTTAGACTTAGATGTGAAAAAGCCAGAAAAACTGAAGGTTGCAGATTAAAAGAGGATGTTTTTTAAAATACCAGAAGGCGGCAATAACAAATCATTTTGAATTATTGCCAAGAAAATTACATGGAATAATTCTTTTTTTTTTATTATTATTATTATTTTTTAATTTATATGCCGCCCTTCTCCGGAGCCTCAGGGTGGCTTACAATGCATTAAGCAATTCATGACATCACCAGGAGCTGAGTTCATATCAAATAAGACTTGTATTTAATTTGGGGCTGCCCTTGAAGATCATGTGGGAACTACAAATAATCCAGAACATGGCAGCATTTGCTAATAATGGACACTCCTGCCATGCCTGCATAACATTGTCACTGTATGGGCTGCAGTTGGTTTCCCAGAGCAAAGTCAAGGTGCTGTTTATCATCTATAAATCCCAATATGGCATAGAGCCTAGCTATTTGAGGGACTGCCTGTCTCAGTATCTGAGAATGCTCATGATCAAGAGAAAACAGGAAAAACCTTAACACATCACATATTGGGAAAAACAATGGAGCAATGCAGATGCAGATGAAAGAATGGATAGGAGAGAAGGATAGGCGGGCAAGTGGAGAAAGAAAAAGCTGCTACAGGTTGTATATTTGAGTCACCTCATTTCACAATGGTCTTCCTGAGCTAAGTGAAGTCATCTCTGGTATGACACCAAACTACTTTAGTCTTCTCATCTTGTCAGACTTCAATAGGAAATTTAGTCTGCTGTATTGATTAAAATGTTGGATGGATGGTCCAGGTCCATCCTTAGCCATGGAGGTTCACTAGGTAACTGAGGGCCAATTTAATTTTTTTCTTTGTCCAACCAACCTGTTGTTGGGGAAACTGGAGGTGCTGTCTATGATGCCTTGAGTTCTTAAAGGAACAGTGGGTATGATCTAACAAATAGATAAATGTGTATGCTGAACATACAGAAACAGGAATGTTTCACAATGTCATGATTGCTGTGATAATGTCCCAATTAGTACCTGGCCCCATATGCAGCAGAGCACATACTGGACCTGCTATTCTGTTCAGCTGGTACTGCTGATCAGAAAGTGAAGAAGCTTTCTATAATTGCATTGTCATGGACAAATCACTCTCTTTGACAGAGCTTCTTCACACAGAGCAAAGCAATCTCGTTCTGCCTCCCACTCTCTCAAGAAACCTAAATTTGAATTCAGAAACTAGCAGCAAGAAGTCAAGGATAATACTTTTTGCAGATGCCAAAGAATCAGTAAGAAAAAGAAGATCAATTATTGCAAGATATTTATTTCAAGGCATTTAAATTCTATATCTCTTTGTTAGATTTCTTGCCATTCAGTTTTTGGCTTTAGATTTAGAATGAGACTGCACAGTATTTTGATAACAGTCCTGTCTTATCACAGGCTCCTGGTTAGCTGGTCAATTTTAGATTGGCAATTGTAGTGGGCTGGAAACAGATGCAGGAGTTCTTAGCATTAATCAAATCAAACACAGACTGGGGGCCCTTTTTAAGACCCATCTGAAATCTCATTCCATGGAAATGGTTGTAGAGAAAAGTGCTTAGTTCTCTGTCAACAGCACGGAGCAAGAATGAGATGCTACTTCATACTTGATAGTTAGCATCTCCTCTATCAAGTTATTGAGGAAGCGTAGCTAGAACAGAAATTCACCATGAAGAATTTGCATTGTTCTTGGGAAAGGTTACTGATTTCATTTTAATTTGGATTTGAGCACTGGGATGGGTTATAAAGAGATATCTCTGGTAAATGCTGTATATATGGATTCTTTTCAGCTTAAGGATTTTAAATGTGCAAACAGAATATCTGGGGGAAGAGGGCCACCAGCTTCATGCTAACCCTTGTTCTTTCTGGGTGATTAAATGGGCCAAGTTAGCAATGTCTCCATTGTTAAGAGAGATGATTAATGCCTTCTTGAATGTGAGATGGATTCCTCCCTACTTAAAGGGGGCAGTTATATAATATTTTCATGTAATGAAAAAGCTTCTGCCAAAAAACTGAAAGTTTTTTTTTCCAAGCATGATTCTTACAGAGTATTATTTTTAAAAAAGGAACGGGGCTACAAGAATTCCAACTGAACTATTTCCAAACAATCAACTAATATATCCTGAACATATATTAGAACAGATTCTAATTTTCTTTTTACTGGGTTTTTTTAGTGGGGGAGAGGGAGACGGTGAATTGGCAACTGAGTGGCTTTTTCATTGACAAAAATAGAAATATGCAGGGTAACTGTTTATAAAACAATCTCCTGAATCTTTATTGGTCTGGAATCAAGCATTACATAGTGCTTCCCCCCAACCTGAAAGAGACAATCTTTGTAATTATAGATCAACATCAAATATTGCATTCTTATGTAGTTGATTGACATAACTGTAGCTTCACAACTCCAAATCCATCTATTTGTAACTGACCCCGGGGGAGGGGGGGCATTTCATTAGGGATCTTATCCAGTTTATGGTATTTTGGTGGATGATTTATGATGGAAACTAGACAAACAAAATGCAACCCTGATACTTCCCTTGATCCACTCAGAGCCTTTTACCGTTATCATCCTTCTGAGTTATCTAGTAGGGTTGAGTCTTGGGTACACTTGTATGTAGTGGCTCTAATTCTTCCTATCTGGACATGTTCAGAAGGCAGTGTTTGGGATCTACTATTCAAGACCCAGATAGTAAATCTATGGTATATCAAAGGGCCCTTACTTTGTCAGTTATGCTGTCAATGTGAAACTACTAGATCTGAGATAATTCAGATCTTTAGAGCCGGGTAGCATTATTATGCTAGATAAGTAAGAAATTGGTCAGGATAAAATTACCAACTACCAAAACCGGATTTGAGGAGTGAAATGAAATATGTTTTTTTAATGGGGCTACAATTACCCTGGAATGAATATGTTCATAGTATGCGAGTGTGCTTTCATCTCCAGCTAACACTGCTTATATAACTCTGGCTTGTGTGCCAACAGCAACTTTTCCTGAGTTTTGGATTCAATGATACTAGTGAGAGTACCTTGCTTACAACCCATCTGTTTGTAGCTATTCAATAAAGTACTAACCTAAGAAAATGACCAAAAAATCATTAATTGTGTAATAAAACTACGTAATTTTAAAATTGGTAAGTGTGTGTCTGAAGTAGAGCAATAATTGATTGACAAGTATAGACATTTTTTCTTAATGACTGGGATCATTGGAGAGGAGTTCCTTCCCCTCCCCAGAGAAGGTAGATAAAAACGGCCCTTTTAAAGAACATTAATTAATAGGAAGTAGAGAAAGACAGAATACCAAAACATGCCCTTTGGCTCAATGGACATGTAAGCAAACACAAACATCCAGCCACAGCCTAGAACATAATATTCTGACATTTCTATTTTAATTAGTTTTTCATTTGGCATCTTCAATATACTATTTCAGTTCATGGTACTATTGGCCAAACATCTTTTGCACTGATATTAGAAATTATGATGTTAAGATTTCTGTGTAGCTTTAGCACTTTTAATGTATAGGTGGATTTAATACAGATATATTAGTTTTCCTTTATTCTCTTTTGCTTCGGTATACTACTTGGCTTTTTAATCCTTGCCTATGCTGCTCCATTATCCTGATGTACAAAACATAATGCCACCCGGAGTTGCTTTAGCAACTGGGGTGGCTAAGAAATTGATTAAATAAATACACACAATACTACTTCCTTTTGGGAAAGGACATTATGAGAATGACTAAGGTGAATTTCAAATAAGGGGAAGAAGATTAATATTTTAAAATAATATGATATTTTATATACGGCTTTCCAAGAATTTGCCAGGAGCTTTATGGAACTTCAGAATGGAAGAATTTATTTCATTTCATTTCATTCACAAAAGCTGCCACTACCTCCCTTCAAGAAAAGTTTCCAGAGCTTGGGCACTTTAATTAATTGTCAAGAGAGCTGCCTTGCACCAGCTCAGTGTTTCCACTCAATCTAACACCTAAACTATATTTACATCATCCAGATTTTGCATATAATTAAAATCCTACAAGTCAAGACTCATACAGAGGTGCAGTAGTGATCTGTCTTGGTCTCTACGATAATGTGCTAAATGCAAACCCAGTATGCTAGGCTTGAAATCACATCCTTTCAAAATCTGCTCCATTGTATGCCTACAACTCTCCCAGTCAAGTTCAAAGTGGGAAATTCAATCCATCCCATGAGCTTTTGATGTCAGAATCAAGAAACTGCAATCAAGAACTTTCTGGCTCAACATCCTAAATGATGTCTCTCTAGAACAATGTTTCCCAAGAAGGGCAGTCAAGTCCACTGGGCTACAGTCTTTCAAGGGTATATTGATGTGACAGTAATCTTTAGGGGGACAATCAACACAATTAGAGGTTGTTGGCATTTTGTCAATACCTCTAGGCAGGCCAGACCAAGAGATCAATTCCACTAGAAGACTAGAGCTACCTCTACTGAAATGGACTATAATAATAGAATTTTGAAACTGTAAAAACTGCAACAGCTACCTCTTAGGACAAACAGGCAGAAAACTAGCAGAACCTCATCCATAAACAACAACTAGCAGTCAGAAGACATGATGAAAAGTCTTTAATTTCACAACATATGGCCAGACTTAACCATAGTTTCAATTGGGAAACCATGACCATGTCAAGTCTAAAACTGGTAGAGAATTCCTGAAAGCCTGCCAATTGAGCATCAATAGACACATAGACATAAGCAACTTCTACATACTGTGCAAAAGATACAATCAACAAGTCTAAAAGGGAGCAAAAAGATTAAAACTCCTTCCCACCAGCAGTCAATACCCTGATGAGCATAGACTAACACCAAGATTAACGCCAGACTAACAATCAAAAAGTAAACAATAATACCCCAATCAAAGAACTGATGAACAACTCAACAGTAAAAGCCTAACTAAAAAAAAAAATCCACCCAGAGCACTCCCATCAACACTAGACTATAAATTAAGAACAAACCTGATGCTCTACCAAGACTGATGATGTTTGGATAATGAAACATCTGTAAGAAAACAAATAAGTTCAGAGAGCACCAAGGACCTCCCATCAAAAAAGATTTGTAATGCTGCTGTAGAATGAAGATAGCCAATAACAAAATAATAGCTCATAGTCACAGAGCAAGAAGCCAACTTTATGCTCAGCTCACAGAGTTTTACACCTCAAGAAGCATCCACTCTACTCCTAAAGAATAACAAAAAAAGAAATTGGATCTTTCATAATACCAATTGGCAATTGAGATTCTGTCTACTTTTTAAATACCACCTCCTCTGGCAACACCATTTTCTTCAATTTTTTTGTAATCAAATATACAATATATAATTTTAAAGAAAGTAGATGGCATAGAAACTTAATAGAAATTTAATAAAAATGAAATAAAACAAAATTGTCTTCCATTACAATCTGATAGTAGTTTATGAATGCTGAAAATTAATTAGATAAATGTTACACACACCGAAGAATATTATGTTGCAGTTTTTGTAATAAAAATTTATGCACTTAAAATATTTATATATTAGTTTTAAATATAAAAGGCATTTAGTAAGTTAGATAATTGCAGAAAGACAATCACTACAAAAAAAGTCTGCAAATTATAAAATCCATAAAATTAATCAACATGTGAATGCAGCAAAGAAAACTGATAAAGTCAATAAAATCTCATCTTAGCTCTGAAATCAACATAATTGCTCATTAAAAGCTTGAACTAATTGTTTCAACTTGACAACCTAAAACTAATGGAATGGATCCCAGCAAAAACTCTGAATTAAGGATATTTCATAAAGGAAACTTCTTAAACCTTATTGGTGTTTTATTACTACAGATAATTGCAACAACAATATCTTTGCTGACTTCTTCACTTAGGTCCCTAATGTATATGTCACTGTAACATGTTATTGTGTCTCCAGATACTGGGCCTGGAAGATATCAAAATCCCATTTGGGAAGGAACATAACAGGTCATATTCAGTTTATAAACATGTAGCACACAGTCACATCAAAGCAAAGCAAAGAATCTCTGTTATTACTGGAACTGAAGTCTTCTGGCTCAATAACTTATTACTTGAATATGGTTTCATCCATAACTCAAAGTGGTCACTTGTCAAGGTTACGTATGACTTCCTATTGCACTAACTATTGAGCCCCTACACCAGGGCTGTCAAACTCGTGGCCCACAGGCCAGATGCATCACATGCTGGCCATGCCCATGCCCAATTTAGTGAAGAGGGGGGAGTCCTAATATGTCACGTGATGCCATTGTGATGACGTGGTTTGACCCTCCTGCCCTACACCTACAGATAAAATTAAATCCAAGGTCATCTCAGTTCTGCAAGACTCTGTTACTGAAATTAATTAATATAAGATATTCAAATATTGAATTCCCAATTCAACTCCTAGTGCATCATCCATCCAAGAAAAGTGACTCAATCATCCCTGAAAACATCACAAGGAGCTTTTTTACCCATTTCTCTTTCATCTGTGGTGAAGGAGATATCACACATAATCATATCAAAATGAATAGTTCTCATAGCAACAATTCCACTGAGGAAGAAGAGTATGATCCACAAATGAGTCTAACTGGTCATTAAGCAACAGAACAGCTGAAGTGCACTGGAATTCTTTGCTCATGATAAAAGAGCCATCATTTATCTATATGATATATAATCAAAACTTCAAAAAAAAAAGGTAAAAGCTAATACAAAGCTGTATAAAGTAAGGAATAAAAAAGGAAAAAAATAAAGCAAAGAGAAAGCAAAAAGTGCAAGAAAAGAAAACAGGTGGAAAAAAGATAAAAGAAAGAAAAAAAGAGATAAAGGAGAGATTTTAAAATTAAGCATCAATTTTAACTTTACCATACCATACATATTCATGCCACCCACACTTTAGGGTTTTGACCTTTTAATTGTAAATTTGAAAATAATCAACCCTCAATCCTGATTCTAGAAGCATAGCAAAACATGGTGCACTGAATTATTCCCTAGGAGAACCCAACTTGGATCCCATCTGATGTTCTGAAGACATGTCTGGTTACAACTGTTGTAAATTCCAGGCAGCCTGGGTTGGATTCAAACTGTAGGTTCCCATATTCAAGTTACTTACTCTTGTCTGACTTTTTAAAATAGTATACAGGTAGTCCTCAATATATGACTATAATGGAGCCTTCCCATTACAATTGTACAATTGTACTGTGGTGGTGACAGTAATAAAATGGGTCTCCGAATTTTATGATGTGTTTTGCAGTGGTCTTAAGCAAATCACATGGTCATTAAGTGAATCTGCAATCAATAAGCAAATGCTGCAGTCATTAAGCAAACTAATACTTCTCTACTTTTAAAACCAAATACTTTTGGTTTTACCAAAAACCAAGAGTGCCTGTTTTGAGGAAAACTGTCATAAAATACAGTCCCATGACCATGGGATGCTGCAGTCAGCCATAAATATGGCCATGTTGCTGAGTGCCTGAAATTTGGTCATGTGGCCACCGAGGGGGGCCAACCATTGGATCTTCAACGATAAGTCAAAGACTACCTGTATAATTTTAACAAGAAAAAATTAATAAGGCAGGTACCATTGCATAACCTATTGCCCTAACCTCCTTCATAGGAATTCCATCCATTCATTGGTAATAATAATAATAATAATAATAATAATAATAATAATAATAATTTTATTTCTATACCGCCCTTCTCCCGAAGGACTCAGGGCGGTGCACAGCCTATTAAAAGCACAAAAACAAACATCAGTTAAAAATAATTAAAATTAATAAATAATTTAAGCTCAGATTTAAAACCCAACATTTAAAACATCCTATTTAAAATACCATCACATTGATAGCCCAGCCTGGCGGAACAATAGGGTCTTGGTATAGCTATGTGGACGATACTTGAGTCAAGATCAAAACACAGGAATTGGAAGCGTTCACCAAACATATCAACTTTGTGGACAGATACATCAAATTCACATGGGAAGATATTAAGGAAAATAGTCTAGCCTTCCTGGATTGTGCAGTACACATTAAGGAAAACAGAAGCGTTAACACTGAAGTTTACAGAAAAGCCACACACAGAGATCAATATTTACGTTTTGATTCCCACCACCCACTGGAGCACAAAATGGAAGTCATCAGAACCCTACACTACTGAGCTGAAGGCCTGCCTATCAACAAAGATGGGAAAGAAAAAGAACTAAAGCACATCAAGGAAGCCCTCAGAACATGTGGCTATCCCAAGTGGGCCTTCATCAAATCTAAAAAAAGACCCTACAGGAACTCCTCCATAACAGACAATGAAAAGAACAATAAACAAAACGTTGTCATTTCATACATTGCAGGAGTATCGGAAAAGCTCAGGAGGATCTTCAGTCAACACAACATACGTGAACACTTCAAACCCAAGAATACACTAAGGCAGAAGCTTGTCCACCTCAAGGATAAAACATCTAGACACAAACTGAGGAACATGGTATATGCAGTACAATGCAGTGAGCCATGTGCAGATCTGTACATTGGGGAAACAAAACAACCACTTCATAAACACATGGCACAACATAGGAGAACACACCCATCAGGACTAAATTCAGCAGTCCATCTGCATTTAAAAGACAAAGGCCACTCTTTTAAAAACAGCAAAGTCTACATTTTGGACAGAGAGGACCATTGGTTTGAAATTGGGGTCAAAGAGGCCATCTATATCAAAGTTGAACAGCCGTCTCTCAACAGAGGGGGAGGGATCATTTATCATTTATCTCTAGTCTACAACACAGCCCTTTCAACAGTTCCAAGAAGGCTCCACACCCATTTGCACCACTCAGATGACCCTGATGACACAAATAAACCTCCAGGTGGCCTTAACCACTCAGTAAAAGAATGCAAATGACCAGTTGTCTGTAAGGAGTATAAATCCTTCCATTCCCCACCATCCAGACAGAGCTGAAGAAGCTTCTTGGATGAAATGTGGATCATCTTCAAAGAAAAACCAGAGAGTCCAGTTGCCTCTTGAAAAAGCACCTTTGGGACAACCATGACCTGGATGACTGAGAATCTCCATAGGCATATTTGTAATTGAAAAAAGAGGTACTGACCATATTGCATTCATATTCAGCATTCTTCTGTTCTTCTTGTTCCCTTTAGTGTTAAACAACAGATCTAAGTCTGTCATATAGCCAGTTAACATCCATTGTATGCATTACATACTTTAAGAAGCTTAAACCAAGTTTGAATAAGGCAGGCTTGCTGATGGAAAAGGGATTATTAGAAATTGCTTGAGCACCTGGTCAACCTATAGTAGACAATGCTTGTCTCCTGGTTACCCACATATTCCAAAGCAGATGCTAAATCTGTCACTAAATTGTTCCATTTAAAAAGAAAAAGGAGCTGATTCCTTAGCTATCATTACACTAAATCACACTAGCAAGTCATCACAGTGGAGAAGAAGGTCCCAGGCTTCCATATTATACTGAAGTCGCACATCTCACTTCATCTCATCTATGATAGATAAGGTTACTTCTGCTGATGTGTATGCATGTCATAATTCAACCCTTCCTTCTTTGCTCAAACACACACAAGCACCAATATCAGTTAGGTATAAAGCAAGAAACTGTGGCCAACTCAACATTCATCCCTTTGAGCAAACCACAATTTCTAACCCGCTCCTGATATTATAGCTGAAGTAAATGATCCTGGATAGCCTGCAGCCAATTTATTACTTTGCCTTGGTGTCAATGCTAGACACGGTTTCATTATGCAAACAGTTTTACAATGTTGACCCAATTTCATCGTCAGCACATAAAGTAGAGTATCATTAATCTTACATTATACCAAGAAATCAAGAGAGAAGATCACTGCATACATAGAATTAGTTCACCCATGAATAGGAGCCAAATCAAGAATTCAGCAACATGACTAAAACTGCTCTGAAAACAAAGGTATTTAGTTTGCCCCTAATTATCTAACCACCCTCTCATAAATTTTCTAATGTTATTAGATTTTTCAATATCTGGGGCCATAGCAGAATTCTGTCTTGGAAAATTATTGGGCCCAAAACAGCTGAAAGTGACTTTGAACAGCATTTTGAACAGTTTATTGTTTAAGTCATTGTAAGACAGCTACAATCGTATACGTTCTCTTCTGGAAATAAGCCAAATAAGCTTATTTTGCTGTGAGTCACGTTATCGAGTGAACGTCTGTGGAGATCTTCTATCATCCAGACCATGGTTGTCTCAAAGGTAATTTTTCAAAAGGCAACTGGACTATGTTTTTCCTTAAGGAAGAAAACACAGATAAACCTTCCTTAAGAAAGAAGGGCATAGATAAAACCCCCAAGTGGCCTTAATAGGCTCTCAGAGGGAGTGCCAGCAGCCAGATGACTGCAAAGTAATATGATCCTTCTATCCCACTGCTACCATCCTGTCAGAACCAATGAAGCTTCTTGAATGAGAAGTGAAATATCTTCTTCCTCAAGGAAAAAAACATAGTCCAGTTGCCCTTTGAAAAAGCACCTTTGTGATTATCTAGTGAAGAATATCCAGGGAATATTAGGTCAGACAAACATCTAGTGAGACTCACTTCTGAGAAGCAGCTTTTTAAAATGATATGCTTGTTTATTTCTGAACAAGCATGCAGGAAGATGTATACTGTACAACTGATATGGTTCATATAAACTGATTTCTGTACCTGTTTTTTTTTTTTACTTCAAGTTTGGCCTAGCAAAACTGGAGTACTGCCTCTGAAGTTTTTCCCAGAAATGGGTTGCACCAAATGTTCTCTCTTTGAAGTAATTATCTTCAGTATTATCATAAGTAACTATCATCAAATAAACTTGTTGGCTATCACATTTTTGGCGACAGGAAGGAAGACTATTCCAATTTCCTACCACAGTATAACCTTTCTTCTTAAATAGGTAGGAACTGTAATGCTCTAATGATTCGTGTTAAGGTTACTATGGTGACTAAAAGTAATTGCTGGCCACTGCCTTACAGGTTTGACACAAGTACAGCACTCATTTTTAAGAGCTATTCCTTTAATTGAAAGAATGCTTCTTCTGATTAAATTTAACCTGTCCATTTTCTACCCTTAGCTAGAATAACCATCAGCACTCCTATTGCTAAAGAGAGAATTAATTAAGCTTCTGCTTTCCTGGTATGGCATAAATATTCTTGACAGAAGGGACGTAATAATTCTTCCCTTAATTGTACCTGCCGCTATTTCTGCCATATGAATTCTACTGTCTAACCTTTTTCTGCTAAGAGCTTCCAAACAATTTCATCTCACTTATTTGAAAATGAAGTGAAATTTCAAATGCAGGTTGAAATCAGGCAGTATCTTCAAATAACCTTACATTTTCTTTAAGACTAAAGAATGGCCATAAGGGAAGAAAATTATGCACATTTTGTTTTTGTTAAAGTAAATTGCTACTTATAATGCATTTTTATTTGTGTTCTTATACCTAATATATCTAATACTTCTTCCTCTTCCTATCTTCCCCACAACAACAACTCTGTGAGGTGGGTTGGACTGAAAGAGAATGACTGACCCAAAGTCATCTCGCCAGTTTTCATATCTAAGGCTGGACTAGAACTCATAGTCTCCTGGATTATAGCCCATGCCTCCTTAGCTACGAGACCAGACTATATCAGTACACAATCGAAATTTCAATACCAAGAATACCACAGCATTATAGGAAAACTGCACCAGGGAGAGCAAAAAGTAAGATTACAGGACACTCAACCAAGTGTCACAAGCCACATCTCAAACCAGATGACACTATGCAATTCAAATTACTATGCTGTATTTTGAGCATCAACCTCTTCTACCAAGAACAGCACAAGAAAATAAACATTTATTTAGTGACTGTTCAAAGTTACAATGGCCATGAAAAAAGTGATTTATGACTGTTTTTCACACTTATGACGACCGTTGCAGCATCCCTGTGGTTGTATGATCAAAATTTGAATGCTTGGCAACTGGCATGTACTTAGGATGGTTGCACTGTCTTGGGATCACGTGATCACCATTTGTAACCTTCCCAGATGGCTTCTGACAAGCAAAGTCAATGGGGGAAGCCAGATACACTTAACAATTGTGTTACTAACTTAACAACTGCAGTGATTCACTTAACAACTGTCTTCTTTAGCAACAGAAATTTTGAGCTGAACTGTGGCCGCAAGTGAGGACTACCTGTAATTTTTAAAATGAAACTGAAAGAGAAAAATAGAGGGAGAATGGAAAAAAGACTATATTTCACAAGCGTATAAGCAAGCAAAGGACACCCTATAAATTGCCATAAAAATAACATCTCCAACAATAAATCACTCCAAGCCCCAAAACATCTTTGCTGCTTGGATTGCAGAAATTATACTTATCTCTGCACTAAACATTTGCCACAATTAACCTCCTCCTCAAAAACAAAATGACACAAGATGAACTTCAGTAACTATGATCAAACACAGAGAGACAATAACAAATCTTGTGCCCCAAAGCACATTTTGCAGAAAACAATCAATTTCATCGGTTGCTGTTGTTTAGAGGGACCACAATCTTAAACTGATTAAGGCAGTTGAAATTGAATTTCTAGAATTTTTTAGGAAATAGGCAATTCTTTCTTCAATAAGCAGATTGATCAGAACCCATCCAAGGGGGATGAGTTAGCTTAGATGATAGTTCCAAAGGAACTGAGAAAGGGCCCTAGGAAATCTAAAGTTTCCATAGAAAAAAAAAAAGGTGACACCATAAACGCAGAGCATGACAATGTAATGTAAGCACTAGGGCAGTGATGGCGAACCTTTTTGCTGTCGTGTGCCAAAAGCAGAGAGAATGCGGGGGAGGGGGTCACGGCATGCCCACACCCATAATTCAATGTGCCCGGTCCCCTGGCGCATGCGCGCATGAACTCCCCCTACACTCCCCCTGCTTTTGGCACATGATGGCATGGTGGGCCCAGTAGTCCCGTTTTTTGCCCTCTCCAGCCTCCAGAGGCTTTCTTGGAGCCTGGGGAGGGTGAAAACGGCCTTCCCCACGCCCCCAGAAGCCCTCCCGAGGCCGGAAACAGCCTGTTTGCTGACTTCCGGTGGAACTGGAAGGCCCATTTTTTGCTCCCCCCAGACTCCAGAGCCCTCCCCCCCCGGAGGCCCTCTGGAGGCCAAAAATGGCCTGTTTGCCAACTTCCAGTGAGACCGGAAGTCCTGTTTTTTGTTCTCCCCAGCTCCAGAGCCAGGGGAGGGCAAAAATGGCCTCCCCCTCCCCCGGAGGCCGAAAGCAGCCTGTTTCCCAACTTCTGGTGTGCCCAGAAAGCCCCAAAAATCAGCTGGCTGGCGCACACATGCACACCGGAACTGAACTAGGGCAGTGCTTGCATGCCCACCAATATGGCTCCATGTGCCACCTGTGGCACACGTGCCATAGGTTTGTCATCACGGTGCTAGGGTGTTCAAATTATTATGCTATTGTAGTTTTCTTCTTTCATTCAATCATGTCTGCATTCTCAGCGACTACCTGGACAAGTCCCTACAGCTTTCCTGGCAAGGTTCTTCAGATGTGGTTTGCCATTGCCTCCTTCCTGACTGGTCCAAGGTCACCCAAGTGATTTCTTGGCCAAGGCGGGACTAAAACTCAGTCTCCCAGTTTTTAGCTGATTCCTTAACTCTATTGCACCAAAAAGACAACATAAGCCAAATTAGATCCAAATCTGGGATTTTGTGGCAGGAGTTCTCAGTGTTTTATACAGATCGAGAAAGAATTGTGCGAAGAATTTAGGCAACATTGTGAACTCTTTTTCCCCACATTAATTCTCTAAATGAAAATTACCTTCTTCTAAAAGTATTAGCCATGAGGAAAAGAAAAAAAATAAAATAAAGGAGAACATACTCTACTTCTCTAAAACAAATCAGCTACTCCTATAACTGATTTGGCAATTTGTTAATTACATTGATGTTCCTACCTTTCTTCCAAAAACTTATATCATCAGTGATTTAAGGACTTATAAGGCTCAGTTAACACCGCTTTATTTACAACAGAATTGTAAATAAAGAAATTTTAAAAATCAGCATCTAGATCAGGGGTGTCAAACTGGTGGCCCACAGGCAGGATGTATCACATGCAAGCCACACCCACCCCAGCTCTGCAAAGGGGGAAAATGTTGCAATACGTCGTGTGACGGCAATGTGACGCCACAAGTTAGACATCCGTGATCTAGATGATTCAGTACTTTGAAAAGAGGAGACTACATGTAGTCTTTGATTTACAACAGTTCATTTAGTAACCATTCAGTTACAATGGCATTGAAAAAAGTGACTTATGACCATTTTTCATACTTAACAACTATTGCAGTATCCCCATGGTCACGTGATCAAAATTCAGATGCTTGGCAATGGACTCATACTTATGACAGTTGCAGTGTCCCAGGATCACTTGATCATCTTTTGTAAGCTTCTGATAAGTAAAGTCAACGGGGAAGCCAAATTCACTTAACAATTGTGTTACTAACTTAACAACTGCAATGATTCACTTAACATCTGTGGCAAAAAGGTCGTAAAAAAAGGGCAAAACTCAGTCAACAAATGTCTCACTTAGCAATATAAATTTTGGGCTCAATTTGATCTTTATGTCAAGGACTACCTGTATTATGGACACACAACTGAGTGTGAGTCCCACTGGATTCCTAGATTTAACTCCTGAATAAATATTTATAGAATTAGACTGTATTCATAAACATAACATTACACATAATATGAGGTCATATGAAACAGCAATAGAAAGACAACAAGCCAAATTAAATTATTACCTTAATTATACTAAGCTTTAGTTTTATTTGTTCAAAACACCTGCCATCTACATTATCATCCTCTTGATTGTCCTTAGGGTTGAGTAATTTTCTAATGAAGATACTGCTGTTTACAGCCAAAAATAGCCCAAGAAATCTGTGGATTTAATTGTGGCAACAGAAAACAAGGTCTTTAAGTCATTTTTTTTTACCAAGTCCTGCAAAGAACACTACCATCATCATTTTCCAAAAATCTCCCCCTTTTCCTTGGATTAAGAGTTTGAGTATGGTTTAACTAATGTATAAGATTTCAGGCCGGAATAACAAAATCTCAAGTGATTTGGAAGTATTGCAGTATTGCAGCCATTTAAATCCTCTAATTAACTAACATTTAATTTGGGTGTTCCACAGATGCCATTTGAGGCAGACAGATTCAGCAGGCCTTGATGATGCAAACATGTGGCTAATTTCTCACTTATGTGATGGTCCTTAAGCATATTTGGTTTCCAATGATGTCTGATCCACATAAAGAAAAAGGAATTGCTTTTCCAGAAGTTTATAGTTTTCTGTATTTCACTGTACATCTGTTCTGTAACTCTAAACTTTACTAGCCACAATAGTAAACAAGGTGTCATCAGATAACAATGCTCTATAATCATCACATTTTGATAGATCCAAATAATGTTGTCTAGGACAACCCCTGAAAAATTATAAATCAACAAGAGAAATGAGGATGGTTCAGTTTAACAAGTCATGGAAGATTTGGAGAGCTAACAGCAGTACACCCCATTCTGCAGCAAAGATTCTTCCTTCTACCAAGAATGGTATCAGATGCAAGGAGCTAGAATAACACCATGAGTTGATCAGAGCTGCTTCTTTATCACTGCTTGCCTATTTACAAGAATCTCACCAGATTGACTGCATTTTCTTGGGAACAGCCAGATAGGGTTTTTCGAGGAGGTCAAGTCTCCATTGCTTCTTCCCCTGTAAGGACTCCAAGATTGCCAGTCTCTCCACTATTCCCACATTAGCTGGAGATTCCACCACATGTGGCAACATACAGTATTAGACTAACAATATATAGAGATTAATGTTTTCTCATCTCATTAATTATAACACTCAGATGTATAATTTTGTAAAGGCATGTGTCAAAAGTAATTCTTAAGTTGGTCTTATTAGCATTGCTGGCTGTTCTCAACAGCAGGATGTAACTGCACAACCTTTAGAGAATACACTTCAATGCAAAGTAATCTATTTAAGAGAGAAGAACAGAAGGAACACATTTCTGGGACCAAAAATAATTTCAGCAAGGAAAAATACAAGCATCTATTTTGCTAAATTTATCAAGCCGGAAACTGCAGGAGATTGTACTGAAAAGAACATGTGCAACAAACTAAGCCCAAAGCTGTATGTTGATTTATCTGTTTTTATCATTCTGTTCTGATTCAAAATTCCCAAACCATAGATCTAATTTAAAACAGAAATGCAAGATAAGCATAGGTTCTGTACAAATGATTTGCCTTTCAACTACATACCAAGTAGCAAAATGGGCTTCTACTTTCCATGATCATAAAATAATGGCATCAAAATAGAGATAGTTCTTGACTTGCAACCATTTGTTTAGTGACCCATGTGAAGTTGCAACACTGAAAAAAGTGACTTATGACCATTTTTCACACTTGCAGCATTCCCACGGTCATGTCATCAAACTTTAGACACTTGGCAACTGGCATATATTTATGACAGCTGGAGTTTCTTGGAGTCATGTGATCATCATTTGCAACTTTCTGACAAGCAAAGTCAATGGGGATCCCAGATTCACTTAACAATCGTGTTACTAACTTAACAACTGTAGTGAATCACTTAACAAGGGTGGCAAAAAGGGTCACAACATGGGATACACCTTCTTAACAATTGTCTTGCTTAGCAATGGAAATTTTGGGCTCAGTTGTGATCCTAGGTTGAGGACCATCTGTATGTGTGCCAGAAATCTCTTAGATAATGTCTCATCTTAGCTGAAATTGTTTAGATGTCCTTCTCAAAGGACAAAAATGATTTGGAAGAAGTGCTTTCAATTTCACATGAACATATATCCATCTGCTATTCATTAGAACAACCCCTTTTTTCAGATTTCTATGCATCTGATTCTGAAAAAGATGTAGCTCTAATGGCCAGACTATTGTCTTTTATAGGAATGCCAACTGAAGAAGCAAACATTCCATTGGAATTATTTCTTTCATCCCTGGTTGAAAATAAGGATATTCTTAAAAAACAATATTTAATAATATGGAACAGTCTTTTTTCTCTTTGCTGAACCTTTAAAAAAGGAACTGTTCATTTTTCATGAACTTGTTTTTCATGAATTTAACTTTTATAAATTGATGGCGAGTGCTCTTTATTCAGAACCAGATGAAACATTGCCACTTCCCAACTAAAATTTTGTTTCTATCTTAAAACATTAGAATATCAGTCACAGTGTTAATAACATACAATGTTATGCTATTAATTATGAATTACTTGTTTTTTATGCTTTTTAGATATTTATTTACTCTATTTCTAATAAATATAATGACCTAAAATTTAATAACATAAATTGCTCTTTGGACTTTTGGCTAAAGTATTGTTTATAGACTTAGACAAAAGACAAGGTGACATGCATAAAGATGGATTAAGGTGAACACCTATGACAAGCATAGACAAGACTTCTCTGCAAAAAATGAAATGGCAGAGATTCATCTTAAATTCCCTAATACAAAAAAAATTATTTGTTGAAAGCAAAAGAATTAACTTTGAATGTAAATGTTTATCTGGATGTCTCTGAAGATTAACTGGGACTTGGGAGAAGCTGTTTTCCTAGTGAATTTAGCTCCTGATGTAACAGGGTACAACTCTCTTTCCTTCTCCAACCAGTTAGTATTAAATCTCTCCATAAACAGATACTTTAATTTCCAATCCATAGTTCCAGTCCCATTAAGCTCAGCGAGGCTGATCTCTGAGGACAGGCCTGCAGGCCTGCACTGCTTTTACGTTTATCACGATTTTCCCAAATCAATGACTGAACATAAAAAAAAAAAGAAAGAAAATATAACCAAGTTATACCATTTTGCTGGAACTGCAGTTTTAATTTTAAATACAAAATTCAATGTTTTTTTAATAGTTAAAATAGTGTTGTTTAAAATTAGAAACAAAGCATGAAATATTTTCAGATGAATACATAAAACACAAAGGCAATTAAAAGATACTGAAAGTATAACATGGAGAGTTTAATTTTGTAGAACTGTAATGTTTTAATTTTTAATGGGACATTATTACTTTTTTGTATTTAACTGGATTTGTTTAATGTTCTGGGAACATGAAGTAAAAATATTTTCAGATAAATAATTACATAAAACATTTTCTGTACATTATTTATCTTCGGCATTTTAAAAGTATTTTTTAAATGTTAATACTAATTTCTCTACATTTGGAATTAACACTAAATTAAGAATCAAAGATACATAATATGTATTCACCTAATTATCACTTATATATCTATCATCCTGAATAATAAGATGCTTCCCAATCTGTATATAAATCAGAGCACTTAAATGACAACATTGCAGCCATACTTGTGTCTCATCTTGGGACTTCAAACTTAATACTCAGGGAAACAACTGGGGATGTAAGATAAACAGGAAACACAGGAAAACAATCTGGAAAAGGAAATTAATAAAGTACAGTATTTACATACTGTCACCTAGAAAACTGTATGGATGAGCCCATGAGATCAGTAATAATACAGCTTTACCAGAAGAATGGGCGAGGTTTTTTTCTTTAAAGCATTTGATGCACTGGAAAAAAATATTTAATTAGATAAAATGTCCTTAGGATGGAAGAGAAGTTGGAAAAAACTTAGTTTTACTTGTCATTGTCATTATTTCTCTTCTCATTCATGTTATTACATTTTAGCCTATCATAACAGTTATCTAGAATTAACATCCATATCTGAATAGGTAAAAATTTTTATATCAGAAATATATCCATGTAAACCTGTGGTGGGTTTCAAATTTTTTTACTACTGGTTCTGTGGATGTGGCTTGGTGGGCAGGGCATGGCTTGGTGAGCGTGGCAGGGGAAGAATACTGTAAAATCTCCATTCCCACCTCACTCCGGGGGAAGGATACTGTAAAATCTCTATTCCCACCCCCCTCTAGGGGAAGGTTACTGCAAAATCCCCATTTCCTCCCGATCAGCTGGGACTTGGGAGGCAGGGAATATATGGGGGAGGGCCAGTCAGAATTTTTCTACTGGTTCTCCGAACTACTCAAAATTTCCACTACCGGTTCTCAAAAACTGGTCAGAACCTGCTGAAACCCACCTCTGATATGAACACAAGGATACATTATAGATTTTGATGATTACATGGATAATGAGTGTTAAATAATTGTGATTATCACTTGAGAGATATACACCCACCCACAAAAATACATACACACATCCATATATATACATGCACAAACCTACATTTATGAAGGACTTACATATATAATATTCATTTTGCTTTTTTATTTTTCCATTCTTCCTTTTTTTCCTATTTATTTATTCCTTTAAATAAATAAAGACCAATTTTTAAAAAATATCGATCTATATGGTGGCCAAAAAACAAGATGTCCAGAGGAAGGTAATAATGTAAATTGTAAAACACTCTGATGATGCAAAGCAGGACAAGAAGTACATTCTTAAAAAATGGCTATTTTCAAATACACATTGTTATGTAACTGTGACCCATTTGGGGATAGTATTATTGGCAGTGTTTGAAACCCAGAACATGGGTTAGGAATAAAGTAGGAATATTTGGAACTCTGTTGACATAACACAGCTAAATGAAACCTTTATTAGAGCAATGGCCATTACACACTGCCATTCTCACAACTAATACTTCATATATATGACCCACTTAAGCCTAAGAAGGCAATGCATCTATTACAGATAGCCCTCGATTTACAACATTTCATTTAGTGACTGTTCAAAGTTGAGAAAAGTGACTTATGGCTATTTTTCATACTTATGACTATAACAACATCCCCATGGCCATGTGAGCAAAATTCAGATGCTTGGCAACTGTCTCCTATTTATAATGGTTCCAGTGTACCAGGGTCATTTGGCCATCTTATGCAATCTTCTGACAAGCAAAGTCAATGGGGAAGCCAGATTCACTTACTAACCATATTACTAATTTAACAACTACAGGAATTCACTTAACAAGAAGATAGATCATAAAATAGGACAAAACTCACATAACAAATGATTCACTTAGAAACAAATTTTCTTGGCTCAATTGTAGTCATAAGTCAAGGACTACCTGTACTTCTCATCTTTATATGTCATTAAACCCATGAACCTTTGGGTCATCCTTTCAGAGGTACTATTTCTTTACCTAAAAAGATAAGTAGAATGATCACAGGCAGACAAAAAAAGCAGTTGGAGCAGGAGCAACTTTTGAGTTCCTATTGGCTTTCCCATTGACTTTGCTTGTGGGAAGCTATCAGGGAATGACAAGAATCATAATAGCTTGACCACAGCTGATTGTGATAACGCTACACACAGCCACAACTTCACAAATGCAATTGTTGTGAAGATCCTTGAAATTTCAATTACACAGGAGTAATAGGTCCCAATTTTGTATTCATTTTTTAAGTTAACGGAACCTAGATAAACTTGATTCAAAAACTTTTGTGCCATGGCTGTCTGGACTTACTGAAGGTTACAAACAGATCACAGAGTTTTAGTAATATATAGATAGGGAAACAATATGCTCAGGAACACACCATGACTTTAACACAGCCTAGGAATTCCATCACAGTTATTTACTTTGGAGACCAAGTAAAACAAACTGTAACTATGTGTAAATCAAATGTACAACTTTTTCAGCACTGCAAAGGTCTCATTCCAAAATGTATCCTGGTTTGAGTCAGGACGAAAAAAAATCATATTACTTTGCATTTAAGCTTAATGAAATAAGATTCATAAAATTACTCTACATTCAATAATTACATAATTCTGTCCAGTAAAAGAAAATAATTTGGTAATACGCCATAGAGATATTTGACATCTTAGACAAATGTACCTCTGTTCTAAAAGATACAACACAAAAGAAAGAAGCTTATTTATTTGGTGTATGGTGCTTTGAGTGATACAGGAGATTGTACTTTGTTCTTGTTGTTATTTTCTGCTACATATTATAAAAATCTGTACAAATTAAGCAGAATATTTAATACTATGATATTTTTTTCACCTATGCACAGTGCTCAAAAAAGTTGATGTAGATGTTGGAAATGAGATAGCCATAAATTAAGAGTTAAATCCAATAAATTTCAGATTTAAAATTGAAAGAAAAATGTAACACATTTATTCAGACCCTACAAAACATCAGAATTTTCAAAGACACAATTCTTTTCATAAAATAATACATGGAAACTTTGTTCTGTTGGGTTTTTCATTTTTTAGTTTGATAAAAATTTTTTTTGCAGAAATATGTAGAAACATAAAATGCACATTTCCTGGTTTTGTTAGGAAACAAAGTTCAAGAATGCAAGTGTAAAAGATACAAATGAAACAGAAGTAGGTTTCTCTTCATACTTGAATTATTCCCTTTCAAACCCAGAAAAGCTTGTGAATGTCATATATCCAAATACTATTTTCTCTCTTTCATAAAGTTGTCCTCACTTTCACACCCAAACCTTTTCAGTTCACTGAAAGGCAACGCGGAAAATGGGATGTCATAGTCATAATTTGTACTCTGAACAATTCCAGAGATTTGAGCCATTTCAAACCTTCTGTAGTAAATTTCTCTTAATTTACTTTGACAGGAATTTGCATTGTCATCATCCAAAAGGTAATCACCCGTGCCAGGAAGAAGAGCAAAGGAAATCAGCAAAGGTTGGAAAAAAGACAGCTTTAAAAAATCATGACCAGAACAAACTTACAGTAGAGATGTTTTGTCTTTCACTGCTTTAATTTCTAAGACCAAGAACAGTCTAACAGAATTCATCTTGTATCACTTTGGTGCACTGGTTGGGGAAAAATGTCACAAACCACCATCACAATCCTCCTGCAGATACATAAGTATTTACCCTTGTTTGCTGATCTGTCTGCAGTTACTCTTTGGCTCAAAACCAATCTGCTACCTTTCCTTATTCCCTGGGGGTTTTGTTCTTCTTTTCTTTTCTTTTCTTTTTTTTTGAAAAACATAATTTCCATCAAAATAGTACTATTTTCACCAGTTTTTAAAGGCCCATGTTTTAAAAATTTCCAATCACACACTATTCACACTTATCCAATGCTTCAATAAAAGTCTAAACTAATGAATTGACATCACTTGTTCAAATCTATCTTGTACCAGGAGAGCTTACTTTTTGACTACCTCAGTCATACTAACAATGACTGGTAGGTCACTCATGACCTGGTCATCTCCCATTTGGACTACTGCAATGTGGTCGACATGGGACTACCCTTGAAAAATATCCAGAAGCTTCAGCTGATGCAAAATGCAGCTACACAAGCTATATCAGGCACCTCTGTTCTGCAAGCTGCAACGTATGCCAATTTGCTTTCAGGTCCAATTCAAGGTATTGATTGTGACTTATAAAGCCCTACATGATATGGGGCCAGGCTACCTACATTCATCCCATTACATTGGCTGGTCAAGCAGGAAAGGTATGTTGCATCCTGTCAGTTAAAGAATTCTGACTGGTGGACTCTAGGAAGAGATCCTTCTCTACTGTTATTTTAACAAACTAAGCCAAAAATCAAATAAACTACACAACATCTTAGGGTACTCTGTGTTACCCAGCCTATGGATCAGTGATGGAATTCAATTTTTTTTACTGCTGGTTCTGTGGGCGTGGCTTGGTAGGCATGGTGTGGCTTGATGGGTGTGGAAGGGAAAGGACACTGCAAAATCTCCATTCCCACTCCACTCCAGGGGGAAGGATATTGCAAAATCTCCATTCCCACCCCACACTGGGGCCAGCCAGAGGTGGTATTTGCCAGTTCTCTGAACTACTCAAAATTTCCGCTACTAGTTCTCCAGAACCTGTCAGAACCTGTTGAATTTCACCGCTGCTATGGATTCTTCCAGCCAAAATTTTATAAAATATTCAGTACTCTTATCTTTCACCTTAACACTCACACATTTTGCTACTGCTTATTCAGCTCTTTACTTATTCACACAGATATAACATTCATTAAGACAAATTCCTGCACAATGCCTTTTGACTGGTAACAATAGGAATGCTTCATTTAGAAGCTTTTACATAATAATAATAAAAAAACAGATGAAGAAGGGGTGGGAAAAATAAACCACTACTTGGAATTAGTGCTTACAATGTTGTACATGTCTCCCGCTGCTTCCATAAAAATATATTTTTTATTTATTTATTTGTATCCTACCTTTATTATTTTTATAAATAACATATCCAACACACCTTCCTCCATCTCTTTTCCTGTGAGGTTGGTTGGACTGAGGAACCATAATTAGCCCAAAGGTACCCAGCTGGTTTTCATGACTAAGGCAGGGTTAGAACTCATGATCTCCCGCTTTCTAGCCTGGTACCTTAACCATTAGACCAGTGGTGAAATCTGAACCGGTTTGCTGGCTGCGCATGTGCAGTGCATGCCAAATGCACTGCGCCCGCATGCACAATACACACCATACACCAACTGTGAGGTGCATGCGTAGTGCACACCAAAAGGAGGCAAGGGGTAAGTAGAACAGCGCATGCCGGGGAGTGATCAGCTGTGGTGCACAATCTTTTTTTTTACTTTTAAAAGCATTTTTTTAGAATGCTATTTGCCCAAATAGGTTGTAAAAAAATGCTTTTAAAAGTAAAAAAAAAAGACTCTGACGATTGTGCAGCTCAGCTGTGATTGACGGAGCCTTTTTTTTTCTTTTTAAAGCATTTTTAATTACCGGTTCTGGAGAATCGGCAGTAAAAAAATGCTTAAAAAGTTTTTTAAAAAGTTCCGATGATTGGAACTTTTTTTTTTACATTTTTTACTACCGGTTCGGGCGAACCGGACCAAACCCAGAGCATTTCACCCCTGCATTAGACCAAACTGGCTCTATTTTTTTTTAAAAAAAATAGATAAGTGGGAGTCACAGGTGGACAACATATATGCAATCATTTAGCCTAGTAGCTTCATCTCTGCTGGAGAACATACGGAAAGAGTACAGTATAAAGAAAAGCAGTGAGGATCCAGTTTACCACTCATGTTCCCGGTTTTCTCTTTGTGCGTGTATTCATTCAACCATGCTAAAATATATTGCATGTGCTGGAGTTCAAGTAAATAAAAACCTTCTATTTTTTTAAATAGAAATAGTTCTTTTACAATAATTCTGTACAAAATTAGGTAATATTGTTATCTGAGTAGACTATTAGGCTACTTAAAATGGATTGGCCAGGTTCAAACAATGGCAACATTCTTTGTCAGGTTGATTCACATAATGGCATATCTTTCTACAGTACTTGTTCCAATGTTATTTAATTAAGGAGTGCTCTACTCACCTTTTTCCTGATAACGAAACATGCATTTTGCTTACTACCAAAGAAACACCAATGCTTTACAAAGTGAAGATAATTTAAAAACGCTTTCATGGATGAAATAAATGTATGGACTTCCTTTTAATTGCTGCCTTTTTCATTCTTAATCTTATAATTATTTTTGTTATCAAAACAGTAACAGTAACGCATTTGAACACATTCTATGCAGTTCATATAGATGGAAGAATTACGCTGTGAAGGAAGCAATACAAGGGTTTCCTCTTAAAGAGGTGCTTTATTCTCCAACTGGAAGTTCTTGAAGTTCCTGCTTGGAACTCAGGCTACTATTGTACCTTTGAGATGTTAAACCTGTTTTTTCATGTGTTGAAAAAAATACTGTTTGACTTTCTTTAAAGACCTTTACATATTTCAGACTTATTCATTTTAATTTAACATTGCATCTAGAAAGCACTGTGGATTTCCAAGCATTTTGAATTCCAAAAGTGATTTTCCAAAAGGCAATTGGACTTTCTTGTTTTTTTTCCCCCTGAAAACATTTCTCCTCTCATCCAAAAAGCTTTTCCAGTTCTGACTAAATGGTGGGGAATGAAAGGATTTACATTTTTCCAGTCATCTGAATATAAATCACCCCATTCCCCATCATTCAATCAGACTTGAAGAAGCTTCTTACAGTAGAAGAGAAGAGAAAGTTTTCAAGCAAAAAAAAAAAAAAAAAAACTAACCCAAAAAAGTCTAGTTGCCTTTTGGAAACATACTTTTGGGACATCCATGATCTAGATCAGGGATGGCAAACCTATGGCATGTGTGCCACAGGTGGCACATGGAGCCATATTGGTGGACACGCAAGTATTGCCCTATTTCAGCTCTGGCATGCATGCATGCGCTGGGCAAATAATTTTCAGGCCTCCTGGGCCCACTGGAAGTTGGCAAACAGACCATTTCTGGCCTCTGGAGAGCCTCCGGGGCTCCTAGAAAGCCTCTGGAGCCTGGGGAGGGCAAAAAAACCCGGGCCCACAGTACCATTATGTGCAAAAAACAGGGGGAGGGCGGGGGGGGGGGGTCACACGTGCATATGTAGGGGGTGGGGCACATTGAATTATGGCTTTGGGTATGCATGCGGGGGGGCACTCTCCCCACTTTTGGCACACGACAGCAAAAAGGTTTGCCATCACTGATCTAGATGATTGAGAATCTCCATAGACATCCAGCATTTTGAATGTTTGCAATAATATGGTAGACCGGTACTTCATTTAGCTGAAAATGTGGACTGTACTCCACAAAATGTATATTTATCTAGCTATATAGCTATCTATCCATCCATCTATCATTTATCTATCTAGAAGCCTGGCACTCTGACAAATCAGCCATCAATAAAGACATAAACAACATCTACATACTATGCAAAAGAGTCAATCAATAAACCAAAAAGGGAGAAAAAAGACCAAAATACTTCCCCAGCAGCAATCAACACCCATATCACCATAGATTAATATCACTAACATCAGACCAACATCAAGAAGTGAACAATACCCCAATCAAAGAACTGCCAACAAGCTAACAGTAACAGTCTAACAAACTTCCAAGACCACTCCCACCAACACTGACAGGAAAACCACTAAAATATATAGATTAAGAACAAATATAGATTGAGAGCAAATATACATTGACAGCAAATCCTATTCCCTATTAGCACTGATGATGTTATTTAGTTTGGGTAATGAAATGTCTACAAGAAAACAACCAAGCATCAAGGACCTCCCCCCCTTTCTTCCTCCCTCCTTCCCCCCTCCCCCTCTTCTATCTATCTATCTATCTATCTATCTATCTATCTATCTATCTATCTATCCATCCACCCATCCATCCATCCATCATCTTTATACATGTTCAACACCACCTTTATTAACTTGCTGGATCAAGTAAATATAGCTACATTTCAGTAGAAATGCCATTTCCCCATTTCTAAAAGTAGTGATATATAATATAAAAGCTGTTGTTCAACCATTTTTTGCAAATTTTAAAAACAAATATCAATCCATTCAATTCTGATACAGAGATTCCCCAACTGGCAGCAGAAATAACCTTGTTTATGACTACAGTCCAATCAAAATGAAGTTTTTTTTTAAAAAAAATCCTGTTGATTTAAACAAGGGAGATTAGTAGGCCTGCATTTTCTATTGAAACTTAGAGGCTTAATTTCAGTTGTACTGCATCTTTTTCTAAGTCTGGAATATTTATAAGCAAATGCAGTTGGAATAAGGGAATTTCCACATCAAAGCATTTGGTAAATTAAGACTTAGTTAGGGGTAATGAATTCTTCATGGTAGGAAAAAGGCACATAGCCTTGGGTATATGTCTCAGGAGTTTTGTTTTTCTGTATAAAACACTGTTTTAGTTTTTTCCTGATGCTGTGGAACAAAAATGATCCAAACTGTTTTTCTTTGTCTGTAAACCACTGGTTAATTTAATTGTTGGAGCAATTAAATTATCTGTTACGCAATCTGGTTTATTTGGTATTATCATTTGCTTCTTTAGGTTGAATTAAACTCTGGGCTTATCTTGGTAACCAAAGAACTGTGAATGATAAAATGATTAGGGATCTGAGGCTAACTGGTTCTGAACAACTATTTCCAGTCCAAATATGATCTCCAAAATAAAATTACCATATATGGGCTGCAAAATTCTGAATAACCACTGATGATAATGACAGCACAGCACTACTTTTGTGTAGTTTTTGCAGCTCAGATATGATAACCCTACAATCAAATCATTACAGTAAACAGAGATAATAGGACTTCAAGAAAATGCATATAAACAAGCATATTCTAGGTAAAGGTTATTAAGGTTAAACTGAAGTACAGTAAATCTTTACATCCATTTTATTGTTACATTAACAACAACAACCAATTTCCTTTTAATAAACTTGTGTAGGGTATGCTTTAATTCAGGTTTTCAAGCTCCATCAGACTAATATTCCAACAGAAGTATTTCTGATTACTGACAATAAAGACAACAGTTTTTTCTAGATATCTCATATTCTAACCCTTGTTTAACACCTGAAGCCACAAAATCTTTATGAATAGCACAATGAAACAGCGGTTTTTTAAAAAAGATGGCATTTTTTGGACAATTACTTTGGGAAAGATAAGGTTGTAATGCAGTTCAGCCCTGTTAGCATTTTTGGTCATTTCTCTCCATGCCAATTCATCAAAACTGCAATAATTCTATACGCAGAGAAACTTCATGAGGATCACTGAAGTCTTACCGATATCAAAGTCCTTCCTGTAAAGACCTGCTGAAGGTAAATTGGATGTCAGACATGTTGCTTCAAACCTTTCCTGAGATAATCAATGCCTTAGTGACATCCTTGTGTTTCAACTATTATTCCCTTCTAAGAATAACAAGGAACTCTTGAAAAACATTACTTTCAGAGACCTAAATCAAGTAGATGGTAAATTTTTAAGGTAATCAAACAGAAAAACACTAAGCAAATCCCACTGCTATTAATACATCAAACGACTTGCCTGGAAAAACTGTACGAATATTGAAGGATGCAGAGTGTTCTTATCTTAATAAGGACTGTGCACAATCTCTATAGTTTAAAGCACATAATACAAGTTTACCCAAGCTTAGCCCATCTCAGTATTTTAGAAATCTTTCTCAACCTAGAATTCTTCTCGTTACCTGTTTTACTAATTGCTCTGATCCATCTTATCCTATTGTCTCTGGGAAAAGACTTTGATCAGATTTTAAAGACCATACATGTAGTCCTCCACTTATGACCATAATTGAGCCAAAATTTTCCACTGCTAAGCAAGACCGTTGTTAAATGAATTTTTGCCCCATTTTACAGCCTTTCTTGCCACAGTTGTTAAATGAATCTCTGCAGTTGTTAAGTTAGTAACACAGGTGTTAAGTGAATCTGGCTTACCCACTGACTTTACTTCTCAGAAAGTTGCAAAAAGTGATCACATGATCCCGGGACACTGCAACTGTCATAAATACATGCCAGTTCCCAAGCATCCAAATTTTGATCACATGACCGTGGGGATGCGGCAATGGTCCTAAATGTGAAAAATGGTGATAAGTTACTTTTTTCCATGCCATCGTAACTTTGGTTGTAAGCAAAGGGCTACCTGTAGAACTATAGCACCAACCCTTAAAAGTTCATAAAAATCAGTAAGATTGTCTACACAACAGTGGTGGGTTGCCCCCAGCTTGCACTGGTTCTATAGAACTGGTAGTAAAAGCAGCAGGAGGCTTTGCCCGCCGACCCCGACGTCATCAGAATGCTTCTGCGCAGAAGAACGCACGCATGCGGCCCCATTGCAAACCGGTAGTAAAGGTAAGTAGAACCCACCCCTGCTACATAACCTATCCAGATCAGAATAATTCCTCCACAATCATCAGAACATCAAATTCACTAATATTGCCTTCTTGGGCACCACATAACCATGGTTCTCTCGAATCACCAGAATCTTTTATCATCTGGTGATTATGAATGAATAGGGAATGAATATGGAAAAGACTCTGACTCCTCGGGAAAATGGTGAGATACAAATAACCAAGAAAATCCTCCAAAGGAATCATCTCTGGTCTGGCGCTTTCTAAAATTTTAAACTGTAACTCCCATAATCTCCCATGCATCATAGACATGGAACAATAATTTTAATAGCTGCTTTTCATATATCCAAAAATGTGAAATACACATTGCTTATTCCTTCACATCAAGCTTTGCTAAAGTCTTTCAGTGCTTACTCTTACTCTGGCTTGTCTTTCTCAGGCTTTCATATTCCATGTAAGGCGATAATTTAACATCGGACATAATTTTGATGTATCATTATTATTATTATACTATACTGTATGACAAAGATGCATAAAGCTTCACAACTGCCTAAGGCAGGTATTACCTTAATATGATTTATTTCGATGGCCAGCCCATGCCCGCCTGTCTCCTACAGAAGACACAACAGGCCTATCATGACAGGCAATATATTAAGCATGCTCAGACTTGTAGGGCCCTTAGGCAATCTGTATCTTAGCCTCCAGCTCTATATTCTTGGCCAAATCAGGAGAAAAGTAGGTATGACGTCTCAAAACTATTCTGCAATAGATGTATAGAGATGTATAGAAACCTTACCTGGGTTTGGGGGAAGAAGACTAATAAGAAACAGAAGACTGCCTTCTGAAGCAATCTTTACCTGATCCCAGGTGGGATTAACATGCTTAAATCAGGGTACACTTTTTCTTGTAAAGTCAAAATTCAGGCAAACTTGAAGAGAGACAGATAATTATACAATATCCTTAAATTGGTTAACCATCACCCTCCTCCCTTTCCTTTCCCCCCCACCCAAAAAACCCTCTGCAAAGAACAACTACTTTACATTTAGAGAAGATAAACTGGAAAGGAAGTCTGGGAGCTTTAGCCTTAACACATCTGGAGGGCTCAATGAGAGGTAGGTTTTGATGGTGAACTGGCTATAGCCAACTAAAATACTACACAAAGGACAATATGTATAACCTGATGTGATTGGTAGGAGGTAGAGATTCTTTGGTGAGAGACTCATCCATATAGACATATTTGAAGAAAACTAGACTATATGAAAAATGAAATGCCTAATATTTGCTTGACTCAGCCTTCCATCCTTCTGAGGTTGGTAAAATGAGGACCCAGATTGTTGGTGGCAATATGCTGACTCTGTAAACTCCTTAGAGAGCACTATAAAGCACTGTGAAGCGGTATATAAGTCTAAGTGCTATTGATACTGATATTGGATGTCTAAGCATCACAGTACATTGAGGAAAACTATCATTCATGACAAAACAACTGCTTGGAAGAAGAGGTTTTTCATTTTGGAAGCTAAGATTGCCCCAAGTAGGCAAGGGATTTGATTGGAATAGGGGATTAATAACAAAATCCCCTGTCCCTAAGACATCAAAACATCAACAAATTAAGAACACACAGGAGGAGGGATAAGCAAAGTTACCCAGTATTTAATATCCTCTCAGTTGAAATAAGCTCCACCTGTCTTAACTGTTTTCTCATCAGGTCACACGGCCGAAACCGAAGGGAGCAGAAACTAATGCTACAGCTTGCAATATGGTAACTTTTGAACAATGAGGTTCTCTGAGAATTAACTTTATGAGCAAAGAGAACTTGGTGCCCCTTCAACTCCAACTCAGTTCTTAATGGCTCCTAATGAATGTAGCTTAAGGGCTAAAGCTAAAGACCAATTTTGGCAGGTTTCCTCTCACAGGCTCTCACAGGCCAATCAAATCAAGTATTTCTTGGTTCTGGCAGGGAGGAAGTGGCATGTAGCAGAGGAGAAGGCTTTTGAATTTTTCCAGAGACACTCCCTTTGCGACAGAAAGAATCCTAAATGAATGACCAGAGAAGGAGCTGATGACTCATGCTGAATCCATTAGTATCCTGTAGTCATCCTGTCCTGTGCAGCAGCAGCAGCAGCAGCCATTATAACTAAAGAAAGAAAACAATCAACTGCTCCTCATCTGGTGGGCCTGACAATGCTGCTTGATATAGCTAGTTTGGGAGAAAGAGCAAAATCAACCTCCAGACTTAACCTGCAGGTTTTGAGCATCTTCTTCAAGTTTAATTCTTTTTTGTTTTTAACATGGTTCAAATCTTTCATCCTTGTAGTCAATTCAGTTGTCTACGTAAACCTTCAGCATCCACAGGAATTGTGGAGAAGTACTATCCATATATCAAATGGTGCCCAGCAGTTTATTCCTTTACTGTGTGCTTGAAAGGGAGTCAGGAGCCTAGATTAAAGTGAAACCCTCTCCATATAAACCAGGTAATTAAAATATGAAACCTAACCAATAAGGAAATGAATGTTTATGGCTCACATAAACCTGTAGATATGTAGAATTTTTTTGTGGTCCCCAAATGGAAAAGTGTACTGTCACAGTGGAGTTCCTATGACATCAAGGCCACAATCGATACACAGTATTCTACCAGGATAAGTTATCATTTAAGCATACCAAAAACAACCAAAAGATTATCCAAAGTCAGTAACTATGGACTACAGTTGCTAAGCAAGACAGTTGCCAAGTGACGGGGTTTTTAACAACTTTTCTTGCCATGATTGTTAAGTAAATCACTTCAGTTATTAAGTTAGTAACACAGTTGTTAAGTGAATCTGGATTCCCTATTAATTCTGCTTGTCAGAAGTTCGCAAAAGGTGATCACATGACCCTGAGACACTGCAACCAACATAAATATAGTACATGCCAGTTATCAGGTGTGACCATGGGGATGCTCCAACAGTTGTAAGTGTGAAAAGCTGCCATAAGTCACTTTTTTCAGTGCCACTGTAACTTCAAATAGTCACTAAACAAATTGTTGTAATTTGAGGACTAACTGTATACTGTGTAAAGCCTGACACACTATAGAGGCAATTCCATATTTTCATTAAGCAGGTTGATGTTGACTAAATCACGTACTTTCCCCTCCGCTTCCCAGATGCTTTTTTCTTTTATCTTGTGTCTTTTCCTGTGATTGTTTTTGGGCTGGCATACTCTCCACTACTGTATGAATCTGAAACCACCAACCAGGATTCCTAATACAGCATAAATTCTGCATTGGGCATGTCTATGTATTTCATTGGATTTATGCATACTATATGTGCACAATGGTAACTATTCAGTCAGGTGCAATTATTTTACAGTTTCCCCTTTTTATTTCCCTCATGTTATATCACTAATGAGAAATGGATTATCACAGCCCCTTAAAAAAACAGCAGCTGTCCAAGAGCGCCATGCCTCTGAAAAAGCATACACAATCCATTTCAAGACAATCAAAGAGAGAATCAACCTAGAACCAAGAAGAAATTTCCTGACAGTGAGAACAATTAATGATGGAATGGCTTGCCTGCAGAACCTGTGGGTACTCCATCATTGGAGATATTGGACAGCCATTTGTCTGAACTAGTAGTGTTGTTTGGACTAGAAGACTCCAAGGTCCATTTCAGCTCTATTATTATATTTCCTATCAATCATCTCTGATTTATCACACACGTGTCCTCCACCCCTTGTCTCAACTGATGGGGCCTGAAATCCTTTAGGAAATTGTTGCATTGTTCATAAATATATTAAAAGTATTTGTATGTATGTCACAATTTGGTTCTAGGGTTTTGAAGATTCTTAGATAAAATATTCCTAGTGGTTCCAATCACATATTTTCTAAAGCTGTCCCATTTTCTCCTCATTTCTGTTCACCTGCTCTCTTTCTGTGGCACCCAACTTAAAAAATTCCTTTAATGAGGAAAGTAGGGTTTTATCTTTGCTCATTTATTAGAAAGTGTAGATGAATCCGTAGAAAAAGGAGAAGTAGCCGGATCAAAAATTTCTAGAATTTAATTAGGGATCCTTTCTGAATCCCAAATCTCATTAAATGCCTTAGTTAGTTCTGATATCAACTTTAACTGGAGATTTGTAAGAAAATGAAACATAATTGCATTGCATCAAACTAATATACAAAGGCCAATGTATCTACCCCAATATCAACCAGAAGTTTTAATGGACCAAGGAAATGGTCTATGCCTTGCCATACGCACTTAGAAAAGATCCACATACAGTTGCTAACCAGTTCTTTTTAGGTCCTTTATAATAAAACTAAACTGTTTACATACTTTAAAATGTGGTGTTGTGCAAACTTGTCACAGGTTTTTTAGGAGTTAAGGTACCTAAACTTTCAGTAGTGTTACTGTTATTGCCATATGCTGCACTAAACCTGTAGGGATTTTGCTCAAGAGTGCTATGAATCTAAAAATCTACCAAGTCTAGCCACTTTTCTATGAAGCAGGACAATCCACATATCAAGCAATTCTCTTTTCTGGTCCTAAATCATAATCAAGGCTATATTGTGTGTTATAATCACAGAATAGCAGCTCAGTGAAAAATATCTCCAGCTGATTCAGGCAAGAAACTCAAATCATACTCAAAGAAAAACAAAAACAGGAATCATTAGCTCAAGATCTTTTCTTAGCAATGAAGACAACTTGTCTACTCTGATGATGGCAATAGGTCAGGTTTGATTTGAACAATGTTACTTACCACATTTCCTTGTGTGAGATTTTACTGAGGAGAACAGTCAACAGCATTAAAGAACTGTTCCACACATTTGCCCCATATCCCACCCCCCAAATAATAATGAAGCATGGAAAAATACAAGTTAACACTTTTGATGGTGTTTTGTAAAAATCAAAAAAAATATGTTGTCCACAACGTGATACATTTGCTAAAACTGTAAGATAATGCAGAACTGATATTACAACTAATCAAGAACACATTATAGTTTCTAGTAGGAAGGTCTCCTGCATGTTGGTGTATGGCCTAAATAAAGTTAATTTACAGAAAATCCAATACAAACTCACTCTGGCCATTCATCTTCTCAAGTTACTAATATTGACTAAGCTTTAATATAGAATAGGTTTTGCAAGTTGGGGATAACGTTCTAAAGTAACTTCTTGACTTATGTTTCTTTGAAGCTTTTATTTATAATTAAGTAACTCTTTCCTATTTTTTTTCGATTTAAGTGTTAAAAATGAAAACAAGTATCTTTCTCTCACTTCCTAATATGGTAAATGTTCCATTTTCCAAGGAATTTTTTTTTAAAAAGCACCCAAAGTTTTATTATTCAAGAAGCAAGCAGAGATCATACTAAGAGAAAAAAAGCATAATTAAAGTATCTATTCTTATCTTTTCTATATGTCCTTTCCCCTTTTTTTCTTATCATCCTTACAGTGTTTGCCATTTAATGGTTACATACAATGAACAAATGTTTTCTGGATACTTTTTATAAATTATGCCAATATATTTTTCTTCTCCTTGAATATGCAAGTTCACAATATAGAAAAAGAATATAATATCATAATGTTTCTCCTTAATGTGTGTCTGCCTTTATGAAAGATTGAATATTTATATTGCTTTTAGCAAAGAGCTCTAGCCAAAGACATTTTGAAACTCCAGTTGACCCTTATGTTTAGAATTCATGAGATGGGAAGCAAAAATATAATTATTTCATACTCAATTTGTCAACTTCCTTTGGTAGCTAGATGGATGGAGTATAATTCTGAAACAGACTCAGCCATTGTAATATACGTAAATAAGGAAAGAGTTCCATTTTTATATTTGACCTATTCTACATTTTTAACACAAAACCTGAGGTATAATTACCTATACAACACAAAGTTTTTATCTTACCCTCATGATGGACCTGCATACTCTTAGATGTTAACTCTATATTTTATCCAATGGCCTTGTCACAGATTCTCAGTAAAGATAATACCAAGCAAAGTATGGTTCAAAAGTGGCCAGAGGAAATACATGTTTAATAAACATAATGTCATGACCCCATCAGATCCCGGTTTAGAGGAAAAGGAGGCATTGGAACTGGGACCATCCGATAAGGATGGCGCATATCCCTTGGAATGTTTGTAGAGACCAGGGACTGAAGATGATGCTGTCCCCGGCCCCTCAGACATTGGGAGAGGTAGCTGACTGGACAGAGAGCTACCTATCCTTACAGACACGGGGAAGGATCGGCTGTAGAAGGCAGTGGTGCTGAGAGGCAACAGATCCCCTCTGATGAGGGACAACTGCCTCCCCTGATCTAAGGGCAGCTAGAATAGAGAGGAGGCAAGCTCAAAGGAGTTCTGCGAGGATGTTTGGGAGAAGGTCGCCCCGCCCCTCCTCACAAGGAACACCTGGCTTGGGTTGACTTAAGCAGAGGCCAGGAGAGATTATCTTTGTCAGGAACAATTGTTTGCTTTGGCATGCACACCCCTGGCTTTGGGGGTGGGGGAACCTCAGCCTTATGTTTCTACCTATGCCTTGTCTTGTGCCTTTGCCCTGTGATCTTCTCTTTGCCCCATGGACTTGCCTTGCCCCGTGGACCTTGACTCTGGACCTTGCCCAGTGAGCTTGCACTTTGTCTTTGGGTTTCCTCTCTGCCTTTGCAAATTGGTTTTGTTGTTTACTGGCTTTTATTGTGGGACTGTGGGTGGTTGCCTTCATGGAAGTGTACGATGGAGCCTTACTTGTTGTTGTGTGCTGTAGAGCCGTTTGTTGTGGAATTTAACAGAGCAATAAAGGACTCAAATCAAATCAGAACAAATAAATCAAGTCATAACAAATAAAGTGCTATTTGTTTATAATTCCTTCACCCCACCTCCAAATATGCACACATTTTTAATACTCAATCAATGACTTTAAGGAGATCTTTCAATCCATAATAGAGCCCAAAACCTCACCCCAGGCCTGCCAGATACAACTGCAATGGAATCTAGAAAAATGTGCCAAAATCTTTTAATCACAGCAGAACAAGGCAGTTTGTTTTCATTTCAAGATTGCACTGGAAGGTAGAAAAGTGTCATTTGAGGGTGTTAAAAGCCAAATTCATCTTTTATTCACACCCGTTTCTAAGTCAATTGAACAGTTTATATGGATAAGGTCTATGGAACCAACAAATCAGTGAAGAGAGATGAAGAGCCAAGGTATGAGGGTGGGAGGGAGTGATATGAAAACCACAGAACCTTGAAGTTTATTTCAACAATCGTAAGCAAAAAGAATTCAGACAATGGGTACAAAAAACCCCTAGGAAGAAACTGGAAAATTGAAGAAATGATACATTTCTACCTTTGAGGATATCTGGCTAGGAAAAAGCAGAGAAACCACCACTAGAAGATGTAAGTCAGGGACTGCAACACAACTTGGTCTTTGCCAAGACAACATAATGCTTTTCCACAAATCAAGGGCTACCAATTACCCAGCCAAAAGGTTGATGGCTGACTAAGGTAAATCAATCATTCCACCAGGGGGATATTAATTCCGTCTGCCATCCACCACAGAGAAGGCCTAGTCCCAGGTGAATAACTATCCTTTTCCTTATTTTTCTTGACTTTATTCAAAGCAACCATTTCGAGAATGCAGAGACACATCTCTGACCCCAAACCTGTCTACAATTCTACCTCTTTGAAATTCAAAGCAACTTTCCAGGCAAGAAAAAGGCAATTCACAGCTTGTTACACAAAGCCATCTATGTTTAAACAGCTGGTATGGTCAACATCTTGTTACATGCAAGGATACTGCACATCTATCAGGAATTATTAGGTCTCCATGTCTACTTACTTCCTACCCAATGCCCAACAATTCTTTTTACATACTCTCAATTGCCAAAAAAAAGGCCAGTGAGAAGGAAAGGGTGGAATAGCTGATTATTGGTGATGTAACTTTGCAGGAAAGAGCTGTTCTTCTGGAACCTTTCTAAAATCATTACACCCAAGACAAAAGCAGTGTGTGAGGGTTTTGTTGTTTGCTCCCTTTAGTTGCCAGCCTGCCATCAACTATTATATAAGCTGGAACAGTTTCAGCAAAGGGTTAAAACAATGCAAAGAAGTGCCGCAAGGACCAGGGCTGGAGGGGGGAGGCAGGTAACCTGCAAGACGAGGGAATAACATGCTAGAAAATTCAACTCCTTTTTGGTAGCAGAGATGGAAAACAAAGATAGGAAAAATCAAATCCCGAGAGGAAAATTGGAAGGCCAGTGGAACATGGTAATTTTGTAAAGTAAAGAAAGTCATCTGAGCATCTGGGGGAATTTTTTTTTAATTTTTTTTTTTTTACTCCAAAGCTCCAGAAGTAAATCAACTTACCAGGATCGAAGTGCGAACTGAAGGCAAAGCTGGGGTTGAAAAATGAAGCCGACATGACAATAGCCAAAAGATTTGCCACCATTCCCATGGCAAAAGCAGAAAAGTGGGGAGGGGGGTTGTGGGAAGTACGAAGACGAGAGAACGAAAAGTAGATTTAAAAAAAACAACAAATAAATAAATAAATAAATAGCAAAGGCAGTGGGCACCAGGCAGGTGAGGCGGTGGGATGCAGGGGAGATTAAAAGCTCTCACAACTCCAGAAGTTGCACGGGTGTCACATTAAAAATCACCATCTCCTCTCTTCTTGACAGCACAGCCAGGGAATTCAAGACTGCAGCTCCTCCTCTTCCTCCATGTTATTATCCCGATGCGTCTCCTTCAGGTATCCACGGGATGAAGTGGGCTCGGCTAGAAATTGCCACACTTGCAAAGGGTAGCATTAGAGAGAGTCACTTAAAGAACTACCACCACAACGGCGATAAGGGCTTCTTTGAGGCAAAAAATAAATAAATAAAATAAAACGCAACCACCCTGGTATTCGGGGCTGCAGCGCCAAATGAAAACAAAAGACGATGCCAACAGCAAAATAAAATTGTGCCGGGTCGGACTGCTTGCCGTCACCCAAAGATTGCACACAGCCTCGCGAGCGCCTGCAAGAGCCCAAAATACGGTCTCACGCTCGGCTCACCACCACTCCTTCCCTCCCTCCCCCCCAAGGTCCGGCTGCCAGAGAGGGAAGCTTTGCACCAAAACAGGAGCCCTCCACAGTAGCCAAGAGGCTACAGCGGCGAGAGGAAACGACCAGAGGGCAGCAATAACGCCCGGGCGGGAAAGAAGCTTCTGAGCGACTGCAGAACTTCAGAGCCGCGGTCGCCGGCGCTAATAGGAAAGCAAAGGCGGGAGCTGTTCCAGTGCTGACCCTGGGAGAAACTGCAACAGCAGCAACGCCATCTTGGTCCAGATCTGCCCTCCCCCCAACACTGCAGTAAGCAGCAGGAAAGGAGCGGGGCCGGGCGGACGGGCGCGGGGGGGGGGGGTGCGGGAGCGCGAGAAGAGGCGGCCGGTCAGCGCTTGTCCAGGTGCCACTGTTTGGCGCGCGCCGGGGCGAAGAAGGGGCGTCGCTGCACGTGCAGTCAAGTGTGACCCGGCTGAGCTCGCGCGCTCGCGCTCTCTCGGGCGCGCGCTCGCGTCCTTCATTCCAGCACCAGCGGGGCCCCGGCTGCGCGCGCGCACGTTGCCCAATTCACGCCGGGCGGCCGAGGCAAGCGAGCCTCGTTCCCCCTCACGCGCTCCTCATTCCCGGACGCACTAGCGCGGCGGGCTTCCCGCTCGGAGCGAGGCTTCGAACCGCCTGGACCGGGGCCACGGCACGTCCGCTTGCGCGCTTCCAGGCGTTTGGATGGAGCCTGAGTGGCGCCCTTGACTGATGCCGGGCTCACCCAACGGGTCGTGGTTTTTCGGGCGACGTTGGTTTAAGCGGGAGATTTTTATTTATTTATTTATTTATTTATTTTGCAAAATCGGCGCACTGCGAATCTTAAGAGCGACGCCGTCCGCGCTCGCCTCTATTTCTGGCGCTCCTATAGATAGCAGGACTTATATCAGGAAAGGGGTATATGGGACTCGTGAAAATCGCAAGGCCGATCTCCGACACCCTACACGCAGCCTTCATATCTAACCCCCACCTCCTCCCATTCCCTGTGATAGATACGCTAGTGGGCTGCTGGGGTGCTTTCTTGTTTCTGCAGTGTGATGCATGCATAGTACACACACCTCAATCTGATATTGAGGCAACCCTCTTGCTATTAATTCATGATGTGAGAAACACCCCCCTACACACACACACACACAGCTTTGACCCAAAGTGCATCCACAGGAAGAAATGGTGTCAGATGGCAATTTTCGCCCACAGGTCTGGCATACATCAAACCTTTTCCAGACTGATGTGTCCGAATCCATCTGCCATTGCTGGCAGCCAACACTGGGTCAAAGCTGGCTAGCAATTATGTGAAGTTCACCAAGTTAAGAAAAGCTGGCATATATGCCCTCCCTAACTCTACATACTCAGAATAAGCAGCTCGATATTTTAACATGATGTCATGATGTAGAATGCTCACTTATGCTTTAATTGCACCGCTTTTGACATATTTTTAAATCTTTATCTTATCAGACATCTTGCATGTCTACTTGGACAGAGAAACGGCATAATAATGGAATAAATCAATAACATAGAGTGTTTAGACCATCAAGATAGCATAAGAATGGAGGAGAAAGCACACAATACACAGAAAATCCAAAAGTAGCATTGAAAAAGACAAGCAATTCCCCTGCCCCCAGTGTCCCTGGAAACACTATAACAGCACACCAATCAGTGCGAGAGTTTTTCAGCAGTAGACAATTCAAATAAGTTCTAGCATTCACACATACAGCAAAAGGGAGAAGGAGCAGAGATCTGCAGCCTTTCTATTTCGTAACATGAAATTCCATCCTCTTTGCTAACCTCTGTGGGTGAGCTTCGCCAAGGGATGAGAGTGGAACTCCTGCGTGGAGGCCCAAGGCAAAGTGCTTGTTGGAGTCCAAAGCAGGAAGGTGTTAGCAATGTATTCAATGTATCATGCATATTGAAAAGCCAGGCTTGTTTTGCACAAAATACTCTCTTCTTCTACAAAGTCCCTTTCCCCACTGTTATTCCCATCAGAAATAGATGGCAGGGAGCAAGTATTACACAATTTTATACCAGTGGCCGGGAATTTACATACATGTGCTATCATACATGGTATGATAGGTCAAGTCTAACAACCTGGATTCTGATACAAGTGGGGCAGTTCTGAATTTGTAGGCAATTTAAAAAGAAAACAAAAAGGGTTTCCACATGAAATAATTCTACCTTCTAACCCAGTAATAAGGCTTAGAAATACTGAAGATTGCCAATAACCTTCAAGATAGAATGGATTTAAGCACAAATCGCCACATCCAGTTGCATCCAGTAACTACTACAACATCAATCAGATGCTGAATTCCAAGGTTTTTTGGTTCCATAAGATGTTTTTAACATACAGCCGTTTCTAATTTACCAAAGTACAATTGTCACCATTTTGAATTTCCCATGAAGGAATCTGTCCTAATGGCAGATTCCATGGAAGTTACAATGAACATACCTTCTGCTGCTCATCTTTGTGGATGGCAGTATTATTTATTTATTTATTTATCAGTTCAGTTTATATGCCGCCCTTCTCCAGAGACTCAGGGCGGCTTACAATGCATTAAGCAATAGCCTTCATACTTTTGTATATACCTGCTTAGTAGGGCTTTCACCCTCCCCCCAAAGCGGTATTCTTTTTTATTACAAAGTCAGTTTATTGCCCCCACAATCCGGGTCCTCATTTTACCTACCTCAGAAGGATGGAAGGCTGAATCAACTTTGAGCCTGGTGAGATTCAAACTTGCAGTAATTGCAGACAGCTAGTGCTAGTTAACAGCACTTTAATCTGTTGCGCCACCAAGGCCCATCCCATTATGTTGGCCTAAAAGTAGGATTGCAGAACTGGATGTTCTCAAATGAAAAGAGAAATGATCAGTGCGGAAAATGAGGACTCAATACACAGTTAAGATAGGTATAAAAGCTGATTAAGAGTTGTCTGTCTTGAGAGCTACTTTAATTAAAGCCCAATGCCAGAACGTTTTCAGCAAAGTGTACATCATATGCTCATGTGCTGAAAATGTGATGAAATCTAGCAAGAAGGCTGTATCTTCTCACGGTCTGTTTTAATGTTTAAAGTTTGGGCTCCTAGTATATACTATTAATTTTTCAGAGGATCAGGCTCATAAAAGAACATGATGCTGCAGATGTCATCTTACCATAAATAGATCTTACGTTAGAAGAAGGGGGGAATAAAGGTCTCCTTGTGAACAAATGTTCTCTGCAAGGCTACCCCTGATGCTTTTCAAACTTACTCTTTTTTCCTTCCTGGGGTACAAGATAATATTGCATTGTATGCAGCTACAATTCCCACTTGTAAAAATCAGAATGCAGAACTCTTAATGGGTGGTTATTGAAGCAGTTTGCCTGAGTGGGAGCAGAAATTCTTAGAACACAATCTGCTTTTAAATAATATTCCTTTTCATCAGTAAAAAGGCAGCTGCCTCTTCAAAGTTAAGAAAAACGGATTTTATTCTTTGGAGACCTCCAAGGAAAAGGAAGGGAGAATGAATCCCAGAAAACTATTGACAACTTCAGAGAGAGCTAGATTCTTAATTTGGTTTATTGAGCTGTCTCTATTGTCCATAAGGATTTCTTGAGGGACCTCGAATTCTATAGCTCCATCTCCAGCTGGTTAATAATGGAACTTTAAGTCCCTGAGCCTGCTCCACTGGAGGTTTTTCCAAATAATGTGGATATAAAATATGGGGTAAATTTTGAAGACAGTCAAATGTCTATAAGAATCCAGCCCAGCCTAAAACTCCCCCTCTCAAACTGACCCAAAAACTAAGCTGACCAAAGAGCAGGCATAATAAATTCCCTCCCACTGTGGAGGCTGAGAGGGATGATACAACTTACAACCACAATTGAGCCCACAATTTCTGTTGTTAAGTGAGACTTCTTAAATGAGCTTTGGCCCATTTTGCAACCTTTCTTGCCACTGTTGAGTGAATCACTGCAGTTGTTAAATTAGTAACACAGTTGTTAAGTGAATTTGGCTTCCCCATCGACTTTGCTTGTCAGAAGGTCACAAAAGCTGGTGACATGTCTCCCTGGATACAGTAACCGTCATAAATATGAGTCAGTTGCCAAGCATCTGAATTTTGATCACCTGACCATGAGAGTGCTGCAATGGTTGTAAGTGTGAAAAACAGCCATAAGTCACTTCTTTCAGTGCTGTTGTAACTTCTAATGGTCATTAAACGTAAGTCAAGGGCTACCTGTATTGATTCCATGTTCTGTCCTGACCAGCACAATCAACAGCACCTAAAACTCTTTGTCACATCTCTCTGAGCATGACCTGAAAATATACCATAAACATGTTTAAATATCATGTCTTGTGACTTTTTCCATCTCCAGCCCATTGCAAAAGCTCATTAGAGTCATTATTTTGCAGTTTGAGTTTTAAAGACTAGCTTTCCTATCTCAGCCAACATTTTTGTACATGGCATATTCGAGGATACAGTACTTTGGATGATGTTATCTTGATCTGTCCAATTTTTATTGGCTACTTTAGGCTACTAGTGGGGGACATACCCTTCACTTTGGTTGCTGAGCATTTCCTCAACAGCAATTTTTGGCTCACACTATAGGAAAGTTGGAATTACTGCATCAGATGCATCTGCCATGTAGCCCTCAATTATACAGATTTCGCACCATTTTGAAGGAGCACCAAATCTCAAATCCATTGCAGCAACTGATAGATCAGAGGCATAGAAGGAAGAGCTATGATGGAAAGGAGAGCTATCTTGATGTACCAAAAACACTACACTCCTACCCCTATCCCCCCCCCCCCAAAATATACTCCACAGATCTCCATTCTGTCAGTCAGATTAGTTTTGGACTAGGAATGAAGCCAAAAGACCGCAACACATTCCCTGTAGCAGCCCTCATTCATGTAAGCAGGGATCAGCACTAGACAAACAATCAGGAAGAAAACAGTAATGAAGGAACCTGCTTCTTCTAATGAAGGAAATCAACCCCCACCAAAACTAGCAGGGGAAGTTACTGCATATAAAGAGGCAGCAAATCCTGCATTCACTCACACTGATGAGGTTGCCTATCAGTTGGGTAATGAAACATTGCAAGAAAAAAACCAAGCTCAGAGACCACCAAGATTCCATAATTTAACCCTGAGCTACAGATATTTTCTTCTACTGGAGCGCCTCCACTACTTAAGAATTGGTCTGTATGTTTTATACAAGCACAAGCCCTGCTCTAGATACAGCACTAGTTTGTCACGTCCTAACAACAGAGCTGGCCTCCCATCAAGCTGAGAAGGCAGCTGTTTCAGGCACCCTCTTTTGGGTGCCACAAAAAAAATGGTGCTTTTAATCGCAGGAAAATGGGATGTATTTGCATACACGTTGTGTCAAAATAACCTGAACCCTCTTAGGAATTATGATATGGAAAAGAAAACCCTTTGCTCTTCTGGCTGAGACAGCATTCCCCCCCCCCCCCCGCCCCCAGGGCATCAGTGCTGCATACATAAGCAGAGGGCAGGTTGTTGCAAGTGGAGTGGGGTGAGAATATAGTTTCTCTGATGTATATGTGAAGGAAGAGGTGTACTGAATTGGAGCAAGAATCTGGAACCAAGGGGAATAAAAGGATCAAATGGTGAGGCACTGCTGCAAAGGAAAGTTGGTTTTTTTTTTCCATCTGTTCAATCCTGTCCAATTCAAGTCTGCAGGTTTTTTTGGTAAGGCTTTTCCAAAGTGGTTTGCCATTGCTTCCTTTCTAGGGCTGAGAGAAAGTGACTGGACCAAGAGCACTTAATTGGCTTCCTGCCCAGGCAGGACTAGAACTCCCAGTCTCCCAGTTTCTACCCTGATGCCTTAACTGCTACGCCAAGCTGGCTCTCGCCAAAGGAAAGCAGTGTAGTTTTAATAACATTTAACTTCTTTGTTTACTTTCTCTTTTCTGCCCTGAAAACAGCTTATAAATATTGTCCCTCTGGATTAGTAGAGAAATAGCCATGCAGTCTTTAAGCAAATAATTAATAACATAATAATAATGTTTAAAGTTCACGTGTTTTGTCTGAGCAAGTTGTTGTGTGTAACACTAATGTAACCTGTATTTCCAATCTTTCCCCAGACCACAAAAAAGACGTGCTAAGTGATAATGGCTTTAGCATCAATATGTTCCCTTTGGTACCCAATTCATTCTCTTGAAGAAAAACGAGTGTGTGCGTTTTGTCAATACAGCAGGCACCAGCAAAGACAGCCTCTATTTTAGGCTGTTGCCCTGGATATTCGGCATGCCTGTAAAATCTATACCTATCAAGTCTGCATGCATCAATTTACCAGCTTCGCATGCAATACAGAAAGAAATCTCACATGTATTTACTTGCAATTTGTTCTGGATATTACCCGCACTCACAGTACACAAGCTGCTTCCCACATGAAAAATACACATTCCCACAAAAGAGAGTTCTGTTTCATATTATGGGTACTTCAGCCCCTCCCTTTAATCTCTGGGTAGAAAATTGATTCCTTAAAAAACCAAAAAAAACCCCAAAGGCAGAACTGAGAAATTAAATAAAATGGGAAACGAAGCTGGGAAAAGACAAGACTAACATTATTTCATATAGCCTCTGATTAAAGTTTGAAGTTGTCAGAAATCTGGAAGACGGCCAGATAATTGATCCAGATTAGTGGTGGATTTCAACATTTTTTACTACCGGTTCTGTGGGTGTGGCTTGGTGGGCGTGGTGGTGGGTATAGCTTGGTGGGCATGGCAGGGGAAGGATACTGTAAAATCTCCATTCCCTCCCCAATCCAGGGAAAGGTTACAGCAAAATCCCCATTTCCTCCCGATCAGCTGGAACTTGGGCGGCACAGAATAGATGGGGGCGGGGCCAGAATTTTTACTACTGATTCTCCAAACTACTCAAAATTTCCACTACCGGTTCTTCAGAACTGGTCAGAACCTGCTGAAACCCACCTCTGATCCAGATGGAACATTAGTTCTCAAGAAAATTATCATTTTAGAACAATAGCTAAAAAATCTAGCTAGGGACATCTATTAGGATGATTTTCTTTTTCTCAATTGTGTGCTCATATGATTCCCTATTTCACTGTATAAATGAGGACATAGGCATTATAATCTGGGCCTTGCATTCCTGACTTCAGGTTGATGGAGAAAATATTATTCTGGTAGAACTGTGATCTTAAACTACAACATTGTCTAACTCTTTTATAACAGACCAGCATCATACTGTGGCTGGCTTGGATCACAGCATTCCGTTTTTTCTTTTAATTTACAAACTTTTATCGACTGATTATCTTATCAAAATAAAATTTGGTTTGTTAACTCTGGTGAGTTTTATCTCTTTTCCATAAGGGCAAGAAAAGCTGAAACTCCTAAACACATATCTATATGCTAATAGCCAGGAAATTGCATTATAGAAATCATTATTATTATATACATAACAATGTGTTATCAAAACTGCTAGTTCTTTAGCTGGTGTTGGCCTTCATACACATCAAGAACCTTGGATGTCATAAAATATTAATGTGGTATATGTGCAAGATCCAAGCAGTATTGCTTTTTGTAATTGACACATTATTTAAGAACCATCCAAGATTTTTTGGTATGGTTCAATGTACCAATAAACACGAATCACCAGAGTCAGTTTATGCTGTAATCTTTCAACTTCAATTTTGAGATCTTGATACTTTCTGATCTCCTCCAGTTCTTTCTTTTCTATACTACTATCTCTTGGTATTTCCATATCAAGTACTTACATTCTTCTTTTAAATCATAGTTACTGTGATGTGTTATGAGCCAAAACTTCATCAGTTTATATTCAGAAATCCCACAATATTTTAACCTGTTCACATTTTAATTACTTTTTCAAATCCATGTTCCCACCAATTTTTCAAGTTATTGGCACTTGATAATTTCTACAGAAATTCCAGGAAATAATTTTGGCAACTGTGTCATGTCATTGTTTAGAACCAGTTTGTGAAATCTTCTAGAATGACCTGAGTATGTAATCTACTATGCAAGGAGATTATTATTATGGTTTTCACATAATTAGCCAGATATTCAGACTGGACTTGATACATCCATCCACCTATTGAGTCCTTCCCAAGGACATGAGATAGGTAGATGTTTTTGTTTGATGGCATTAAACTGTTCCAAGTAAAACTGTTTTTTGTGATTGACTGATGGGAATTTTTCATTGCCAATTCAGACTGGACCTGGCACCCCCATTCACCCACTGAGTCCTTCCCAAGGACACAGGATGTTAAGCTGTTCCTAGTAAACAGTGATTTTTGCAGTTGACTGGTGGGGATTTTGTCAATGCTGCTAGAGTTTAAGTGGTGCTCCAGATGTTTTGGAATTGCATTCAAGACACTATTGATACTATCTTTTCTTTCTATTGTCACGGTCATTCTACTTCTATTTGCAGATGTTTGTATTTTGTGATTTTCTCTGGTTCTTTCTCATCTTTCTTGCTGTCTCCATATACTACAATGTCCACTATCCAGATTTTTTTGTTTTATCAACAATTGTTAAGTCTGGGTTGTTATGTGGCAAGTGCCTCTTTGAATTCTAAATACCCAGAGCGCTTTAGTTTTCTTCATTTTCTATTACTTTGTCTACTTCAGGGGTATCAAACTCACGTCATCACGGTGGCATCACATGACATATCTGGACTTTTTCCCCCTTTGCTAAACCAGGTGTGGACGTGGCCAGCACATGACGCATCTGGCCTGTGGGCCAGGAGTTTGACAACCATGGTCTACTTTATAGTCCTAACAGTTCTTGCTTGCAGGCAAGCAATATTTCTTACAGATATTCCAATGCTACTTTGCATGCAGTTGTTTGTCATATATCATTGTTGTTACTTTGTCATTTTGCTGTTTGTAGTCAGTCTGTGCAGTGCTTACAGCAACTAACTAGGTTGGATGTCGGCAACCTGTGGCTCCAGAGCCGCATGTGGCTCTTTGACTCCTCTCCTGCAGCTCCTTGCTGACCTAGTCATGCGACCTGCTCTCTACCCCAAAAAAGCGCAGGCCTTTCAGCAGAGCCACGTGGCTGAAGCACCCCAAGCATTTTCTCCGCACTGCCCATGACCAGCTGCTTTTTGCAATTCCACGTCCTTTGTGAGCCGCCCAGCACCAGCCGCACTTCCCTTCGTGTTGCCTCCGGAAGGAGGGGAACGGGGAGGTGCAGCCACCACCACCAGATTCAGGGAGGGAAGAACACTGGCTCTCCTGCGCAGTGCAACCAGCTACTCACATGAGTGCACAGTGGCGGCAGCGGGAGGAGGAGTTGCAGTTGCCGCCACAGTCATGATCCCAGCACAGGAGAGTATCCCACTTGTGCATGTGTGCATGTGCATGAGAGAGAGATGAGAGAGAGAAAAGGGGAGAGAGAGAAAGAGAAATGAGAAATTGATGGAGGGAGACAATGAGAGAGAGGAAAGAGAGAAACTATTGTGAGAGAGAAGGGGAGAGAGAGGGAGAGGGAGAGAGAAATGAGAGATAGCTCGAGAGAGAGAATGAGAGAGAGGGAAAACAGAGGGAAACAAATGAGAGACAGAAGGGGAGAGAAAGGAAGGAGGAATGAAGAAAAATAAATAAATGAAAGAAGAAAGAAAGAAAGAAAGAAAGAAAGAAAGAAAGAAAGAAAAGGAGAAGAAAAAGAGTGAAAAACAGAAATGAGAGGGAGGGAAGGAGAGAGAGACCCATTTACCACAGAAGACCCATTTACCTAGGTTTTGTGGGAGCCACAAAACCTAGGTACGCGTGACTGGGGGATCATGTGCCGTTGAGTTGGCCATGCCATCCAGGTTTTGTAGCTCCTGGTATACTGGCCATGTAATACTTTGCCTTGCCATGTTTCTTTTCTAATTTTCACTTAGTCTTTCTTGTAGGCCAGTTTGGTTTCTTGCAACATTCAACAAGCCTTTCTGGTATACTAGCTTCAGTAAGTCTTCTTCACTGTCCTTCTGACATTCTTCCAAGCCTTTTTTCTTTCTTCAAGCGTCTGATATACTTGCAATATTCCACGCCGACCTATTTTTCCTTGATAAGTAAAGTCCGTCCACATGGCTACATGGGTGAATTTATTTTTATCATTATTTATATTCCACCCAGCTCCCAATGACTCTTGCCTTTTAATAGACATGTCAAGGCCAACACTGCTGGGCAAATGAAGGAAGCAAAGACCACTTAGACTTTGTTAAGGTTTTTTTAATGACAGTCATAAGATAAATAAAACAAAAATCTCAGAAACTATAGGAAATAACTCCAACCCTCACTTATAGACAAATTCTCTTTGAATGATTTGAAATGTTTCCACCCAGGTATCTTGCCACCTGGCTAGAGCTGTTATTTATAACAGAAGCTGCCAATGGATTTGGCTCCTGTGCTTTGATTGTATACACTTACTGTCCCTTTCTCATTATTTTCCTATTTTCACCACAATGTCTCACATACCAGAATGACAATACAGGTTATGAAAGCCCTCTCTCTCTCTCCCTCCCATATCAAAGTTAAGGAGATAATGCCTGCTGAGATCACCAGCAGAAGTGAACACCAGCAACTAGGAAGTTGCTATCCCAAAGGAGAAATCATGGTCAGGGTGTGAAGGCATAGAATGCTTGTGGGAAAAAAGAGGATTGAGACCTCCAGACTTGGCCCTTACAGCTGTTCTCCTCTTCATGGAGACAGTAATGGAATCAAGTAAGCCTGGGAGGACAATTGAGAATTATGTTTTTTTTTCCTCCTTTCTTGTATGTCTTAAGGACTTTGCAACCCAACAAGACAGACACAGACTTCAGAGGATAATTAGAAATGCAGAAAAAACAATGGCGACCAACCTGCCTTCCATTGAGGATCTGTATACTTCACGAGTCAAAAAGAGGGCTGTAAAAATATCTATAAGCCCCTCACATCTGAACATAAATTGTTTCAATTTCTACCCTCAAAAAGACGCAATAGGGCACTGCACACCAGAAGAACTAGACACAAGGACAGTTTTCCCCGAATGCCATCACTCTGCTAAACAAATAATTCCCTCAACACTGTCAAATAATTTACTAAGACTGTATTACTATTATTCTTCTCTTCCCTACTAGTATCTATCTCTTCCCACTTATTACTATAACCATGTTGCTTGTATCTTTCAATTATATTGTTTTTGTTTCCTAGTATGATTTGATAGCTTATTAGTAACCCTGACTATTACTAAGTGTTGTATCTTTTTATTCTTGATGAATATATTTTATTCTCCTTATGTACACTGAGAGCATATACACCAAAGACAAACTCCTTGTGTGTCCAATCACACTTGGCCAATTAATTATTCTATTCTATTCTATTCTATTCTATTCTATTCTATTCTATTCTATTCTATTCTATTCTATTCTATTCTATTCTATCCCATCCCATCCCATTCCATTCCATTCCATTCCATTCTATTCTATTCTATTGTTTCACTCCTGGAACACAGGCAGGAACAGGTTGGTGGACAATCCCTAAATGTTTTTTTTTCTTTTTGGTGGAGAAATAAAAGGGATATGCACGTACAAAAGTTATTCTTATTTCTGGATTTGACAAGCTAGCTAGGTTAGTATTAGGAGACGGATCTCTTCAGTTCTTCAGCTATGGGAAGTCTTTTTGCTTTTGGTCCAGCTAGCAAAAACATCTCAAAGTACAAAATACATACAGTACCCAAGTCTGTTCCACTAGGGGCTGAAGCCCAGTCACCCCAGTGGGACCAAATCAATCCACTTGAATTGAAGTAATTAGAAATCCAACTCCAGTTACAAAAATTGGAACTCAAAGTGGTAAGGTAGAAGGACAGGTTCTCCTACTTAAGTCTACAAAACAATAGTTTGTGTGTGTGTGTGTGTGTGTGTGTGTGTTTGTGTACGTAATAGGAATAGCAGTCACATCTCAATTAGATCAATCCAGTTTACAAAAGTATTTCATCAGCCACATCTTTGTTGACTGTCTGAGGTCATTCTCAGGTTACTGTATTTTGCTCAAGACATGGAACTTCCTTGTTCCAAAGACAATCTTTTAATTTTCATATAGATTTATATTACTATTTAGCTTAGTTCTTTACAGTCAATATACTTGCAACATACACATAGAATTGAAACAATAAATATTGTTTATTAAAACAATTAATAGTACTAAAAAATCAATGAAACATACAGCTAAAATAACAATAATAAAAATGCAGATTACAAATCCATGAGGTAGATATATATGATTGGTTGGGATGGGCTTATATCAGTGGTGGGTTGCCCCCGGTTCGGATCAGTTCACAAGAACTGGTAGTAAAACTGGCAGAAGGCCCCGCCCACTGCCCTAGATGTCATCATCGGTGATCTGTGCATGCTCATGTGTGCGATACCGTTGCGAACCAGTGATAAAGGAAGTAGAACCTGTCCCTGTCTTATATCTATCTATTTCTGTCTTTCTCTATGTCAGATAGATAGACAGGTAGATTTTCTCCCTCTCCCCCTCCCCCCTTTGAACTCATATAAATTTACATACTTTCTTAGGCTTCAATGCTATTTCAGTGCTATTCAATGCTATTAGTCTCTGAGTAATTCCCATGTGTAGTATTTAAGATAAGAAATTAACATGTACAATATCACACAAACTCAATACTCCATACAACAATGAACCCTCATCAATACAATCTTTCATGTTCCTATATAAAAAGGCATGAAAGTTGCTTGTAATTTTGAAGAGCTGCAAGTCTTTAAAAATTCGTTTGCTTTCAGAAGCAATGATAAGGCATATCCTTTAATATATATTTTATGATGCTTGTCTTTAGTGAAATAGGCCTGGTGTGTATGAATATGTGTCTGAGCCTGTGGAACCCAACATTTCTATTGGGTTCCTCAATTCTAAGAATATCTTTCCAGAAAATGCTATTAACATTTAATGAGCAAGGATTTTTTTTCTGAATCTGGAGCTATATCATCATGCCAACTGATTGTCACATATTAAATAGTGAAGCCCAACAACTAGTGTCAACTTTCCACCTTGGGCAACTTTGGAATATACATATTGGTTGGATAGCTAATATTAGGACCAAAATACACTAGAAGTCTCATATCTCTGGAAATAATTACACCAGTTTTAAAAAAATCACAGAATGTAATATCTAATAAAAGAAGATTTGACCTCTTTTCCCATTCTAAATTGATTTTATGAGGAAACTCAATTTTAAAATTAGGAAACAGATGGTGATATGGAAAAAAATGGATGGAATTAAAGATATTGACTTTGAACAAACTGATAGACAATAAAGATGAATTTTAACATATGTTGTGTTAAGAGATGAGTATCATCTCAGATGTAACCCAATAGCAATATTTATAGCTATAAGAGTTGTCAAGAATATTGTCTGGACCAACAACAATTTCAACTTATAACATATCCAAGATACTGGAACAACAAGTTAAATCCTTTACCACTTAAAAAAAGCATACTATTTTTTGACTACTGTTTCTGCCATTGATAGATGTTTGCTATCAATAAATCAATTTGATACGCAGATGATAGGAAATGAGTGAAATAAAGAATTAGAGGTTCATTATTGCTTAGACAATGAGAGAGCATCTTATTTTCTATGGCAATAGTGTTAACAAAGAAGAGGGAGACACACTATTCTCCAAAGCACCTGAGGGTAGAACAAGAAGCAATGGGTGGAAACTAATCAAGGAGAGAAGTAATTTAGAACTAAGGAGAAATTTCCTGACAGTTAGAACAATTAATAAGTGGAACAACTTGCCTCCAGAAGTTGTAAATGCTCCAACATTGGAAGTTAAGAAGAGATTGGACAACCATTTGTCTGAAGTGGTGTAGGGTTTCCTGCCTAAGCAGGGTATTGGAGTAGAAGACCTCCAAGGTCCCTTCCAACTCTGTTATTTTATTCGATTCGATTTGATTTGATTCAATTGATTTGATTTGATTTGATTCAATTCGATTCGATTCGATTCGATTCGATTCGATTCGATTCGATTCGATTCGATTCGATTCGATTTGATTTGATTTGATTCGATTCGATCTGATCTGATCCGATCCGATCCTATTCTAATATTTCTTTACTTCCTCTTTTATCACTTCAGATATTTTAAAGACAAGGGATTTTTAAATATTTTAAAATTTAAATTAATTTTTAAATTAAATTAAATTCTTTTTCAAAATATGTGTTTTTACAATGTTCTGTACTTATTAGGATTTGGTAGTGGGTGATATAAATACCAAGATTCCCAGACTTTTTCCTTCATTATCCAAAACTGCTTATCAGAAAGTCTTATCAAACTTGACTTAAGGGACTGCTTATAAATTCCTTCCATCATTACTGTTGTAACTTCAAACAGTTGATGAATGAATGGCCGTAACTCGAGGATTAACTATATTATAAAAATAATATCATCGAATGATCTTTATGTTATTTCAACAAATACATTGATTTTTGTCTTAATAAGAATACTTTGGGAGACATCCGAATATATTTTAGTATACCTGATAGTCTTTAAGTCAGTTTAAATGTCCCTGTTGTGATGGGTAATGAAGAAAAACCATTTTTACCCAATTTTAAGTAATTTATTCAGGATTGGGAAGCATTGAAATTAGGACTTTGCGACAAAAGCTACAATTTTCAGAGGATAATAGTCTCTTGAATTACATACATGGAATTTACATGGAATTTGACAAACAGGCAACATAAATGGATTCTGTATGCCCTTACTATGAGCAAAAGATTAATATTGCAACATTGGAAAGATAAATGCATGGGACTATTTACTCAACGATTGAAAATCTGAGCGCACTTGCTACTTATGAATGGATTGCCTATATAGATGTAGGTTTTGTATGGACCACTATAATAAAATATGGAATTTATTTCTACAAAATATAGCAGGTTGAAAATAATTATAGTTATATAAATATATTAGAAATAAATATATACCACTTCAATAATAGTTTCATTAGATAAGTATATAGAGAAATGTATATATTAATTGTTATAATGATATGTTATACTTTGGAGGGGTTCATCTTTTGAAGCACTTTTATGCAGTTTTTCTTGATAATACTGTATATGTATTTTTCTGTGTCTTGTTTTTTCTTTTTCTATTACTACTTAATTAAAAATTAAAAAATGGGTACTATTCAGTTGAAGAAGATGATTATGAAAAAAGAAGAAGAAGAAGAAGAAGAAGAAGAAGAAGAAGAAGAAGAAGAAGAAGAAGAAGAAGAAGAAGAAGAAGAAGAAGAAGAAGAGAGCCTGAAGCCTATAATCTTCTCTGATGCTCAGAACCCTTTTTATTTCTGCTGCATTCTTAGAACACAAATCAAGACAAGGAAGCAATCCTTCGCTCTAATTATGTTGAGGATGTAACATCTGTCATTTCACCCAGCCTAAAGAAAGTGCCGAAAAACACACCCGTGCAAGGGATACGCTGCTTGAATTGAATGTGCTCGAATGGCACTGTGCAGGCAAATGGCCATCACTGCAGAGATAACAGCAAGGCATCTCTTAATTTGCAGGACTGCATCCTGAAGTGAGTTTAGGATCTGCTGTCCTGGAACATCTGTTCAGTGGTGCAGAATCATTGTTCTGTTGTACATCAAATTCTGAGATATGCTGAATCAAGGGTAATTATTTCTAATTAAAGCAAGGATCACTTGCTTTATGCTGCTCATGAAAAAGTCACCTATGTGCCAATTCAAATTATACATTTAAGTTTACCCTTAAGTCTCTTTACATATGCACAGGAAAGGTATAGGAAGGCTCTGGCAAATATTTTCACCACCTGGCAGCAGAGATTTCTTTAGAATTTGTACAGAGTTTTGCCTTAGCAAAAGAAATAGTTTAAACAGAAAAAGATTGGGACACTCAACTCATCTTTGAAATTTATATAACATTTTCATTTCTGAATATCTTCCCCCAGAAACCCTACACTTATGTAACAATTATGTCCTACTTATATTATTATCTCAACCCCCATGGCTGCAATATAAGGCAAGAAACAGGTCTCTCTAATTTATAGATTTAGAAATGATGCCTAGTTGACTTGCCTGAAGAGGAAAAGATGAAATAAGTGTCCTTTTAATAGCCTGACAATGACGGAATATCCAGGCATATTTAACTTGGTCAAGGAAAGAATCTACTCTCCAGATGCACACAATACTTTGACCCATATTAACTAAAGGGGCTGGATTCACACAACTAATCTAACACACATAAATTCAAACTAAGGTGAACTCTACTGAAACTTTATAAATGCAACCATTAGGTTTCCAACTGCCCTGATTTAAGTGTGTTGCATGAACACAACCATAACTGATTTTTGGAAAATACATGAAAGATTCAAGGAGGTAGAAAGTAGACATAAGCAACCTTCAAAGATTTGATTCAGTAGATAAAGAAGCTCCAGGAATAGAGAATGATGAAGAACAGGAAGTCTCGTACTGATTTTAACTCGCCCACCTCTATATTTCAGAAGTTATTTGTCCACTAACGTCTTGAGAACATTGACTGAAATCTAAGACCACTTCTTTGGTATTATTTTACTCTTTCAAATTTCAAATAGAAAATTGAGTGAAGATTTCCCTAAATAAAATTAATATTTAACCGTCCTTCAGCAAAACAGGTCAGGTAAAAAACAAATTAACAAACAGCAATATAGATTTTTAAAGCGATGGTGGATATCGGTTTCAGAAAGAAAATGAGAAACTGAGGCAGAAAAAGAGTTAAATAGTGAATAGATCACAGTTAAAGGCTGTTTGTTGATTCCTTAAATTAAAGAAACACAAATCTGGCATGGTGCAGAGCGAAACTTTAGTCTTAAGCATAGAGAGCAAATTTGGTGTAGTGGTGAAGGCACTGACCTAGAAGCCCGGAGACTGTGAGTTCTAGTCCTGCTTTGGACATGAAACCTGGCTGGGTAACCTTGGGCCAGTCACAATCTCTTAGCCAAACTCCCCTCACAGAATAGTTGTAGGGAAATAGGAGGAAAAAGTTGTTATGCAGGTTTACTGTCTTAACTTAGTTATAAAGAAATAAAGGAGGAATGAAAAATCTAAGAAATAATATTCTGCATTTCAGTGCCCAAAGTATTCTTAGAAAGAAAAATAAGGGGGGGAAATAACTCAACAATTTTGCTTTCTGTAAAATAGATTCTGCTCCATGCCTATCATGGCAGCTGCTTAATATCCCAAAGTTTCCCCCCAATTCTGAAGGACAGGACAGCTCTAGCATAGGTCATATTCAAATCTTAGTTTTTATTTTTGTGTGACTGATATTGTATTTTCTATTTCAGGCCTTTTGGAAATGACTGAAGATAAAGATGAAACACACATGCAGGAAAATAACACTATTTGAAACAAACATTTGCAACAGGCGACTTGTCTGCTCTTTTATTGTGAAATTGGCCCACTTAAAAAAACACTGGAAACTAAAAAAAGGAAATAAATACAAGGATGATGACACATATATCCCACTTCCAATTTTTTGGGAAGAGGCTCCATCACATCACATAACAGAGAAGGGCTTTTGGGGTGGGGTGGTATCATATGGAGCCCATGCTAAAGAGTTTGGCCTGCCCAAGATGATATTCGATGCTGGGCATCCAAGGGCCAGTGACAACTGATAACACCACAACCCACAAAGATGATCCAATGGTGTCTTGAAAGGGCTCAGGAGAATTACAGGATGTATTCCTGACAGGTGCACCTTCCCTTAAATAGCAAAGCTGAGCAAGGGGCAATATAAAAGCCAGAGACATGGTTTAGGTTTTCAACAAGAATCTTGCCAGCTTCAAGCAGAGGACATCTGGAGCAGGTAAGTACCTGCTGGGATATGCAATGCCTAAAAAAGAGACAACCTGAATGGGGTTGTCACCAAGAGAAGAAGACCAGTGCAGTTAAGTTTCCCCCAAAGCACTGAAGTTGTAATCAGGGAATGTTCTGGTTATTGATAAGGGGGACTCCTGAAACCAGGGAACTAAGTCAGTCAGTTAAGTTCTAGAAGAAATGTACGGTCCTTAGTTAATAGGTTAGGGGCCGCCATCCTAGTGATGTTTCAGAAGCAAAAAAGAGAGATATTTGATGGGATGAAATCAGTGATGCTGGATATAATGAAATCAATAATTACATCCACACCTTTACTGTGTGACAACAATTCTGAGAAGGCTATGGACAGCTAGAAGTTTACCTACCTAGGAAAGTCAAAGAACAGAAAACAAGCTATTACTTAAAGCCAAAACCATTGTCTGAAAGCTGTATTTCATGGGTTAATAGTAGCATCTCCATTAGAAGGAATGGCATGAAAAGATAGTGATTAATTCATATTGAATTTTTAATTTTCAAATTTTGAGCAGGATAATATACTGTATATCCTATTCTTTGAATCCAGCTTTTCCCAATCCTGCTTTTTGGGATGATGGGAGTTGTAATCCAAAACATCTTGAAGTAACCAGGTTGGGGAAGGCTGGATTATACATATCCATGAGTTCAAGACTCCAGATCCGTCTTTTCTTTTAGCTTACTGCAGCTCTGGCTGCTACTTCTGGTGATCCTGTGCCAACAGCTTGCTAAATGCAGTTTTTTAATTAAGACAGAATAAATCAAGGCTGGCGAGGGGGTGGCAAATACTATTTTATATTTATTGTGCAGATAAATGTCAATGCTGCCTCGGAAAGAATTTTGGGAGAGAGTGATTTGCAAAAATGTGGGTGTGGAGAAAATACAGCTAAAATGCTTATGATAATGAAGGAAAAGTTTGATGAAGGGAAAGAACAGGGAAAGTACAATTCAACCAAGAGTGGGGTTGGGGGGGTCTGCTGAAAGCCAACAGATCCAAGCAAAACTGTTTTTTTGATGGCCCTAAAGCCAATAAACCCCCCCAAAGGATAGGAAAATGTAGAATTCTGGGGGAGGGGGAAAGAATGCATATTAGATACGATGACACACAATATATAATGGGGCCTTGGCCTTGTACACATAATCATGATAAGAGGGAACAATATTTTCAGCAGGGTGCCTTATTTTGATGAGGACTGGTCGTTTTTGTTTAAACATTGGACCAAATAGCGGATATCACATATCCCCATATCATGCTTTCACCTGGGTTGTTTCCTTCTGCCTTTCTCTGAGCAGTGAACAGCCTACCTTCCAAGCCAAACACCTCCTCTGAGAATGCCTGTTTTTTCCAAATTCAGGGAGAGAAGAATTGCTTTCCTAAATAAACTCTTGGCAGGCAGTTCAGGGGGTCCATGGGGAAAGCTGAGTTATTTAGACTGAGTGTAATCCTAGAACAGGCTCACATCACAAGTTGTTGCCTTGTGAATATAAGACTCCCTAAGAGGAAGGAATGGAAGGGTCACCATGTAATATAGAGAACAGGGCCAGCGTTCTTCAGAGCACATCGAGCTCCAGGACCAAACAACACTCTTGCCAGCAAAGAGCATTAGACATCACAGCTCATGTTATTTGGCATTAAAATAAGAGGGTAAACTTGAGACGGAGCTTCAGTCTTCTCCATTCCCATTTTATAATTACAGATTTGGAGGAGTTGATGCTAGGCTGATGGAGCAGTCAGTAGTTAAAGTGCAGTATTGCAGGCAAACTCTGCCCACAGTCTGGAGTTCGATCCTGACGAGGCACAAGGTTGACTCAGTCTTCCATCCTTCTGAGGTCGATAAAATGAGGACCCAGATTGTTGGGGGGGCAATATGGTAGTTCCATAAACCGCTTAGCGAAGGCTGTAAAAGAATATAAGCCTAAATGCTATTGCTATTCCTAAATTCACATCATACACGCAGGCTGGTGGTCCACACTACATTATAATTAAATGATGACTGTTCAAGGGCTGCTTGTTCTCAGTCTTCAATTATCTCGCCATCCTGAAGCATAGCACTGGGGGTGGGGGGACAATTGGGACAGGCAACCAAGCATTGGGTAATCTTTCTCCCCAATGGCTCTCGAAAGAGCTCATGTAGAAGGTTTACTCTGTAAAGGTCGCTTGTAAACAAACTAACTGATCTCATTGCCATTATGAACACCTCGGTGCCCTTTAAGGAGCGGCCTGGGGACAGCTGCCATGGTTGCGCCAGCTTGGCAGCCTCTCACCACAACGTCTTTTGATTGCCAGACTGAATCACTGTTTTTCTGATTTTTTTTCCATCTGAGAAGCCACAATGGATGCAGCCCTGTTTCTGATCCGGCTGTGTACATGCATTTTCTGGTCTGTTGCTTTTCCAACCTTTTTTTTTACAGGAAAGATGGAAATGTTTGCAACCAGCCATTATTCCATTTGTTTGCTATCAACCATTACTCCTAGTTGCATTTGCAACCTGTACAGTATTCTTCAAAAGCTGAATGATCTTGGTGGCCTCAATCAAACAAACTATATAGGTGATGATTCTTCTATCATAACAATCTGATCTCAGCCTTTCTGACTTCTGCTCCCCATCTTCCACTTGTAATATCATGCTGAAAACGCAGCTTAGAAAAGTTTGGGAGGAAGATTGGATGGCTGGGTTTGCCTGAGAAATAAATACCGTTGTGTTTAGAATGTTAACTTCTCCAATTATTCATAAATAGGAATTTGAAAAGGCTTTTTAAATGACGTCCGTGCAATCTAGAATAAGAATGACTTATAAGGGCTGCCAGAAAATACAAATTACTTACAGAGTAGTTCATTTTTGTGGAAAAAGAAGCAGGCGCTTCTAAATCACAATATTTATTCCTTGAATTAATCAAAGAAGAGAAGACTGGAGACCCAACATTAGCTTGCCTATACTTAAGAAGGAACAGAATTTTAGAAATTTTGTCAGATACATACCACTTTGGTTATCAGAAATCCTTGCATTGAAACTGAGAGTGATTGAGGGATGGCATGGCTAGCTGACAGCTTGCAAATCTGCATGCAGTTTCATCGGGCCTCCAAAGAACAAGGCAGAGATGTGGCAAGATACCATTTTACTTGAAAGAGAACTTTAGCAATATTAAGGGACTTTCCTCATTGAAATGTGTAAATGATTTTTCCTGCTGACAAAGGAGAATATTTGTAGCTCAGGGTTGAAATGAGGGGTCTTTGGTGCTCTCCGAGTCTGGTTATTTTCTTGCAATGTTTCATTACTCAAACTCACATCATCACTGCAACAAGGACACCCCACCCTGATTTTTCTGCTGTACAAGAGCTCAAATATTCCAATATTAGATATACCTCTTTCATAATTTTTGGTTGCGAGAGAGAGACTACCCCTTTCAAACATGGCCTTCCTAGACCCCCTGTCCCATCACACAGATTAGGCTACTACCTGGTCTTTTATCTCTTTTTCCATAAATATTATTAGCAGTCTTCCCTTTGCTCATTCATGCCCCTTTGCCATCCAACCATTGGGTAGGGATTTTCATTTGTATTATTAAATGAAGAATATGGTGCAAAGTGTGGGAAGTGAGCGTGATTCACATCAAAGTTCACCTCAGCTATCAGACACTTGGCTGCCAGCGATGGGGAAGGAGCCAGGGAGAATAAACTGCAGACCGCGTCATTGGCAAGATCAGTAGCTAGCTCAGTGCAACAGGATTTACTGGAATTTGAAATCTGCCTGTGATTTTAGCAGGCAATTGAAAGCTTCTTTCTTTTGGATTAAATGGAAGATAATCGCAGTAACCAATACTGTCCCTTCACTTAGGACTGAAATCTACTTTGGATTAATGGATTTTATCTTTGGAAATTGGTAGGAATTCCTGTTGGGCATGAGAATGAAAGCCGAAGGGCCTAGTGCTAGATTTTCCAGGCTGTGCTTTCTTTCAAAGTTTATCTGGAAAATAGTCTCCCCAGCCACCCACCCACAACCCTGCTTGGCCATAGACAGCTTCAGAAAAATCTCATCCGGGGTGGGCTTCAAAAATTTTAGCAAGGGGTTCTCTGCCTGGTTGCTGGTGGACGTGGCCATGGTGGACGTGACCTAGTCGGCCTCCTGCACCATGGGGGGGGGGGGGGTTGCCCTCCCCGGGTTCCAGAGGCTTTCCTCGTGCCTCTGGGAGGGCACAAACGGTCTCCCCAGACTCTGGAGGCCCTTTTCCGGCCTTTCTGAACTTCTAGTAGGCCCATTTTTCGCCCTCCCCAAGCCTCCACGCGCTCCCTGCACTTATCTGCCTCTAAAACAGGCTGTGTGGGGACTCCTGGGAGAGGAGGGGGGTAGGAAGGGCCATCCAGGAGTGGTATTTGGGGGTTCTCTGAACTGCAGAGAATCTTAGCTAGAGGTTCTCCTGAACTCCTGTGAACCCCCAGCAGCCCACCCCTGATCTCATCCCACAATTCTGTCACTTCAGGTTGGAAAAATCCTTCTCAGTAGTAACTCCCACTTATCAGAACTTCCTATCAAGGGAGACAATCTATTTCTATAGCAAAAATATTTGTATTTGGGCAGAACTTTGGTGTAAAAACAGACTTTTAGCTGTTGAAGTGGAGGCCACTGTATCGGGGCCTGGGGTGGGCGGGTTTAGGGTACATTTCTATCATTTCTATAACTGCTTTTTAAAATGAATTTGTTGGCTGCCTTGATACCATCCATTGGTGGGGGGGAAATGGACATGGATTCCATAAATAAATAACAAATAAATGTTAATCCCAGCCAGCCACAAAGCCAAAAAGATAAATTGGGAAGGCTGACCTAGGGAATTGTCATAGGAAGACACAAACAGGTCTGAACAAAGTCTTAAATATATAACCTGACTCGAGGCAAGCAAACATGGGCAGCATCTGCATTCCTCATAAATACAATCAGTGACAGAAATTATGCCCCTTCTCTAAAAAACAGAATATCAGCTCCCTTATTATGCTTGAAAGCAAGATGCTCAAATCTCTGTAGTTCTAGTACTTGGTCCTCTGGGGTATTATAACCTTAGTGCTAAATCGAAAAGATATTATATGTGACTTTTTGTCAAAAAAAATCTTGGTATGTTTATAAGAATATGAAAACAACATTAGAAACCATGGCAATAGTAGCGGCAAGAGCCTCACTCAGAATGGTAAATTATGGATTAGCATTACAAGATGGAATTATTCTCTTTCTTCTCATCAGGATGGTTGAAATTAAAAGGTTGGAAGCTTTTCCGTTCAGGATTTAACCAGGATTTCGCATGAAGTCCAAAACTGGAGATGCTCATTAAATCATCATCCCATAGGGTATGATGATTTAATGAGGGTAGAACAAGAAGCAATGGGTGGAAACTAATCAAGAAGAGAAGCAACTTAGAACTAAGGAGAAATTTCCTGACAGTTAGAACAATTAATAAGTGGAACAACTTGCCTGCAGAAGTTGTGGATGCTCCAACGCTGGAAATTTTTAAGATGATGTTGGATAACCATTTGTCTGAAGTGGTGTGGGGTTTCCTGCCTGGGCAGGGGGTTGGACTAGAAGACCTCCAAGGTCCCTTCCAACTCTGTTATTTTCTTTCTATTTCTAATTCAAGCTCATTTGGCTTCCGAGAAAAGAATCACATTTGGACACAGCTATGTTGCTTCCTGAACATAATCGTAGTGACACATGTTGAAATGTGTTGTGCTCCAGTGTTCTAGTCAACCAGCCATGCCTTCTTCTCTGCTACTCTTTTTTCCAGCCCAATTTATTTTTCTCACTCTTGCTTTGCTCATTATGCTCACCAGCATTATGTGCCCCCACTCCCACTCCCCGGGCAAACTTATTTCTCATTGGATTGTTTTGCACAACAGATTTTTCTTCCCTAAAGTTATTTGAATTTCTATAAACTGCTATATCTCGTTAGGATGGATAATATCACCTGATTATTTTAGAGGGGTGCTACCAATAAAACTGAACTGGAACAGTATCTTTTGGAGATACAGGTAGTCCTTGACTTACGACCACAATTGAGCCCAAAATTTCTGTTGTTAAGTGAGACATTTGTTAAGTGAGCTTTGCCCCATTTTACGACCTTTTTTACCACAGCTGTTAAATGAATCATTGCAGTTGTTAAGTTAGTAACACGGTTGTTAAATGAAACTGGTTTCCCCATTGATTTTGCTTGTCAGAAGGTCGCAAAAGGGGATCACATGATGCCGGGACATTGCAACCGTCATAAATATCAACCAGTTGCCAAGCGTCTGAACTTTACCAAGTAATCATGGAGATGATGCCATCAGTCATAAGTGTGAAAAATGGTCACAAGTCACTTTTTTTCAGTGCTGCTGTAACTTTGAACAGTCACTGAAAAAACTGTTTTAAGTCGAGGACTGCCTGTACTGTTTTAAAAGAATCTTGTTTAGAATTGGTTCAGGGGTGAAATGTAAAATTTGTTACTACCGGTGCTGTAGGCGTGGCTTGGTGGGGGTGGTAATGTAACTGGTGGGCGTGGCCAGCTTTTCTTTTCTTTTTTTAACTTTTCAAAGCATTTTTCTAATGCTTTGAAAAGCCTCGGCCGATCAGGCAATTGAGCTGGGATCGTCAGAGAGGCTTTTTAAAAAATGCCTCTCTGCCAATTAGGCAACTCAGCTGGAATCATCATAGACTTTTCAAAGCATTTTTTTTTACCACCTCTTCAGCCAAAGAGGTTGCACAAAAAAATACTTTGAAAAGCCTCTGAAGATCCCAGCTGAGCCGTGCGATCATCAGAGGCTTTTTTTTTTTAAACTTTTCAAAGCATTTTTTCGGCAGAAGAAGTTGTAGAAAAAATGCTTTTCAAAGTAAAAAAAAAAAAAAGCCTCTGATCATGCTGCTCAACTGGGCATGGTGGGGGTGGGGCAGCGCAGGGAGTTTTGCTACCGGTTCTCGGAACCACCCGCCACCATCTCTACCAGATTAGGTGATCCAGTCTGAACTGGGAGCATTTCACCCCTGAATTGGTTAGGATGTGTCAGACAACTGCTGCTGATGTCAAGAGAGGAACTGCCACATTTTTTAACACTTACATAAATTATATTTTTGCAATCCATAGCAGCATGGAAGATGATTTTTCTTGCCAACTCAAAAAAATGGCCTTGGCCATGGGTGCATCCCTGACGGACAAAGACCTTGACCTGTTGCCCTCAGAAATGAGGCACCACGGTAAGGAATGAAAGAAACCCAAAATTGTTGCATTTGCAGTAGATTCATAAAGAATATCAGATATCGCATTCAGATTATTTGCATATACAGGTAGTCTTTGACCTACGACCACAACGGAGCCCAAACTTTCTGTCTTTAAGCAAGACAGTTATTAAGTGAGTTTTGCCCCATTTTTATGGCCTTTCTTGCCACACTTGTTAAGTGAATCACTGCAGTTGCTGACTTAGTAACGCGGTTGTTAAGTGAATCTGGCTTCCCCCTTGACTTTGCTCATCAGAAAATAATCACATGAATGCTAGGACATGCAACCGTCATAAATACACACCAGTTGCCAAGTATCCGAAATTTGATCATGTGACCATGGGGTCGCTGCAAGAGTCATAGTGTGAAAAATGGTCATAAAACACTTTTTAAAGCGCTGCTGTAAATTCAAATGATCTAAAATGGCTGTCCCATAGAAATAGAGAATCTCCATAGACATTTAAATGAATGGTTGTAGGTCACAGACTACCAGTAATATAGTTTTCAATGTTAAATCTGGGCTTGTGTCTGTCTGAGATGTGAAGTGAGCCATAGTTATGTTCTACATATGAAAATAAGAGCTTCCACATACAGTATCAATAAAGTTCTGCAGATCATATGTATAACACGCTAGCAATATAATTCATCAATTAAAAAGAATCCATTCTGTTGCAGCTTCATTCAATTATACCAAGTTCCTTGAATACATGCAGAAGTTTCTGACATCGGAGGAGAGGGAGACTCACTTGCGTAAAGCCTTCAAATTGCTTGACAAGGATGACAGTGGTTTCATTGAATGGAATGAAATCAAGTAAGATAAAGTTGTCTATTGCTACGAAACATAGGGGGAAGATTAATAAGGGCAGATGTGGCTGATTGCTTTATTTACAGATGGAGAGGTACAAAATGTTGGAGTGGCATCACCTCATTATTTCACTTTTAACTTCACAAGCTAAATTTGTTGATTTCTGAGGAGCTAGGTTCAGTGGGATTCAGCTGACTCCTGGACTTACCTGTTTTTAGAAACTACTACAATCATGTTGGGAGTGCCGAAGCACTTCTGGATTGAAAGGATTAGCCAGTGTCATCACCGATGCCTGGAGGACACCTAGTTGGGGGCTCCCTTCATGTTCCTGCTAAGCCGCCCACCAATGTGGTATCGATCTATCTATTCATGGTCACTTGCTTTCAAACTGCTGGGTTGGCAGGAGCTAGATGAATGATGGGAGCTCATCCTGTCCTGCAGCAGCAACTGGGTCTCAAATGCTGGCCTGCCAATCATACCAGCCTCCAAACCACATGAGTCACTGCACTAATTCTCTTTAAGATTCTTTACAGGTGTTTCAAGCCATTTTTGGCATCTTGTTTTGATGTTTGAGGACTTATCTTTTCCAGATTTTTCAATGATTCTTGAAGCCATTTTTCCAGAACTGGTCTGGTTCTTCAGATGATGAGAGACTTTCTAGAGATCCTTGAAGCCATTGTCATATATTTTGCACATGTCCTTCAAAGCATTTATTCTTGAGGTCTTCTAATGTTTTTTTTCAAGCCAACCATTATATTTAGGGCATCTCAAAAGTCTAGACTTCTGCATATCTTTTAATACGTTTTAAGCCATGTTTACAAATTAGATGAGTCCTATTACTAGAAGAGTGATTAGAAATAGTCAGTCTGGCAACAAAAGTGGCCATTGTCTGTCTGTCTGTCTGTCTGTCTCTCTCTGTCTCTGTCTCTGTCTCTGTCTCTGTCTCTCTCTCTCTCTCTCTCTCAACTTTTGAAATCACATCAACAGCTACATAAAATTAGTCTGAGTCATAACTTGACGGCTTTGCCAGAGATTATATAGCTATGACAGTGCATTTAGCATAAGGGTTAATCCTTATACTAAGTAATGAATATGACCAATCCTGCTTCCTGTGGATTCTCTTATATTTCTTATGCCAGAATTAAGTGGATTGAAAACAGAATTGGAATTTCCCATCAAGACTGTTCCTACCTCCTGTGTTAGAGTCGATTAAATGGAACAGAATTCTGGCTGTAACAATTACGGAGAAAAGGTTAACAGATGCAACCTTTGCCAATTCATTATGTCCACTGCGTGTGTTGTATCCCGTTACATGTGCCTGTTCAAATTTTGTCTTCTGTTGCCTCTGATTACCTTACACAGGACTTGATCCAACGTGCCTTCTCCGCTAAGAAAGTGCCTTGTGTCTCATCATTATACTTCGTTATATTTTTAGTCCATCCATTAATCACAATCTTAATTTCATATGACTTGATATATTTTCAAAAGCCCACTCTATCCACATTTGTGGACAATTTAGTTTTCCCATTTTTGTTTAAATCCTTTCGGGAGGTCAAGAGGAAAAGAGAAATAAGGTCAAATCCAGGGCAGGGAGAATAGCATATCCCTGTGAAAGACACCATGTCAGCCTTGGAAGCCATATTAGGACGGAAGCTTCAATGCTGCCAGCTCCTCATGTGTGGGAAAGTAGGAGGGGGAATTTAGGAGAGGGGGTTAGTAGACATAATAGCCTTCTTCCTGTCAGTCAAGGTCAGGGTGATCCAGCATCTGGAGAAGGAGTGGTCAGGGGGCTGGGTCAAGATGGAACAGATGTTGATTGGAGCATGTGATCAACTGGGAAGAAAGGGGATGGTTTTGGGAGCTTTGACTTACTGAAGGAAAACCCGGGTTTTCCCAGATGTGCCAGTGTACCTATTCTAGTAAAGAGAACTTTGGAAAATGCTTGCTTCCGCATCTTTACTTGGAGTTGGGGTTTTCCTGGAACACTGACACACCACAGCATTCCTCAAATACATGCTCCTTGTGATTATAGTTCCTGTCATCCTGCCAACCCATATAGTTGGGGGCAACAAGAGTCATCATTCAATCCTTAAAGGACATCAGGTTGGGGAGGGGGGGAATGAAGTTAGATTATCTAGCCAAGTCAGAAATTTATTTTTGCAACTGCTTTGCTCCTGGCTAATCTCAGTAAAAATAGGCAGGAAGGGATGAGAGGAGGGGGAGGAGGAGGTGGCAAAGATTGTGCACGGGGAGTTACTAAGCCCAATGTACCTCTCCTTGCTGTGCCTCAATTTCCACCTCTCTCACCCACAGGTACATCCTAGCCACAGTGCCCAGTAACATGCCAATTGTCCCCTTGTCAGACGAAGAAGCAGAAGCTGTGATCCAGGCAGCAGACACAGATGGCGATGGGAGAATTGATTTTCAAGGTGGGCAGAAACAGAACTTAGGAACAAAAGTAGCACCTTTTTCAGAGAAAAGACACACTCTTTCTTCTTAAGACAAAAAACCACACAGAAAGCAGGCAGGGCCATATTTATTTAGCTGGAAATTAAATTAAACAAATTAAATATTACCTATGTAATTGTTCCCCATAGCAGAAATACAAATGCAGCTTTGTCGTATTACAAAGAATAATTTATACTTTTAGACAGACTCCATGAGATGTGTCCAACATTTCCGAGACCATTCTTGCCTTCAGTTGCCGCGACAAACTTTTAAAAGAAAATGTGGCTATTTAGAGGCAAATAATAAAGTATCTGAGTAGCCACTATTATGCAAAGCTCATCTCTAGGACATGTTGTGAGGGCAATATTAAACCAGAAAGTCAGAAGAGCTTGTAACTAAGTTGACTCAATTAAAAAGCAAGGATCCTGGAACGAGCAGCATGTCTTCAGAAGAGAGCGACATCAGAATGGTGGGTGTGACTGGCTACAGAAAGAAAGAAAACAGGGGTGTCAAACTGGCGGCCCACAGCCTGGATACATCACACGCAAGCCAGTGGTGGGTTGTCTCCGGTTCGCATCGGTTCTATAGAACCTGTAGTAAAACCGGCGGGAGGCCCCGCCCACTAACCCAACGACATCAAAATGCTCTGCGCACGTGCAGCTTTGTTGTGAACTGGTAGTAAAGGTAATTAAAACCCACCCCTAACACAGGCCATGCCCATCCCGGCTCCACAAAGGCAAAAAACGTCACAATCGAGTTTGAAAAGAAAAGAACCACACACAAGCTAGACCTTCTTTACTTACAAAGCAAGTGTAGCCCAGAATGATGTTTGAAAGCTGCTATACCACACAACTACTTGCTGAAAACCTTTGAAACAGCTGTGTCAAATAATTGTGGTAAAAATTGCCACCATTGGAGTCATTTTCTATAGAAATAAAGCATTGTAGGGTCCCTGGTGCTCTCTGAGCTTTGTTCTTTGCTAGCAGACATTTAACTACCCAACTACGTAACATCATCAGTGCAAGTGAATGAGGACTTTGCTTCGTGTTTATTCAAGCAGCTTGCCCTGCCAGCTTTGGTGCTAGTGGTGGGCAAATAAAAGATTTGCCACATCACATCATAACTATATTTGTTCCTATATTTGTTCCTATATTTGGAATGGGGTAGAAGAAAGCGGGGAATGACTGCCTTATATAATTTTTTAAAATGCAAAACCTATTCACTCTGATTATCTTATTGCATTGCAGAGTTTACTGATATGATCACCAAGGAGAAGATTCCAAAGAAAAAATAAGAGAAAAATAAAACTACCTCTTACTTCTCTACTCAAAAATGGTGTGCAGGGCTGGGATGGTTGTTGGGATCTGCTGGTACTTTTATCTCTGATCATTTTTTTTTCTTGAAGTACCTTTTTTTTTTTTGCAGGAAGATTTTTGGAGGGGGGCGCACATCTGTAGCTTGCTGAATGACCTCTGTAGTACACCAGAAACAATTCAAAGCATTCATTGTATTTTTCTTTGTGACATCTTTTGGGGCAAGCAGTTTGTTATGAAATGCCCTGCCCAATCATTTGAATAGGTTCTTTCCTGGCTATGCTACATGAGAACGGGAATCATTTCCTTAGCCTATGCTTGCCCGGTGGAAGACATGTAGTTGTGGTAACAGAACGAGACCTGTTTTTCTTAGAACAATGATGAAGAGAAGGTCTATCCTTCTCTAGTCTTTGCTGCAACCTGCCCCCCCCCCCTAGTCTTTATTCATTAGATTTACCAATGCCCTGACTGCTCCCTTTGCCTTGAGGATTAAATCCTGTTTTCCTTGGCTCTGCCCTTTGGGGAAGTGTAGACCAGTCGGTGTGCAAAATATGCAGTGAGGACAGTCCCAGTTACAGAGAACATGGGGCTGAATGACATCTGGATGAACATGTTCTGAAACCCCACCTCCTCTTAATGCCATGTTTTCCTCTCCTCTAAATCCTTTGCTGGCCTTGCAATACGGAACTAGAAATGCTTGCTTAGATTTCATGCCACGAAAACAAAATGCTCCTGAGGCAAGTAAATGCCATATGTTTTCACCACATTGGCTGCAGCATACCTTTCTTTGACGATGCATTTGATCACAGTGAAAAAAGAGGTAAGGGGAAACTGAAGAGAGATGCGTGCATGAAACCTTCTCAACATCTATTCTGTCACAAAAGAGTCCTGAAATGGCAACTCTAGTTTTCCTTTGCAAACCAAGTGTCAACAAGGGTAAGGGAGGAAAGCTTTCTGCATCTGGGTTTGTCCTAAAGGGCTAACTCAGTCCTTCTGGATTCTGGTCACTGCTACGTCACTCAGGGAAGCCCATCTGCCTGCAAACACCTCCCATGGCATCTGCCAAGTGTTTTTACTTTTTAAATATTCACTTTTTATTTTTAAAATGAGGAGCTTACAAAGGGGCAAGGAAAACCTACGGAAACTCTCGTGCATAAATTGCATTTCCAAAAATTAATTTGCCCACATTCATTTGATAGGCATATTTAGAAAACAAGGAGGGGACCTGTACCCCAATGCTTTATTTGGATAGGTGCCCTTTGTACAGGGGAAAAAAGACCATGGGAAGATGGGGTGGTAAGACAGCAACCTGGTGGCTGTAATTCTTTGACTGGCCATGCCAACGGTGGCAGCCTTGTAAGTACGATTTGCCTCCAGAAGTTGTGGGTACTCCCACACTGGAGATTTTTAAGAGATTAAACAACCATTTGTTTGAAATGGTATAGGGTTTCCTGGTTGAGCAGGGGATTGGAGTAGAAGACCTCCAAGGTCCCTTCCAGCTCTGTTATTCTATTAAGTACCCATACATTGGGATCAAAGTTCCAAGTCTGCACACAGGTTCTCTCCCACTCCCTTTTTTTTAGTTCCTGAATTTAAAGTGTATCTTTAGAAACCTGTATAAATTGTTTCCTTTGGAAAACACACAGTGAGCATCTATCCCCCAAGCCCCTTGCTTTAACACATCACAAATAGTCCAATATGAGGGTAGCAGGCAACAAAACCAGTTGCCCATTTAAAAGAACAAAAATCTTTGAACTTATGCAGTTTTATACTTGACTTAAATCAAAGCATTTTAAAAATAAGCCATCCTGACATTAGAATTAGCATTCTGTTCTTGCATAAAAGGATAATACAGTATACAAAAGTATAATATATACATACCATAGAAAGTCTGTAGAGATTCTCAATCATCCAGGTCAGGGGTCTCCAACCTTGGCAACTTTAAGCAAAGCTTAAATTCTGGGAGTTGAAGTCCTCCAGGCTTAAAGTTGCCAAGGTTGGAGACCCCTGATCCAGGTCATGGTTGTCCCAAAGGTGCTCTTTCAGGAGGCAAGAAAGTTCAGATGCTTCCTGAAAAACCACTCTGGGAATACCAGAGAAAGCAACTATCCTAAAATATTCCAATTGTTTCTGATAATTAAAAAAAAAAAAAAGCAGCAGTCACCTGACTACATCACTATTTTCCATCGTCCCAATCTTGTTGCTATCTAATAATAATTTTAGAGAGCTCCACAGGTTTTCTAACTCCGCAAATGACATCATTTGGCCAACTTCAAGCTGGGAAACTCAACATGGTTGATTGGGGTTAATATTTGGATGGGAAACCTCCAGGAAATACCAAGTTTGTAGGTTAGTCTGGGAAGTTTGTTGTGTTTTTTTTTAAAGTCCAGAAGGTAACAATGACATACCCCTTTGGTCTTCTTGAGAGCAAAAAACTACAGGAATGGCAGAGGGCTTTGACCTTTAATCTGGAAGGAGAGCCAGACCTAAAATAGGTTGACTCAACCTTCCATCCTTCCGAGGTGGGTAAAATGTGGACCCAATTGTTGGGGGGCAATATGATGACTCTGTGAACAGCTTAGAGAGGGCTGTAAAGCACTGTGAAGCGGTATATAAGTCTAAGTCGTATTGCTATTGCTAAAAGCATCATTTCCCCCTTATAATCACTTCCTGCAGCTGATACAATTTGCATTCTTAAAAAGCTTCCAGTACTGAATACAACTTTGCATTCACTTTTCTACACTTCAGTATTGCTTTGGAAATATTGGGCTACAATTTCCAAAATTCTACTACAAGCAATCCTTGCTTAGTTAATCACAGTTGGGAACGACAACTCCATTACTAAGTGCTGTGGTCCCTAAGTGAAGCATCACATGACCACATTTTAGGATTTTACTTCTGCCTTCCCTATTAACTCTGCTTCTTGTGGGCCAGTGGTGAAGCACCTGAACGGTGATCATATGACTGGGATGCTGCGATGGTCAGAAATGCGAGGATTGGTCATAAAGTTTTTTTTTTTAACATCATCATCAGTTTGAATGGTAATTAAATGAGGCAGTCATGTTATGAAGGCTACCTGTACCCACTGTAGGCCTATCTTGATTCTGGGAGCCTTTTATTACAACAAAGCTGGTGTGACAGTATTGCCAAGTTCACTTCCCCTATTTTTATAAATAGGGCCAAATTATTTAATATGTTTTAAATTGTTTTAAATTTTGTAGTATATGTTGTTTTTATTATGGATGTGCACCGCCCTGAGTCCCTCGGGAGAAGGACGGAATAAAAATTTAAATAATAAATAAGTAAATAAATAAATAAATAATAGAGTCAAGCCAACACCATTTGCAAGCAGGGGATACAATAGTCTTCCCAAACTATTTATTACGCTGCAATTCCTTCCTATAAGTGCTTTGTAGCGGAGGATTATGGAGTTAAAGTATCTCTGTAAGGGAAGAAGATGGGGAAAAAGTGTGCCCCATCTCACATTAATTTGTTAGAGTTTGAGCTTCCTGTTCAGAAGAAAAACCTCAAGGTGGTTATCTTATGGTGGTTTTAAGAGCTGCAAGCTGCAACTGAAGCAGCTGAAGTTGTCAGTTCAGGTAGAGGCTCCTGTCAAGCTGAGATAGAGGTATAATTGCTACAGAAGGGGGAGGGGAATGATTAAATACAAGAACTGCCATGAGCGTGCAAAGCCAAATGAGTGGCACAGCCAAAGAAATAATCCCGCTTCTGCAATACACAGAACAGCGTCACCTGCTGCCACTACAACGGGCTTAGAAATACTCCAAGCACAAGCACAAAGGAAATATTGGTCGGGTCATTGATTGTATATTGGACCTCTTCAGAAAATGCTTAATAAGGTACAGGAAGCGCTCGACTTACAAGTTCCTTTAGTGACTGTTTGAAGTTAAAATGGCACTGAAAAAAGTGACTTATGGCTGTTTTTCATACTTATGTCCATTGCAACATCACAGGTCACGTGATCAAAATTCAGATGTTTGGCAACTGACTCATATTTACAATAGTTGCAGTGTCCCGGGGTCATGTGATCACCTTTTGCAACCTTCTGACAAGCAAAGTCAGTGGGGAAGCCAGATAACAACCGTGTTACTAACTTAACAACTGCAGTGATCCACTTAACATCTGTCGCAAGAAAGGTCATAAAATGGGGTCATAACTCACTTTAACAAATGTCTCACTTAGCAACAGAAATGTTGGGCTCAATTATGGTCATAAGTTGAGGATTAACTGTATAGCAATGACTCTTTGTAAACCATGTACTGAGCCGATCACCTTGTGGCTAAAGCAGGGGTGTCAAACTGGCTGCCCCCGGGCCAAACGTGTCACGTGTAGGCCATGCCCACCCCAGCTCCACGAAGGGGAAAATTGTCACAAAATGTCATGTGACATCACAGGTTTGACACCCACGGGCTAAAGGCTCATGGAGGTTTTCCAGAATGCAGTGACCACATGATGGCAACGTAAGTCAATACTTTAGAAGGCCACTCATCAGGATGAAGAATAACCAATAACCTCCATGGGACAGTGGAGCAAGAAATCAAGGACAAGGCCCACATCGCCTTTTGCCACTTTTCCAGCAGTTCCTGAGGCTCCAGGAAATATTCCATTTGCATTCTAACTATGGGATGCTTGTTCCAGCTTGAGAAATAGCATATATTTGGAATATACTAAAAATACTTACAACATTGCTACTGGAGCAGACTCTTCTTTTTAGCCTTCCAAAGTCACATGAATAGTTCGTTGCCATGGAAATTTGCTACCCTCAAAATTACCAAAACCAACCAACATTCTATGAGGTACTGTAGCTTTGCATCGTGCATTTAAATGCCAGAAAATTACAGTTCACCAGATCTCTGGATGATAAATAACAAAAATGTTGAGATGAATTTATTGTTCAGCAACACTTGATCTAGGATTATAGTGGATAATGTGAATCCCAACTCAAGCTTAATCAGAGTTATAGGTCCTGGGCTGCTGCCCAAGATAAACTCTGTATAATTGATTATATAACACAAACCATGTTATTTGGGGGAGTTTAAGCCTTTTTGTCTAGAGATGAAGCAGCCTAGGCTTTTTTGAAGCCCAAATTAGAAAACACTGTGGAAAAAGGCAGCAATGCTGTCCTAAAAATACCTCAGAAACTTTTAGGTGTTGAATTGGAAGCTGCTGCTTTGTCTGACTGATCCAGTTTAAGGAGCTTTGTGCTGCCTTGCCTGTAGTTTCTGTCTCAAAAAAAAAGTGTTTCTGAGGTTGCAGATGGAAGAATTCATCAGATGTCCTATACTTTGTCCTTGCAGAATTGACCACTGAGGAGGGCTTTGAGAACATTTTTGTTGTTGTTGTTGTTTAGGGATGAAGGTACAACTGAAGGTCCATGGAGTTGTTTGGGGTGGGTTGTACTGATATCAGACTTCCCTTCCTGACTAAATCTTCCTTTTCCTCCAGGACCTTATCTGCGTATCCTCACTCCTGCTTTGCTGAACTGAGTTAGTAGTAGAAAAGGAAGAATCACAGAATCACACAGTTGAGTGAACCCATTAAGATAATCAGGGTAAAATCCAAATTAAAGCTTTGGTTCAAATTAAAGGATATCGCAGAAGATGAAAATTAGGTTGCATAATGGGTCATATTTCCTTTTCCCATTATTTTCCTTTTTGTGTGCACATTTAAAAAAGTTCTCTGTTCTCCAGCAGAACTGAGGTTAAAAGCCCCCTTTGTATGTGGCCTGTCTTCAAGAGGAAGTTAGCGTCAAAGTTCCTCTGATCTTCCATTTGTGAGAGGCTTGGTCCAAGACAGCTGGCAAAGCCAATCAGCCCTTGTAAGCCGCCCTCCTCCTCCTCCTCCTCAGATGAATCACTATGGTTACTACTTCTGTAGAATTCCTTAGCGACTTAAGTTAAAAGTAATCTGAAATAATACATGATGGAATTTAAGTGGCTGAAGAATTTAGGAATATTCACTAGTTAGGAATCGGGAATCCTCCCAAAGGACAAGAGTGAGGTGAACAAATTTGCAAAACCTTATTTGTGTTCTTTCTTCATGTTCCTTTATCCAGAACAATTTTTTCTTTGCCTCAGATCTTATTCACCATTTGGTGAGCCAAAAATAGAAATGGAATTTACGTCTTGCAAATCTCAGCTTTCTATTTCATTTTAATTCCATTTAAGAAGCAGCTTCTAGCTCTTGTGTTTTCTCCTTCTGGAATCTCAGAAGAGGGAATTGCTAAGCAGGACATTCAGTTAATGCTTTGATGAATAATATTCCCTAGCATATCTATAGTGTCTAGAAAATAGTCTCCTATTTTTGTGAGCTGTTCAAAACATGAAATAGAATATTCATTTAATTCCCTCATTCCCTTACATAATGTGTAAATTATGGAGATCATAGCATCACCGCAATACCCTATACTGCAACATTCATGTTACTGTATTTCTATTTTATTTAAATTATTTTTGTAAGATGACCAGGCTAGGCTGGAGGGCAGGGTCAAACATACCATAAGTTTGGAGTCCCTATGCCCTTCTGTAAGAGATCTAAGTCCCCTTGCAGTCAGTTGCCTTTACCATTTTGTATAGGTAGCATGAAATAAACTCATACAGCTTTTGAACTCTTTCCTGGCTTCCGATTTCTTGCACCTGACATTTTTCATAATACCAAATCAGAGTGTCCATAATTGGACTCTGTGTCAGAAAATTTGTATGTTTTGGTTTTAAATCATCACATAAATAAAATAATGTTATATCCAAAAAGAATACATACAGCATATAGATAAACAAAAACAAACAATTTGTATTTCAAAGGCTAGGGATATCTTAAATATCAATATGTGAACTCTTGAATTTTCAGTATTTCTGCATAAATGAGCTAAAATCTCTACACAAATTTCTCCACACAAGTCCTAAAACTAAACAGTGGTACTCCTTGACATGTCTGGTTGTTTAATTACTATTATAAGGATGATATCGTCTTTTATAGGGGTTTTGTGTGAAAATGGAAAAAAAAGGCCTTCTGATTTATGTTTTCCATGGTTAGAAGGATAGATTATAAAAAAAAAACATTAGATAAGTATTAAGAAGTATTAAAAAGTTACTATTGTATTCTTACCAAAGGGAGAGAAAAACACAGTTCTAGACAATCTTTTTACAAATTAGCTGTATTTTACTGTTAAAATACAATGTCAAGAAATGGAATATCATTTTTTCCCAGATATTTTCTTCAGGACAGATCTCAGAACAAGTTAAAAAAATAATCGGGGGGGGGGGGGGGACCTTACCCCTATACCCACCAACAAACAGATTAGTGTTCATTTTAACTTCATATTTTCTGAACTGCAACAAGTCATTTTCTTTTGCTATTTCGCACCATCATTTGGCTCTACCCTTTCAGGGCCACTTGTTAGGGTTTATTTCAGTTGCTACTTGGTCGCTAGCAACTGCTTACGCTGCTGCTCCAAGAGGGATTCCAGATGCTCTGCCCTCTTCATGGCTGCCTGCAATGAGAAGAGAACTCACTGAAAGGGTGATAAGTCTGAAGGCTCTACTATATCTAAAGAGCCCTACACCTCAAAGAAGAAAGTGTTGCAATAAAGACCTTCTAAAGCAGGGGTGTCAAGCTCTTATTTCATTGAGGATGCATCAGGGTTGCATTTGACCTTGGGGAGCTGGGGGGGGGGGGGGGGCTGGCCAACTTGATGTCCATTTTTGGCTGCAGCCCTCTGCCAGCGAAAACAGAGCTTGGGGGGGGTGTGTGTGCACAGCCCTCTGGGACTGTGTTTTCAGCCGCGACAGCCTCCTACAGCCCTCTGCCATGAAAAGAGATCTCAGGGTGGCCATGTGAGGCTCTCCTGGGGTCTGTTTTCAACCGTGATGGCCACCTGCGGCCCTCTGCCAGCAAAACTGGAGCTTGGGGAGGCCTCGCCCGGCCCTCCTGAGCTTCGTTTTTGCTGGCAGAGGCCCCACAGGTTGGTCCTTTGCTCTTTCCAGGGCGAATCTAAGCACCCTGTGGGCCAGATTGGGGCCACGGGCCTTGAGTTTGACACTCCTGTTCTAAGCTGTCCTTTTCAAAACTGACTCTTTTAATAATTATTAGTGACAAAATAGACTGAGGTAGCGTGTCTTTCCCTGATATTTACACTCCTTGGCAATTAAAGATGACCTAAGTTTGCATTCCTTCTTCCAATGATCTCAAGCTATCTTTTTGTGGGATTAAACTCTTTTGTGACCAGGCTTGTCTGGAATTTTATAAGATTTACAAAATATAGTAAAATTAAAATAACCAAATCAAATCAAATCTCATGAGAGCATAACAGAAAGTTTTTCAGTATATTTGCATTGGTAATATATGATTATAATCTGACTGAACCTTAACATTCAGAACCAGGAATATGAAACATTGGTTTAAATTTTGGTGAGGAAAAAAATCACTATATGGCCATCAAAACAGTGAAGGGGGGGACCCCAATTCATCCAATTTCTGCCTTTCTGTAATGAGCCAGTTTCACAAGCTTGTTTCTCCTCGTGGAACACTCTCCATTTGTTTTGTTTTTTTAATTCTCCTACCTTACAACCATTATTATTCTTCAGAAGAACTGGCAGGGTTTACAGAACCTCACCTCATACTGCTTTCGAAAGCTGTTCACGGTCTCCTCTTTCTTCACAATTGCTGTCTTCACTCTACATGGAAGGTCAAATGAGATGATATTTGGATAACCGAGCAACTTCTTCATTAGCATAATCATTAAATGTATACTCCACCTTTCTGCTTACATAAGCACTACATGTAGCTTACAAGAACAAGCAAAAAACTAACAGTCTATTATATCCCTGAGCAGGTTTTTTTTTTGGGGGGGGGGGAGGCTGGACAAACTCCTCAGAACAGCATAAGGATCAGAATCTTTGGTCAAAACTAGGACTGGAGACACTCCAGATAGGACTCTTACAATTCAGCTCTCTTCAGTTTGGGCTGCTTTGTGTCTTTCTTCTTTGGGAAGAAAATACAAGGAGGCTTAAATAGGACTGTGCTTGGAAGCATTCCATCTGGGACACATAACAATAGGCTTTCAGAAGAAATGCCTTCACCTCAGATCCTGCAGGCCAGAGGGTCTCCATTCAAGCACTACAGTTTTCATATTCCTCCTAAGCCTATGAATGAATCACTCCTATATAAATTTAATAGGGTGCATTCACACACAACCCCAGTTTTATTGTGTAAAATAGGAGTTAAGCAGTTAGCTTTGTTCTTTGCTTTGACTGAAAGTTCAATAAGCAAGAGAAACAGACACATTTGATTTTAAATTGATTGCGAAGCTTTAATTCTCTATTTTACACACAAACACACTTCATTTCTTAAAACAGCATCTTGGCACACAGCTTGCCAAATGCACAATGCCACCATTTATGCTTTGTGCATGTGGTTTGGGAAGAATGGGAATATAACTCAGGTGGCATAGACCAGTGCTAGACTCCAGTAGGATCTTGGGTCAGAACTAAACTTCTGTACAGAAGATTAGCAGAGCTGTTGTTACCTTTTATGCACCTCTTCCAGCTCCTCCTCTTTGTCTCGCATCACTCTGTCCAGCTCCAAGCGCTGACGGGCACGAAGTTCAGCCATTTCTATCTTGAGATGTTTGTTGTCTTCTTCTGTGGTCACCAGTCGGTCTGCAAACTCTTGCCGAATAACCTCAGAGAGGCTGCTGCGCTCCTGAGCTAACTGGTCCTTCACCTGTTAAAGTAAGCATATGAAAAGCAATAGCACTTAGACTTATATACTGCTTTACAGTGCTTTCCATCCTTCTCTAAGCAGTTTACAAAGTCAGCCTATTGCCCCCAACAATCTGGGTCCTCATTTTACCAATCTCAAAAATGCTGATTATTGCTATGAGAAAGCTTAAAATTAGCATGCATGCTCTCTTCATTCAGTTCTAGCATTTCTTTCTGTCTTAGGGTATGGACCAATGCTAGATCAATGTCAGTTATCCAGAAAGGTATATCATGGGATTCACAGGTTCTGAAGCTTTATCTAAAAGTTAAGAATACTGGGAGAAAAGGAGTTCATCAGAACAAAACTACAGTTAGAAGGCCTCTTTCCTGTGTCAGCTCACCTTCCGGATGTCCTCAACTTCCTGTTCCTTCTGGCGTAGAAGACCTTGGAGACGAACAGTCTCACTTTCTGCTTCCAGCAAACGCCCCTTCAGCTCATTGCAGCGTTCTTGAAACTTACGTTCCGACAGCTCCAATTCCCGCAGCTCTAATTCATATTTGTCTCGCATTCTCTTTATTCTGAATAGAGAAAGGAATATTATTTGATTAATTGCTCTCTAGAGCAATAGAGGTATAGAGTCCAAGATCTTTTTATGTGCAGCACGGTTTTTAACACCATTTTTCTACATTTGCAAATTATGAAGAATACAATGGGACAATGGCAAATTGTTCAGCTACTGGGATCAGATCTGGGCTGCAGTATGAGTTCAGACAACTTTCTCTTTATAGGACTTACCATGGCCTGAAAAATTAGGTATGGAAAATGAGAGGCTTTATTTAAGGTTGCAGCCACAATTTGCATATTTTTAAATCCTGAAAATGTCATATGTATTAAGATAGACCAGAAGGAGAACGCAATTCCACAGAAAGTCTAAAACTATTCAGTGAGATAACAGAATCTTGCAATTCTGATTGTGCTCTTCCTGCTTTCGCTTCATAAACTTCAATGAATCAGGGAGGTGACTGCCTGAGCCACTTCCAAAAGTGATCTGGTCTTGGACTACCATACTTCCAATGCTTACAATGAATTTCTTTATAGTTTTATAGCAAAGAGCTCAAGATGTTCATGCGTATCCACGCCATGATTCAAGTACAAAAAGTATGTCACCACCATCAGCTTCCTGTTAAGAACTTTACAAAGCACAACCTCATTACAGTGCTTTACTACAAATTCTACCAATGCCATTCTGAGTAGTCACTCTCAGAATAGCAATAGCACTTAGACTTATATATGGCTTCACAGTGCTTTCCAGCACTCTCTAAGCAGTTTACAAAGTTAGCATATTGCTCCCAACAATCTGGGTCCTCATTTTACCAACCTCAGAAGGATGGAAGGCTGAGTCAACCTTGAGCCGGTCAGGATCGAACTGCTGATAGTGGAAAGCACAATTAGCCTGCACTATTGCATTCCAACCACTGAGCCACAAGAGTTCTTGAAAGTGCTTGGTTCTTTGGCCATCATCTCTGACTTTTGTCAACCTGTATCTTACCTGTTCTCTGCAATCCTCTCACATTCATCCTTGGCAGAGGACATGTCAGCTTCTAGCTTCTGGATGACTAACTCAATCTCCTTGTCCCTTTCTTTCCGGACTTCTACTCTTAGCTCCCGTTCTCGAGTTAGCAACCAGGCCTCCTGAAGAGGACACAAAAGAAGTCCCCCACACCCTTTTGTTACAAGTCTTCTGTTGAAAGGCATTCTACTTTGACAAAGGTGCAACTGGATATCAAGCAGAATGATGTACCAGTATGTCCCCAAGCTTCTGCCAGCACCTTTGATGGTTATGTTGCCATACTTCAATGCTTCCACAATCCCCTATAAAATCCTCTGAAATGGCAGACATTGCTTAAGGGCAAAGAAATAGAAATAGCATTAAGTTATATTTATGCTGACTCGAACCTTCTTATTTAAGCCAAAAAGGAGAGATGGGTTGTTTTGTTGTGCGTAAGCATCAATTTGTGCCAGTGCAGCTTTATTTTTCTGATCTTATATTTGAAAGAAAGACTAAATCAATTCACATCCTGCTGATGTAGCCACATCTGGTTGCCTGAATAAAACACTTCGTTTAGGATTATCTTTGAGGTATCCTGTCTCTTGCAGGTTGAAGTTGAATACACTGTATGAAATTAATATCTAAAATATTCTTGCTTTCCTTTCCCCACTCCAAACGAAAAAGCAATTTTCTTCTCTTCTTTCTGCTTCCACTTTTTCATCCTTTTTCCTAAAATGCTAAGCCAACTTCCACAGAGTGAAGAACATGCATTTTTTTCAATAACTTCTATTCCTTTCAATTAATCTTCAATAAATCAAATAACATCTTCTCTGTGTATCTTTTCAAAGAGTGTTTTTTTTTTTTTTTGGCCACAAATCCAATCTCTGCAAGGTCTCTTAAAATTTGCATTCAATATTTATCCTTAGCACTTTTCCTTGGGAATTATTTCCAAATCTGCTTTTAGGTCACTCCTATTCTTCCTATCTCACCCCTCTCCCTCCCTGCCCCGAATTTCTGCAATTCTTGTCTTTCTTTTTCTTTGTTATAATTCTCTCCTTTCCAAAAACAGCATTGAAAGAAATGGTATAGATGTACTGTAGTATTCTCTCAGATAAAAATAGTGTTTTCGTTGGCTCTTACTGTATTATAGGTACTTGACAACCATTCCATTTCATGACTATTCAAAGTTACGGCACTGACTTATGACCATTTTTCATACTTAATGACCGTTGCAACATCCCCATGGTTACATGATCAAAATTGGGAAGCTTGGCAACTGGCATGTTTCTATGATGGTTGCAGTGTGCCAGGGTCCTTTTATCAGCTTTTGTGACTTTCTGACAAGCAAAGTCAATGAGGAAGCCAGATTTACTTAACCATGTTACTAACTTAACAACTGCAGTGATTCACTTAACAGCGGTTGAAAAAAAATTGCAAAATGCAGCAAAACCCACTTAACTTGCTTAGGAACAGAAATGTTGGGCTCAATTGTGGTCATAGTTCAAGGACTACCAGTACTGCCTTTTTCATGTTTATTGTATATTGTTAAACTGTTTTCTAATCAGTTTGATTTATGGTTCCAAGTCCCCCGATACACGTATTTTGAACTGTTTAGTTCTGTAACGAACCATGCTAACTTTTCAAAGCTTTGTCTTTGGTCTCACATTTCCTATAAGCAATCATGAAAAGGTTTTGCAAGTCGTTGCAAATGAGAGATCGATTTGTAAATCAATATCTAACAAGTGTGCATGTATATCATTGGGAATATTTTGTCAACACCAGGAAAGTTCCCCTGAGCCACTGATGGATGGTGAGTGTGTGCTTAGCAATAGCACTTATATATAGACTTATATACTGTTTTATGGTGCTTTTACAATCCTCTCTAAGCGGTTTACAGAGTCAGCATATTACTCCCAACAATTTGGGTCCCCATTTTACCCACCTCAGAAGGCTGGAAGGCTGAGTCAACCTTGAGCCTGGCAGGATTTGAACTGTCAAATTGCAGTCAGCTGGCAGTCAGCAGAAGTAGCCTGCAGTACTGCACTCTAACCACTGTACCACCGAGGCTTAGGAAAGGAAGCTACAAATATTACCTCTTTTTTCAGGTAACTGGCCTCCCAAGCCTGCTTCTCCATATCTAGTTGCATCTTCAATGTCTGTATTTCTACCTTGAGGAGGAAGGAAAAAAGTATAAAGAAAAGAAAGGAACCAGATTTCTACTGTCTCTTTCCAATCTCCAGTACACAAAGCCTGGCCAACCTAAGGAATCCAAGTTGCAAGTCTGAAGAGGATGTTATCAGATTACTCACTAAGTGGGCACATAGTGAATTGGGCTCACTCTGCAACAGTCATGAATCTGAGAATAGCCTTGGTCTGTAGCTACGTGGGAGCACATACCTGCTTCTTAAACTAGATAGAGCTGATACTGATGTGAGAGGGAGGGGACAGAGGGACAGAGACAGAGGTATTAAAGTTTCCTAAATTGTTCTGGTTAGAAAGAATAAGTGAGAATAAACCAAAAAAAGTGAGTGATCACTTCGCTGTAACGTCAAACGGCTTAAAGCTGTATCTCCAGCTTCACTTTCTAGTTCCACAGTCTTCAAAGTCACATGGTCAAACTGATGAGATAATATCATATGCCACTCCATATGTAGCCTCATCAAGTTGCAATTCCCTCCCTCAAGAAGAAAAGGCTGGGGCACTTTGCGGGGAAAGAAACAAAACAGCCAAAACCTCAAATAATTAATCTGGATTCAAATTTCAATCACAGATTATAAAAACAGTTTCCTGTGGCCTACACTGATATATGAATTATGTTTTTTAGCCCCACCCACCCACCCACCCCCTGAAAAAGCTTGACATGAACTATTTCTATCTTGCTTGCCTTACACATCCCTCTTCTATTCTATCCATCTAGTATGTGCTGAAGTAATGAGAATAAGACCAGGTTACATAACCTTTCTGAATAACACATTACTTCAGAGAGCAGCCCTACATGACCAACAAGACCTCAGGATACTGTGAAAAAACAACCACTCAGATCATCAGCTACAAATGACACAAACCAGAGATCAAACTAGAACCTTGCAAGAATGCAGGAAAAAAAATGTACACATACATAAACAAGCATTGCACTAATGTGCAATAAAGGTAATGATGCAGATATTTAAAACGGGTTCTGTTCAAATAATACTTTTTCCGAAGTTCTCACAAGAGTTCATCTAACAACATACATGTTCTTATATGTATAAATGAGATATCTCAATGTGGCTGCTCAGGCTGAAAAAGACTGTGCTACCCCCAATGTAAATTTACCTCAAATGCTAGCAGTGAAGAGGACAGCAAAATTATGTAGAAAGTCTAGAAATAACACAGACCTGATGCCGTCGCTCCTGTTCTTCCTTCCCTTTCTCATATTCTTCCTTTAAAGCCTTGGTAACAATTGAATTGTTCTCTTCCAATTGCCTTCGCAAATCCTCCAGTTCAGCTCTTTGCCTGGGAATCAGAGATGAATGCCACAGAATAGGACTGTTCAAATTCAGGCACCATTCCATACATTTCCCACAGTCTTAATGTGGCTCCCACCAACCCTCTAAAGTTATTAATTGAAATATTTCCCATACACTGGAAGTAATCAAGTTAGCAGTATTATTTCAATTTAATCTGTTTCCAATAAAATATTGTCTGTGCATTAGCTACTTAGTGTGTAGCTCCAAGCATTAGAATAACTGCAGCCTTTAGAGTGAAAAAATGCCACATACAATGTGGTGGAAAAAAATACTCTTGAAACAGGCTATAAAATCAAGCATCACTGCTACCTGAATTGGTCATCTGCAAATTCTCTAGGTCCCAATACTAGAGAAGAAGATATATGTGGGAACAATATATGTGCTTTTTACCTTTGGGATTTCAAGATGTTGCAGTTCTTTTTTCCTGAACACTGCTTTGTCAATGCAAATGGTCAATACCTACTTACTCAGCATACCCACCAGTTCTGTACCCAACAAGCTTTCTCTCACCTGGCAGCCTGTTGGTTTAGCCTCTCCTTCTCCTCAGCCACTTCATTGTAGAGCCGGCGCCGCTGTTGCTGTAGAGACTGCTCCTCCTGCTCTAGCTGCTTTTCATACCTGTTCAGAGGGAGCCTTTCAAAGGAAGTCTTAGCAAGTTTTCAGTATCCTTGCCTTGATCCAACATTATAGAAAGCATAAAGCCAAAGATTTCCTCAAGTGAGAGGAAAAAAATAATACCTTTGAGGAATACAAAATCATTATTTAAAAAAAGACTTCAAATAGGAGAAACCAAATTTCTCGTATGGGATGTGACAGTTGCAAAATGGAAAAGCCCTACAACAGAGAGGATGGAATAAACTGGCATAAAGGCTCAATTTCAAATGTATGAACCAGCACATAAAAACGTATTTCAGAGAATGGTATCCAAACTGCACTGTTTGCCTATTACTTTCCTCCCACAGTACGGTATTACGTGTTCTGCCCCAGCTCCGGATTGTGACACACACCAACGGTCCTTATCAAATTTATAACATACCAAGAATAAACAAAGTCCGGCAAAGGTTGGCAACCAGCCCAGAAAACAAGATACGATAAGACACTCATTCTCCAAAATGCTCTGTAATAATTACACATTGTTTCCAGCAAGAAATTACTAACTGTGTGCGACTTAAATAGGCTAATGGAGTGGCCAATTATCCTTAAACCTTACTCTTGAGGAGACCTCCTCCTGAGTAGCCACTCCTGCCTTTTGGCAGCCCTGCATGCTACAGCATTGAGGAGAGGCTCCTCCACTTCGCTCTCTCCACTTGAAGGAGCCTCTGGAGGTTCTGAAGGCCCAGGCTGAGTCTCTGCCTCTGGCACCACATCTTCTTCAGCCTCCTTGCTGTTTGATGCAAGCGCCAGCTGTGCCAGTTGCTGGCATGACCCCACACCAGCCTCCTCCTCGTTGGGATCAGCCATGATCTGCGCAGGCCACAACCATTAGGTACTTGCTTAAGCCCTCTGACGTCAGCAGTCAAGACTGCACTATATTCCTGTTTCTAAACCAAGAAAACACTCACAACTTTTTGATGCCTTTCTGTGGGCATATAAACGCTATCTCTCCATTCTGCTCTTAAAAAGCCAATGACATACACTCAGTAATTTCAACCAAATCCTGATGTCAGTATTTGGCAGGACTGCTACCTTTTCTAACTGAATGCACAAAATCATCTTGTTATGAGGTATGAAGGAACATTCTGTGACTCACTTTCTTCTAGGCCAGTGATGGCTAACCTTTCTGTCATCATGCACAAAAGCTGGGGGAGTGAGGGGTGGTTGAGCGTGTGCATGCCCACACCCATAATTCTATGCGCCCTGTCCCCCCATGCATGCATGCGTGATCCATGTTCCCCCCGCTTTTGGCATGTGATGGCACTATGGGCCTGCTAGGCCCATTTTTCGCCCCTCTCAGGCTCCAGAGGCTTTCTAGGAGCCTGGGAAGGGCAAAAACAGCCTTCCCCACCTCCCCAGAGACCCTCTGGAGGCTGGAAACAGCCCGTTTGCTGACTTCCGTTAGGCCCAGAAGGCCCAAAAATCAGCTGGCCACGGCACGCATGCGTGCTGGAGCTGAGCTAGGGCAACACTTGTGTGCCCATCAATATGGCTCCATGTGCCACCATCACGGTTCTAGGTCATCATAGTGTCCCTTTCGTAAACAATATTACACAAGTTTTTTCCTCCTCCTGTTGTTTCCCCACCCCCCCCCCCCACCCCTTGCTGGTAATTTTGCCCCTTTTTCTCCCTCTTTGCACATCCTTTTCCAGATCCTCATTCTCCTGCTGGACATCTTCCTACTTGCTCCTCCTTTCATACCGCTGCCTTGCCAATTCTCTCTCTCGCTGCCCCTGCTCTTCCTTCTCGTGCTCCAGCATCTCTCTCAGTTCTTCTGTCTGTCGAATGTAGCGCTGGGCTGCACGCTCATCCGACTGCAGGAGTTCTACTTCATGCAGCGATTTCAGCTTTTTGATCTCTAGCTTGTGTTTAGCAATGAGCTTCTGGATTTCAGGCTCCAGGCCTGAATGGGGAAGAAAGCAAATGGAAGGTTAGACTACAAGTGCCGGTGTGAAAGCAGGAATTTCCACTCTCCTTCCCCCAGATTCAGTTGTTGTAATAATAAAAGATGACAAAAGGTGAGTGGAGCTACTAAAATTTATTAAAAGCATTGTACAGTCCTGACTTACAGCACATAGTCATTACATTACTAAAAGCCAAGCTTAATTGGAATGAAATTGTATCTTTATCATTAGTAAAATACAGCAGATAGCATATCATGTAAATGTCTGACTACATTTAATGGAAAAAAAAAACTACTGTAAATTGTTCCCTGCCATAACCAGTTATAAAAATGTTGCTATTTCAAAACATATTTGCCTTTAATAATGAACCCATTTTTTTTTTTAAAAAAAAGGACAGTTCAGTATCAGAGGCGAAGCAAAGAAAGGGAACTGGGAAAAATAATCAGACTTACAATCCTACCTAGAAGGTCAAAGCAAAGACAACATGCTTATGAAGTAGTTCTACCTAGGGGCAGTTCCACTAAAAAGTCTGCTATTGGGACAAGAACCTAAACAAATAACGAAAGCTCAACAGTACCTTTAACAGTGATCTCTTTGATCTTCTTGGTCTTTTCATCAATCCATTTCTCTCGGCGGATTTTTTCCGTGGCAGTCATCAGTTGTTTCAGCTTCTTTATTTCCTTCATGTGAATTAAAAAGGGGGAAAAAGCAAGATGTATATCAGATTTTCATTAAATTCCATCTTGTATCTATGAAAGAGGAAAGCAATTCTTCAATAAATCTGCAATGCATGAGAATTGCTTTAGAAGAGGAGAATTGTTTGCAAGGGATCAAAAGAATCCAGTAAGATAGCCAACTGAGCTTCCTGGAATTTTCTGAAATTGAATTTCAAGGCATGCAATGCATGGGTTGACATTACTTACAAATAATTCACTAAAGAACCCTAACCCAAACATATCCCACAACACACACAGGTGGTTTATATAGCAAGAGCACTTAGATTTATATACTGCTTCACAGTGCTTTGCAGCCCTCTCTAAGCGGTTTACAGAATCAGCATATTGCCCCCAACAATCTGGGTCCTCATTTTACCCACCTCAGAAGGATGGAAGGATGGTACTTTATATCATTTGTGTATGTCTCTCTGTGTGTAATTTATATATTTAATTATTTATATTATGCATCCATATAATAAATAAAACCTTGACTGATTGATTGATTGATTCATTCATTCGTTTTAAATAAATTTATTTAAAATAAAAACCTAATTCAAGGTATCATTTTTTTATAATGCCACATAAATGGTATTTTCTTCGGCTCCAATTGTAGAAGACAAATTTCAAGATATGAATTCCGAATAATAATTAAAATGTTTTAGCTCTACGTTTACATACCCAAAATGATTTAAACAACAGAGCTTCTAGTAAACCTCGTTTCTCCATTGCAATAAGTTGGGCCAAGAAAATTTAAGAGAATCTAAGCTTTTTATTCCTAAAATTTGGGCGGCAAAAAATACTGAACAAACCACAACAGCCTCAAATGATTGTGCCCAGCCTTTTATTTTGGAGCTCTGGAAAAGATCAAGTCTGATCTGCATCACTCTGGAGAGAGTCTAACGATAATCAATGTTCAGATTAGGAAAATGATGCTCCGTTATCTTGCAGACTAATCATTTTTAAACCAAAGCTGAGGAAAATGGGACATTTCTCAAGGAATGGAATGTCCCAAATTCAGCACAGCTGATTGTTTTCTCCGGAGCTGTTTCGGAAAAGAATGATATATATCTTGCTGCAGCATTAAATGAAGGGCGTGTGTGCAAAGGGAAGGGGCATGCATAAGGAATTCTAATGTGTTTTCCCATCAGTTTATCAGTTCTTTTTGAGACTGATGAAGAAATAAACAGATCTTCTTTGTAAATAATTATTAGGTCAGGTCAACTAACAAGATAATATTGCCATTCAGGACAGAAGACTGGAAGACAAGAAAGTGGAACAACAGGCAAAACTAAGACTGTCTCTCAACAGACAAGATATCTCTGCCCTTAACATTACTATGGCAGCAACAATAAATGTAGTTCTCCATTTATCATAAATGGAACCTGAATCTCAGTTGCTAAGAAAGGCATTCATAAAGTGCAAAACCACATGACCATATCGCTTAGCAACCGCCGTCCTGGCAATCCTCAGTGGCAGTCACAAAGCACATTCCACTGGTCGTTAGCTGAAGCCCCTTCCCAGTACAACCCATTCAAAGGCTTGGTTGCTTCTAGCCATAAACCTTGGTAAGGTAAGGAAGTGCTTTCAACTCCTCCAACCTGCCTATCTCTCCCCCACCCCAAACAATCACTACCCTTTAGGCTGCCCTGTATGATGCCTTATGGGCTGGCAAGCACTTCCAGAAGTGTACAGCACTAAAGCTGTAAGAAGCTCCTGAGCCACCACAGAGTGTGAAGCCCCAGCTATATGCCCAAACAGCATGGCGCAAAGCCAATGTTCCAGGAAAGAGCCAGTGCAAAGCTGCAGCATTGTGGGAAGCCTCAACGTCATGGCACAAAGCCATCGCTGGAAACCGCAGCCACCCCAGCAGCACAACACAAAACCTTAGCTTCCCCAGGAAGCTCTGAGAACCTGCAGTCTGGCACTGGCTATCCCAGTTGATGTTTGCTATCTTCTTGTTACTTATACGGATGAGGTGTGTCTGCCCTGGCCCTTCACAAAGCAGCTGCTGCCCACACTTCTCCAAAATCTCATAAAGAAGCTGGCATGCACAACCTTGAGAAGAAAGGGTCATGAGGCCAGGAGTTGCCTTGTGAAGAGCCAAGGCAGGGCAACTGCGGGAGTAAGAAGATGGCAAAAATCAGCTAGAGTCAGCTGGAGGTAAAAAGGGCACAGATGGGAGAAGATAGATGAGTTGCAGTACCCCTACAATCATAAGTATGGATGGGCTGCCAAACACTCAAATTTTGGTCACATGACCACAGGAGCAGTGCAATCGTCATAACTTTGGGAACAGATTGTAAATCCCTTCATCCAGCAACACAATAACAGTTGCTGAATGAAAAGTTGACTAGCTGTACCTGAAGAACAATGCTACTATTTTACTCCAAAAGGTTATATAGTGCCACACAGAACTAGTATTTGTACTTTTCTATAATGCAAAGTTATATAGTTTTATCCCTTTCACAAGCCATCTTCAATGCCTTTCAAAATTATTTATTTATAAAATTTATTGGCTATCCATTGTACCATATGTTAACTCTGGGCAGCTTAACAGTCATAAAAATTTGTCTATACATGTACAATTAAAACACAGATAATTAAAATCAACATTAAAACCTAAGTACACATGGGAAGGGCAAGGGCGGAGTGGGGGGAGGTGAGATCTTTTGTTACTCGATCAACAACATTCAATGGGTTGTTTCCCAACTGGTACAGCCACATCTTTAGGCCCTTGCAAAAGGATAGGAGGGTTGGGACCAATCTTAAATTGGGGGGACAAGATGTTCCAGAGGGCAGGAGCAATAGCAGAGAAGGCCCTCCTCCTGGACCCCATCAGCCGGAACAATTGGGCTGACAGGACCCACATCATGCCTCCTCTGCCAGCCCGGATGGGAGGGGCCAATCCCAGTGGGGTGAGATGGTCCCTCAAGTAACCTGGACCCATTCCATGAAAATAATCAGTATCTATAATCTACCTCCACACCTATGCACCAAAATTTAAAAACAGGCGCGTATGTGATGCTGGATCTATCCACTTTCCTACACCAATCAAAACAATGTCCATGTTGATAATAATGAATTGCTAAAGCATTTAGGAACTTTGCTCCATAAACACCAGAGCCTGTTCATCTGAGCACTAGGTAGGGAAGCTGAAGAGGGCATTATTATCAAAATCAAGAAATAGCACTTTGCACCAAATTGCAATGTTTGCCATACCTATACCCCAAGAGAGATATAGGCACAGCACGCTCTAAGAAATTCATGAAAAATCACATTTAAAGGATCTAGACCAGCAAAAAGGACAAAAGCTGAAGTTAACAGCATGCAGAAAGTTTACCTCACAGAGGGGGCCCAAAGTGCGCCAGACCTAAACAGAAAGAGGAAAGATGAGAGAAATGGGGAAATAGAAGGAGTATGAAATAAGAGAGTTGGAGGGGGATGGGGAGGAAGCAAGGATACAGCTTAAGCAGAGTATAGATTACTTCTTAGCATAGGGATCAAGCAAACTGACCAAGAGAAAGAGCTAACATTTTGGGAATATTGCATCTGTTCAAAGTGCTTTTCAAGGCAGGAATAATTCTAACATACCTCTAATTTTACTGAGGTCATGTTAAGAAAAAATATCTACCACCCTTCTCAGTGCCTGCTAGTTTAGGTTGCTTGGCCCAAATTAATATTTATAACAAGTCCTAGCTGAAGTTGTCTGTCTGTTTGTCCATCCACCCTTCTTAATCTTCGCAACCTTAAGACACATGGATTTGAACTTCTGGGAGTTGAAATTCAAATATGTCAAAGTTAAGAAAGTTGAGAACTATTGAGAGATGATAGAAGAAAACCATAATGATATAAAAGATTGCATTTCAGTCTTCTCATGTTACTAACATTCAAGTGGCTTCCAACATTCTCTTGGCTGATGTTCTCCGGAATGGATCAAACACTGCTTTCTTTGCATTATGCAAAATTCACTCCAACTTAAGTCCAGTCATATGTTTTATCTAGTTGCTCTGTAGCTCCCCCAACCCTTATATCAATGTCATTTCCTCACCAACTCATGCTGCTCTTGCATCTGGGCAATTTTCTTTGTATATTTCTGATCCACAAGCTTCAATTCAGATACCACTGCTTCACATTTCTGATTCAGAGCTCTTTTGTCATCAATGAGCTGTAGAGATGCAGGCAAGATAGTATTACTAACAGTACAATATTGTTTGTACTAATGTGACACATTAGCTAGCAAGCAGATGGTACCTGGAATCAAGCTGCCATCTTATTCAGGTAGAAATGGATACAAAACTTCCCCCTCCTAACAGAGTATTTCAACTTAGAATGCTAACTGCTCTAGCTGATACCCATGGAAATTTTTGAAGCGATATGCCAGCAATACAAGTGATGTTAGGTAGAAGGTGAAAGATAAGGAAGCAATATATTGATATTATCAAGTCCTATATGGAAAGGAAACGAAAAGGAAAAGGAAAGGACCAAGGTCCAGAATGCAGCCGCACGAGCTATCGTGGGTGCGCCTAGATACACCCAGATTACACCAATTCTCCGCGAGCTGCACTGGCTCCCTATTGGTCTCCGGGCACAATTCAAGGTTTTGGTTATTACCTTTAAAGCCCTACATGGCTCAGGGCCAGGTTATCTTCGAGACTGCCTTCTACCACATAGTTCCCAGCGACCGGTAACATCCCACAGAGTTGGTCTCCTCCAGGTGCCATCAGCTAAACAATGCCAGCTGGTGGGCCCGCGGGGGAGGGCCTTCTCTGTGGCTGCCCCAGCTCTCTGGAACCAATTACTTCCTGAGGTCCGGATGACCCCCACCCTATTGGCCTTCCGAAAAGTGGTGAAGGCCTGGCTATTCCGGCAGGCCTGGGGCCGTTGATCTCATTGTTGCGATCGTGTGAGATCCGGCCATGAATGGTGTGAATGGGTTTTAATGTTTTAAATGTTTTTATAATGATTTTTTTAAAAAAAAATGCATTGTAAGCTGCCCTGAGTCTTCGGAAAATGGCGGCATATAAATTGAATTAATTAAATTAAATTAAATTAAATATTACCTGGTCAATGAAGGCCAGGTGCCGTTGGATTGCACCTTCATACTGCTCCCTCTGCATAGTCAGTTGGTGAGTAAGTTCTTTCTGTACATCTTTAACATGCTGCCCAGTTAATTCCTGCTGTTGAGCCTACCAGGACAAAGAGCAAAACCAGGGCAATTAAGGAAACCTAAAAGTTATCTGGTTAGTCAACAAGCAAAAAGAAAGGACGTGTAAATAGAGCCATTGGGATTCCTAAGCAGATCATTTACTGATATAGATTGTTCATCACCGACAACAATGCTGAAGCCTGAAAAGGCAGAGAAAGACAGACACTGCCTCTTTGGCAGTTCAGGTTTTAATTTCATCCATCCTTTCACACAACAGAGCAAAAGATTGGATTGTGTAACACAGACCCACCCCCCCCCCACTTCCTGTAGCTTATACAGACCTATAAGAATCAGGTTCTGGTCACCCACCAGTGCTCTTTGTAGAAAAGCAACAGCTCTCTTCTTTTCTTCTACTTCCAACTTCAGCTTCTGGATAGAGCTGGTGACTTCTGTGGCAACTGCTGAGACCTGATCCAAGTGGGCAAGTTCTTCTTCTGGCAATAATCCCTAGCAGGTGTGGTAAGCAGCAAAGGATTAGTCAAACTGAGATACAACTTCCATCCTTAAAGGATGTAAATTAAAGCATGCACTAATATACCAGTACTGAAAGCTTTGCTTGTCATAAGAAACACCCATCATAAAATTGCCATTGTTCTTCATTTCTTGAGGCAGATCCAACTATCTGAAGCTTCTCAACTCTACCTTAACAATAGATTATTGGAAGCCATAATTGCAATACCAATTTAACAGCTTTTAACCTCAAATACTTTGTGTTTCAATCGGTGAAAGCAAATGCTCATTGCTTGAAACAGCCATCTGCCCTGCCCCCCCCCAGTCCACATACTCCCCCCCGCCAATTAATAAAATTTAAATGTGCCACATTCACCTCTTGCTGTGAAGCTGAAGCAACAGACCTGGGTCGTTCCTGCTCAGATTTTTCCATCTCATCCAAAAAGCTCATTATATTCTGAAGTTTTGTTTCTGACAATAATGTTCCTTCTTCAGGGGCTCCCAGCGAGCAGTTCAATTTTCCAAACTTCTCTAGGTTGTCAGTGGTTAGAGAAATTGAGTCCAAGTCCTGTATTGCAGGGAAAAATTCTTGGGATCAACAGATGTAGACTACTGTGGCAGTACTAAACTAGAATGATTTCAACTGCAACAGTTGGGGGGAAAGGGGAATTGATGTATGATTCCATTGATTAAAAATAATATTTTAATAAGTTTTCTCTTGGGGGATTAACTGTAAATGTTTGGAAAACAATTACAAATGCCTTGCGTTTGTAAAAAATATTCCAGTTCACAACTCTCAAAAGTTTACTCTAAGCAGAGTATGTAATATAAAGCAAGAAGCAATGGTTGGTATGTGCTTCTCATTTCCAGGATTTCTTCCCTAAACTACTGTCCCAAACAAATTCTGCACAATTTCATCCAAAACCGTCAAAAGGGATCTACAGAGAAAAGACATCACAATATCATAGTTCAATTACCCCATCTATCCAAGCATATTTGTAGTCCTTGAAAACCTTTGTTTGATACGGTAGTGGTGGCAGAAATTCTGGATCCACTTCCAAAAGCTTTAGGGTGTCTAGTAGGCCATGAAAGGTTCTTTTGGAATGCATCCTACTGGCTGTGCTCATCATAGCATCCAAATCTTCACTGGGTACTTTTCCTGAACTCCCATCCTGGGAAACAGAGAAAATCCATGTGATGAAATTTTGTGAAGAATTTAAATAGGCATTATCCGTATATTTCACTGAAATAAGGAGGGCTCATCCATTTCATCTCTAAGGTTTGCAAGACCCTATACTTCCCAACCAATAAAAACATTTAAAGGCACAGAAATTGGGGACTATACAAATCATGAGGGAAGAGTAAAAGAAAAAAAAATATTTAGGCTTTCAGGAACATCAGAAGAAGGCAACACCTGTGGCTGTTCTTCAAGTCCTTTGTTTTGTGCCGAGTGACGAAGAGATGCCATGGCAGAAGCTTCTTCTAGATCTATTTCCGCAATGTGGAAGTTGGCACCTGCATTAGCAACAAAAAGCATTGGCTTCAGGTAGAATAAGAATTCAGAATCCATCTTTTTGTTAAACGAGAACAAGAATGTTTTTCATTTCAAGCACTGGAGCATAAGACTTTAAGATGTCAAAAGTCCACGTTTGTTTTTGAAATAATTTTTCTGGGTTTTCCAAGCAATTCTAAAGTGTAGCGAATCAGCTTTTCACTACAAGTCTATAAGGATACATCAGCTGCCCATATTTTTCCATTATCATTATTTGCCTCTGTGCAAGTATTTCTGAACTTGCTCCTTACTTTCAGCATGTTATTTGTTGCTTCTCACTGCCTTGTATGACCAAATAATACCACATTGCCATGTGTTTAAATGCTATAGAAATGTTTTGTATTGAAACAGATTCAGTGTGTATACTGAATTTAGAGAAATGCAGTTCAGGAGACTCCTAGGCCAAATGTTCCAAGACCTCCCATTATTTCTCACCTGCATTGTTGGCTTTGATGATGCTGTTAGCAGGACTGCTATTTTTCAAAGAGCTGGCTTTCTCACTTTTCCTTCTTCTGGCTTTCTTGCCTTCTTTAATTACTGCCAGCTCCTCCTCCACCAAACGCTGTGTTTCTAAAGCTTTTTGGGTTCGTTTTTGTTGCAGTTCCTAAAACGAAACACCAACTTGCATTTCTGTTCTGTTAGGGCCTACTTCCTCATCCACCAATAAACATACTTGGCCTAACTTTTAACCCAAATAAATCAAGCAAGACAACCCTGTGTTCTAATGCCCAGGACTAGCAATATCAATAAGCAAATGGTTACCTGGATGGCTGCTCGTCTGGCAAGGCGTGCTTTCTCCTCTCGTATTTTTTTCCTCTCCTCATCTCGCCTCTGCTGCAAATCCAAGATGTTGCCCTCATCTGTGAGCTGCTGCTGCTGCTGCTTTTCCTTAAAAACATACAGCACAAGCATTATAAAACTACACAATTGTGATCCTATCTCTATGTACAGTGTACATAGAGATAGGATCAGTTATAAGTCCTCAGTCATATGTGTATCAGTGTATCAGTTACACACTGTCCTATCTTCTTTTATGTACACTGAGAGCATATGCACCAAGACAAATTCCTTGTGTGTTCAATCACACTTGGCCAATAAAAAATTCTATTTTATTTTATTCTCTAGGACAAAAAAAAAGAAAAGAAAAGAAAAGCCAACTAACTTCCCTAAAATCTAACTAGAACTACACCTCATGCATTTAAAGCAAAACAAAACATTCGAAACAAAAAATTCTTTCAGCATGTTCAGAAGTTTTTTATACAATATATACATAAGACAAACCTCTCTTTTGGAAGCTAACAATCGCTCAAGCTGAGCTACACCTTCCTTGTGCCTCTGAGAATGCCACCGGTACCAACGCTGGATTGTCACAGCAGCCGAATTGACTTGGTTAACAAATCTAAAACAGGGGGGAAAAAATCATGCAACTTGACTATTGCTTTCCAACTACCATGTCAAGCAAAACAGTTCCTGATGTTAATAAAGGCACAAAAAAACATCCCTGAAAAACGGATCTAGACCACAGGGCTTCTATATTCAAACAAATACCACTCCCTCCCGTTTTTAGAAATCCAGAAAGCACTGTTCAAAAATACACTGTTCTAGGAAGGTGTGAAAATATACCATTTAGTAACTGCAAGTAACTTTCTGTAACTCATAGTCTAACTAAATTGCTTCTGTCAACCTTCAGAAAGCTAGGAGGCCGAGTTGCAACTTTTACTGGCCAAAATTTAACTGGTTGCTGCAAAAGAACCAGGCTATTAATTGGAAATTGCCAAATCAGATATGGCAATTAACTAGTAACCCAGTTATATGCCCTCATTTCACTTCCTCTGATTTTTCTGCCTAATTTGTTACTTCTTCCTATCATCTTTCTTCCTGACAGTTTTCTCAGGCTTACCTCTCAGCCTCCTCCTCAGATACTTCTTGTATCCTAGCCGGGGGACTGCTACTACTAGTGTTATTGTTCCAAGCCAGGATGTTGCTGCTGGAAAAGTTCTTCTGAGATTTCATGTAACTGCTGCTGTCTGTGTCTTCATTAGAGGT